>JAVIWC010003074.1:2400000-3600000 GCA_031894815.1 Creontiades dilutus
ACAGCTTCATTAACGAAACTAAGTAACCCAAAATCCATTCCCACTCACATTTACCATTTTAAAGATTTCCAACACTGTTTTTGGATGATATTGAAGATTGGTTCATTTCTATATTATATTCTGGAGTAAACTATAAATAGAAGAGTAGGCGTAAATTAAACCAATTTATTTTAAAAAATTTCTTTTCTAAAAGTTTCCTTGAAATAATAATGGAAAAACAAATTTTCCTTACTTTGACGCTGACAGTACTTCAACACACGGCCTTCGCTCATTTCTTCTGGCAAGGGCAGCTCAAGAGATCTTGACCATGCCGAGATGATGTTTCGTCAACAATTCTACTGTTTTTTCAATAAACAAAGGCGCCCGGTTCGATCTTCACGAGAACGAACGTGAGCATCACAACGTACGTACTTCTGACTTGTACATCCTTGAAAAATAAACATCGTCAATGTACGGACCGCGAACCCTAAATATTTTATCAGAATTTACTGTTAGGAACACGATTCGGTCTTGAAGTTGCTCTCATCGCATTCAAAAGAAATATGTTTGTCATGCATAGTTTCAATCCTTTAATCATTAAATTTTGAGTTGTAAAGCCTTTTGAAAAGGTGATAGGCAGCTTCACACTATCATCAAATTATCTACGTCTAGGTTGTTGGGCTATTTAATATTAAGTGCCTGTGTGCTAATTCGCGGAGTTATTAAATATCTCTTGAATCACATCAAATACCGGAGTAATATGTCATGTAATGTCCAATATGTCACCGCTACATTACAAACAAGTGGGTGTGGCACATAGCTTGCTCGTATCCATAACATGACTGTGTAGATCATTGAAAATTATTATTGACTAAAGAACTTCGTTCAATTAGGCGAAGTAAATATTGATTTAGGGTAAATTTATTGTTATGCGGTAGCATAACTTGAGAAAATAAAGGTAGGCATGTTCAACTATTGAACAAACTATAAAATATACCTAATAAGTCCGGAACGATCCCTGAAAATTTCATCGAAATGAGTCATGAACTCCCGGAGTTATGCGTGTAACAAGGATTTCACGTTTTCGGATACGCAGAGGCTACTACTGATCCGGGGTCATGAAACTTACAGGGGATCATCTACACATCAAACCGAACAATCCCTGAAAATTTCATCGAAATCGGTCAAGAACTCCCGGAGTTAAGCTTGTGGCAAGGATTTCACGTTTGCGCATGCGCAGAGGCTACTATTGATCCGGGGGTCATGAAACTCATAGGGGACCATCTACACATCAAACCGAACAACCCCTGAAAATTTCATCGAAATTAATCAAGAATTCCCAGAGTTATGCGCGTAACAAGGGTTTCACGTTTGCGCATGCGCAGAGGCTAGTATTGATCCGGGGTTCATGAAACCTATAGGGGACCATCTACACTCCAACCCGCACAATCCCTGAAAATTTCATCAAAATCGGACTATAACTTCGTGTAGTTTTGCCTGTAACAAGGATTTGCTGACAGACACGGAACCAAAATTGTTCAGAAAGGTCTAAAATGCAAAATGCGAGTGGAATTTTTGATTTTGGAGACAAAAAAAATTTCACATTCCGAAAGTGAAAACAATGCTTCTGCTACCTTGTAGACTCGGAAGCAAAATGTATTCCAACAGAGTAGGGATCAATGTAACAACAGAGTTTGAATTGAAGGAAAAATGAATTTATGGTTTCCTTTGCTAACTAGCATAAATTAGCGATATGCAAGTAAATGCGGATGATTAGGATCAATGTAATCTAGTATGCTTTCCATGACTAGTTGATAATCATTATTAAACTTGATTTGTCAATCCTTGTATGCGTCAAGTTTAAAGCCTCTATGAATTTAAGTTACAGGGCATAATGCGAAATGTACGTCTTCTTTTTCCTTACGTGTTGCTTTCCTTACTTCTGCTTTTGTATGTTCCTCAATATTTTGCTGCCCTTTAATGCAGAGAAGTCGAAATTTGAAACCTTTTTCTCTGATCTTACCAACTGTTGCTATATTTTGGCCTCTAAATTGTTGAGTTGGAAAACGGTTTAATGTTTTGGAGTTATTTAACTGAGCTCAAAGAGTATATTGGAATAACTAGCCCCTTTTCTCGACTTTTAGCTAGACAGAAAGATAAGAAATACCTGTCTTTCTAAAATGAGTTCTACTGAGTAAGTTGATGCCTACTCTAAATCCCTCCTTGATTCCACGTTTGGAGTCATCCATTCATTACTGAGTCGTCCGTGAATACCGTACGATGATTCTTATATTGGGAGGTTAAAAGGTACCCACCGTTTGCACAAGGACAATACGAACCTGTACTGCGGATACAAGTAATTCTCACCGCATCCTGAACTTCGAAGATAATTATTTTTGATCTGTTTCACGTAGTACTGGTAAGGAGTTATAAAAGCATTCACACTGTAATGCGCTAGGATTTTCAGCCAGTAGTTCTCGGTCAAGTTATACAAAGCCACATCATTAAAGTGTCTAAAACAGACGGGCTACCTGGGATTGAAGGACAGTAGAAATGCTTAGTGAAATTGAACTGAATTAAAATTCACCGAGCTATGCATTCCGGGGCAATCTCATCTTATTCATATCCATAAATTTTAAGTTGCAAATATATTCCTGTTCCTATTCACGAATATGGATATGCCAATATCTGGCTATATATCAGTATTTCGGGCATAGCGCGTCTCCTCTCAGATTAGATTACCTGTAATCCTATAAAAAAAAGGTATGGAATCACTCCTCTCAGGGTGAGAGTGACCAGCCAAAAAGGGCAGGGTACGTCTCCTCTCAGTACCGGTTACGAGAACGTTTATGGGAGTGATGGTCAGCGGTGATTGGAATAACTGCATAAAGCAACGTTCTTCTGCTAGTAGCACGTTATATTGGTTCAGTTGTGCGGTGTCCAATTAATTAAAGCATGAGTTACCTACCTAATGTTAAAAATCAGCTACTCAACAAAAAATTCGATAACAAAGCAACGTTCTAAATTCATAACGGCAGTATAGATTTAACATAATTATCATAACTCGTGTGTAACGTATGTATCTGTTAAATAAACGGCAAATTTCTTTACTGCTTCATCGTCAGGCATGTTGGACATCAAATCGAAGACGAAACAGTCCTCCACCTCAGAACGGTCCAGAAACATCAATCCAAAGCACCACTTCAATCACTTGCCTATTTCTGATTTATTTTTGAACTCGTTTGAGAGACCAACGTTTTGGATTTTCTTCCACCAAGAATTCAATAAATGAAAACGGCAGCCCGCTATTGAGGTTTCTGGCCAAACTAAATTCACTGCAACTGAGCGGTAACGGTTGGTAGGAACGGAGAGGAGTGAAGCTGTTATCACAAGGCAAAGGTGAGACGAGAACGTCGAGAGGAGAGGTTCCATGAAGAATTGTGGCACAGGTCGAGCTCTGAGAGGAGAGAAGCTAACAAAACAACAAACGGATTATTTTGAAGAGGAGAGGTGAATCGCCGGTATTTCACCAGCCAATAGAGGAATTGACCAATGATTAGAACCTACGGGTAATGAATGGTAAATTTGACCACGAATGCACAAAAGCCTTCAAGGAATTCAAAATATTCAGCTATCGGAAACGCTAAAAGTAAATAGTGATCTGACACTTATAGGAGCTGATTTGAGACTGAAGCAATCAGAAACAGCCAGAAATCAATAAGACTGCCAATAGGAAGCAACAAGAGGACTCAACACTGGTAAATATCTCAATGTTGCTCTCTAAAAAAAACATGGAAACATGGCTTTTCCTTTGCGCACTACTGACATTTTGATTCTATGTAAGCGACCCTCACCGTTATCTACTTCAACTTCTGGATTCTATAGAACTATTTGATTATTTAGAGAAAATGTCTAAGCGAAGTTAGGACATGCTGCTTGTAGTTTTTGGTTGAAGAATCTTACCTGGAACTAGAAAGGCCAGACAACTGGAAGGTAAGAAGATAAAAGGTTGGGTCGCCTCTCAATGTCCACTTACAGCTGCTGAACTACAGATATTTGTTGGTGTGCAACGACCGTGAGGAACTGAGCGACGCCAGCTGCTCTGGGAGTGGGATACACCTGAGCTAGGAAGATTCTGTAGATCTCTGGACGAATTATAACATCAGATGGTGGCGGTCAATTGAAAGTTTAAAAGCTAAAAACATAGAAGTATAAACATAACTCCAGGTAAATTCTGAAATTCGTAGCGTTGTGAGTAATATATCTTTGTCAATAATAATCATGTCTTTTCCTTTGCCAGTATCAATAAAGAAAGAGGTTCTTTCATACAACCAGTGTTTTTACATTTTTTGGAGTTTTCTTAGTGGTTATGTCTTCAATGAAGCTTCTTTTGACATACTATGGGTTGATAGCAAAGAAAAAAACGCTCCTTTAAAAAGCTCTGAAAAGGCAAAGCAAGGAGAATTGTTCAGCATAAAATTATCTAACTTATTAAAAGTTTGTAGGACACACATCACTAGGTTACTGATATCAAAACAAAAACAATAATAAACAAAAAACGCAAATGTAGGCAGCATGAATCAGCCCATAGATCGAGAATGGTTTGAGCTACGGACCTGGGGAGAGGCTCATTCGATTCCTCGTGGAAAGTTCTTCAAAAAGAGTACAAATTTAGACCGCTTTGACTTTTTTTGAGGTTTTTAGGGATTTTACAAAACTTTGACAACCCTTAAAAGGCACTTTAAATTAAGTGAGAGAGCTGGCTCAAGAAGTGGGGCGTTGTCGGACCAACATGGATTTTTCCTGAAATTTTCAGATCTTTTGCTCCAGCCGTTTGGGAGAAATCGTGCGTACGGCATACGGCGGATGGACGGAAAAATTGTTATTGCAGATTTGGATTCTACCCCCTTTGAAACGTTATCCATGAAATTTTCAGGGGGGGCAAGAATTTTTTTTTTTTTTTTTTTTTTTTTTTCAAGAGTGAAAACAATGGTTTATTATTGAATAATAAACCAAAATTGTAAAAATTGAAAATTAACGAAAATTTTGTAGGAGTAATGGAATTATTGTCGTAAGTTGAATTGTTTTAGTGTTATGGATGTTGTAATCTCCGGGCAGATCGTGCCCTGAATGTTTTCTGCAATAAATTTGATTTTTGTAAATGAATATTGATTTAATAAACATACTTTCTATCTAAATAACTGTAAAGTATGTGTGTAAAAATACTGTAATACAATACGTTATCTTGTTCCTTCCAACTCACCTAAACGGCTGTAGGACCTGTCTGTCACGTGGCACGATCGGAAAAGAGCCCATCACTTTACATAACAGCAGGTCAGTAATGTGTGGCGATTTCCACATCTGTATTTTTCGACAGGACGTAAAATCCAGGTCGTTAGCCTCACATTTATTTCCAGAGTTGAAGGACTGACCGGGGCGGAAGAGGGAAAGACAAACACTTTTGCTGATCACATAGTTTGTACTTGACCCCCTCGAAAATGGAGAAATCCTTCGTAATTATCTGCCCTCAACGCCCTAACGATAAACTAATTAGTCGAAAACGGGTAAATAGGGAAGATTCCCGATGGAAACCTTATAGGAGCTGACGGGGCTGCAAAAACAAGGGGCGTCTTGGTAAAAATCGTACATCCGGATAAGATATAAATTCGCAGCGTGTTCAACTACCGGTCAACAAACTCTTAATTTTCACTCATCTATCTCTATTCATATATATATATATGTAGAATCATCATATCTACCAGATGGAATTGGGAAATCAGCTCATTCATATCGCGAGTTGCAGTAATTTTCGGTATCGATGTTAATTGATCCAAATGAACTCAATAAACCTCGATCAGTATCTAATTTTGATACGGCAGGATTGTTGAACCCGATATTCATTACCTGGACTTCACAAGTGGGCATTGTTTGCTTGAAGCTGCAAGATCTCTTCACTTTTGAAAAATACAAGGGGAAAACCCATCCGTGTTCAATAGGGAACTTGTGGTTTTATTCTACACTATCATTCTAAATTGTGCATGAAAAGTTACTTGCGTAGGCACCAATGCCAATTGGAAGAAAACTGCTGTAGATTATTTTAAACTTGTTTATTGTTTCTGCAATAGAATAACCGTTCTTCGTAAATCACTGTTTTATGTTCATTAGACGGTGTCAATGGTACATCGGATGGTATGCATTAAGTTGAAGGTTGTGCTTTTGCTCGAAGAATTGGAGGAAATACTTCAACTGGCATGTTAAAAATAAAAGGTAGAGCTCTTCCTCATTACTTCAAGGTAAAGAAACCTCAGGGAACCCCAAGCATTTCCTTCATTTGGTACGCATAAAAAGAATTTGTTTGAGTAAATGCTATATACCTATTCAGTTTTGTGGTGCTTGATGATGCATTGTACTTGTCAATGAGATTGGAGGAAGAGAAGTTTTTTTCAATTTACGGCTTGAAATAGATTTTACTACATGAAATCATATGATATCAGATGAAAAACAATAGTAGGTAAGTTGTAAACATCATCAAATTGAAAATAAGTAAACATGTAACTTAAGTATTATTGAAAATAATAAATCACAAATAGGTATTCAATTATACCAGACAAAAAAAAATGAAATACCAGAACAAAAACGCTGCAAATGAATTTCAGGAGAATTTCTATATGCAGGTGATAGAGCGATTATTGAATAGAGCACGTAAATCTGTTCTCTACCAAAATACCTATTTGGATTGATCAGTTGATCATATTTGTGTGCCTCCTGAAATTCAATAATCGCTCTATCACCTGTGAAACACGCACACTCCAAAGCTTAGTAGAAATTCAAATCATGAACGCAAGCCAATTGAATAATAAACCCCAGTGAAAGAATTTGCAGCGTTTTTTATGGTTATCAGAATGCTTCAACCCGTGTATCGGCTACAAAGCCTTTTAGGAGTTCACTCCAGTATCCACATTACTACATCACTACATCACTAGGTTACTGATATCAAACAAAAACAATAATAAACCGAAATAACGCAAATGTTGGCACCATAAATCGGGCCATATATCGGGAATGGTTTGAGCTACGAACCTGGGGAAGGGCTCATTCGATTCCTCATGGAAAGTTCTTCAAAAAGAGTCCAAATTTAGGCCGCCTTGACTTGAGGTTTTTTGGGATTTTACAAAACTTTGACAGCCCTTAAAGGGCACTTTATATTGAGTGAGAGAGCTGTCTGTCGTCGTCGGAAATTCATGGATTTTTCCTGAAAATGTTCAGCTTTTTTGCTTCAGCCGTTTGGGAGAAATCGTGCGTACGGCGGACGGACGGAAAATTTTTTATTGCAGATTCGGATTCTACACCCTTTGAAACGTAAACCATGAAATTTTCAGGGGGGGTTAGAATTTTTTTTTCAAGAGCGATTACAATGGTTTATTATTGAATAATAAACCAAAACCAATCATGAAAATAACCTAGTTGCTATTGAGAAGGCGTTCCTAGTAGGAGACTTCGTCCGGTAGTTTTGGCTTTAGAGAATCATGGGGTTCGTTTGACATCTCTTCCTCACCAATTCAATAGAATATGCTCATCAATATTTTGAATTTCCACCGTTATGTATAACAGGTACCAAAACATTAATAGATTGTCAAAAAATATTCTAGCATAGGTTGGACATTCAAGTTTTTATTGATTACGAACTGACGAACAAGAAGAAGGTTCGAAGGAGTGTACCCATCCCTGAATGTTAATCGTGAACATAGGAATAATTTTGCAAAAAAGAACCGCAACAAAATGTGTCGAACTATTTGAGCTTGAATTGGCCTCACTCAAGACTTTTTTATCTCTTTTATACAAGAGGGTACCTACGATCCGTACATAAAGATACTCGGGAAGTGACCAAACCACCAATGTTTTCCAGTACATACAACAGCGATTTCCCAAAGGATATTTATGTGTCCAAGCCCGTTTAGGAGCACTCCTTTACTTATGAAGATAAAACAGTCAAACATCCAGTTCACCCGATCATGACTCAACCTTTTCCCAGCCCATTGTCCACTTTCGATCGTTACATCAAATCACGACGGTGAAGCTGTGTCGCGGACCCCAGGCGTCGGGCCGACAAATTAATCAATCAACAAGGTTCCTTATTATACCAACGACACGCCGGAGGGGCCCCGGTAGCCCGTGAAGGGAAGGTTGCTCACCGATATAAATAGCTCCTTCGAGATTCTGGAAGGATATAATAATAATCGAGTTCCCAGTTGAAAGACCCCGCTCGAGGTCCTTTTGGAAGGATTTTTACTCCGCCGACCGCCTCTCTCCATTTTACACCAGATTACCGAGTATAGTACACGAATTCCCGCTTGTTACGTCTTCGGTAAAGAATCGTTGTGGTAGGTTGTGCTTCAATAACAGACCAATTTTCTAAGTGGTCTCAAAATAAGAAGATTACTGAAGCCAATCAAGATACTTTTTTTTCGTGATTTATTAATTGCAACTGAACAATCAAATACATTTCATCTAGCAATTTTACATATCAATACAGGTACACTCCTAGAGGGTAGGTTTACAGCAAAACCTACCCCTTTATTATATAGCTCGATCAAATAGCACTGAGTTCGATTGCACTTCTATTCACGCAGCACAACTAAATCCAGTGGTTTGTTTCGCTTGAGACGTTGGATTTCACTTTCGTTGTCCAAAACGTAGAGCATCACCGGGTTCTCATGTTTGTGGAGGCGATGTTCATGCTTCCTTGCGTATTTTGCAATAATTTCATAGACTGTCTCCATCCTCAAATCTCGATGAATATCATCGTTTCGCATGTACCAAGGGGCTCCTACTACACTTCTCAGTATTTTATTCTGAGAGGTTTGGATTTTCTTAATATTTGATTTCTTGGCACAGCCCCAGATCTGTATCCCATAGGTCCAAATAGGGCGAAGGATCTGCTTTTATATAAGCAGTTTGTTGTGAAGAGAGAGATGGGAATCCATTCCCATTAGCCAATACATTTTAAGTTCTTCTTTCTTCTTTCCTATGTGTTTATTCCAGTTTAATTTCAAGTCAAGTGTCAAACCCAAGTATTTAACTGATTCAGTATGCGGTATTTTATTCGAATTGATCAAGTTATTGAGATATACTTTTGGGGGGGTTCACCATTGAGCGCAGGGAGTAGCAAACCCGTAATTCAGTATAGACCGTAAGGATATCGATTGCAGTACTCGCAGTGGAAGGTGAATGGAACCAATGGGTTACCGTTTACTGTACAGATTTATTTATTAGTATCCCTTTCCTAATTTGAAAGAAAAATGAAATTGATAACAACAAATGAACTAGTTACCCCATTCAAGAACTGCGGCGAAATGCTTGCAACATGCAGAAGATGAAACTGGAGCTAAAATGTTTCAAGGTGATGCCGAGATTTAGCACTTTCTGGAAACGAGAAGGGGGAACTACATATGTGCATCACAGAATCCACTTACATCAGAATGGATAAAATGTAGGATACTTTAGGAGGGTTTGCTATTTTGATATCTAAAATTGGCAAGTATATGGCCTGAAACATTTACATAGCAATCAAATAGTTACGCAATCCAAATAGATATATTTTTCATTACTTGGGTGGTGTTCCATATCCATCACACTCCTACGGTTTTATGAAGCAGGGGAGAGGGCTGAATAAGAAAAAGGTTCAAATTGGGCAGAGCTGAGGTAAATATGTAAATTTAAACGGTAATAAGTACAGCCCATTTTGCCTATGAAGCAGTGAGAGGAAAAATTGAGCCAGGACGCTCAATATTAGAGGGTGAGGACAACCCACATATAACAAGGAGGTGATGGAATGGACTAGTTCCAAGGGATATGGGGAAATGTTTGCAACATCCAGAGGTTACCTTTGAGAAAAAAAAAACCTTCTTGTTTATGCCCAGGTTAGGAGTTTCAAGAGAAGGTAAAAGAGAACTAACCATGTCCATCACAAATTAAAGCCTTCAAAATACATTCTTGAAAAGTTGCAACAAAACGATAAGTCGGATAGATACTGATCAAATACAAGTTCATTAAGAAAAACGCTGCAAATTCGTTCACTGGGGTTTATTATTCAATTTGCTTGCGTTCATGATTTGAAATTCTACTAAGCTTTGGAGTGTGCGTGTTTCACAGGTGGTAGAGCGATTATTGAATTTCAGGAGACATGTATAGAGCACGTAAATCTGTTCTCAACCAAAATACCTATCTGGATTGATCAGTTGATCATATTTGTGTGCCTCCTGAAATTCAATAATCGCTCTATCACCTGTGAAACATGCACACTCCAAAGCCTAGTAGAAATTCAAATTCATGAACGCAAGCCAATTGAATAATAAACCCCAGTGAAAGAATTTGCAGCTGTTTTTTATGGTTATCAGAATGCTTCAACTCGTGTATCGGCTACAAAGCCTTTTAGGAGTTCACTCCAGTATCCACATTACTACATCACTTCGTCACTAAGTTACTGATATCAACACAGAAACAATAATAAACCAAAATAACGCCATTGTTGGCACCATAAATCGGGCCATACATCGGGAATGGTTTGACCTACGGACCTGGGGAGGAGCTCATTCGATTCCTCGTGGATTGTTCTTCAAAAAGAGTACAAATTTAGGCCGCCTTGACTTTTTTTGAGGTTTTTAGGGATTTTACAAAACTTTGACAACCCTTAAAGGGCACTTTAAATTAAGTGAGAGAGCTGGCTAAAGAATTGGGGCGTCGTCGGACCAACATGGATTTTTCCTGAAAATTTCAGCTTTTTTGCTTCAGCCGTTTGGGAGAAATCGTGCGTACGGCGTACGGCGGACGCGTGGAAAAAACCATGAAATTTTCAGGGGGGGTTAAAATTTTTTTTTTTTTTTTTTCAAGATCAATTACAACGGTTTATTATAGAATAATAAACCAAAAAATGGCACACGGTTGTTGCCGTCCAGGCGGTCAAGTGATACGACTAAAAAGTGACATAATTCTGCTGAAATTTCCTGACACATGACTAACAAGATTCCACGACTTTTCTAGTTGCATGTGGCACATGATGTACATGAATATTGTGAACATGGTATGTTCACAATTGATCCTGTATGGACCCGTTTAAAGTTTAGAGGAATTATTAGGGTATATTCCAATCTCGTTAGTTATCATGAAGGAAAATTATATAAGATGTTGATCATCTACCAGTAAAGAATTCAGATGGACTTGAACGTACCCCAAGTATCTTCTTCTAACATTGAATTCGCGACTGCATAATGAGAATGTCAGATACAATGTATGCAAATCTGGCAGTTTGTTTCAACAACAATCAAAACCCACCGTAAGCGTTTTCACTGTGGATTCCAAGGACTGCGCGCCGAGCAGCTGCTATGTTCTCGGATGACTTTTCCTGCATTCCTTTCCCAATGGTTTGGGGAGATTCATGCTTAATACGAGGTAAAATTAATTAGCAAGATAAACATGGTATCTTGTTTGTTTGACTATCTCATTCCTCAGTATCAATAGGTAAACTTTTATATTTTAATTTATCTGAATAGATAAATTATTTGCTTCAAACAATAATGTTGTGTTCTATACGATGAAGGATCTGGACATACAATGAAGATATATTTTACTACACTCTTTAGTGTTTTCATCTTCTGACGAAAATAACAGTAGCTTTCTTATTAAAAAATGAAAATATATATATTAGAAATTGACGAAACAGCTCTGAAAATATAGGTAAATAATGCTTTTCTGAGACTTTGTTCCATAAAAAAGTGGTTCTTTGTTGAATGGTGGTGGAGGTCGTTAATGTAGTGGTTCAGATGTTGAGAATTACTCGGAAGAGTTACACATAAATTAACTTGCAGGTTTTCAGGAGAAGTTTCATTTTTCAGTTGCCTGTCTATTGTTGGAAAATGAGGCTCCATCAAAAACTGGACGCCCATCCCTGGAACCTCTGACTGTTCTATGATTGAAATTAGGATGAAATGCAACATGCCTTTGGCCCTTGTACACTCTCAAAAACGGTATGTCTGACTGACGTTTCGATTATTTCAGGAATTCATGAGTAACAGCAACTTCTTTAAAATGAATAATTCTGTTTCTGTAAGTACTTAGTACTAGTCAGAAAGTCAAGATAGGAGAGTAGGTAGCTTGAAATGTATAGTTATTTATATCAAATGCAGAGATGTTCAATGAAGTGTGCGCGATTTAGAGGAACATGACGAAGTTAAATTTTGGCTGTGCATAAAAATCATTCAAAATGCTACTATTGTAAGCTACCTTGGTGCTGACAGGGCTTGAAGCAAGAAACCAATACCAGATTTGAAACCTATCAGGAGTGCAGCAAAGCGTTCTTGGTCCCGTTCTCTATTTGCTATTCACAATGGACATACCACAGCATGATGACACACTAGTTCCCACATTTGCAGACTACAAGGCCATCCTCTCACTTGGTGATGACGTCTTTAGTGCAACGCAAAAAAAAAAGTCCTAAGGGGTTGTTTGTATCGGCCATGTTTACCATAAACCCAGTATCCACGATCACTACATCACTAGGTTACTGCGATCAAAACAAAAACAATAGTAAACCAAAATAACGCAAATGTTGGCACCATAAATCGGGAATGGTTGGAGCTGCGGACCTGGGGAGGGGCTCATTCGATTCCTCATGGAAAGTTCTTAAAAAAAAGTCCAAATTTAGGCCGCCTTGACTTTTTTTGAGGTTTTTAGGGATTTTACAAAACTTTGACAACCCTTAAAGGGCACTTTAAATTATGTGAGAGTGCTGGCTAAAGAATTGGGGCGTCGTCGGACCAATATTGATTTTTCCTGAAAATTTCAGATTTTTTGCTCCAGCCGTTTGGGAGAAATCGTACGTACGGCGAACGGACGGAAAATTGTTTATTGCAGATTTGGATTCTACACACTTTGAAACGTAAACCATGAAATTTTCAGGGGTGGTTAAAAAAAAATTTTTTCCAAGAGCGATTATTGAATAATAAACCAAAATCACAGAAAAAAAAACTATTGCGGCACAAAGTTCCGTACAAAATTAACATGTTAACATAAATTACCAAACAAGTTTTTTTGGTTTATTCTATATTGTTGATTTTAAAGGAATTTGATATCGTATTATCTCAGTTTGATAAGTCCTGCGTTTACTTCAGATCTTCCACACCTCAGATATAAAATTGATAACGTGAAATAGGCGTGAAAAACAGGAGTGAAGCGACGGGATGGGAATTCTCTGGAACCTCGACCACGTGGCAGCGCCACGGTAAGTAGATTCATGAATGCAGGGGAAGATGGAGGCTGGAAAAGGACAAAGCAGGGCATTGACGGGGTCTCGAAATCAAAAGGTTCAGGAACCTCGTGGAGGACAAAATGCGGGTCGTGGACTCGTTGGAGACGTCCTTGACTGGCGAGGGGAAAGGAGCTGGTCCCTACAGGATGCGCAGGCAACTTGGGCCGTTCATCTTCACCTACGGCTGCAGGGTGGACCGAAGAATGAGAACTCCCTTGAAACGTGGAAGGTGGAAAAAATAAACCGTTGAATTTTATCGACATCGAATGAAGGGCCCAAGAACTCCACCAAATCTGGTTTTGAGAAAGTTAAGAAGTTCCTACTTGTTCTTAAAATTCACATTTTACCTAGATTTTCATAGAAATGTAGAAATGTGACCATTAGGAATGGGTGTTCACGGAGTTTCCGAGTCAAAGCGGTCAAAGCGCGATTAGATGTACTAGTTGCGGTACCCTCTCAGGGAAGGATATCCGAATTGCGGGCCCCACTTTAAGTGAGCTGGTAGCGTTACCAGGGGGGTACAAATGCTCAAATTAACAACAAACAATGTGACTTAAAACTGCAAACTTCAATGAAACAGATCTCACGAACTCAATTCTCTCGATGGGACCCTGCTGGTATCGAAATTGTTCTTTTTCTGAAGGTTTCCTATTCCACCGACCTCGAGTACCATTCTTTAATGAGGGAAGAATTAGGATTGAACCTAATTTATGAAGGAAAATGAAAATGAAAATATTTGGGTGGGAGTGGTAAAACATGATGTTCAGCTTAGAGTGGAAGCTGTCACAAGCGTTTGTCGTGCGGGTTATAGAGGCGGTCTGCTCAGCCCCTAAGGGTGGTGGGTACATAGATGATTCGATTATATACACTGGAGACCAAAAGAACCGGCGCAAGATTTGTGTTGTTCTATCTGCTAGAGAAATAAAGTTGGTCTGTCGCCCTTGGACGCCCTAATCCCGGCCTTCTGGTGTAGCTACCAGTTTCACGGTACCTCTGAACTGCCCGCCGAACCGTAGTTTCAGGCAGCCCAAGGGCCCTGGACGCATACCGTTGGCTTCAGACGTCCTCTATCAATGCAACAAGTCTTGAAACCACAAACGCGTTTGAAACCATTTGAACGGCAGGTAAACTTTTTAAAAACTGAATTCAAAAGGAAAAAGATCGAGAAAAATGTTTTAAAAAGGCACAATGACAAAAACGGCTTGTGTTGATCGCATTGAAGGCAGACTGTTGAAAAGCCATCTTTCGTCCTTAAGCCTTCTACCGTGAATTCAAGAGAGCATTACAGGAAAAAACTGAGTAGTTAAAGAAAAACAGAGACGGACCATGGCACATAATCTCTGTTAATCTTGTTATTGGCCTAACTATTGACTCAAACCCAACTGTTCAAAATGGTAACAATTGAACTGCGCCGGTTTTTTTGTCTCCAATGTAGTTCTCCAAAACGTAATCAGTGAATTTCGTTAGTTTATCAGGTTGTGCAGGGAGAATAGTCAATTCCGTCAGAAAACAGTCCTCAACATCCGTGGGATGTTAACTTTCGAAGACGTGACTGCAACTGTTACATTTCACTAATGGCCTGTCACCTCGCGACCCCAACTCGGACACAGCCGGTTTTCATACTTCTGTTGTTTATCTCCACTATTTTTAGGGTGCCGCTCAAAAGCAAGGCTTCGTCAGTATAGGAATGTCTATTAGAATCTATCCAGGAGGGTGAGGGACGACCCAAATATGAGGGAAAAACACCCCAAACAAATCCATCCCACACCATTCCAAGGCCTGGGTATGACTTTGTGTGTATGTGTGACAAATTTTGTCGATGCTGCCAAGCCTGCAATTCTTGAAAGATATTCATGATTAATTTTTGTTTGATCCCAGTTTCACTCTAGTTGTGCGAAAAACCTAGGAAATTTCAAATTTCGTAACGGGCGAGAAGAATTGGTTCCCAAAACAAGGTTTTTCTCAGAATGAAGCTGACTGGTTGCTGAAAGGTGGGTACTTTCATCAGAGCCTTCCCCATTATGCAAAATCCCTGTACAGGTTTATACCACAGAAAAAAGGGAGTTTGTCTTTTCGAACCACAAGAGGATTCGGTTTATTATTGTCAATAATCAGCCTGTGTAATAGTATGGCAAATATTTTGTATAACCTCCTAACATTTCAAAAGTTGAAGATCTTCAGGACCTTTTATACCCCCAGTGAAGCCCATGTGCGAAAAAACGGATTTTTTAGATCAATTCCTCTAATGCTTTAATGGCCCAGACGCCATATGGACGGAGATTGCAGATTTGGAATCTACCCACTTTGAAACGTAATAAAACGAAATTCCAGGGGGTTTTATCTAAAATTGCAGAGGCTTATTGGAAATAATAATTCTATATACGTCAATCTGCCTCTCATCTCAGTACCATATCTCAAGAAAGAAGCATTTACAATTTAATCATAAGTTGTGGGTTGAGCAATCGGTCAATACAATTTGGTATGGTATCCTAATAAAAAAACCTTTATTTTGTATACATAACAGAAAAATTAACTGACTAATATAAAAAATATTCTGTTCGATTATTAGGAATTTTTTTCTATTCAGAAATGATTTAATCGTTTTGATGTATGAAATTATGATGGACTTATTTTTATATTTTTAGAAGGTATCTAATGGCTTTAATTTTGAATTCGTTCAAGTACCGTAGTAGGGTCTATTGGGGTAGTTATGAACAAACTACATTGGTGGTTCAGGAATGGAAGATCAAGGAATCAGAGTAGCAATCGGCAGTTTAAATTTACATCATTAGGTAGAGCTGTTTTCGCAACGCTGTTCCAACAGTGTTAGCCCCATTTCTATAGTTATCATAATCCTTATCTCAAAAGCGTGTCAACCTTCTTCAATGTCATCTATTTTCGCCCTGTTCTGGCTCAAAAAACGTGGTAAGTTATTGTTATCACTCTATTCACCTTCAGTTATTATTACTTCAATGGGTTTGACTGAAGTTTTGCAATATAGGATTTTTAGCAAACATCGGGAAGGAGGGGGTTTTTTATATGAATTTTTGTTTGTGCGTTGTTTTGTTGTAAACGCCAAAATACCTGGTATTTACGTTAAGAATAAGAAATATAAAGATGCCTACTTTTTTTTCTATCGCGATGCAAGGTGCAGGTGTTCCAGGTAACTATTGCATGAAGCAGTTCTGGCCTATTGAACTTCTGATTCCACATTGTAATCGCTGTTTTCATTTACTATTTTCTCTAAGAACAAAAGTTTTTAAAAACACGAAGCCCCGAAAAAAATTTTAAAAAAGGTCAGTCAGTGTTGCAGAGTATTAAATGATAGTTTTTGAGGAGTTTCCAGATTTTTCAATATTTTACAGGGTGCGGCAACATAACTTCCTTTTTTTAAACTTAATAAAACGCATTGTATGAGTCAGAAAATTTTTATTCGTTTTTTATGATTAGGCACATACATAAAGTTTTGTTTTACCCAGTTTTGAAGATCAAATCAGGTAGTTGACGTCCCCCATTCTCCATACACTCAGTAAACCGATTTCTGGCGATTGCAATGACTCCAGCCAGCATAGCAGGCGTTATGTTGGATATTTCTTCCTGGATGTTGGTCTTCAAATCTTGTAGGGTCCTTGGGCGGTTCACATAGACACGGGATTTCAAAAAAACCCATAGAAAAAAATCACAAGGGCTCAAATCGGGAGAGCCACTCCAAATCGTCCCTAATTGAAATAAGGCGCTCTGGGAAGAGTTACCTCAAAACAGTCATCGATGGACTTAAGGGACATTTGGTTCCAACAAGACGGTGCAACGGCACACACTCAAGAGCATCTTCTAATATCAGCTGTTGAATATGCTAAGGGACTTGTAATGTTGTAGTGTTTGAGGACTTATATTCATGAAAAAGGCATCCTATCGTATTTGGTGTATCTAGAAGTCAATTACAATGTGTGGATCACACTGATCAGCTGAATGAACCTTATGGCTAATTTGTTTCTAAATCGATCTACAGATGTAAAGTATGAATGGAGCTCTTTTTAAGGCATCTGAAAGATAAATATATATATTGTGTAATACAATTTCAAGGTATGCTATGAGTTTAGGTAATTTACCACAGATTACGTCAATAAACAGAGCTGTGCTTTACGTAGAAGGCGTTTTTTTCTCTTCCTTTTCCATCTTTCATTGCATTGGGTATCTGCAGAAAATAATGAACCAAGAGAGCGAAACATGCATGAGTTCCACATTCATCTTTGACAATCCAATTTATCAAACCATCCCATCACGTTTCGTCCATAACTGCAAGCAAGTCATTGCAATTAAGTCAAACCCATCGGTGACTGGTATTTTGGAGCAGGTGGCAAACAGGATGTTGTTAATCAGACTCTCCCTTGACTACCAGTAGGCTCCTGGATTTGGCCTTCAAGAGCGAATCTCCTTGGTGCAGCTTTTTGATGAATGACGACGTGCATCAGACTGTAAGGGTAAAGGTGATTACGAGCGGGCTCGCCAAAAGAGGATGATGGATCCAAAAAGAAACTGCGCCTCGAATAACGAGAGCTGACGTCCTGATGGGATCTAATACGCCAGTCTGTTGACAGGAACCTTCCCGAAAAAGTCCTTGAAACCTGAATCGGAGGGACGAGCGCGGCCTTCACGCAGACTTCTCTAAGCGTCTCTTCTATTTTTGCCATCCTTATTCAGGAGTGATGGGGACAGTGAACCAGGAGCTGCGTAGATCAAAACAACATTTTCGGGAAGAGTTCAAGGAACTTCCCCGATTCCGCGTTTCATCCTATTAATCTGACGCTTACCGTGAGTCAATCACATCTGATGACGAGTGACTGACCATCAACGACAGGCTTCATGTATAAATAATTCAGCAGCATGCCTTTACAAGATCGTTAATATGCAAACTAAAGACGAATGAGGAAATAAGAAACCAGGAGTGGCGACCTTGGTTATATTTTCTATTTTCGTCCCGGCCAATGAACTACCATCAAAATATCAATCTAGCCGAGTTCATAGAACTTTTTGAGAACCACTTATCTTTTCCTACTTTATTGCCCGACAATCCAATTAATCAAATAAAAATGATAAGTCTTATAATGAAGTTTTCAATGTTCATTATATTTAATGTCCTTTATGCTGAACCTATACAAATGAACATAGTTCGTTGTTTAAAAGTTGGTTTACGTTTTAAAGTAGGCTTTTTGTAGTATAAAATAACATAAAATTCTTTTTCAAATAATAATGTTCGCTGTATTCAAAAATTCATACAGTCTTTTTAATGCACTTATACCTTCCGAATGATTTGTTCATAGTTAAAAGGATTAACTCTCTCGGTCGGGTGTGTTGTACATTCCATAATGCAATGTGGTGAGCTTCCATTTTCTTCCATTTAGCATTTCCATGAACTTCCACATTTGCTGCAAGAGGGTCTTCTTTCTTTCCTATGAAGTGAAGATAGCTGTCGTTTCCTGCATGTCCTGATCGAATCCGACATATGGTGGTGCACAATTCCTTGTGGATATTATCACCGCTGAACCAAGGTCTCACGCCGACGTAGGTGTGAAATTGCTTGTAAAAGTTTCCTGTCATTGCTTCAATGTAATATGTTCGCCATTTCATAATCAACTTGGTATTTAGTATGCTAGAATATTCCCAGTTGGTTGACAGTTCCATACTATGCCTTCTGAGGACGCTCTGTTTGCAAGGTCTACCAATTCGTTCCAATGCAGGCCTTCATCCGCCTTCAGTCTCACAAGATGAATCTTATTCCCGTTCTTGGTCTGCTCATTCAGAATTTTCAGCGAGTTCAAATTGTGGTGTTTGATCCTACTAGGTTTAGGGGACGCCAGCGTTTGTAATGAGCTCATTGAGTCCGTACAAATAAGCAAAATCTGAGGTTCGTCTGACACATTTCCTTCTACAGCTTTTGTTATGCCAGCTAATTCTGCTGAATAGCTACTGCACTCATTACGAAGCTGAAACATACTCTGTTTTCTATTTGTCACATTGAGGCAAATTTAAAGTAGGTACGTAGAATACATAATCCCCGCAAATCATTTCGAAACGGTATCAGTCTGCGGTAGACAGCCCCTGTGCTGATCATTAGTCCGATGATTATTAAATTAAGCTTATTTCATAAGCTTCCCGATGATACACTGATCCAAAAGCAGCTCAATTTCATTTAATTTTGCATCCCAATTAAATCACATAGTTACTTATATAATGCAAAAATTGAAGGTACTCGTATTTGACTTTGGGACGTAGGTATTTGTATCATCAAAATTGATCGCAAGTTAGAGGTTAAAGATGTTTGTAGTGAAACTGTAATCAGGTCAAACAACAGATATCATTCGCAAGATAGTAAAAAACATTGAAATAGGTGAAGCCGTTCTAGGGTTGATTGAGTAGTTGAAAGACAGGCACGAAGTAATAAATTTCCTTCGTCGTAATGCAGACGTACTGCTAACAGATTTTTGAACTAACGGCTAATCTGAATGAGATTCGAATAGGAACTGTTAGTCTTATCGAGGAAGATGAGAGAGATGCATTTCCAGTTATCGTTGAGATAAATCGCTCAAATTCAGAAGCAGACCATCTGGAAATGGAGCTTGAGGGTGGGCTGTAGAATTTCTAAAACTGAAAGGTGTCGAGGTAAAGCCATGGACATTTCAACAGAAGTGTTCGATCCTCAAGAAACCAATGCATTATTGACCAATTATAAAGACCAAACCAAGTAGGAAACTTCAATACAGATCCCTCGACTCTAAAAACGTCTACCAAAAATTCCCTGAAAGATCTCAATCAAGTTGATCCAGATAGCTTAAATGTACAAACTTAGCAAAGGTGCTGAAGAAATCTGTATAGAAACAGTATGGGTAGAAGAATGAAAGGAAACTTACGCAAAGCACATAGGTATTTCTCAATAAAAACCACACCAAGCACAGAATTCAGAGAAAAAACTGAACGCATGTTTTTATGGAAATATACGTTACTAAGCCTACGTAAACGTGTAGGTACCTTGAAAATGGCAGGAACATTGAAACTAACCAGCACTCGTACGTTAGTATGCTACCTTGAGTACTTTTTCACTAATATGCAAGCACATATTCACATGTTTGAACTGGCGACAGACAGACTGCGACTTGTGTACTTTATGCAGGACAAGATCTGTTGATTGGATAACTAAGCTTGAACCGAACAAGAACTTTGAGAGCTGTTCGAACGAAGTTAATAACAGATTCAGGAAGAGCGCCTCGGAAGGTTTCATGGGTGTTGCAATCAGAAGACTCAAAAGTGACTTTCAAAGCGGATGCGTTCTACGGGAGGTCAAGCGCAAGCAAGCGGGCCCTTTGTCCCTGGACGCATCAGTTCCCCAGGGATGGATGGGGGATGGGAGGAGTTGAAGGAACTCCAGCACAGAGTTCCACGAACTCTCGGTCTAGGGGTCCTTCATCCCTATCAACCAGCTCCAGACGGAGGCCGCTGTGCCTTCGCCCATTAATTCCCAGCCCTTTCTCCTCCCAACGCCGCGTCTGCCCAGACAGACGCATACAAAAAAATTAAATAAATAAAAAAAAAACCGTAAAAGGTGGAGATATTTTTAGAAAGGGAACGCCGGCCCTTAACAAGTTATGATGCAACGCTTCCTTTCACATTCTTCCCATAGACCGTCCGTCCATATTTCAAATCCAAGCGGACACTCGTGTTTCACAATGTCTTGCATCATCTTCCCCTAAGATCCCTAAGAGATTCAACTCATCTCATACTAAGGTTATTCGACAAGAATCCATCCCGGACATATAGTAAGCCACTGAAAACGGAAAGAGCTGTACTACAAAGACATTCAGCTTAGTGATAGGCAAACAATTTAGGTAACAATGATTAATATCCATTGCATTCCAATGTAACAAAAATTTCTACAACTTTGCAAAAAGCTGCAAATTATTACAAAGAGGTTTATTATTTCTGTATCAGAATAACACTTCTAAATAAATCGGTGTCTACGTATATTATACGTCTGCATGTCTTGTAAAATTACAGGATAGGGAGGGCAATTTTGCGTCCTAGATGCCATAAAAAGTACGCCATTTATACTTTAGAAAGATAGATCGATTTGGAAACAAATTAGCCATAAGGATCCTTTAGCTGATCAGTGATCCACAAATCGTAATTGACTTCTAGATACATTAAAGACGACAGGATGGCTCCTTAAACTCTAAAACTTTACAATTCATATCAAGACCAAAAGTACGTACCACAAGCTGATATTTAAATACCTACAACGGGCAGTATACTGAATATGGATACAAAGTAGAAATCTATCAGTAGAAAAACTGAAATTTAACGGGATAAAATAGGACAGGTACCTACATTTCGCTTGACCACAATTATAAAACAGGACTTGAAAAACTCGATTTTAAAAGGAACTCTTAAAAATAAAATTGAAATTAAAATTCAATCATATCAGCTAATGCGATTCTCACACGGTACTACGCGATTTTTATCGTGTCCAACCACGTTCACAATCACATTCGTGTTCACGTTCTTCTTTTTTCCTCGGTCGATTGAAAAAGTTCACGATTGAAAATAATGAACCTAAATTAACAAAAAAACACCCATCAGCATTCCGGTGTATTATTTATTTATATTTAATGAACGCTTGTAATCAACTAATAAAATAATATTTTTAAAGTGGTTGGTTTAAATTTCAAGATTAGAGAATCCAAAAACGAATTTGAAAAAACTGTAGCTACATGCGTTTCTCGCTCTACATGATCTGATGGTTTTTCAAAAATGCTCAAAAATCTTATATTATGGGGTATTGTTGATCCTGAATCCCCGGCATCACTTTTTGCCACTATAAAAGGTAAAACTGAAGGGCTAAAATATTGAGATCTCGAAATGAAAATAGTGTTTTTTCTTTGTTGTTGTTGGGATATCACTTCAGTGATTTGAATGAGGCCTTCCAGATCGATTTACGTACTAAAATTGTCTTTGGTCAAGATCTTCTACAAAAAAAAAAACAAGGATTTCAACAAGAGTGTGTACGAAACGAATAGTAAGCATAGTAAAATCGCTTTAAAAATCACGTTTACCAGCTATTACAAGTTCAATGTGATTCAATTGTCAAGAAATCGAGTTTATCATAACTTATCTTTCGTTGGTACCAATGCTTCCATAAAAACGAGTTTCATTTTATTACCATTTGAAACTTTGATGCCTAACTTTTGGGATCTGTCTCCCAAACCCGCACGTTGCTTCGTACGTTATTCTATTACAAAAATAATTTAGCCCGGAAAGTGAAATGAAACGTTGTTCCAGCCACCTGTTCCGGTCCAAACAAAGACGACGTAACTGAGTGATTTATTCTGATCGCGTTCAAGTATTATGAAACTTGGTTAACTCTGGGTTAGTAGGTATATGTCATTAAAAGAGGTTTCGTGACACATTCGCTCTCAAGGCTACCGTACATTAGGCCAGACGTCTGGCTAATGACCCTACCCTTAACCTCCTCCGAGAGCTCATTTCGAGATTATAAGGTTCAAAACATGTTTCTCGTTTGACGTCTGACCTGTCTGCCTCGGGCGTTTTAGGTTCTCGAACCGTCAGTTTGACAGTTTCTCTAAATAGGTTTGTAGATTAGAGAATTGTTGACAACTCTGAAAATTTAATAATAACTTTCTACACTCATGATTCTTGTGACTTCGAAAACAATGCCGCGAAATAGCAACAATGAGTACCTACCACCACGTGGCTTTTGTTTTATAATCTTGTATGTGTTCTGGAATTTGACAAATGGGATTCTGTTCCATTTTATAAGTACTTTAGTATGTATTATTTCGATTTGTTGAAACAAGACCTGTACTGTCAGCGGTAGGAAAGAGGTCCTTGATGAATACCGTCGTCTAACAATATTTTGGTAACTCTGATAAGAGCCATTGTTGGAGCTATGGCTTTTAGCTATTTAAAAGAGACAGCTTAGCTCTTTTGCTCAAAGCTCTGGCTAAACTAGTTTTGCAACTTGCCAAAACGCTGTTGTTTCTTTTGTAAATCACATCTTCAGGGTTGAAAGGGTAAAACTGAAAACTTGGAGGCTATCGTTGAAGTTTGACTTTGGTGTACATGGGAAGATCCAGCAAGTTTTTATTGCAAACATACAGGCATCTGGCCTTCCAAGGTTAGCTGTAGTGTTTTAGGAGAGCTCTATTAGATCCATTGGTCCGCAGGAACCTGCAAAACGGCGAGATGCTATATTTCCTAGTGTTCCCATGTAATCTTCCTGGATTTTGAGTAGATAAGGAAGTTTGTTGGTATTGTAAGCCAGCAACTAGTCCTGCAGGCTCCCAATGATCTCCAGCTAACCTCTCTCGAGAACGAGGATTATAACATTGTTTTGGTGCAGCATTAGCCTCTTGGACTAACTAGCTTTACAGCTTTCTCTTTCCTGTTTGGACAGGTGGGTAGTTTAGTCATTTATCAGTTGCTATTCACCATTGAATGTCTGATGATATCCTTTGTATTTCACCAGCAGGAAAATTCATCCAACAGACAGAAGAAGAACAGAGGTCTAGTGGATGGTGAGTGAACTGACAGCGATTTTTAAAGCCATTTTGGTTTTTCTCGTGCATGCGATGGTGAAGTTCTCCTCCAGGGTCTCGCGCACTATTTACTTTTATATTTATGCACTTTTTCCTGTGGAATGCGTATCACTGATAAAGCCATTATAAGTAACACAACAACGCTACAGCATACTTTCATTTTGAAGGACAAATTCAGCATCCCTTTTCTACATATGCTTTCCAAACAGAGTGAGAAAGCACAATCAAAATTTGTTGGCAAAGATGGACATATTGTGTAGAGAAGAACAGGTGGGCACACTAAACACCAAATACACGGCACTCTTCGATTTATCCTTGAAATTTAAATTTCACAAAAAGGATTCATACAGGGTAACTATTTTTAATACAATTTGTACCAACTACAGACAGCAATCTGCGTTTGCGAAGCTATCAAACTTCTACAGAGATGGAAGAAAAAATACTGTTTCCGTTTTTGGGTATTTCCCATTTGCATCCAAGACAGTGGGATTTTTTTCCCACAAAATTAAGCTGTTAAAAAATGTTTCCTCTAAAGTTGTACTCGCTCATTTCAAATTTTTTGAGCATTTTATGATCCGTCAATAAGAACTTTCCATCGGATGATCTGTTACATAACCTCGATCCCACAACCCTGCTCCAGACAACCCCCCCCCCCCTCCTCCAGAACGACGACAGGATACGACAGGTTTCCCGCCTTCCTGCCTCTCCAGCCACGCGGTTCTTGACATTTAAAACTGATACAATAAGACTAAACCTAAAAGAAGAAAAAGTGTCCAAGTCTTCTTTCAAGGTTCGCCCAACGGGGGTCGTAGCTCTCACACACAAATGTCACAGGCGTAAACCTCATGAACCCACACACACACACTCAAACTCAACAACTAAGTTCCTCGAACCGTAGAATGAGCAGAGAAGGATTCTGATTTTTATTTTCTCATTATATCGTTTTTTGTTTGTTCTTTTTATTTTACTACTTTTTTTTGTTATTTTTTCGTCACCTTGAAAAGTGGATCTCCCGAATGTCAAAACAAGCGTGTAAACCACCACGTGTCTTCAACAACTTCACCTTCAACGTTTTTGTACCATTCTGCAATTCTGAGGTAGGTATTGAATCATTCGTTTCAAGGAAGCCATATTCTTCAAAGTTCAATAAAAAGTAAATCACCCATTTCGCCAACACTCGAAGAGTTTAAAGAAAATTTATGTGACTGGCGCAAAATTTTATTCTTCAATACGTAGATCCCATGATGAAAACACAATGTTTCTCTATTAATCGATAGTAAATCCAGATCTCTTTCTTTGACAAGAAAGACTTCAGTCGCTTTTTGATATAAACAACGTTCAACGTTTCTGCAATCAACGGCTGCTGCAAAGGCTTACGAGTAGGGTTGCTACACAGGCCATAATTTATAGCAGACCGTTATAATTTGATGGCGAAGACATCCTTTCGCCTGCCGACCAGACAAGGGTTTTACGTAAATAGGCCACGAAATGACGTTACTAAATCTCTTTTTTAGGACGTCCCTATGAAGAAAGGATTCGCCAATAGAGTTACGCCTATTGGAATCGTTCCAGAAGGGTGTGGGTCAACCCAAACATAAGGAAAAACGCTGCGAATTCTTTCACTGGGGTTTATTATTCATTTGGCTTGCATTCATGATTTGAATTTCTACTAAGCCTTGGAGTGTGCGTGTTTCACAGGTGATAGAGCGATTATTGATTTCAGGAGATATACATACAGCACTTACATCGGTTCTCAACCAAAATACCTAATCAGTTGATCATATTTGTGTGCCTCCTGAAATTCAATAATCCCTCTATCACCTGTGAAACACGCACACTCCAAAGCTTAGTAGAAATTCAAATCATGAATCATTGAATAATAAACCCCAGTGAAAGAATTTGCAGCGTTTTTCTTTTCAAGAGCGATTACAATGGAAAAATATTCTATTTGAAAATTTTCAACTTCGTAATGTTCGTAATTTCGTTTCATATCAGAATGCTTCAACCCGTGTATCGGCTATACACCCTTCTAGGAGTTCACTCCAGTATCCACATTCACTACATTACTAGGTTATTCCGATCACAACAAAAAAAAACTCAAGTGTTTGTTTTGATCGCAGTAACCTAGTGATGAAGTGAATGTGGATGCAAATGTTGGCACCATAAATCGGGCCATCCATCGGGAATGGTTTGAGCTACGGACGTGAGAAAGGGCTCATTCGATTCCTCATGGAAAGTTCTTCAAAAAAAGTCCAAATTTTGGCCGCCTTGACTTTTTTTGAGGTTCTCACAAAATTTGTATTGCAGATTTGGATTCTACACCCTTTGAAACGTAAACCATGAAATTTTCAGGGGGGGATAACTTTTTCTTTGTTTCAAGAGTGATTACAATGGTTTTTTATAAAAATTTTCCGTCCGTCCGCCGTACGCCGTACGCACGATTTCTCCCAAACGGCTGGAGCAAAAAATCTGAAATTTTCAGGAAAAATCAATATTGGTCCGACAACACCCCAATTCTTTAGCCAGCTCTGTCACTTAATTTAAAGTGCCCTTTAAGGGTTGTCAAAGTTTTGTAAAATCCTTAAAAACGTCAAAAACAGTCAAGGCGGCCTAAATTTGGATTTTTTTTTTAAGAACTTTCCATGAGGAATCAAATGAGCTCCTCACCAGGTCCGTAGCTCAAACCATTCCCGTTGTAGGGCCCGATTTATGGTGCCAACATTTGCATCAAATGCACACACAACAGTGTCATCAAAAACAAACACAAGAGTGTCATATTTGTGTTTTTTTGTGATTTTTAAAATAAGTTAACAAATTCAAACAATAGGTAAATATCTTCAAAAATCGCTATCCTATCTGTGATTTTTTATTTACCAGATACCAATTCAACAATGTTAGTTTTATTCCAAACGCAACAATTATCTGGAGTCAAAAAAACTATTGAATATGATCTATGCCAATTATATGCTCATGAATAATTTTCTGCTGTGAGAAATTATTCCAATGGTGATGAAAGTTATAGAGATTATGTTAAAACCATTATCTACGTATAATTTTTTTTTTCAAATTTCAAAAAATCCTTGGCAATGTTATGGAGTTTTGCGTTTATGTAGGGATGTTGGTTCCGTGGCTGCAGCCGATTCAAACGTGATTGGGGCACCTTCAGACCTACGAAAAGACTAAGTAGAAAGTTGATTTCTCAATCCATACACTAATTGACGATACACGGAAAGAAATTCCTTCTACCAACTAAAAATATCCTCTGTTCGTGTTGCTTCAACGGATTTGAACTGAACTAAGTGACTTTAGCAAAACTAATCAGTAACTTTGCAATTTGCTTGAGATTTGCAATAATACCAGTTCATAAAAACGAAATTGATGCTTCACTGGAAGGAATTCCTCTGATTAAGAATTGTCTTCTGTTCATGTTGATTCTGCAGATTTTTACTGAGCCATTATCAGTAACTAGATATAAAGGAGATTTGCAATTATACCTGTTTACAAAAACCAAATCCATGCTACACTGTAGATGTAGATGATAACTAAAACTCTCAGGGTGGGGGTTTGGGAGCCCCCAGCACGGAAGCCTGTTGGCTTATATGGTACACTGTAAGGAATTCCTTCAACTAAGAAATGTTCTTCTCGTCCAGAGTTTTTACTTTAGATTTGTGTTGAACTGTGTGGATATTTTATATATGTTTACACTTCAAGCAATGTGAAGTTAAAGCCCTTATCTGTCATATTTGTACCCAAGATGATGTCTGCGTGAAAATGAACTTTTAAAAATGAACCAATTCCTTAGTGATGAGAAGATGAAGAGCTGAAAGACTTCTCAGGGTCGCGGCGGGGGTCAGCGGACGAACCTGCAATCTACGCAGTTAAAACTTAGGCGGAACAACTAAAAATAAAAGTGGAAAAGGAAGAAACGAGATAAAAGGGAAATAAAAGCAAAATAAATACAGCTGAGTCTGGAGCATCGGATCGTCGACTTTAGACAAGCCATGTTGCTAATAAGTTCACTGGCCGAGGGGGTCACGAACCTCTCTGACTGGGGAAATAAAAACTAAAATAGAAGCTGGTTGCCGCATTCAAAACTTGGAATTCGACGCTCCAGAGCTGGAGGAACTTGAACTGCATTGTGATGGATGACCACATAACCCGTTCCAAAGATGGGAGGATGTGCAACAGGAGAAATATCTCTACCTGTAGTTCAACGTTCTCTAACAGTTTTCGCTTTACTGGTACTGTAGATTGTATTACTCAACCAATGAGCATTTACTTTTATTTAATAGAATGCCTTTTAGCTTCATTGTAGAGGCAACATGAAAACACAGATCATCGAAAAGTTTTAGTAAGTTAATCTCAAAGTTTAGTAAGTTTAAGTTTTCATAAATCGTCTCAAAGGATTCAAAGTTTTAAATTTAGCTTGTTAAATTGATTCACGATTCAAAACTGTCACTACGATTGTGCTCACGAACATCAACATCTACCCTAGTTCTTAAATGAACAAACAAAATCACCAAAGTGTGATGAGAGGTCTAATAGGTAAATGCAGTGGTTGAATGGATCTCCCCCTACTTTTTTGACAGCAAATTCAAATTTTTCGAGGTTAATTGCAGGAGATTCCTGTTAGACCAAAATTGGGATGGAACAAAGAAATAATCACGAAATTCGGTCAAGAATTGCTGGTAGGGCATCGTCAATAATTTTGTCCGAAGGACTTAGTCTACACCATTAAATTAAATAAAAAAACTAAATAATAAAATAAAAGTGGGGAGAACGCCCAGGTTTATCCAACGACGGCTCAAGGGATTAACGAAATTGAGGAAGATGGAGGAACGAGAGAGGGGTGAAAGGAAGTGCCGGTACAGAATGACCACCAACTTACGTAAGAGGTACGCGGGTGGTAATACCACGAAACACTCCTGACGAGATCTCCAACTCCAGCAACTCAGTGGCACCTTACTAGCACCACACTCCATGGCATGACCCCGTTGCAGCTACAACCTTTACGTTACTACGCGTCATTCTTTTTATCCCAGATAGCTCTTGCCGCAGGACGTTCTATCATGTTTGCTTATTTTATCTGTCTGGGTTTGCTCCTTTTGTCCAAGCTGCCATTCACAACCTGGACCCATCAGGCTGGACGGCAACATCTGACACGTTGCCCTGATCACCCGGCATATTATGCAATCTCTCTCTCCCCCCCTCTCTCCCAGTGTATCTGCTGTGAATCCATGGACAGTGCTGCGCACCATGATACAGGCTCTCATTTTGACCCCGACAGGCATGGCAAAGAGTATCTACTGTGTCACGACTACTTCTGAAACACCTTAAGATGGATATTGTAGCCACTTGGATGACATGAAAATTAGGCCGGTAGGCCTCATCCCCTCTGAAACTCATGCTATCAATTGGGATGAAATGGGGAGTTCAGAGCACTGTTACAGTTCTTGCCCATCCACTGAATCATGAAGAGTAGCAACGAACTCGCCAGATGAGCTGGGATTTGGAGCAGTTCGAGTTATTCGATCGAACCACAGAAACCGCTGACCGATTAAATCAAGGTCAGCGCCAGTGTAAGCGACCTTCCTGAGAGGACACCAAAAGGGTAGCAGGCGCTGGCTGCGTGCCGTAGAGATGGGATTCTCGTAACAACATAGTAGGAGTCCCCCACAAGTATCTATACATATCATTACTTTTGTCCAGTATCGGATAGTAGATAGCATCGGATTTTCCAATAGTTTTTCCATCCCTTACATTTAGAAAGGACCACCTAAATGTTAACCCAACCATTGTTAAGCCAGTCATCACAGTTAAAAATTTACTCATTAGAAAATTTTTCCTTTGTCCCTTTTGATAGTTTTTTGTGAATTTCAGTATCCAAAAATACGATAATTGTATTTAAATAACAAATGAAAAATAACTTTTGTTTGTTTTAACAGATGCAGTAAGCTGCCTTTTCTTTGAACTTTGAAAAACATGTGCTCAAACATAAACCCTGCAAACGCCCAAAAACGCTGCAAATTATTTCACAAAGGTTCATTATTTTCGAACCCTGCCATAACCCCCCCCCCCCTCCCTCCCTCTGCCGTAGTCGTCGAAACAAGAAAATTAAAAATTCGGATTAAAAAAATTGAAGTTCACCCCATTTTTAACATTCAACATTTTTAGAGTGAGATTTTTTAAGTCAGATGAGCTCGGACTGGTCTGAGACCCTGTGAGATGTGACATACGTATCTATATCGTCATGCTGAAGAAACAACATCTTTGGGCATTTCGGATAAGTATCGATACTTAAAAATATTGGCACTTTTTAAAAATGCCTTGTCGATACTTTTTGTTACTTTCTGGAGCTATCAATTCGGTATTAGATCGATATTTTTGAAGTATTTGACACTCCTACGACATAGGCTAGTCAGAAAGCTGCTATTATTCGTAACCGATTCGTTTGGTTCTCGAATTTTCGCTATTATGGTTGCTGACAGGAAGCTAGTTAGCGGCAGAAAACAGTGCCAACTGGAGAAGCCTTGGAGAGAAACCCTATATTTCATGCGAAATAGTTGGTAGTCCACATAGTAGTCCACTGTCAGTACATAAATAGTTGCTTTCTCTCATTAATATAGTGGAAAATTACTTTGACTGCAAATATACCGGTGCGTTGTTGGTCCAATAACTCGCGAACCAGGCCTCGAAACCATCACACCATTGAGTTGAATCATTGAATGTCAAATCAGTTGGTCACCCGAATCGCTCATTCTTTCTTTGTCGTATTCAGACTCTCAAGGACAAAGGACCGTGTAAAGAAAATGTCGTTCTTCTCATTTAAATAAATTACCAAACGATGAATGGGTGCCTTCAGCCCAGGCGACGGTAGTAAATGGTAAACGACGATAATTTCACTCTGCAGAAAGGAGTATCGTAGGACATTTTTCGTTCTGTCAATGGACCTAGTGTGGGTTACATATATTCCTTTCTGTTTCTTACATAATCCAAACCTTGTCACCCCAACTCTGCCCTTGGGTATTGGATATTTCATCGTAATTGCCTATGTAGTTCCTTACTCTTCAGTATGTTTGGTTCTAGTTGATCCAGTTTTCAGGAGTGTTGACAAATCTTGAACAGCCTTCCACCACGTTTTCTAGCATCACGTTTTCCACGATCGTGATTGCGTAGAGTGGTCAACATTACGATTCACCTGGTTACGTACCAATTCAAATGAGCTAATGTCAAGATAAAGCCGAAACGTTCCGGCAACCTCCTTTTCAAGAAAAGTGTAGATATCTATTATGAGTCATCGTTCCTTTCAGAGGTTTTGCCATCTTAACAAATTGATTCTTACCAATACAGCTATTATTTTTCAACTTTGTAAAATGAAATAATAATGGCGTTGATAATCAAAACCTATTTTATTTAATTTTTCTTTTAGATTTTCTCAAGAAACAACTGTATTGATTGGGGCCTGGATCGACTAATGGTACCGACCACCAACGCAATTTTTGTTATTATAATTTTTAGGTTTATTGAATGTCCATCCATGGATCTTGAAGTATTTGATGAAGTGAGGTATAGAGCAAATATTGGATAACCCCAACAATATCCCCATATATCTCCCTACATACTGATGTGAGGTTTGATGTACTTTACGATCTGATATTGACGCGCCACCCAAATTGAACTTTACTTCTGTATACATCGACAGAATGACAGACCCGGATATGTGTTAACCAACTAGTTTGCAAGAAATGTTCTTCAAATTAAGGATTCTGTTTGGTAAAACCACTACCTCACTCAATCTCAGCTGAACTACAGATTCCTGTTGCAGCGCCTCCGCGATCATACCAAGGTAATGTTGATGAGTGTTTTGGGGTGGAGTTAAGGCATTCTGAAATTATAGTCTTATGCAGCAGTCAGTTACTCCTTCCAAGGGCTGACGCGTTTAGCCTGCAACACCCACAGGATACCTTGAAGCTGAAGAAGTATAAAATCAAGGGTAACAGTTTCCACAAATGGAAATGGTTTGAGGAATGGTTTGGATGCAAGCCGTCTGCCCGGTTTCAACACCAATAGCTAGCAGCATCAGGATAAATCAACCAAAATGTTTAATGAATATCTTCTTGCAGGCAGCAAGAGTCATGCTTGCTCCAAGGAGTAAATAACCACTTCATTTTTGCTGTGATCAAAATTAATCAAGAAAACATCAAAACTATGTTTTTTTTTATTTTTTTTTTTTTTTTACATTTTCAAAGTGAGTCAACAGCGATATAGGTTTCTAAAATGTTGTCACTAAATTGGGGTGGATAATTTCGAGTTTTCTGGAGGTTTGCAACTAAGCCGTGAGCGAAACAGCGTTCTACATCTTCAAGGTTCAAGGAGGGAGTCCGGATACTCACAAATCAGATGCTAAGAACAGTCCCAAATCTTCCTTGCCGTAGCAGGCGAGTGGCATCCAGCGTCAAACTAGGTGGGATGCATTTTTAATTGCTGATTCCTCCTCGAAATCCTCCAAAGAAATTGTAGATTTGGACGAAAATAAGCGCTGCATTCTTACTGAAACATCATAATCCCTGGCATCACAAGGAGGATCCGGACTCAAAACCAGGACGATCCGGGAAGTTATCTTGTACTACCGTGGTCATTCGGGAAGACATATCCGTAAGAAGGTTTTGCCAATAATGTTTACCTTCATCCTAGAGATGCAGATAACAATGGCTCTTAGGATATTGGTATTTACTTGCAACAAGATTGATGAGATCAATATGCAGAATTTGACGAAGAAAATCTAATTGGAAACAATTTGTATGGATGACACTTTGAAAAACTAAGTGTACGTTATCATCGTGGGACCCATAATTTCAGATGGAGTTCATTTACCTAGTTGTCTCATTCAATCTTCACTACAGTCATCCAGGCACCATTACGTTACTGCACAAATTAATGGACAAATAAGTTTTTACTTGTGCTGTCACAATAACCCCTCCAAGCCTATGGAGGAATACTAGATACGTCCATGTTGACTTGAAAACAAACAAAATATTGATGTCAGCATCATTTTACATGTTGCCTTGTTTGGAGGTATGACAAGTTCGTCAATGCTTTTGATTCTTTGTTTTCCGCTAGCTTTTTAGTCCGTTTTTCTTGTAGTTAACTTCCAGCCTCAAAATAAGATGGTCTGGATCTCAGTTCTTTGTACGGTTGGTGATTATTCTTACAGGCAATATTGTTCTCTTTTTGCAGAAGATGAGTTAGCAGGAAGTTGACGCGGTCGGTACTTGATTGAGTACGTCCCAGAAAAGACGTGAGCTAGAAATAAATGGAAAAGGAGGGCAAGAACCCGAATTGTCGAGGGTTTCGAGGAATTACGTTCTTCAGATTGGTCTGAGTCATATTCCGTGGTGGTATCGCGGCACGTGATGCGAACCCCGGTCATCATCCCGTAGGCGGAGGAGGGAAAATCCGAAGTCCTCTCTGTGGTCAAATTACCGCCAAGTCCGCCGCGGTTTCCCGCCGTTTCCGTCCCAGTTGAAACCCTTTCCCAAGCCCGGGCACTTCAAGGTGGGAGTGACAAGGTGGGCTCATCAGGGAGGGGAGGGGAGGGGTGGTGAAGTCACAGTGATGACGTCATTCGACGCCGAAACCCCTTCAAGGTCATCCTGACTCTCGCTTCTTCGGATGCACTTGTTTCGTCACTCGAGGCTCTTCACCTCTCCCCCCTGCACTCCTCCCTCCAGGATACTGGTCTTCAGAGGGTTCGAGTGCATTGAACCGGACTCACCTTGCAGCCCTCACTATTCATCGTCCTCGTGGAAAGCTGAGGGATAAAACATAAACCAATTCCTGGATCATCGGAATCTTGAAGTAGGATGTGGTTATTTGATGTCCTTCTGATACATTTGTGGCCCCCACACGATCAATAAAACATTACTATTTCATTTCAGTTCTTGATTTCACTCTAACCCTAGAACGACAGTAATAATGACATTATTTCCTTCAGCACCGAGTCTCAAGCTAAACATTTTGTCTCCATTTAATAATGGATCGCCGCAGAGCTGCTTGCGCTGCAACCATTACAGCGTTAGTTGCTAGACAAAGAGTGAATCGTGAACGGTGGTTGAAGAAATGGCTAAAGAAACATGAGCAGCATACTCATCTTGAGATGAGGCAGAAAATGTCTGCAACTTGTTTCGAATTTTGACAACCTAATTGGTTACTACTCATTTATCGAGACAAAACACTACCATGGGGCAGTGTGTAACCGTCAAGGAAAGACTAGCTGTCACTTAAGATACCTGGGAACTGGGAGGAACTTCGAAGATTTAAAATTTTCAGGAATTATGTCGTAATCATCAATTAGTAACAGAAACATGTGAATCGCTTATCCCCGTGCTGCTGAACATGAAAATAAGCTCACATCAACTACTTATGATTCATTTTGTACGTGAATTTTTCGGGTCAACAGGTACGAGATGCCATCACGTCAGGAGAGTGAATAAATAATCAACCAGGTGATTTTATCAAAATTCATTCTTCATTAAGAACAGAATGTACAGCAAAAACTTGTCCTCTCATCCCATGTTGTCTTCTGATATTACAATCATCGCCCTCCATCGTTCGCAGATGATCACCTGTGCAACTGAGTAATGACAGTGAACTGACGTCAACCACCCTACACTATCAGTTATAATGACAGTATCCCCTCCCAAGTAATGAATCCTCAATATCAGACAATCTGGATCTGCATCATTCCGGCCTGTCATTCCATACTGGAAGATCAGTATTACTGTCATTCTAAGATAACATTATTACTGATCGTGTAGTGGGCGCTAATACAACGAACACTACACTCAAAAACCTCAATAGTGGTTATCAACTGATAAGCGATCGGTTTTTAACTATGTAATGTCCCGCTCCTTCCTGAAAGTGTCAGAACAAACAAATAAGGGTTTCTAGCAGAAACACGATTAGTCAAAGAAATGAAGAAAATTGTTTACCGTGTTTACACACCGCACTAGAAATTTGAATTTCATTCTGCACTCGATGTTTACAGTCAGGATGAATGGCAGATAAGTTTGGATCAGGTTGTAGCAATATTTAAGATGATATTGGCGAAAAACGATTTGACGTTATGCTTTTGAAGAGCTCCACTAAGAAGAAGACTAGTCAAATATAGCCCCGTCCATAAAATGCTGCTAATTGAACAAAAGTAATGAGTCTTTTTATTGTTTTATCAACATACGTAGTGGCTCGAAAACCGCGTGTCAGCAAATGCATACTGACGTCCCGTAGTTGCGACGAGCTTCTTTGTCAACTTTGATAAAGCACTGCAGCCTTGAACAAATACAAAGAATGAAACATTATTATTTTCTGGAAGGTGCGAGGCAGGTAACTAGTGGGTATAGGGAACTACCTACGTTAGGTACTAAATTCCATCATTGTTGCAAAAGTTTGCGTACGTAATTAGTGCCGGAAATGAAATACTTACCGGCAATCATCCCCAGTGGTACTCATTGGAATAGGGAAAGGCATCGAGATATCGATGTCGATGAGTGAGAGCGGCATCGGTCAATCCTCCAATATCGGGTGAAAACATCGATATTTTCGATTTTTGATATCGGTGTCCTCATGATAAGCCTTATCATTTGACCGAATCCTTATCACACGCTACTACCGTTCGCTTCTTGGTAGTATTCTGAGAGTTTGTGTTCGTTCAGTTTTTGCGCGTGAATGTTCCATAAAGCTACCTCTAAGTAAGTGGTGGCGTTTTTATCAACAGAACAACGCCGAATCTGCCAGATGCAATACCTGTAAATAGGTACCACCGGTATATGTGGTATGAGGAATATTGACGCGAAATCAACAATTTTATTTTGTAACAAATGATATCTTATTTTAAAGGTTTTTCAACGCTGAAGAAGATGGTAAACAAGTTCCAGTCGTGCAGCATGACAAAGTGAGCAAATTTCAAAAAAAAAAAAAAAAAAAAAAATAGTTTTGCATGAGGAAAAAATACTCAAAAATCAACAATTTCATTTTTTGACTTGTAATACCTCATTTTAATTTGAAAATGTTTGAAAGCTGAAGAATTTTTTTCTTTTTCTCTTTCTTTGACAATTTTGCCTATCTACCTCGTTTTATCATCTTCAAACTGCTTCAGTTTGAACGGATTGAAATATCTCCAATCCGATTTCATCATCGTGTTCAACGTGGAAAACCTTTATTAAAAACATGCTTCTGGGTTTTCGGGTAATTTCCCCCCTTTTTGAAATGCCCCAAATCTCCCCATTGAGTGTGGCGATTGTGCCCATCTTCAAACTTAGCGTTTTGAAATGCTTAGATAGATGTTTTGTGCAAATTTGAGCTTTCAATCTCAATTCTATCGAGAGTTATCGTCTGGAATGTGTTTTTTGTCTTTTGACAGTGGATTTAGAATGCTCTGAAACGGATTTTGAAGAAAACATTTTTTGGAAATTCTCATTTTAAATATATTGGACCAAGGACAATAGTTTATTTTTCTTCGAAAATTCGTTGATAATGCAGCAGTTGAAAAAAATGTTTCTGAACAATTTTGGTTCGGAGTCTGTCTGTCTGTGTGTCTGTCTGTCTGTCAGCAAATCCTTGTTACAGGCAAAACTACACGAAGTTATAGTCCGATTTTGATGAAATTTTCAGGGATTGTTTGGTTTGATGTGTAGATGGTTCCCTATGAGTTTCATGACCCCCGGATCAATAGTAGCCTCTGCGCATGCGCAAACGTGAAATCCTTGTTACCCGCATAACTCCGGGAGTTCTTGACCGATTTTGATGAAATTTTCAGGGATTGTGCGGGTTTGATGTGTAGATGGTCCCCTATGAGTTTCATGACCCCCGAATCAATAGTAGCCTCTGCGCATCCGCAAACGTGAAATCCTTGTTACACGCGTAACTCCAGGAGTTCATGACTGATTTCGATGAAATTTTCAGGGATTGTTCGGACTGATGTAAAGATGGTCCTCGTGAGTAATAAAGAGAAAATAAAGTTTTAGCCTAGAACATGCCTACCTTTATTTTCTCAAGTTATGCTCCTGCATAACAATAAATTTGCCCTAATTCAATATTTACTTCGCCTAATTGAACGAAGTTCCTTAGTCAATAATAATTTTCAATGATCTATACAGTGATTTTTTATGGTTGTCGACTTCTTCTCCCTCCATTTGCGCTTTTGAGGCCACTCTCATACCACATTTTCACCCATTGATCCCAAAACTTAATGAACTCCAGAAAAACCAACAAAGACAGCTTGGGGTAATGGTAAACGCAAAAACTGGATTAATAACGCATGATAAGATTCATAAAAATAAGAGCAGACTAAGGGAAGCAGAAGAAGTTCCATTTCATCATTATTTTGACTTGTCGTGTTCTTGCCAAAACACTCGCGGCTTGTCTCGCTGTTGAAGAAACAACATTTTTTCAGAGGTGCCCAGTGGCTCACAAGTCATATTTTAGTAAAAAAGTATAACAATTCAGGATCACAGGTATCTTCAGTGGCGACAAGATGACATCACAAGCTCAAAACTCGATTTCGGTTTACTATTCGTGTTTTTTGGCCAGAAACCCCTCAAATGCTCTCTAGATAGCATAGATAGTAGATCTGGCCTTGATTGACATTTATACGAGAATGAGATCTTCTAATATGCTCTTCATGTGTACGTAGTCACTATATTTTTGAAAATTTACGGTATTTGTAATTTACACGAAAAACCAACTTCATGCAACGATTCCCTCTCTATATCTCCTAAACCATTAAATTCACTAAAGTAACGTGTGGGATCATCGTTGGATCATGCGCAGTGGGTACCAATGATACCATCGCGTTTAAATTTATGTGAGATGATAAAACAGTTTTTCCCCGATCACAGTGGAAATTTAGTAACTTTCGGACCACACCTAAGAAAATGATACTTGGTGGATTTGACGTTTGCATATAGGCAAACTGTACTGATTTCTTATCAATGGAACCGATAGACGACCATTTACATTCTAACTCGACATTCACCATTTACATTCGCTGTAAATATCATCAAATTCGGAGGCAAAATGTTATAGTTAGGCTAATTATAAGGATTTCATGTTGGCACCTGCGCAGTGGCATTTAATGATGCTATGGCGTTGAAATTTATATGATATCATAAAATCTTTCTCCCCAAACAACCCTGTACGGTTGAAATTTTAAACTTTAAAACGCTAAATGTGATAGGGAATTTCTGGGGGTAAATTCAACATTTCCCTTTACAAACTGAACTTTTCCCACCAAAATCTTACAATGCTTTCCAATTTTTATGAAATTTCGAGTTTTAATAAGCAAACTAATGTACTACATTACGTATTGAACTGCAGTAAGACTTGTTTTGCGGCGTTTATACAGGGTGTCCCAGGAGTTATGCACAATCCGACTCCTACGTGTTCTACAACTCATTTCCTACCAAAAATGCCACTTAGCAAATTTTTGCCAGAGGCCTCGTTTCCGAGCTATTCGCGATTTTAGATTTTTTTCGTGTTTTCGATCTTAGGTCATTAAAACTGTCATAACTCCCTCAATTGTGGAGATAGCTCAAGTTTGATGACACCGTTGAGAAGAACGTTCAATTTTCTATCTATTTGATGTCGGAAACCTTTTTAAAATTGCATTGAAGATGTGCAATTTCCACGCAAAATGCCAGTTTTGTCAAAATCTTAAAATCGCCTGTTTTTCATCTCGCCTAGAAACCTCATGAATGCTTGATGCAGAACTGTGCAGGCCTGGTAAAACGTGCGCCAAAATGTCAGCTTTCCAACGGTGTAGTCGTTTTGGTTTTTTAAAATATTTTTAGTTAGGGAAATGGTGTTTAACTGCAGAAAAACGTTTGTTTTCTGTTAAAATTGAGGTTTTTCCAAAAGTCTCGACGAAAAAAGGTTGGTAGCGGGATATACGTAACTTTTCTCGCTGAATCGAATGGTGACAACGCCAGACCTCTCAAGTGACGATTTAAGTTAGTTTTGTCGGATGCATTAACCCGTTCGTTTGTGAACAGCGTCTACGGCATTTCTAAGCTGTCCGGCCAAAGTCAGGATAATCGAAGAGCCGAGAGACGGCTATTGTTTGTGTTCATTTACGATTGATTGCGATGAGTTGCATTCATCTTTTTGCTGACACTATGGATCCTTATCAAACCAGGCTTCTGTATCATTACCAACTCTTTCCTTTCGTCTCTTTCCTCGCTGTATTTCCTTCAGCGAGGTTTTCCCTATTGCATATTCCCATTCATCATGGTGCGCTATAGCTACTGAACATAGCTGGTAATAATAACCAAAACCTTAGTGACAAAAAACAATTAGTAGATGAAAAATAGATAGTTTACTAGATAAAGAAGGATCAGTGACATAAACAATATTATCTACCAATATTTTTTCCTCCTACTATCCGACGTGTTCGCTAGGGTGTGAGTTGTACATAAGAGGAGTGTGACTCCCTTGCTGCTTCAGAAGCATTACCATTGGCAAAACCGTACACAAAAATCATGTCAACATACTCACTTGTGGTATAGCTACTCAACTGAAGCAACAATCGTAAATGAATACAAACAATAGCTGTCTCCCGGATCCTTTATCCTGACTTTGGCTGGGCAGCTCGGAAATGCCGTAGACGCTGATCACAAACGAAAGTTTTCATTCATTAAATTCATTTTCATTTTTCGTTTTTAAATATTTTTTTTAAATTTAAATCAACAATCGTGTTTAAAGTCTAACTTTTTGTCTCGATTTAAACCCCAATACCTTACCATTGTTCAACAGCTGGATAACATGTTCGAGTCAATGAACATTTTACTAAAACTGAATTTGGTCAGAAACAACAAAATATCAACAATGCAACACCCAATGCTACGGCCAAATCAGATTGGGGTTGATAATACACGGCGCACAAAGCAACCCCTCCTTCAAGACCGGGGGGTCGTGCGGGTCATTGCATATCCTTGCCCCCGACCAAGACAATGCCTCCTCCGTAGCTTTCCAATTTTCAAACATTAGGTCTTTTTTAGTGATACAGGGTGTCCCAGGACTTATGCACAATCCGACTCCTACGTGTTCTACAACTCATTTCAGACTGCGATGAGTTGCGTTCATCTTCGAGACTTTTGGAAAAACCTCAATTTTAACAGAAAACACTCGTTTTTCTGCAGTTAAACACCATTTCCTTAACTGAAAATATTTTTAAAAAATAAAAGGACTACACCGTTCTAAAGCTAACATTTTGGCACACGTTTTACCAGACCTGCACAGTTCTGTGTCCATTCATGGGGTTTCTAGGCAAGATGAAAAACAGGCGATTTCAAGATTTTGACAAAACTGCCATTTCGCGCAGCAATCGCACATCTTCAATGCAATTTTAAAAACAGTTTTCCGACATGAAATAGATAGAAAATTTAACGTTTTTTCCAACGGTGTCATCAAATTTGAGCTATCTCCAAAATTGAGGGAGTTATGACAGTTTTAACGACTTAAGATCGAAAACACGAAAAAAATGTTAAATCGCGAATAGCTCGGAAACAAAGCCTCTGGCGAAAAATTACTATGAGACATTTTTGTCGGAAATGAGTTGTAGAACACGTAGGATCGGATTGTGCATAACTCCTGGGACACCCTGTATATTGTTGAAGTAAGACTTTGAACCCTTATCTATTAGGCACCACAATACACTAATTGACTCGCAATTGACCGATTATACTTAAATCGGAAGCTAATAGGACGACCTTCTCGAAGTTCACTCAAGGCATCGTGGAATTCGTGAATGAAAATGGACTGCGGTAATGTGAATCGAATTGTGATTGATTCGGTACTGTCAAGAAAGTAAGGTGTTGATTACATGTTAATTCGTGGGAATTTGTCGGAACTGAGACCTAATGGACGGCAAGCAATTAAGTAAGTGCAAATGTCGATTATTTGAACCATTACTGGTTGAATAAATATCTGAAAGTGCTCTATATACCTCTGCAATTCCTACTCATTAATGGGAAAGTGAGATTTTGGAGAGAAGTACTCGGCTCAAAAGCCCTTTCGGCACCTTTGTTTCGAGATTTCTGTACGTCACAGTGATTGCTTAAACATCGATTCCCACACAGGGCCCAAAATAGCTACAAAAGCTGTGGTATTTGATAAGTTTTCGTTTTCTGACATAGGGGAACGAGGGGTAATACCGTGCACTTAACTTTGGAACCATACAGTTAAGGGACAGAACGTTATAAAAATGTTTTTCTTGCACGAATGGCTCTAGAATTTATTCTATTTTCGATATCTGAGCATTTCCCTTGCATAAAAGGATTTTTAAAGGAAAAAGAGCCGTGAATGTTAATAAAGTGCTTTGGGCGGCATTTGGGGTACATGCTGCCCAACCCCAAGAACTGAATTATGTTCCCCTCTCAACCGTCATTCAACCCATTTTTTCCAAAGTTGGAATGTATTTATAACAATGTATTTAAAAAAATAAAACCATGAAAACAGTCTATAAACTATAGTTAAAATGAACGATGTCTTAGAAACATGGGTAAACTACAGTCTTGTATGTTGAACTGTAAAAGTTTTGTAAAATCTTTTCACAACTAGACACACATTAATATAATAGCTTTTCATTCTTTACAAAATTATAAAATAGCCTCGCATACATCACATAGTCCGTGATCAGGTTACCATGGAACACATGTAGTGGTAAATATTATTCTGTGATTGCTATGCAATATTATTCGCAATTCCACTTTGGCGAATTATTATCGGCTTCTTGGCAAATTGTACACAAACTGTCCACAAAAGAAGAAGTCAAGGATTCTTCAACATCTTCGTCTGTGTCTCCAACAAGGTCTCCCTCAGAGATATCTCCCCAGTCATGGCTGTCACTGCTCTCACTTCTGGTTCTCTTGCGCTTCTCTTTTTTTTTTTTTGCGGTCTTTCAATTTTTATCATGATTTCCACCTTTCTTCTTCTTCTTCTGAACCCCATCTCTGCTACTAGTAGTGAATTGATCAAAATCCAGCTGAATTTGGCGCTTTGTTTTATTTGTTGTTCTTTTCCATCTTTTTTTGACGTTTCAAAAATGCACGGCATTCCCCCGATACGATGGGCGGCATTACCCCAATGTTTACGTTTTTCGTAATTCATTCACGCTGACTTCATTTACAATCAAAACTTAAATTTGGTTAGTGCTTCAGAAAGATGATGAAATTCTGCGTATATACATGAAAACTAATCTAAACAAGAGTTATTTCCGATGCACAAGAAATGACATCCTACGATTCGGAAAAATACTCACTGCACTCACGTCAAGAAGGCTAACTTTGCAGGAAGGGTAACGCTAGAACCTAGTTGGCGAGACATCTCTCTAGGATCGGCGCTCATTCTCACGTTTCTAGTGTCGATTCAAACATCCGAAACATCCATGGACGGCATTACCCGATGCACTTGGAAAAGCTATATACCGTGGAGTACAGAATTCCAGTGATGAGTAATACAAAAAGATATGTAAATATTTGTGTATAGTAATCCGTATCTGTGTATAGGCTTACTCATGGGTCGTGGCTTCACTTTCCCTCTCTTTGTTTATAAGGAGAAGGAGGGTTAGTCATCCATTCCATTGTGAAATGGCTCACGAATCCTTCCAGGGAAAATCCACTTCAGCCGTCCGACGGAATCTACATCATTTATCTGGCCGTGAACTAGACAAGTTCCCTCGGGACTTCACCGCCTCCAGGATCTTCGCCCAAATGAGATCCTTCTGGACCTACGTGGACTCGGCCGTTGAGTCATTCACGAAACGCGCGACCTTGAAACTGAGCCTGGCGGGTTTTTTGTTTCTTTCTTTTTTTAGACGACGAAAATAAAAGGGGAACGAAATTCTGAGAAGTCCCGCCGGTCGGACATCAATTTCGGGGAGTCGGGGAGATAAGCAGTTGAGGTTGTTCGACGACAGAGACAAAATAGAGGACTTCATCGCTTCGGAACAAACCAACATCATTTGCCCTCCGTGTGGACGAATGAAGTTAGAACTAAATGTATCGAATGAAATTGATACCTGTAATTCATTAAACAAATAACAAGCGAAGTTATAAATTTTGTTATCTGGAAGTTTGACTCCAGGTCCAAAGATTCGAAAAAAAAACTTGAGGATCTGGTCGGAAGTGCACGATTAATAGGAAAGACGACCAAAGGAATCTATATCGGTTTTCCTCAACAACCAACGTTTCGATTTGGTGGTCCGATTTTGGTTCATTATTTTCAATAATAAACTTAAGAAACTCTCCCTTGAAACCCGTAAAAATGGACGCACAAAAAGTTCCAACGCCCAAATTTTTGGTGTACTTTTCAACTATAACATGTTCTGGGGCAAATGTGTACCACGAGCCAACTTAATTTTTTTCAAAACCAATCCTCCATTTTGGTTTATTATTCAATAATAAACCATTGTAATCGCTCTTGAAAAAAAAAAATTCTAACCCCCCTCCCAGAAAATTTTATGGTTTACGTTTCAAAGGGTGTAGAATCCGAATCTGCAATAAAAAATTTTCCGTCCGTCCGCCGTACGTCGCCGTACGCACGATTTCTCCCAAACGGCTGGAGCAAAAAAGCTGAAATTTTTAGGAAAAATCCACGTTGGTCCGGCGACGCCCCAATTCTTTAGCTAGCACTCTCACTTAATTTAAAGTGCCCTTTAAGGGTTGTCAAAGTTTTGTAAAATCCCTGAAAACCTCAAAAAAAGTCAAGGCGGCCTAAATTTGAACTCTTTATGAAGAACTTTCCACGAGGGATCGAATGAGCCCCTCCCCCCCCCCCCCCCTGGTCCGTAGGTCAAACCATTCCCGATGTATGGCCCTATTTATGGTGCCAACATTTGAGTTATTTTGGTTTATTATTGTTATTGTTTTGATTGCAGCAACCTAGTGATGTAGTGAACGTGGATACTGGAATGAACTCCTAAAATGGTTTATAGCCGATACAGGGGTTGAAGTATTCTGATAACCATAAACAAATGCTGCAAATTCTTTCACTGTGGTTTATTATTCAATTGGCTTGCGTTCATGATTTGAATTTCTACTAAGCTTTGGAGTGTGGGTGTTTCACAGGTGATAGAGCGATTATTGAATTTCAAGAGGCACACAAATATGATCAACTGATCAATCCAAATAGGTATTTTGGTTGAGAACAGATTTACGAGCTCTATGCATATCTCCTGAAATTCAATAATCGCTCTATCTCCTGTGAAACACGCACACTCCAAAGCTTAGTAGAAATTCAAATCATGAACGCATTGCAACGCAAGCCAATTGAATAATAAACCCCAGTGAAAGAATTTGCAGCGTTTTTCACTGTAAATTCAAATTTGATGCATCATGAAAATTTGACCCCTCAACTGATAGTTCGATCACTCACAACGCGTTCAGTGAACGCTGAAATCGTTAATTTTGAGCTATAAAGATTTTTTTAACCGCATGGTTTTTGGCTGAGACAGGGTCCACCGTGGTCATATTTAAGATCCTTGAGCTAGAACATGCAAATTAAGAAAAGTATGTGTAGCGCTCACAGATTGCCATGTCGAAGATGTCCTATTTTTCCCTAAGAAGATAGGAAATTTAACGGTCTTTCCAATCGTGCCCTCAAAATTGATTTTAGAGAGTAGTTTAAGGGAGTTACGGTCATTTTAGTGACTTGATATCGGGAACGAAAATAACTCAGAAACTAAGCCTCTACAAAAAAACATTCTACGAGGCATTTTTGTTGGACGTGAGAACTAGAATCGAACATTGAAGTTTGATGAACTCGTTGCGGGACAATCTATGTATCATTTCAAAGAGTCATATGAGACCATCCGGATCGCAGTAAGTTGAACCGTTTTCATCCCAACTGTACTGAACTTCTAACAGCAAAAACGAGTGAAAATGAGTTCGATGTTGAATAGTGAAAATTCCTCAATAAACTAAGTTAATCGAATCAGCTGCAAAAACCAGTAGAATGAATCGTTCAATGACAGCGTCACGTATTTTCCCATAATTAGATCATGTTAGATAGATCATTCATTTTAGCTTACAAATAGCCAGATTTTACATAATGATTAACTGCAGGCCAGTGAATGTCTTCCGAAATAATAAAGCTTTATCTAAAAATTTGCGGGTTATTTTGTTGCGATAATATCGTAAGAAGGAGGAGTATTGAAACGTTGAGACCATTTTTTCGGACAAAGCTGTGTATTTTTTTCAAAAATCATGTTTTAATTTTATGAGGCTACGAATTCTTTTTAGATTCTTTGTACATGCTTGCGTTTTCACTTTTTTCTTTTACATTGTGTTGTGAAATATGTACCATTATGTACTGGGCTTAATTATGGATAAATCAAATGTAATCAAATAAGGCCTTCTCGCTTTTTGCTCAAGGCTAAAACATATTCCAAGTTAGAAATGCAGACCGATTTCAAGCTCTGCCTCCACATTCGAAGCGTTAGCAAAGTTAAAACAGTATACCAACTGTTTTTTAAAAGTAAATTACACTTAAAGACATCAGCTTCTCAAGAGTTGGTCGGAGCTAGTGAGCTCGGTGGGATATGTCAAGGTTACCCAGAATATTCAAGATGACATTTCGCTTATCCATACGATCTGATCGCTTATGTTAATATTTGTGGGATAAAAAGGAGCCCAACAGTACGACAGAAAGCGGTATCTCCATTAATAAAAGCGATTCAGCAAATGGCATCCATTTATGAGGTTTATTTTTTATGGAAATAAATTAAATGTAGCAAAAAACGTGGAGAAGAAGTCGGATTCTGACAGGAGTCTCTGTTGCACGGGTTATTTGCTTTCAGTATGGAGTTCTTTCGTGGATATGTTTTGAGAATCTAATCTCCTCTCCGTGAACATTACAGTATAATAAGGAGTCACCATTAGAGCTACGTTATGCCACAGAGGACATTTCGAGAGAATACGAAGACTGAAAAAAACTTCCCTCCGTTGAAGGTTTTGAAAGTAGAAGTTCCGACTAAAGAAGCCACCGACCTTGTGGGGAGATATAAATGTAATTTACATAGTTGAAAGGACTCTGGTGTCTGAGACCTTTTTCCAGACGTAAGGACGACTTACCAACCACCTATCAGGTTCAACGGCCTCTGCTCTTCTCTTTGTTGAAGCTGGTACAAGTTGTAGATATCTGCTCTGGTCTCAGCTTGTGAGGACGTTTTCACGCGTTCGTTGCACTGGAAAAATGTAAGCCAAGTCGGCAGTTTAGTATTATCTCACCCGAATCATGTACGATGAAGGAATTATGGATATTACCACCAACTACATACGTTGTAGTTCTGCTCTGGCTTCTTCGGTTATTTTCTTAGCAAAAAAGCTTTCAGAATACTAAAAAGTATGAAGTTGAAGTTAGCTTTTGCTTTATTATTTTCAATATTAAAGGTTTGTAATCGAGCGAAATAAAATCATTGTGGGCATGGGTGATTCAGGAAACATCTGAGCAGGGTTGGACCTTATGAAGGTGATCCAGCGTGCAGGTTGTGTAAGAGGAAGAAGAAACCGCCTCCCATCTTCTCTGCAGGTATTGATCAGCATTCGAAGCTAGAAGGTTCTGCACTCTCGACCCAGCACAGATAGAATATGCAGACAACCTTGTGGGGTGTGTATTCTCAGTCTCATGGAGGATGAGGGTTGGCTCCAGAACAGATGGGTTGTAGGTTGGAAACATGGCAGTGAGCAACACAATAAACCACTGCCTTCCCGACTACCCTAAAACTAAAAACAGCAGGAGCGCTAGGGATGCAGTGTCCTTAAGAAAATGGTCGTTTACATGATTTTGAAAAATCGATAAATAAACAAAAACGGAAGGTCATTATTTACGTGCTGCGGTCTACCTCAAGCGTCTCATGTTCGGAGCCCGTTAAATACATATATTTAGAAGAGTAGGTATCTGCTTTTTTTTGTTTTCTGTTCTGAATATCTTAATGTATGTAAAGGTTGAGGTATAGCTACATCACTGATCGCTGTTCTTTCAACCAAACCTCTTCAAACGTGTCATCAAAATCGAATCATTCCATCCGCCAAATTCGACGACATAATTGGGAATCGAATTACATAACTAACTTTTACCTCCAAATATCTCTGCAAATTTCACGGACCCCCAATACGTATCGAGATAATGGCGACATCCTGGGGGAAAACCGATATATACACAACTACGACGCAGATTCTTAAGGTCGGAACCAGTTTGCTAACGATTTTGCAATATGTAATAAAATGGAGGAGTCAAGTAGGGGCGCTTCGAGGGGGTTGGCCTCGGATGTTCAAAAGGTCCTTGCGTTATATTATAGGTAATACACCTAGTTAGCAAGAAGACATCCTTCGCACGCTTTTACTGAAAATTAATACATCCCATTTCAGCTTTTTCATTTTTAGAACCAGAAACATCAAAGAAATGCTTTACCACATCAAACTAAATACTTTCTTCCTGGAACCTTCCGAAAACATGAATCAGGGCCCAACCTGAATGTACTGACCTTCAAAAGGTTAATAGACATGTATTGCGAGGATCTTGCGCTAATTGTATATCAAATAGAATAATGATACGATTATTATGAAATTTAAATGAGATTATAGGGGACCATTTGTAGGGTAACCCGCACAATCCCTGAAAATTTCATTGAAATCGGAAAACTGTAGGACTTAGGCTTGTTGTGAGGATTTCATGTTCGCTTACGCGCAGTAGCTACTGAAGTACCCATCGAAATTTATTAGTGATCATCAGACCGTTTCTTCCTGAAAATTAGAGCTCGATTGAGCCAATTGAACCTGAGAAAAATATGCTCGGTGGATTTAATGTTTGCGCGTGAGTTTGCTTTTGTAATAATTTATGAGCAATGAAATTCGTGGAAGACCTTCTACCAGCTAACCTGCATACTCCCTGGAAAATTCATCAAAATTTGATGAAATCTGTAAGAATTAGGCCTGCCACAAGTTTTTGCAGACACATGAATAGACAGACATAAAGACAGACAAAACCAAAAATGGTTTAGAATGGCTTAAAACGCAAAATCCTAGTGGAAACTTTAATTTTGGGCAGAAACAAATTTTCATACCGAAATTGTAAACAAAGCTTCCGTTAGTTACCAAAGAAAAACTTTTTTTTTTAAATTAAAAAACGCCTAAGATTATTAAAATGTTGTTAATGAGCTTGTCACGACTCAAAGAACAAATGGTTGATTTTACCAATGTAGAAGTAACGCCTTCCAATGGGTGAGTTGGCTGAATTGCAGTTCTGTCACACTAATTCCTTGGAGGACGCAATAGGATGCAGTAGAGTTGAATTCTATTCAACCAAATTCTCCAAATTTCAGCAAAACCCTCCCCCACTGGCACAGTGTGGCCTGCAATGGATTTGCCACTCAAGCTTCAAGGGGGCAGTACTTAGTCACTTCGAAAGATCCAGCAGAGAGAAAAAGCTACACTTTTCCAAACATTTCGAACCAAAAATAAACGCCGTTCGGTCTAAAAACTAATGTCCAGTAAAGTTGATACCGTTGAGGTGGGCACCTTATCAGATTCGTACAGTGATAACAATAATTGGAATTATACCATTGACATAAATTGAATAAAACGCAGGAGTGCGTCCATCTTCCCAGTGAAATTGACAGTGGTGAGCCTCGAGGTGAATTTTGTCGTAGATTCTCGTTGTCAGTTTCTGTAATCAGCTATAACATTCTTAACAGAAATGTAGAATACGGCACTACAACGGACAGTGAGAAAGCAATGTAAAATTCAAGAGAGGGGTATAACACGCCTGCAATTTAACGAAGAATCTGAATCAGTAATTAAAAATTGGGATGTCGAAGATTCTGTATCACTCGAATATACAATACCATGAAGGCTTTTGAGGTCTACTCTTCATCTGAGAACCACCGAGAAGCACTGTCGAGTGCTAGATTCTTCAATCCGGTGTTAGATTCTTTTTGCCATGAGTTTATCTGAACACTGGCACGTGAGTTTTGAGACGACCGTAATGGAAAATGTTACCACAAATCTGCGGTGATTTCAGCGTACAATTGAGGAGCCCCCCATGAGTAAGGAGGCGGTTATACAAATGCAGGCAACGAGATTAGGCAATATTTAAGTAGATTTTTCATTCATATTTGAGTAGTAATATTCATATCAATGGCAGCTGATGAAAGAAGCATGGGAGCATGAGCATCCCCAACCATTAAACCAAAAAAAAAATTAGAAAAACCTCTATAGAAGATAGTGAAACAAGACTGAACCAAGGAACGAAACGGACCTTCCATGGTTAGTAGTTAGTAGAGCACCCTCAGAAGAGCACCTTCTCCAAGGTCACACAGTAAATTAGGAGAATGAGGCGAAATTTCAGATCATTTTCAGTTTGAATTGTGGCGGGCGTGTGCAATTGACCAATAAGAGAGCTCGAAAAACCCAAAGAAGGAGAAGCATTAGTTTGTTGCTCCCAGCTTGGGGCGCCTTGGGCATACCAGCCTAGTTGCAATTTGATCTTATCATTTCAATATCAGTCCGTTCTTTATCACTCAGTTCTATCAGTTTGTTTTTTGTTTGTTTGTATTTTGGTTCTGCTTATGCTTCCCTGTTTTCGAAGTGATTTCTCAGTTTGAAGGGCCGTTTATGCCAAACTAGCATTATTTGCGAACACTGTTCTCAAACAGCAAGATGCTAGAGCAGAATTAACTTACCCGGGACCAAACAGAATTAGCAAACCTGCTGCTCTGTGCGACAAACTGACGAATCGAGTCGAAGAGATTCTTGTTCGTCGTGCGTCCAGCGTAAACGGCGTATTGGTGAGAGAATGACTGGCCAATAGTGCCTACTGCATCATTCAAACGATTTAGAGGTAGGTACGTATTGGCATCTTCATTATTTGTATGTTTATTTAGTTTTTGTTTTCATGCAGTTTTCGATGAAGTTGGACAGCAAGACTTGGATTTGGCTAAGAAAAGCATCTGTTCTGTCCCCTTTGCGTTAGCAACCTGTTGATCTTTGTGCACCCCTTGTGTTCAGGGGAGATCAGGGGGATCAATGTACAGATGTATCTCCAAGCAGTGTAGATTCGCCATCAGTGATGATTATAGGTCAAGGAATTTGGTCTGTTGTTGACGGAATCTTTATTGTAACTTGAATGAATATCAAGTGAGTTGGTAATCCTATCATTTTAATAATCACATGATTTCTACCAATAAGTGCATACTGTACAGAAAACGAGTCATAATTTGGCCCTGAGATCCTCGACTAGAAAGACAGGTTAAGAGGCCAACTTGGAACTTATACCCAGTGAGATAAGTTCCATTCCTAAATTGATTCCTCTTCGAGGAGGCTCCCATCGCACCCGAACCGTCTAGACTAGTGGTTTTAGAGCGTTGTTTGTCTACCTCTCGCAAAGGCCACCGCCCCTGGTTTTTTCTGCTTCCTCTATGCCCCCTCGGGGCCTCCGCCACGTAAATTATCGACTTTTCTCCTTCTTTTTGGGGTTGCCACCGGGTTAACGCACCCTCGGATCTAATAATGATTCTTCAGCCGTCAACACAACAAATATATTATTACAAATAATCTTTTCTGTTTTTTTTCTCACAAAGCTCATAAGTCGGCAACTTGACGAAGGGAAGGCTCTTACCGTTTTTCCCACGACGGTAAAGGCCCTTCTAGACACAACATCCCTATCAATGGAGTTCAACACTCCCTGAAAAAGGTCGAAAGCCCCTCCCTTTCAAATTAATCTTCTGTTAGAGGAATTTTTCCACTGAAAGACAGCAGTGGAGATGAGTTCAAGAGCCTAGATGTTTCTCATTTCATCCCTTGCAGCCTCCTGCCTATTATTTTCGGTTTCTAAGACTTCCAAAAAGTCATAGGTATGTAACCTGATGTTCAATACGTCACTCTAACAGTGACTGTCAATTCAAATTCTAGACAGACAAGAGACTGGAACTCTTACACGTCTGTGCTATTGCGAGGATTTTGGCGTTTCCATGGACAGAAAAAAGGAGAAAGTAGAGGTTTTCGCCAGGGAAATCAAACATTTCATTAACAAAGCAGTGCTTTCACAACCATAACATAGTTAATTTAGATTTCAGGATGGTTTTCTATGAATTTCATTCGCTCATGGGTTGCTACTTCGACTCATTCCATTAAAATTTGTGTATTGTCAGAACCAATTTGTTTCCAATCGAAATTTCCATGATTTTCGTTGATATCTAATCAGTTGTGCACTTCAAACGCATCATTTATTCATGTATAATTAATGTAATTGCGCCTCATAAGTTCGTCAATATTCGACGTACAACAAAAGTTGTACCTAATAAACTTGATTACTTGACTTCAGAATTCGTTTGAAATTGTATCGTCGATTTGATCGTCATTGCAAATGAGGTGTTCTATTGCCATAGGTTTTGTCTTCTAGGGAAAGCGATCGGAGAAAGAAACAATATGGATGGGTTCATTCGAATTAATCACTAATCAATAACAAACACAACAAAATTATTCTTATTCTTCAATAAAGTTTTCGAGATCCTGATTTCGTAATAATCCACCCATTAATTTTAATTTTTGTGATGGAACAAGTATGATGCCGAAGATTAAGGAAACAAAATTTGTAAACGAAACAAAATCCAAACAAAATTTGGAAACAAAAGATCTATTTAATAGAACTTATTCCGGGTGGTCACAGATGCAAAAAAATCTGTAAAACTACATCAAAGCGTATTGGTCAGTCATGCAAACATACCAAAGACGTTTTAAATCCTAATTTTATATGCACTTATAAACATAAACAATAACACAAATATTTTCACAAAATAGGCAGGCTGAGAAATCTGGTATGAGCAGTGCTACAACAGATCGGCGACTACCTCCCCCATCCCCCTTCCCGACATCAATTCAAAATTTCTAGGTTTATTGTACAAGAGAGGTTTAAACAAAAATTGGGATCGTAAAAACATGTGTATGCTACGTATTTTACGTCTCTTGATCTCACATTGAAATGTGGATAAAATGTAGCTACTACATCCTCTAATATTTTTCATCGTTGCAGACTGATTGTCTAACGTCTTCCGTAGTAAATGAGCCCTGCTCGTGAAAGTTTCTCAACGCCTGAAGGTATAGAATTCGATATCCCCACAAACTCAAGCATCGCTCACTGCAGCAAAATGTCTTGGGTTGTTTCCTCGGATACCCAAAACCTCGGATTCCCAGTGGGAAACTCCCAAGTTGGATTAAAGAAGAACTCGAGGCGGTTTTCCGAGAATCCGATTCACCTGGGAAGGTCAATGAAGGTGCCACGAGGAGAGTCAGATGGCAGGAGGTTGAACCCTAAGAGAATCACTATCATGAAACACTATCATTCACTGTCGTCGTTGTCACCTAACGGCTGCAGAAAACAGTCTCAAGCTGCCTTTATCTTTCTCACAACTAGAACAAGGAGGACGTGGATTGGAGTAGTTACTCCTTCCAAAGATTGAGACGATTAGCCAGCAACACCCAAAGGATACCCTTCACGCTAAAAATCCAGGGGTAGCAGTTTCGAGAAACAGGAAGGTGAAGCTATCTATGTCCATCACACAAGCGAAAACAGAGAATCAATGCTAGAAGTTGAAATATGCAAGATAGTTACATATGTGTAATTTTAAAAGTTACAAAGAAATTAATATGGTATTATCTACAGGTGTTTCATCAACGCTCTACATTTCATTGATAATGGACCGATGGGTCTTGATGAATCGGCAGTCCAGATCATTAATGTTTTCCCCCCATGCTAATATTAATCCATTTAAAAAAAACCTTCAACAGGCGAAATTGAACCATTACATCGTGCTTCATAATATTCACGCATTTTTAGCAGAAGTTGTCAACAAACAGTTAGAAAAATGGGAAATAAGAAACTTTCTACCTGCTGAACCGAATAGTGTCTGCGTCTCTGACAACAATTTAGGTTCATTATTCAAAGAGGTTCATCACCTGGTGAGGGGTGTGAGGCTCTTGATTGATTGTTCGCTTTGAATAGATCACACTGGGGTTTGTGTCCCCAAAGAGTTCAAATCTGCTGGGTGATTGCAGGGCTTCGTTTCAAAGGGTGTAGAATCCAAATCTGCAATTAAAATTTTTCCGTTCCTCCGCCGTACGCCGTACGCACGATTTCTCCCAAATGGCTGGAGCAGAAAAGCTGAAATTTTCAGGAAAAATCCATCACTCACTTAATTTAAAGTGCCCTTTAAGGGTTGTCAAAGTTTTGTAAAATCCCTAAAAACCTCGAAAAAAGTCAAGGCGGCCTAAATTTGCACTCTTTTTGAATAACAGTCCACGAGGAATCGAATGAGCCCCTCCCCAGGTCCGTAGGTCAGACCATTCCCGATCTATGGCCCGATTTATGGTGCCAACATTCGCGTTATTTTTGTTTATTATTATTTTTGTGTTGATATCAGTAACCTAGTGACGTAGTGATGTAGTAATGTGGATACTGGAGTGAACTCCTAAAAGGCTTTGTAGCCGATACACGGTTTGAAGCATTCTGATAACCATAAAAAACGCTGCAATTTCTCCCATTTTTGGGGTTTATTATTCAATTGTCTTGCGTTCATGATTTGAATTTATACTAAGCTTTGGAGTGTGCATGTTTCACAGGTGATAGAGCGATAATTGAATTTCAGGAGACATGCATAGAGCACGTAAATCTGTTCTCAACCTAAATACCTATTCGGATTGATCAGTTGATCATATTTGTGTGCCTCCCGAAATTCAATAATCGCTCTATCACCTGTGAAACACGCACAATCCAAAGCTTTAGTAGAAATGCAAATCATGAACGCAAGCCAATTGAATAATAAACCCCAGTGAAAGAATTTGCAGCGTTTTTTAAATTCGTTTTTACATTCTACCCATCTTGAAATGTTAAACAACTCGTTTTGAAAAAGGGTCGAAAATTTTCTGAAAACATTTTCTAGTCGTTAGTTCGTGTTCATTCATGATAATAATAAACCAAACCCCAAATACGGATATTGGTTGTAACGTAAAGTTCTGACCATCTGCTTATAAAAACCGACTGAATTGTATCCATTTCATGAATCCCTCTTTAGATATGTGAGTGGGCCGACATTTTTTGTCTCGTTCAGATCAAGTCTCAAGGACCAGCGTTGGGTCAGGTGTCAACTTGAGGTACCAACCCACATATATGTGTATCTTCATGGTCAACTAGATTTTTTCTGGTTATGAGTCATCCTAACGAGATAACGCAAATTCTTGTCCTTATTCAACCGACAAGGCCGTCGGTTCTTTAAATAAATCCTCCTAAGGTGTGAACTATAGATCGGTGTATAATCATAATCATGTTTAAGATCACGATCACAATCATTTGAGTTGAGATTAAAAACACGATTATAATCACAAGGTACCAATACGTGATTACTAGAGCCCGGAAATAAAAGCAAAGACAACAAGACAATTGTATCAATTCTTCAAGCTAATTCTTTGTGACATGAATTGAGGAGCTTATTTCAAACAGCCACATATCCATTCCGACAAAATGTTCAGGAAGTGAAAAAAACTATTTGCAGATTAGTGGAGATGTTTTTCTGCAGTTTCTCATCAGAGTAACGTGTGAGAAGTCACAGATAAAGATGACTCAGAATATGAATCAATTTTCCCCAAAACACGAGGCTGTATATCCATTTTCACTTTGGAAATGTGCCCTTTTGATCAAAACTCATGGATTTGTGCCTTTTTGAAAACAAAAGAATTCATTCTCCATTCTGTGGGTTTTATTGAAAACTTTACCTGACTCCATATTTACATTTGTCATGCCTGCCATCTATCGAGTCTCGTGTAAATATTCAACGTCAAGACGAAGGCGCAATGCTTCTTTTTGGATATGTGCCTTTTTGAAAACCCACGACTTATCGCCTGACGAAATTCGGAGGATATGTGCCATTTGGATTGCAAGGCACTGAAAAAAATGTAGGGGACGGATTTGTTACCTTTTGATGCAAACACATAATTTTAGCCCCGGAATTGACGTGGATGTGTTCTGTTTTGTTCGGAACTGATAGGGGGATCTGATTCAATTCATATTCAGAGATAGAAAATTGAGAAAAAAGCGTTTTCTCCCAGATTTGGATATGTGCCTTTTTGAAAGTAAGCTCCTCAATTTGTCTTTTTGCACAGTATAGATTGTCCAAACGTTAAGTTCAGACATTGCGTGATGAGAAATGCGGGTTTGTCGCTACACCGCAGTCACAGAGGAAGTCTTCTTCACCTCCAACTTTCATTAAAGCACAAACATTTTATGCCCACCAATCGGGCATAAAAACATAGAAACCTGTTCCCCTTTGTTACCACATTTAGTACCTACTCATAAAAAAAACCAATTTCTTTAAAAATAATTCAGGCTGATAATTAAACGAAGTGTATATTCATTATTTAAAATATACCGTGGTAGGTACCAATCTAAGAGGAAAGGGTCTCAAGTGCTGAATGTGCCAAAAACTAATTAAAAACGTAATTAATGATACATTATCAAAACTCGGCACTTCGCTCGTTCATATGTTAGGGACGAAAGTAGCCATAAGGGCACTCAGCTGATCATTGATCTCCATAAATTTTAACTGACTTCTAAGTGTCCCTTTGTACGAAACAGAAGATAATATCAAAACTTCTAGCTCCCGAAGTTGTCCATAATTATATTACATAAGACTGGAAAAACTCGATTTCAAAAGGAATTCCTCGGCAATGATATCAGCTGATACGATCCTCACATGGTACTAGACGATTTTTACTGTCACATCCCTGACGTTCACATTCCCATTTGTGTTTCCGTTTCGCATTCTGTCAAAGTTTTTGAAATTTCAGGCTTCTTCGACCCTTTAGGATTGATTGAGATCTTTGCCGAAAATTCCGATCCAGCTGGACTCAAATTTGATTTTGACCCAGGTTTCATCAACTTTCGGTCAGTAGGTTTGAAGAAAAAGGTTGACTGCGGGTTGAGAGATTTATTGTTTATTGTTTATTTTTTTAATTTGATTTTTGGGTTTTAAACATCTTGAAACGTAAAAAAACAAATTTCGAGGGGGTTTAAAATTTGTTTTTTCCTGGTCAACTACACAGGTTTATATTGAAAATAATAAAACCAAAATTTTATCAAAATCTCTTCCTAACATGAAAAGTATAACTCTGTCAGTTTTAATTTACGAAAAGGTTTTAATCCACTCGTATAACTATGTCCAAGCATGTACTCACATTCGTGTTCAAATTCTGTTTCCTGTCGAAGTTGATGCCCTCAAGGAGAGTGAAAGGATGAACGTGGTCCCTGTGGGCTCATTCGAATCATCGAAGGCACGTCTATCAATACGTAGCAATCCAACTGAAACTTAACAAGATAAAATAAAAAGAACCAAGCTACTTGGGCTCACGCCAGCCATGGGGTCTAGACTCAGAGCCCGACCTTCTACCTCCTCGATTTTTCACAACGTGAGTACCTCCCACGACGTGCTGGCGAACAGATGATCGTAAGGTAACCTCGTGGTCTCATTTGATTTACTGAACTAATTTCTTTCTGACTTTGAAAAATCACCCTCTTACTTCGACATTTTTGAGATTTTGATTTTTCAGTTGATCCTTAAATACAATCCCTTAAAGTTCATTGATCAAGATACCGAGATTACTGGCTCATTCAGCATAGGTGTTCGATTTTTGAGACAAATTTCGAAAGCTTTGATATAGCAGTTTTGGAGGAAAGCTTCAGGCGGAGTAAAAGTGTGGCCAAAGGGTCGATTATGGAGAAATCTCCGATTGCAAGAAAGCGATCATCAACTCACTATATTTCCACGTTTTTTTGGGTCGCTGAATCGATTGAAACCGAATTCAAAACTAAAAATTCACTATCTAAGGGGTAAAATGGGGAACTCTCCACAAACTGACTTTCATTTACATTTGAGCGTCTAGGAGAATCAGAATATGAAAAGCGTTTTGCCCAGCTAAATCCGACGTCTGAATCTCTGTGCCTCGTTCAAACCTTTTCTCCGAAACTGCTGGACCAAATTTTACGAAATTTGAACCAAAAATCCAACATTAATCCGGGATGTGTCAGTAATCACGGCACCTTGAACAATCTTCCCTAAGGGATAATATTTAAGGATTCAACCATTACAAAAAATCGAAATCTCAAAACTTTCGATGTAAGAGGGTAGTTTTTCTGTTTGATCCTCACAGATATTAATCCCGTCATTCGAAAAGACCACTCAGGTTGCTCAAAAGGTTGAAAATCGGTTAGTTAGATGATCGTTGTGCAGAGTCGTAATGTTCTTTAACGTGTGGCTGGCGAGAGTCCGAGTAGCACGGTTGATGCTACTATTACATTCTCCATAACGGCATCTCCCAAGCTTCAATCCGGTTGAGAAGGAACAGTGGAGGCAGTTTTTTGCCTGTATTTGTATTTTATCTAGTTAAACCTCAGTTTGAGTTCCATGTGTTTTTGAATGTACCAAGGAAGTGTTGTCTATGGTTGTAAAGTCCCTGTAGTCCAGTGATCCGCTTGGGAGGGTTAATCTAATACAGAAACGATAAACCTTTGTGTAATAGTTTTCAGTTTTTTAGTCTGCCGACCGCCCTCTATAGATCGTCAATGATGTACCACAGCCATTTTTATCCAAACTGGAATGTTATGTCCAGACTCACAACTGATTGCTATTTCCAGCGCATTCGTCGTACCGTCCTCACCTCGAACTCCAGCACGTAGACAGCCCCCTCCCATCGCCTCCAGTCATCTCGCTCAAACTAGTCGCAATGTCAATCAGATCCGACGGAGGCGCCTCGGACGTGATGCCCGCAAATGTGGGTCACTTCAATTCAAACAAACGCGCACGTCCTCCGATCCTTGTTCGGGCTGGACACCACGATGAAAAACCTTGACTTGGCCGCCCCCATTCGCACTCATCTGCTATTGTTATGTAGTTTCATTTCCCCCCGTCGTTTCGCTGATGAGGAGGCTGATCTCAACAAATTAGGGGTTTTGGTTCATCATCTTTGCACTCGCATTTCATCGTAAACACCTGACGCCCCTAAACACACCTAGAACCTAAAAACAGCTTCCTCAGAAATGGGAATTATAGGGACAGCATTAGTAAGTGTTCTATTTTATTCCCATAAATTTCCCTTATTCTATTCGGGAATAAGGATGTTTTCAGCACCTGTGCCAACATACAGTAGGTTGCACCATTGTTTGTATTTAAATATCACATTTTCATACATCCAAATCCAAATAGGTGTTTTGGTTGAGAACCGATTTACGTGGTCTATGCATATCTCCTGAAATTCAATAATCGCTCTATCACCTGTAAAACACGCACACTCCAAAGCTTAGTAGAAATTCAAATCATGAATGCAACGCAAATGAATAAAATTGAATAATAAACCCCAATGAAACAATTTGCAGTGTGCGTGTTTCACAGGTGATAGAGCGATAATTGAATTTCAGGAGGCACACAAATATGATCAACTGATCAATCCAAATAAGTATTTTGGTTGAGAACAGATTTACGTGCTCTATGCATATCTCCTGAAATTCAATAATCGCTCTATCACCTGTAAAACACGCACACTCCGAAGCTTAGTACAGATTCAAATCATGAACGCAAGCCAATTGAATAATTAACCCCAGTGAAAGAATACTTATTTATCCCAGTAATAATATTGAATAATAAACCCCAGTAATAATATACCTATATATTATCAGCGTTTCATGCACATCAGAATGCTTCAACCCGTGTATCGGTTATAAACTACAAGTATCCACATCGGCTATCACTCCAGTATCCACATTCACTACAACTCGACGCTATCGGCCGGACATCACTAGGTTACAAACAAACAATAATAAACCAAAAAACGCGAATGTTGGCACCATAAATCGGGCCATACATCGGGAATGGTTTGACCTACGGACGTGGGGAGGGTCTCATTCGATTCCTCATGGTATGTTCTTCAAAAAGAGTACAAATTTAGGCCGCTTCGACTTGTTTTGAGGTTTTTAGGGATTTTACAAAACTTTGACAGCCCTTAAAGGGCACTTTAAATTGAGTGAGAGAGCTGGCTCAAGAATTGGGGCGTCGTCGGACCAAGATGGATTTTTCCTGAAATTTCAGATCTTTTGCTCCAGCCGTTTGGGAGAAATCGTGCGTATGGCGTACGGCGGACGGACGGAAAATTTTTTATTGCAGATTCGGATTCTACACCCTTTGAAACGTAAACCATGAAATTTTCAGGGGGGGGGTTAGAATTTTTTTTTTCCAGAGCGATTACAATGGTTTATTATTGAATAATAAACCAATAAAAAAAGTGGGTTCCTATTTAACATAACAATGTTAGTGTCTCTTGCGCATGGTTGCTCATTTGCGTGGGGTGTTCAAATATGACATTTGAGATCAATGCAAAAAAATTTGAATATTTGAATAATTTGTTGTTCACTCTCATGTAGACGATTTTAGGAGGATTGGAAATAACACGTGGGACACCCTGTATATTTTCCCCTTTTTCTTTCACGTTGGTCAACATTGACGAAACCTATACCGTTATCTGGTAACAATTTTTGAATAATAATGTCAACTCTGTTATTTTGAAACCCCAAATTCGTACAACGGTATATTTGCGAAAATAGGACCTTCACGCTTACAGTTCCCTTTCGTTTTACCCAGATTTTCTATGTAAATTTTACTCTCTCTGTGGCGAAATGGTCCCGTCTGCGAATTCCTTTTCAGAGACGGAAATATTCGCGAACGCGATTTCTAATTTATGGAAAGTAGGTACCTAATTGTTCTTGAAGTGAAACCTATTGCTTTACCAACTCCAAGGGCATGCGAATTAACGTGAACACCCATCTATATCCTCAATTAGGAACAGAATAACGTCTACACTAAATGGCATGAAAATGAAAGTTTTAGCTGATTTTTGAGAAAAATGAGACAATGAATCCATAAATTTATAAAGTTCCAGTCATGCAGCATGGCCGTCTGAGCGAATTTTAACATTTAATCGCACAATATTTACGTGAAGTTATGTTGTTATCCAAGCATATCGTGCTCAACAAAATAGTTACTTGTAAATTTGATGGCGACAAAAACTTGTACGAAACAGTGCTCTGTTGTTAACTCAAAAATTGAGAATTTTCAGCCCATTTACATACGTTTTCCGTTATTAGTTTGTGCTCAGATATTTTGATGATATGTTTCACAGCTGTCAAATGTTGTTCAGTACATCCTACAAAAAATATGAATTTAACCATTTTTAATCGTTTTTTGTCATTTTAAAGCAGGTGTTTTTGAAATTTGACAATTTACTGTACAATTGAAGCGCTGTCCGACGAACTCATCCTTTCTTTTCAGGAGCATGGATTTTTTAGAAAGAATGTTTTATTTCATGAGCTACTCATATATAATGTACTCATACTCCAATACGTAGGTATCAAAATCCATAAATCTTTTCAGAATTCCTCAAAACCTTTATTCATCACGATAATTTTAGAACCTTTTTAATTTTAAACTTTTGCATTCATTTTAATAGTTTAATATCCAAGAAAATATCGTATAATTATGTATATGTCATTCAAGATTAACACTCTCCTTAGGATTAAGTATTCAAAAATGCATTCATTCGCCAAAAATCAAGCATTGAAAAGGAAGAAAAGCATTTTCTGATTTTAATAACTTGTTCGAAATAAATCTCTAAAGATTATATATCCTGAGTAAGGGGTCAAACTTGCATGACATTTTGCGGAGAATCCAAACGTACATTAAAAATTGGGATTCCCATTTGGAAAAATAAAACAAAGTTTGTATCAACTGCGCATGGGTGTGTGCAATGGTGCCCAGTGCGATTTTGTCATTTTTTAAATCGAACGATGGAATTAAGAAAAATGTCGTTTGCCGGGTATATTTTGACCGAATATCATAGGAAATAAGGTGGGTGAGCATGGTTACTTGGATACCGTGTGTGTATAGATTATATGCTGGAAAATTGGTTCATAATATCATGAACTGACAGGAAATTTTTTTAATATGGAAATAACGTTTCGCATTATTGGAAATGGAATGAATGATGAACCCCCCCCCTCCCCCCCATGCTTCATGACGCACCCCCCTCCAACGTAGGTACTACCCTTATTCTATCTAAAACTAAAAGAAGATTTATGTAGGTGACATAAGTAGGCGAAATCGATTCGACTGTGTGCTCATTATTTTCGTGGAAATATAGACAACGTTCTATTTTGCTCCATTTTTATTTATTTAGGTATTGAACAAATTCAAACCCAATAGACAAAACGGGTGCATTTCTCGAGATTCTTTACATAGGTAACATCGTATTCTCAATTATTACGTACGTTCTATCTAGTGATGTAACATATTTTTGAATGTCGTCACGTTAAACACAGTTTCAATCAACTTTACCTCCCCCCAGAATTTCAATGACGCACTCTGTGTTATAGTCCCCACCTGTGGTCACCTGGGTAACAGAATTGCGCAGTTATTTGTTCACCTCCCGTTTCCCTATTTCAACGAATAGTCATGTTTTTAGAGGCAAACCCCGATTTTGAAACCCACTTTCCCTTCGTGGAATCAAAATAAAAGAGAAGGTGGCATCCGAGTGGCATTGGTTCAGGGCGAAGACCCCCCGAAGGATGAAAATAGCGTCAGTTGACATCGAGTCCTTCGTGTGCACAACACGATACACGACTTATACAACAAGGCCGAGAAACCCTTTGGATGCCCTTTGTTGGTAACGGTACTCCCGATATAACGGGACCCCGCTTTCGAAAATTTACGACGATTTTCTACAGTTGGAACGGGTCCTGTGCGAAAATAGGAGGGCACCCCCCCGTTAGTCGGCTGTACGAACCCTTTCGTTTTATAAGGGCGATAGCCCGCACCCCCTTTCAACTTTCACTTCCCAAGAAGTCAGAAGAAAACATTTACTTACACCCTACGTAGAACCAAATGCACATATCATTGCATAACCACCACCTGATTGTACAACAGGTATGCTGTTGTTGAAAATAGCTGGCAGCGTTGATGGTATCGGTAAATGCATACAAGATTCATTCATGAAGGATTGGGATCGGAATGTGATCTGAGGACATTGATTGTGTCATTGGAGATGCAAATGAAAACACTTCAGTCAAGATTGGCTAGTTTGGAAGAAGGTGCATTGGATAAAACGACCGAGATTGCTGGTATTCCGGTGGTCACTGAGGATTCAGTTGTTGATATTGGAAAAGCTGCCGGTCGAGCGGCAAACTTTGAGATGAGTGAGACCAGGATCGACAATAATTGTTTTCGAAGACGCCCAGTCGCAGGATTTCCCGAACCGGGTAATAGCTCTGTGACCTTTTTACGCCGTCTTGATAAGGATGAATTCGTATTGCTTACCCGACAAAAGAAAAACCTATCACTTCGTGACATTGGCTTTGTTGACGGTAGCAACGGCAGGTTGTTTGTGAATCCAAGTCTGACCTACAGCAAGCGTCAGTTACTAAAACAAGCGAAGGGGTGACCCCCCAAACAAAAAGAAAACATGTTCAACTTCAGATAGAAAAATTAATATTTAAATTAATAACAGATTCATTATTATTTAGTTCTTCATACGCCAAATTTATTGAAGCACGTTAACTAGTTCAAAATTCGTGGGTAATATGCCTTTATTAATAATTACTAGTTCAAATTTTCTATTTAATTGTAATTACTTACGTGTGTATTTATAATATTTTTGGGTTCTTAACTTCTTACTGCTCTCATTTATACTACTAAAATTCATTTACCTACAAATTCATAACCAATTTCTCATTAGTTGAGCAATTCTTTCTGAAGTAGCTACCTACCGTTTATATCGAATGTTTTAATCTGTCCAGATTTTTAGTGAAACAACCAGCATCTGATGATCTACAGAAGTAAGTACCTAACGATTTTGAACAAATAGGAAAGGAGCAGGAGTTCAAGTTAGGAAATTAGGTATTTTCAACGGTATTTTACCACGAGATATTTAGCGTGGCATATCTGTACCATGCATTTTCGTAGTGGATGTATTCCGAAATCAATGAGGGCTTGAAGGGTACGAATCATTTCAACACTCGTGCGTTTTCCTCAACAGTTCACTATTGTTTCCTGTTTTTCTTGGAACGTATAAATAAACAGGCACCCTCACGTTCCCAAGGAAAGTAGGGTACGAGAAGGAGAAAGACTGGCTGGAGTAAGGCTGGTGATGGAGGAGTCGGAGGGGGATTGCAAGAAAGTGAATATGTTTGTAGCAGCAGAGAAGGCAGTGAAAACCTGCAGCCGGCCAGGGGCAGGAGAACGGGGTTCGATGACCGTCCTAGATGTCATCCTGACGAAAGGAAAATGCTACAAGTTGAAGTGAAATCAAGTTCCTTTCGTTGGATAAGTGCGGAACCAATTAGGTTTTTCGAAAAGGAGGCGCTTTCTGGAATCGGGGTCACCAGGGATAAAACCGTCCAGTCAGCAGGTTAGAGATTGGAAACCGGAGGCTCATCTTTGGCAGACGGGTTCTATGATGGGAGGTTTCCTAGACGGGTCCTTGCAGCTCACCAAGAGAAGGTCGGGAGTAAAAGTTCTCGGTGGAGGCTTTTGAATGGCGAAGGGGAATACTTGAGGGGCAAGTTCGTGAGCGGCCAAGCCATTTCGCTGCATCGTAAAGTAGACGCGGAAAGCACAAAAGAATGAAAAGATTCCTGTGTAATAAACTATAAGACAGCTGAACTGTTATAAATACATGTACCAAGGCATTACCTACTGCATTCCTCACTCACTTTCAGATTTAAGCTTGGGTTTGTGCTCCTCAAAAATTGCTATGCAGTCAACGAAATTCTGCTGCATCGCACTACATATCCAGATGCATTCATTATAATGAATGTGTGGATAATTATCCACACTCCAGAATTTATTCTACGGTTCCCAAATCTACGGAGACAAAGAGAGAAATTTCAGGTAGGGCAACATTTGAATTTTGCACGATTTTTATCAAATTCTTACGAATTTGTACAGGATTTTGGTATACCGAAATCTCCAGGATTCTTTTGAATGTTCCTTCGAGGAGTCACATTTCCAGTCTCCTATTACTTGATTCATTTACAAAAATATTTCTAACAACATAACAAGGTTCTTTAGAATCTCTCAAACTGTTCTTAATTGTTTTATTAATTGTATTTATATATATTTTTCTTTATTTAATTATTTATTTTTTGAAGTTAGGGTGTGTTAAATGTATTTTTTTACATCTTTAAAAGTAATTACCTACCAGAGAATAAATGCGGAAAAACTAATTTTTTATGTGATTTTGGTGCTTTGAAATACTTTATAATCATGGACGGGAATGAGAGATATTTTTTAATCATTTGCATCCATCCGATAAGTGGCCCGCGTGAATATCATTCAGGTCTTAAGAGACCGCAGCCAGAAATTATGCGATTTGTAGTTAGTAGAATACCAGAAAGTTAGAATCTCCATGATACTCGAGACTGTAAAGCGAAGCTTTATTGTTTTTCACCAAAAAGCCACAAGTCTTTCAAAGTATCTTTTCATCATTCAAAATGGGTATTTTTAAGAGACCTCAAAATTCATTGAGGATTCGATTCTCAAACGGTCGATCACTGGGAATTCAAAAAGTACGTAGACAAAAAAAAATCAAATTAAATTCATTTTCAATTTTTTTGGAAAGTAAAGAAAATCATACTACCAATATTATAAATTAACACAAAAACACTCCTATGCCTCTATTTTGTTATTTATCTCTATTTTTCTCTATATTTGCTGTCGATGGTTCCCCATCAAATCATCGCTCGACAATCGATACCTCGTTCTGTGCATGCGCAAACATAAAATAATAGCGAATAAAATTTTACTCGCTCAAACTCTGAGGGTCTTCGGGTTGATAATAGCCTGTTGTCAATTCCAATGCGATCCTATCAATTTTGTCCGCAATTAAGTTAGCGCGACATTGCGGTCGATCTAACCACCGATTTGAAGGCGTCTGCTGGACCGGGCCCACGGGTCTTTCGTACCGTGAAATGGATGTAACATTCTTGTATTCTACATCTTTCAAGATTTAGTACAATCCTGGTGTAAATAGAATCTTTTAAGATTGTTGACGACATTTTAATTTTAACTTGTTACCGAAACGATGAAGTTTGTGATACCATGTGTCACGCTCAACTAGGCAGACGAATGATATTACATGAACTTTCGTTTTTCGGAAAAGAAGTAAGTAAAAATATAAATGCATCACGCTCAACCCTAGTCATCCCACTTTCCAAGGTCCATTGATAATCAGAAACCCACGGATAAACCAGTGCGTAATACATTTACTTAATTCAACCCAATATAACAGACTGCCTTTGTTTAGTATGTGACATTTCATTCGGACTCATCGAAAATAATAACGTTTCCAACAAGAAGGTAAAGATTGCTAATCATTTATGAGCTTTTATTTTTCAGATTACTTAATTAGAATGTTTTGAAACATAACTTCTGATAATGAATGTTTACGATAATCAGGTGGCAAGAAGAGAAAACTGTCAGCCGTAATGACAAATTAATGAGGTATTTACTTCTGTACGGATTCTTATCTATACCAGCTAATTGAACGTTGTTATGATTCATAGTATAAGAGAGTATTATTCATGTATACTCATAGCCTAAAAGACAAAGTCTAATGATGAACTTTAGAACTAATTGTAGGTAGGTACTTAACTTAGTTTAGTTCAGGTAAAACCTAATCCTTCAAGTTGTTTTAAAATTACCAGGCGTTACTTCGGGCTAGGGTAATAAAATAGGTAAGGAATCCCCAATCGTCATTGTCACACGAAAATCCAACTGATCATCACGAATCATTTTCTCTTATTAATCTAGTATTTCGGTCTATTATTTTCAATGATAAGTCTGTGTAACCGTATAGCAAACAACTTTTATCCCCCCTCAAACTTTGTCACTGTACGTTTCAAGGTGCGTACATTTCTAATCTGCGATGTCCGTCCACCGTATGCCGTACAAAAGCCTCAGAATTGAAGTAAAAATCTATCCTTTCGTTCCTAATTTCCTCTAGCAAGCTAATTGGTCCTAACCTCTGGCCAGTCTGTTCGCTTCACACGCATTGATGCTATGGCCCAAAAAGTGTTCAAAAACGTTTAAAAAACGTGGGTTTCCGAAGTTTTTTCATTTACTTATGCAAGTGGGATGTCATTTTCAAGTGATCTGGGACGTCGAATCGATCGAGATGGTTTCCAGACCAATCCGAGCTCATCTGAATGAAAAAACTCATTTTAGGGGAGAAATTGTTGAAAAAAATGGGCGTCAAACTGTTTAATTGTCTTCTATTGACGACTTTGCAGTAATAAAAAGTTTAGGGGGGTTAGAAAATAATGAACCTTCGTGAAATAATTTGGAGCGTTCTATAATACGGTTACTTGCCTCTATAAACGCTAGCATTAAAACAGTAACATTGAAAGTCCTACGAGCTCCCAATAAAATGTCAATGTCTTCTGTGAATAGAATTCATTCTCAAATTCAACAACTATTATTAAACCTAAATACGTAAATTGGTATTGTTAATAGAATAAACGTAGGGCATTTTGCCCAAATGTGATAGATAACTATCAAATATTTACATTCTATTTAAAGAATATGAATATCATTATCTGTACGTGGAACCTTCCACAATTTCAGAGCGTAGGTAGGAAGAACACTCATTCTAATTGATTCTAAACGCTTCCAGCTAAAAATTTCCCCGCTAAAATACTTCCAAAAGCGAGTTTACTGAATGGAATTGAACTCGTTTCTGAAGGGAATTACCAAAACTGCGACCATGTCGGAAATACCCATGAATGTAGGAAATGAACTGCTGATTTGGATTAAATGGTTGCCTTCCATTTATTTTTTCCGTCCAATAAGTATTCGACAATGATATTCTGAAAGCGTTAAAATTCAAAAGATTCTTTCACGGTTAAATGCACGATTTCCCCATAGCGTTAGCATTTACGCAAAATTTGGTAAAAAACAATATGATTTGTGTAATCTACGTATGTTGCTATAATTTATAATCATTTATCACGTTTGTGCAAGTTTGCGAATTATTATATGAACTTCGTAAGTAATGGATATGGGGGAGAACTAGTTGATTCTATTTGGAATAAGGTTCTTAGGAAAAAGAGTAGGGAAGGGGTGTGTAATTTAATGAGAGAAATTGAGTTGGAAGAGAAAAAGTGGATTAGTATACCTTATTATGGGAAAATTTCGGATAAACTCGGTAAAATTCTGTCGTCCAGGGGTTTCAACGTTGGGTTTAAGAATAAAAATAATCTCAAATCTTCTTTGGGTTCGGTTAAGGATAAAATTAACGTTCAGCATAAAAGTGCGGTTTATAAACTAAAATGTTCATGTGGGCTTGAGTACTGTGGTCAAACTGGTAGGAAATTTAGGGAACGAATAAAAGAGCATGAAAAGGATTTCAGGGACAACAAAGGTGATTCTGTCTTTGCAAGTCACCTGAATGAATCCAATCATAGCTTCAGTTTTGATCTGACAAACAGGCAATATGTAGAATTTCCTCACTTTTGCCCAAAGGGAGGTATGTTGGATGTGCTAGAAAAATTCGAATTGTTAAGAGTGATAGGTCAGGAAAATGTTTAAATGACGTCATTCCTCAAAATATTTCACCATTATCGGGTTCTTTCTTGCAATAAGTTTGGCTCCGCCTCTCCATAATGATACTGTTTGTGCCCCTCTCACTTTGTAAGCCTTGAGTGGCATTGGTTGGTCCCCTTTCACTTCCTTGAGCCAATAGTATTCAATCTCCTCTCACTCGATCCTATATAAGATATGCTTTCTGTAGTGTACTTTCAGTTCATCTTTGTTACTGATGATGACCTAACCGTCGAAATCGATCTAACAGTGTAACTGTTTACTTTCGTGGAAATGTAGACAACGTTCTTTCTTACTCCGTTTTTATTGTTGGTGGATGTTGTACGATTGGAAGTGTGCTGACATACAAACTAATACTGAAAATAAATTTTATTTAAAAACCCCTATAAGGAAACATGAGAGTGAAAATTTGAATTACAAGACAAAGTTTTGACTTCCTGAAAATGATTATGATAAATTACAAAACATACCTGCACATTTGATAACCCTGAGAATCGATTGCTTGATGTATTACCCCTTTCAGAATGAATTAAATTAGGAATTCAATTTTAATTTATAGGCATTCAATTTAGCTCATCAAACTTCAATTCTTAAATAAACATCAAATCCTGATGAGTAATGTAAATACCCCGAAAAGATACATTTCAAAATTGGTTGTTCGGTTGAAGAATAGAGGATTTTGACCTTTGTTATAATAAGCCAGTGTGTTAGAATTTCTGCGTCACAGGTCGTGTGGTGAGAAGGAGATGTGAACGCCATCAGATAACGTTGAAGGAACTGCCATAACGAAAGTCGCGGTAACAATAAACGCATATGAATGATAGTGCTGATAACACGAGAGGGAACAAAGCTCGTCCTCCGGTCGCTGGCTGCTTGCTGAGCCCAGCAGCCCCCACCTTCTCCATTTCCTGCTATCTGGTTCCATTCATTTATCGCACCAGCTTATCGCCACATTAATACAACACCTGCGAAGGAGTGTAGACTTACTCACATCCTGTTTCCCAGTGGATTCACGACCCCTCAGAAACGTTACACCCCTTGCATCGTTCGTTTACAATATCAACTAGATTGTGAGCGTTATGTGGCAAATACGCTCGTGTCGCCTCTGGTTCGTTGAACTGACGACTGAAAACCAGGCATTAGAGAGATCCCTCCATCACCTCTGACTTAAGTACCAAACTATCGATCAAAAGGGTGAAGAAGAATTTTTTGAATTGAGAATGAAAGTTCCTACAAAGAGTACAACTCATACATACGTACTCAAGGAAAAGAGCTTCATTTTGACATTGTCTCATGAAATGACCATTGCTCGTTCCAAGTTATAAATGATTTATAAAAGGCAGGCTGGTTCCATGATTCGTACAATGACAAGGTTGTTCATGTTGTGTCTGCAATCGGAGAGATTTTAAACCAACAATTTTCTAGTTTGTACTATGATGTACCATGAATCTCTTAGATTACGTTCCATTCTCTCTATTTCCACCAATTCAGCCTCCAAGCAAACTGCCGCATTTTATTAGCTTTTCTTGTGTCACACCCTTCTATCCAAGCTCCAATAACACAAGAGCAAACGTTCGTGATTGGGTCAAGAAACTGTACGCAGACAAAGCTGATGGATTCCCGTCCGTAAACAGAAGCCAGATGGCGTATATTTATTGCAGAATACAGAGAAACAGAGATGTCAATCTTGAAAACGGAGCATCAAAATTTAACAATATAGAAATCATACAATCTCAGCCGTCTTCAGAGGCAGCAAAAACACATTTTTGGCTCCCCCACGTAGGTTGCTGAACGTATCCGAATGACTGTTTCTGTAAGGAGACAGCGTGGTATTACAGTACCTATTATACGGTGGACATTTGCTTACGTTCTGCTGGTTTTATCACACATTCCGATCTATTTGTTCAACTAATCTTTAGATTACTGGAAGGATTGATTTAGGATATTTTTTCGAGATGCAGCATAGCGAAAATCCTGACCACCTAATTAAACACACCTAAATACTATGATGCCTCAGTACAGTAACAGCCATTCGGAAATGTTCGGCTACTTCCGTGGGGCAGCCGAACCTATGTTTTTCCTGCCTCTAAATTCTGGTCACAATCTCCTCAGTGTTGATGCTTCACATCGACAGGTGCTGGAATACTGATAGGAAGTTGACATAATTCACTGGCCGAAGGGTTTGGCCTTGGGTAGACTGCATGGAACCGTCGAAATCTTTCGTCGATGAAACTAGAAATAAAACTGAGTTAACATGAATTTACTGAGTTAAGTTTCCAGCAGCCCTCACGTGTTTCTTGCACGATTTCAGTTTCTCGGCATTCCTCGTAACTTTCCTTTATCCTAGTTTTCTCTCGTTGCCAAATTGATTTGTTTTGTTTTTTACCTATCCGCCGTCAGAAAGTTGACACATCACTCGGAAGCTTGACACCGTCCTGAATCACGGAAAGGCTATTCAATTAGTCATCTACATAGGCCTTCAAAACGCATGCTAATTGGCTGTTTTGAAATGGAAAACATTTCCTCGCTGACTGAGAGGGAAGCAGGATGTGTAAGTGATACAATTCATCGAGGAAGGTCTTTTTCAATACAACTATCCAAATTTTAGATGACACAACAAGCCAGGGGTATCCAACCTACGGCCCGCGGAGCTTTTTGAACCGGCCCACAGAGCATTTTCGCCTTCGAACTTGAGAAAGTAAAAAACATCGTTTTGGAAAAGAGTCTTGATTTTTAAACGTTTGAAAGGTGTTACTTCTGATGGAGGACGTAACATGTGCGGGACGAAAACTTCAAAGAACGAACAGCCTGGTTTTGATTTATACTCCCATATCAGAGCTTTTAAAATGAAACTGGCTCTTTTCGAAACACATCCAGCAATGGAAAATCTGGTCTATTTTCCAACCTGCAACAACCTTAAATCCGAAAATGATGAAGAGTTTCCGAACACTTATCTGGCGCCTCCAAGATCAGTTTGAGACCCGTTTTCAAAATTTTGAGGAAGCATCTTCAAACATCAGGATTTTTCAAAACCCTTTCACTGCTATGCTATGGCCTTCAACTGTAAATCATTGAACTGCAATCGAATGGCATCTACAAAGACAGCTTCCAGGATAAGGATATCCAAAAATTCTACGCTGCGCGCCCAGAAAAGGCTTTTCCAAAACTCCGAGACTTAGCACGCGCAATGCTCTCACTCTGCAGCTCTGGATATCTGTGCGAACATACCTATCGAGGATGAAGAGTCAACTTAAGTGATGAACATTCGGAGACGAGTCTGTTGATAGAAACGACTAAATTTGAAGCAGATACCGTAAATATTTTGAGCAACGAACAATGCCAAACCTCACATTGAAATGCTCATGTTTCATGTTGCAATATTACTTGTTAAGCGTTCTCAATAAATTTCATTTATTCCTCCTCTGCCTGTAAATCTTTATTTTGTACTCTTATATAATGTTTGGCCCCCGCAATCCAGGAAAAATTTCAATCTGGCCCACCTTGAAAAAAGGTTGGAGACCACTGCAATAAGCCATGAAGTTTCATAATTAAAATCACAGCTGTTACAATTTTGTTAAATCTTAGTAAATTCACGTTGGAACTATTATCTTTACAATTAATTTTCTAATTTCCCATTGACCTTTTGACCTAGTTTCAGAGTGATTTCCCAGGTATGGGGGGAAAGTAAATTTTTTAAACAACGAAACACCTGCTCTCTGAGTGAACCTATTCATATAGGGTAGCAAGTTCGACCGTGCAGAACTATTGTCATTCAATGACATCTTCACTCTATTTTCAAGGTTTCCAACGAAAGCCCAACTTTCTTTCAAGTGTTCTTGTATTGTGCCAAACAATTGCAACCTAGAAAACCGATTCTGTAGGCTTTGGAGGATTCCACAAAAAAAGTACCTACCCACGAACCATTTTTGAGGGCGAAAAACTGGAACAGTGGCCTCTACGTGCCCTTTATTATAATACGAATGTAGGTCGGTCTAGTGAGTGAGGTGCGACTGAACTTCGCAGGAAACATGACACGGACATCAAGAGTTCGGGTTGGTAGGTAGGAACTTCTACGGTTTTCTCAAAGTCTACAAAATTTGTAAAAACCGGAACGACTTGAAACTGGGTCAAGAGAACGATCAGAAGGTTGAAAATCGCAAAACGTAAAAACGAACACCAAGTTGGGTGTGGCACATAGCTTCCTTGTTCAGGCAGCAAGAACATACAGATGTTTTGAAATGGTTCAGACAATCTCGAAAAATCTTAAATATAAGACTACAAGATTACTAGGTATTAATTAATTACTATTGTTAGGCCATATTAGGCGCAGATGCAGAAGCTACTAATGACACAATCAAGTTGGAATTTACATGAAATCATCATATTAAATTTGCCCCGTCCACCCTGAAAATTCAAGGGCGGTCAAACCGCTAGAACCGGAGAAAATGGGGGTTGGTGGATTTTACGTTTGCGCATGCGTAGACTGTTGAGGAGACCTAAACTGCACACTCCCTGAAAATTTCATCAAAATCAGATGAGAAGTGTTGGAATCACGCTTAGACAGTGTTGGAATGTGCGTACACGAACAGACAGACAGGAACACTGATACCCAGAAAGAAAGAGGGAGAGGAAGAGGCAGACAGACCGACACGAAACCAAAGTTTTTCAGAATGATCTAAAATGCGATGTGCAAATGGAAATTTTGATTTCGGAAAAAAACAATTTTTCATTTCCCGAAAGAAAAATCAAATTTTCCGATACCATAGACTCGGAGGCAATTTACTGTAGCGCTATGGTTGAATAGTAAATTAGGATGGACAGTTACTACCCTTCAAGTTTGAGCATAATTGATGATTTAGACAACGAAAAAACTACACTTGACACGTGTTACGCTTACGCATGAGCCAAAGTGAGTAGTGAATCGGTTGAACTGAAGTTCGTTGGAGACTATCACCACCCAAAACCGATTGATCCCATAACATTTAATAGATATTGGAAACTAAGAGTTAGTATAGAGTTTAACTATTGAGTTAATTCGCCTTCAGGCTAGGGAAGAAGAATTTAATAAAATGCTAAATTAGTCAATCTCTTCCTAGGACCTCTTCCTAGCACGTATTGTGTTGATCTATCTCTAAAGAGTTCTTTAAAATTAGTCTCCGATTCGGTAGTTAGTTTTGCCATGTACAGGGTGACCACGAGAAGTGTTTACATTTCGAAAAAATCAAAAAGGTGTTAATTCACAACAAAAAACATGTATTTACTCGTCTAATATGTTTGTTAGGGAATGCCATTGAACTTAAGTCGCAAAAATAAAGTCAGAAAGGTGATGGCCGCTTCCATGATGCAGTTTCCAGTTCTGTGGAGGAAGCTCTGCACGCACTCCTTCAAATAGAAATCGCACATGTACATGACGGGAGAGCGTGGTGGCCAGAGCGCAACTCCACATCTTGAAACATCATGTCTTGAAAACAAATTCCGCAAGAGATTCATCAACACTCTTACTGCGTGAGCAGTAGCTCTGTCTCGCTGGAACTACATGTCCTGGTGCAAATTGAGCCTCTGCAAGCTCCAACGTCTTCAAAAAAGAACGGACCAGCAATATGTCCGATACCTCACACCGTACAGTTTTTCGTGGCTCACGCAGCAAGAGTGTCGATGAACCTGTTGCGGAATTAGTTTCCAAGTCATGTCGTTTCAAGATTTGGAGACGCGCCCTGGCCACCTCGTTCTCCCGACATGAACATGTACGATTTCTTTTTGTGGGGATATTTGAAGGAGAGAGTAAATGCACGTGATCCTCGTAATTTGGATGACCAGTGACGCTACTCACTGAGCAGACACGGCAGCGAGTGTGGCAGAGCTTCCTCCACAGAACTGGAAGCTGCATCATGGGAAACGGCTATCACCTTTCTGACGTTATTTTTGCGACTTGAGTTCAACGGCATTCCCTAACAAACACGTTAGAAAAATAAATAAATGTTTTTTGTTGTGAATTAACACCGTTTTGCTTTTTTCGAAATGTAAACACTTTTCGTGGCCACCTTGTGCAAGAATTAAATGCAGGTTCACATGGAACTTAAACTGCACTCAAAAGCCAATATAAATCAGGAAGTTGAAGTTGATAAGTAGGCACTTCCCAACTTTCTACATGAATACCATGCATTTTGTTCTGTTCATAACATTAATAAATTAATGTTATTTTATGGGCTACATAATTGTTAGTCATCATACTCAAACACGCATTATAGTTCCTTTAGCAGTTGCTTACGAAAATCAAGTTGCCGGTGAAATTAGAGTGATCCGGTTCATTTCAAGTTCCTTGACTCGTTTGATTTTAGTACGCCCGAGGGTATGTAGGTACAGCGTCCATTAACCCCTTCACTCCACTATCCAACTACATCCGTTTTCACCTCGATCTTCTCCTGCAATGGAACGGATGTCGCGTGGGTGGAAGACAGGGGGTGACCCAAATCCGGCCGGGTCTGACCCAACTTCATCTGAAGGAATGGGGTCGCCTTTTTTTTACAAGCTCTTATTTATATATCTTTTCACTTCCGCGTATACCGGAGTAGGGGAACAATTGTCACTTGTAGAAGTATTGTCTTAAGTAGAATTTAAAAAGTTTTATTCGAAAGCTTTTTCTGAAGATCTCCCAAACGGCTGGAGCAAAAAAGCTGAAATTTTCAGGAAAAATCCATGATGGTCCGGCGACGCCCCAATTCTTGAGCCAGCTCTCTCATTTAATTTAAAGTACCCTTTAAGGGTTGTCAAAGCCTTAAAACCTCAAAAAAAAGTCAAGGCGGCCTAAATTTGTACTCTTTTTGAGGAGCGCACGAGGAATCGAATGAGCCTCTCCCCAGGTCCGTAGGTCAAACCATTCCCGATGTATGACCCGATTTATGGTGCCAAAATTTGCATCCACATTCACTACATCACTAGGTTACTGCGATCAAAACCAAAACAAGAGTTTTTTTTTTATCGCAGTAACCTATTGATGTAGTGAATGGGGATATTGGATTGAACTCCTAAAAGGGTTAATACCCGATACACGGGTTGAAGCATTCTGATATGCATGCTCCGTCTTACGAAATTTAAAATTTTCAAGTAGAATATTTTTCCATTATAGTAATCGCTCTTGAAAAAAAAAACGCTGCACATTCTTTCACTGGGGTTTATTATTCAATGATTCATGATTTGAATTTCTACTAAGCTTTGGAGTGTGCGTGTTTCACAGGTGATAGAGCGATTATTGAATTTCAGGAGGCACACAAATATGATCAACTGATCAATCCAAATAGGTATTTTGGTTGAGAACCGATTTAAGTCTCTATGCATATCTCCTGAAATTCAATAATAGCTCTATCACCTGTGAAACACGCACACTCCAAAGCTTAGTAGAAATTCGAATCATCATATCATTGAATAAAAAACCCCAGTGAAAGAATTTGCAGCGTTTTCTTTTATTGATGACAATAGGTGCGACAGGAGGTACCCATCTTGTCAGCTAATTACAATTTAAGGTAATACAATTTATAGCTTAGAAGTACGTTCAAACTTTAGTAATGTATAAAAATGTATGTCCTAACTTCTGTATTCAAAATGACACCGTCATGTTTTCCAAGAACTGAAGCATATTGTTGTATCCTTTGGATCCAAGTTCGCTAGTATTACTACAAATGGTGCTTGACGGATTTAAGAAGTATTTTGTGTCTTGTATGTATTCTCTCCTCTTTGTATTTCTGGCAGTCCATGAACAAATGCTCCACATCCTCCAATACACCGCGCTGGTCACAAATACATATTTCAAATTTCATTTATTTAAAAATTTCCTTCTTCACGAATGAATCATTTTAGTGATGCAGACAGCTCTAGCCTCATATTTTCTGTTGTCGTTATGTATGCAATTATTGGAAGACGACAGGATCTGTACTATGGGTTTCTGTAAGAAAATGTGATTTGTATTTATGGGCTTTCCATTCAGTACAGTTCCCAATGAATTCTCGTTTGTCGACCAAATCTATTTTGCATCAAAATCAAGTAATAACCTTGCTCTGCCCGGGTATCTACATACTCGTATATTGTCTAAATCTTCAGTTTGACATAATTTGTAACAATAATTAGAACTTTACGGCTATTCATAGAGCATTGTCGAAATATTTAAGAGAAACTCCGAATTCGGCCAACGCGACGGTCATATTTTCTTCAAAAAACCGGGAAGTAAAAAGCGCCTATAGGTTCAATATTTCAACTGTGGTTTCCGAACTTTCTTTTTTTTTCGAAGCTCTAAATCTGACAAATATTTCCAGATCTCTTTTCCAAAGCTTTTGTTCGGGACCTAAACAACCCTTAGGCGTATGAAGTCGGGTTAAAAAAAAAATATAAAGAAGGAGTCGGTAGTTGTGGTGAAACTGCATCCCTGAAGTTTTCCATTTTATGGTTTTACTGCTCCTTCCGATGCGTCTTCTGGTGTCATAGTGACCTACATAATGGTCACGGGTGCGATGAGCGTGGAAAACGCCCCCGACTTTCTCCAGCTCACAACCGGCGTAAATCAATCACAGGCCCCGGCTGACTTTTCCACGAATTGGATGCAGTGACTGGCCTAACTACAGTCAATATTCGCCAAGAACTTCCTTTCAAGATGACTAACTTGCTCCTGAAAAGCGTTAAGACTAACCTGCTATAGGCGGTCATCATATTAACCGTACTCAAAAACTCATTTCTAAAATATTTTAAGCAGGACGATTTTTGTTAGTCACGATTTGACGCAATAACTAATCGACTGTATGAAAATTCCTTCGCCATACACAGCTACATCTCACCAAGAAACATTGGCTATATTGTTGGTTTGTAATTCAATAATAAACCGTTGTAATCGCTCTTAAAAAAAAAAATTTAACCCCCCTGAAAATTTCATAGTTTACGTTTGAAAGGGTGCAGAATTCAAATCTGCAATAAAAATTTTCCGTCCGTCCGCCGTATGCACGATTTTTCCCAAACGGCTGAAGCAAAAAAGCTGAAATTTTCAGGAAAAATCCATGTTGGTCCGACGACGCCCCAATTCTTGAGCCAGCTCTCTCACTTAATTTAAAGTGCCCTTTAAGGGTTGTCAAAGTTTTGTAAAATCCCTAAAAACCTCAAAAAAAGTCAAGGCGGCCTAAATTTGTACTCTTTTTGAAGAATTTTTCCATGAGCCCGTCCCCAGGTCCGTAGGTCAAACGATTCGCGATGTATGGCCCGATTTATGGTGCCAACATTTGCGTTATTTTGGTTTATTATTGTTTTTGTTTTAATTACAGTACACTACAGTGATGTAGTGAACGTGGATACTGGAGTGAAGGGTTTATAGCCGATACACGGGTTGAAGTATTCTGATAACCATAAAAAACGCTGCAAATTCTTTCACTGAGGTTTATTATAGAGCGATTATTGAATTTCAGAAGGCACACAAATATGATCAACTGATCAGTCCAAATAGGTATTTTGGTTGAGAACCGATTTAAGTGCTCTATGTATCTCCTGAAATTCAATAATCGCTCTACCACCTGTGGAACAGGGACACTCCACAGCTTAGTAGAAATTCAAATCATGAAAGCAAGCCAGTTGAATAATAAACCCCAGTGAAACAATTTGCAGCGTTTTTTTTAGTAAATTGGAGATCACTCCCGAACGTGAAACAATGTAACCCAAGGAATCAAAATATTGCTAATAAAAGTAGTCGCTTGTTCTATCCAAACTATTGACGATACATAAACTTTTAACGTTTTTAACGTACTCTCAAAAGTGTTAAGACTAACCTGCCATCGGCGGTCACCATGTTAACCGTTTTCCTTCCAGCTCTATTTCTGAAATAATAATCTAAAGAGGTCATCGTACAGAGCTACATCTTTACCAAGAAACTATTTTATAGTTTTAGTATACATACAGTGAAACAATGTAACCCAAGGTGTCAAAATATTGCCAATACCAGTAATTATTTTGCTTGTGGTCTTAACTATTGCCGATATATAAATATGCATTTAAGTAGATTTCCTAAGCATTATTAGCATTCATGATTGCTCAAAACAGAAGTCCAGGATGCGCGGAGTTTCGACTCATACTTCATAAGTGGAAAAAAGTCATTGCTAAAGATTTTCAAAAACTTATCACGGATGTTTCCGCTGAAGGTACGATACAAAATTAGGTAGGTTTTGCCTTTTATATTTTTTTTATTTGGATATAATCACTAAAAAGTAATTGTTCTAGGTTATCCGCGAAAAACAACGATTGAGTCTTTGCTTGTAAAGGCTCAAAATTTGAAGCATTCTTTAGGAAATTTAAAGCAGTTTTTGATATTCTAGCCAGATTTTTAGTACTAATTCGCAGATATCTTCATTTTTTGATTTTCAGATTCGCTTTGCGTAATTTCTCGTAGACGATCAGTAGTCAGTCGCTTAGACTGAAGTCGCTCATGGCGAATTCCTATTCATTCCTAGGAAAATACGCTGGCATTTTCTCATCCGCAATAGTATGTATATAAATTGATAATTATTTTTTCTTGCTCCTCGTTCCTTTTGTTAAAGCTGCAACTCCAGCTTCCAGTGGTGGATAAAATCATAAGGAAACCGACGAAGTCGAAATAAAAAACGGAAACCACGATTTGTCATTGTCTCACTTGCGGTGCGAGAATTTCAAGTGAGGTGAATGAATTTCAGACTTTTTTTAGTGTTTATGGACTTTTCCCGCATAAATGTTACATTTCACTCGCCTCCGCAATTTGTAGCACACTACAAATTTAATACGTTTCGTTACTAGCAAGATGATTTCCCTGTAACGATCATGAAAAATTGTCACAATTGCTTTCTAAACTTTACAGCGAAAATATAATTTGTTCAAAGTTAACAACAACTTATCAATGATTCTTACCGCTGCGATAAACTGTAAATTCAATAGGTTATGGGCCCAGCACGCTTCCGCTGCGCTAAACTCTAAATTCAATGGTAAACCCATAGGCTCGAAATACTATGTTCGAATGGGGGAAGATTGATCTAAATATCGTGTTTACTGCTGATCAATCAAGAGTATAAGTATAAACGAACAGAGAATGGGTGCATTCACTGAATATGGGTGCTGGATATTTCCAACACCACGAAGATGACAACTCGATGTGTCAAAGCGGGGACCCAGATACTCACGAGATTTTCTCTCGCAAGGCCATCAGGAAGTTTTTCATTGAGGCGGACGCCCTATCCATTAATAGGCCTAGGAAGTCGGGTCCGAGAGCCGAGCGCCTACTCGAGACAAAATGAGAAACGAGACAGATGAATTGAGAAGCTGAACCGGTCCGATGGAGGTGATTGTGTCAGGGAGGCGACATTGGCACACTTTAGTCACTTGGTCGGACGACCAACATTTAAATAAACTCGATTAACATTTGACCCGCCGTTCTTTGTCAGTTTCACAGAAAAAAAAAACGTGAAAGGGGGGGAAGCGTAGCTTGTAAACGTGACTCCAGATGTGATTCACTGGGGAGTGCAAGGAAGGGGTATTTGGTTCAAGGGCAGACAAACCGCGAGTTTTGCTTTGCTGATTCCGGGCGCCATTTTTCCTCGTTCAATTGAATTACCTTTTATGGAATCTCAATCTCCGATTAAAGGACACTGCTAATATTACCTACAAATGTTTATTATTGCAATATTAATCAGCAATCGAACATTGCTGTTCTATACATTGGCTAATACGCACAGTACAATGGCATTCATAATTACGTTATGACCAGATTGCCACGGACAGCTTAAACGAAAATGCCGAATAGAACCAGCTGAAGTTCTGGGGACTGATTGCCGTTCTGCGATATGCAGCAACGTTGACCATATTACTTTCGAGTCAACCTTCAGGTAGATGAAGCTTCATTTTCAGTTTCCCAAAAAACTAGAATTTTGCGTTATAGACCACTCTGAAACGTTTCGTGTCTCTCTTTGAGTCTGCCTGTCCGTGCTTCCACAGATCCTTCTAACAAGCCTAATTCCTACAATTTTCTCCAGATTTCTATGAAACTTTCAGAGAATGTGCTGGTCAGGGTGCAGATGGTCGCCAATGAGTTGCATTGCGCAGATGCAATACATCGTTATGGGCATGCACAAAAGTAAAGCCCACTAAGCATCATTTTCTTATGTTCTAGAGGTCCAATCCAAATTTCCAAATTTTTAGGGTAGTCGGTGACAAACGATCCTATAACCTTATATCAATTTCCACGCGATTGTGCCATAGTAGCTACTGCGCATGCAAGAAATTGAAATCCTTCTAACTAGCCAAATTTTGACAGTTTTCATCTAATTATGATGAAATATGCGGAATGTTTATTGTTATTGTTAGAATGTAGATGGTCCTCCAAGAGTTTAATTACACACAAACCAATCCATCACGAACACATCAAGCGAAAACATAATATCCACCAAGAGTCATTTTCTTAGGTTATCAAGGTCCGATAGATCTGAAAATTTTCAGGTAGTTGGGAAACAACGGTCTGAGAATTTCGCATCGATTTCAACCCGCTCGTATCATCATTCTATCTGCTCTAGAATTAGCGCAACAGTCCCGCAATACATGTCGACTAACCATTTGAAGGCTTTAACGTATGCGAGAACATGTCTCTCGGTATTTCTGTCCCTTGAGTAGTTGTAACAAGCTAATATTCCACATCTTTCGAGATCATCTTAAACTTTTCAAGAGAATTGTACGTTCAAGTTGCCAGACGTTTTGTTTTCTGTTTTCTTTTAAGGTACTTGTGGATTGCAAGTGGTTGGACACGTATCAATTAAGTACAGAATACTGCAAAATAGTATCGAAAGCTTCTCTATTTCTATTATAGATAGAGGTCCAAAGAATCAATGAATGGAACTTATAGTACCTACCTACCTTATCGTTTACGTAAAAGTAGGCAACAACCGCCAGAAAATTTATGAAATAAAATAAAATGCTTACTCTCGCCGACAAAAGTGATAATAAACCTGATTTTTTGAAGATTACACTGTATTGAAATGATATCGGCTGGTTCGAAAGTCATAAGTGAGGGTATTTTAGTACATTCACTCGACCTTTCAGTTCTTGAGGACGAACAGATGAACGTACAAGGATCCGGATCATTCGGTTCAATGAAATTGAGTCAAACAACTAAACTGAATCAAACTAATGAAAAACCCACTAATTTACTACTATTTCAAGACTTTTTTTGTTACCTGGACCACAAGAAATTTTGTCATTAGCTCGTTAGAAAGGTAGGCCGCGTTTGAAAATGTCCTCGACGCCGCGGTTCTTGCGTCACTTCTCGCCAAATTCCGAGCACACGGATTAGCAGATTGGCACACCTCCCGAGGGGCCCCGTGAGCCAATTACCCTTTTGTCCTAACAAGCGAGCACCAGCTCTAATCTTTATGGCTACCCCCTCCATCGAAATCGCCGATCGGAACAATATAGTGGCAGAGTTTGAATAAAGAGCCAGCAATTGTTAGTCAACAACTCATTCATCACGGCCGAAATTGAGTACCTATTAGTCTTCAAGGCTAATTATTATCCTGCGTTGTTACGTAAACTGATATTAGCAAGACCCTACCTGAGGTGAAGGAACCAGCTCATAAGATCACCTTTCATATATAAGTCTTTGCTAGTGCTACCTGTGCTATCATTGAAACGAAGAACCAGAAAAATAACAATTTAGCTGTAGTTCGTCATCAAAATACAATTTTTTCACGCCGCAATAATTGATATTTCTTATCAATTTTAGTTTATTATTCAATAATAAACCATTGTAATCGCTCTTAAAAAAAAAAATTCTAACCCCCCCCCTGAAAATTTCATGGTTTACGTTTCAAAGGGTGTAGAATCAAAATCTGCAATAACAATTTTTCTTTCCGTCTTTCTCCCAAATGGCTGGAGCAAAAAATCTGAAATTTTCAAGGAAAATCCATGTTGGTCCGACAACACCCCAATTCTTTAGCCAGCTCTCTCACTTAATTTAAAGTGCCCTTTAATGGTTGTCAAGTCAAGGCGGCCTAAATTTGGACTTTTTTTAAGAACTTTCCATGAGGAATCCCCCCCCAGGGCCGTAGCTCAAACCATCCCCGATGTATGGCCCGATTTATGGTGCCAACATTTGCATCCACATTCACTACATCACTAGGTTACTGCGATCAAAACAAAAACAACAGCGATTGTGAGCTCCTAAAAGGGTTTATAACCGATGCACGGGTTGAAGCATTCTGATATGCATGCTCCGTCTTACGAAATTTAAAATTTTCAAATAGAATATTTTTCCATTGTAATCGATCTTGAAAAACGCTGCAAATTCTTTTACTAGGGTTTATTATTCAATGATTCATAATTTGAATTTCTACTAAGCTGTGGAGTGTGCGTGTTTCACAGGTGATAGAGCGATTATTGAATTTCAGGAGACATGCATAGAGTACGTAAATCTGTTCTCAACCAAAATACCTTTTTGGGTTGATCAGTTGATCATATTTGTGTGCCTCCTGAAATTCAATAATTGCTCTATCACCTGTGAAACACGCACACTCCAAAGCTGAGTAGAAATTCAAATCATGAACGCAAGCCAATTGAATAATAAACCACAGTGAAAGAATTTGCATCTAATTTTTTTTTAAATCATTGCAGTAACCTAGTGACGTAGTGAATGTGGATACTGGAGTGAACTCCTAAAAGGGCTTATAGCCGATACACGGTTTGAAGCATTCTGATATGCATGAAACGCTGCAAATTCTTTCACTGGGGTTTATTATTAAATTTCATTAATTTGGCTTGCATTCATAATTTGAATTTCTACTAAGCTTTGGAGTGTGCGTGTTTCACAGGTGATAGAGCGATTATTGAATTTCAGGAGATATGCATAGAGCACGTAAATCGGTTCTCATCGAAAGTACCTTCCTATTTGGTTTGATCAGTAGATCATATTTGTGTGCCTCCTGAAATTCAATAATCGCTCTATCACCTGTAAAACACGCACACTCCAGAGCTTAGTGGAAATTCAAATTATGAATGCAAGCCGAATTAATGAAATTGAATATTAAACCCCAGTGAAAGAATTCGCAGCGATTTTTCAATGAAGCTTTTAAAACTGGTTCCGACTCAGTCTTGAAGTTTTTTAATTTGAACTATTCGTAGGAGAAACAACGTGATAAATTAATTCGGTTAAGAACAACTTTTTAATTCTCACTGATCAGAGTTCAGGATATAATGGAGAAAAACACGATACGAAGCAACAGCAATAACAATAAGGGTAGATGTGGCAGCGCGGTAGACTGTTACGAAAGAGATTAGCTTCAATGGTTCTTCAGCAGATCAGTGTGCCTTAAGTAATATACATCTAGAATGAAATCGTCTCAAATATAACACTATGAACACCAAATTTATGTAGCCCTTTAGTATGAAACCGAAGCTGATATCGAAATACGTACAGGATGAATATACAGGGTGGCTCTTAATGAACGAACCACTCTTTCTATTTCCGTTGATTGTTGTTGAACCTCCCCTTATTTTTTTGCGAAGAATTTAACCATTGCATTTTTGCGCATCGCCCATGCGCCCACCAACTTTGTTTCTTCAAATTGGATTCAGAATTGGATTCTACATACAATTTTATGAACATTTTACCTCGACGAGTTTTTTTTTTTTTTTTTTTGGACTCACCCAGGTTCCAGAAGCGCCCAAAGTTTGCCTACACCTGAAACGTGGTGGTTTAAAAAAATGAAAAATCACCTTGTCCTGGCCCTTGATCGTTTTTGTTTAGTTAGATGAGTTTTTAGGCTTGGGTTGTTTAAATTATCTTGTCGAGACCGACGATAAATTTAGTGCCTATTGAATCAATTTTATTGATCATCCAATTTCTCCGAGTATAATTGGGATAAACCGAACCGCTTGAAAAAAACTCATACTTAACTAAAACAAAAATGATCAAGAGCAATAATTTTTTTTTTTTAACCACTACGTTTTGCGTAAAAAAATTGGATGCGCAACGCTCCTGGGAAAATGCGTTTTGTGTTTCCGATTCCATTTGAAAAAACAAAGTTGATGCGCGATGCGCAAAAATGCAATGGTTAAATTTTAAATGAAATAGAAAGACTGGTTCTTTCATTAAGAGCCACCCTGTATATTCATCGACAAGCAGTAGAACAGAACAACTGAAATTCAACTAAATAAAATAAGACACGCATCTACGTTTCACTTGACCGCAAATGTACTTGTAACAAGGCACGAAATGGCGATTTGACTATATCCTATAGCATCCATTTCGCAGCACGTTTATCTCCAGTCAATTTTGTAGTACCCAATATTGCAATTTGTGAGCGAACGATTAATCGTACAGCAACCGGAGAGGTCTCATTCGATTCATGGAACTAATTTCTAACTGAATCAAACTAAAACCACCCTCTTCCATCGAAAGTTATTGTGATTTCGAGTTTTTAATAGTTAAACTCTTAAATATTGTCCTTTGATTTTGGTTGATGAAGATGCCAAGATTACTGGTATATCCCTGATATAGGATTTTTGTGCCAAATTTTGTTGACTTCGGTCCAGTAGTTGTCATCCAATACTATGATTGAAATTATTAAACCAAAATATGTAGTATTTTGCTGATTGTAGGAGTAACCATTGTAAGTACGAGTACATAAAAACCATTAGTGTACACTACACTTGTACTACACTTTGTGTACATCTATGGTCAAATTTTAAAATAACTTTCCAATTTATAACCCTTAAAAGGTATGTACGTGATTCATTTGCATGGTTTGACTTACGAGCCCAAGGTAAAAGCGTATCTAATGCAGTAGATACCAGTCCTTAACATAAGCGACAACTTCGACGTCACTCCAGTGACCCAACATAACAGGACATTTTTGCGAAATGGCAACGGTCCTTTGGTTGAGGACCTGCCCAGCCAAAGTTACGGGCCCCCAGGGTACAGTAAGATATCGCTAAACGGGGTAACGGCACTTCGTCTTCACCCCTTCCGAAAAGTGTCTGTAGAACGCAGGCAATGTTTTCCATTTGTTGTGACTGTCGCTAAATTTATGGCACCAGGTACAGAAGAAATATCATTGTTGGGAGTTCGGCGATCCCTTTATGATGGGTCGTCGGGAACTGAGGGTGAACACAAAGGGTTAAGCGACGTTCTTGGGATTTACGATCTGGAATGTTCCGGAAGAAGGGATGGGACGATACGTTCTAAGCTTTCTTATCTTTCCTCATGTTGCAAATAAGTAACGGGCCATGTGATATTCTGATTTGCACATCATAAGACTGTGTTCTGGCTTTTTTTGAAACCCATAGATCTAACCATTTACTCATGGAACAAACATGAATCGAAAATTAGATCTGTTCTCAATTCTAAAATTGCAGAATTAGATTGAATATTCGTTATTTCGAAGGGGTTTAAAACCAAACGTCATTGAAAGAAAACGTTCCTCAATTCTTACTTATAATAAGGTTTTCATAGCTTATTGCCCAGATTTAGTGATAATCAAACTACCACGTTGCGAGGTTGTGGGAAAAACAGTGGTATCTTCGTTCAATGGTAAGGAAAATAACTTCCAAAATTGTTTGCGAACTAACAGTTGGTTTAATCAATGGTATGGAATGCTTTTGATTGGCAACATGGGGTAAGAAAAGTCACCGAAAAATGTTTGAAATGACATAATCATGTCAGTAATGTTCTTTAAGGTGATCTGCAAATATTGCACCTGAACCTAAAGGTTGTTCTTTCTTCCAATTTTCTCTGATGTGCAGTCTTGAAGTAAGACAACCAAAAAACAATTCTCTTCTTTGAGAAGCTGGGGAAAACTGTAAAAGCGACTAACAGAAAAATGGATGTAGATGTTTCGGTTTTCGTTCCAGAACATAATGTTTTGAGCGGTAGAGCCCCCTCCATGTTTGAGTCTGGTGGGCTCTGATTCACAGAATCCCTCGACTGCTACTAAACAGACCTGCAGGATTGCTGCTAAGACAGCAGATGTAAGCTCATTTGAGTAGTCGTAAACTACAAAGGAATAACTATAATTTCCCTCGTTTCTTCCCATGTGTTTCCTTAATTATTATAGATTCAATAACTTTTCTTGGTGAAGGAACATCGTACGGACTCATCCAGAAATAAGTGTAGAATTGTAATTTCCCTTAAGAGGTACTTTAGACAGCAGGAGCAAAGAACAGTGCAGGATTTTACAAGGGAGCTGCACTTTTTCAGTAGATTAATGAAAGCAAGAATGTGGTAGAAAAACTCCAATCAACGGCCTAACCAGCGATGGGAAATGAGGTTAATTATAATTAGAGGATGAGATGTGATGAGACAATAAATTCAGAACTGTTCAACAATTGGATTTGATGAGGATTGGATAAAGGATTAATGATTTTTTGGACAAAACTGAGGAAGTTCTCATTTTGATTGGTTGTAGATAGGTACATGACAAGCATGAGATAACTCCAGCAGCCAATATTTCCTCTCATTCACATCGTAACCTTGCTGTTTGAGGATTGAGATTCTTCAACACCACAAAAGGCGCATGGAAGTTCATTAAGTTATCATGAGGTTTGCTAAACGTTTTCAATAGCTGACTGAAATGCCAAATCTCCTCATATTTGACGACGCGTTCCATTCGACGAGAGACAATAAACTTCTACATAAGAAATTGATTGACTTTTGGCATTCCATCGGCTGCATGTTGCTTTGTTTCTCTTTGCTCAGGAGGTCGCGAATTACGAGTGCGAAATTGATGGACTGTGCGTGATGGCAGGCCTCCGCGGTGACGGCGCATGGGATATGTATCGGGCCCAAGGAGCCGTCCTTGGGGGAGCACCAACTGGGTTATTGTCTAGGGCTCCTGCCCCGCTATGCCTGCCTACCACTACCCGCTAAAGGCTGGCCATGACACAGTGGCGGCTCTTTCATTTCCAGTCTCTCCCTGCGCTGTGCGCATCATCTGGACCACCGGGTAGGCGGACCCCCTTCCTGCCTCTCTCGGCATCTAGTTTGTCTAGCACGCTCGACCTTCTCTCACTTCCTATTCCGCCTTTTTCGAGGGGGCGGTACACAGGTGTGTGATACGAGCCATCATATGAGTTTTGCGGCCTTCCTGAAAATGGATGGCTTTCTAAAATCCTGCAATAATGGCTCAATTAGTATAGAACAGCAAGGCCAAAATCAGGACTGGATAAGCAAAAATCACTCGATTAATTGAAATCTCTACGCAACATCTGGTAGAAACTTACACTCCATTGAGTAAAGTTAATTCATCAAGTAGACTCAAATATCCGGAATATCATCAATTTTTATCTTAATTAAAGCAAATTTAATGTTGAAACTGAAATTTAATGTTGAAACTTCAATCAGTACATATTTCATTACATAATCTGATTCATTTTGGTGATTTGGTGTTGGTGGTAAGGACCCATCGTCTTAGTATCACCAGAAACTCTTATTCAATTAAAATAAGCTCCTACTAGAGAATCTAAACTACTTCCAACTTCAGCGCTTGTCCAATAACAACTTTGCCGTTCACCTCCTGCGATAGCTTGCAATCTATCCTATCTGTTAGGAAGGTACGCTGTTGAACATAACCGGTAAAAGAACTAGTTTGTGATTCGTACTCGTTCTTTTACTTCCTTAAGTCAAAAATGGAACAGAAGTGTCGGAAGGTACCTACGTGACAAGAGAACGCCATCACACGTGCGCTTCGGAGCTCTTAAAGAATATTAATTGAAAAGGAGAACTCCAGTTGGGCACCTTCCAAAACCACTTGACATGCGAGTTGTGAAAGAACCACTTGCGTTGCGGGGGGAAAGGGGGGGTCTGCCAAAAATCGCGATACTCGACCTTGGAAGTTGGCTAAACCATTGACCTACAACTCTCGGATCTTGACATCTACAAGAGTGAAAAAAAAAGTTCGCGAACGTTTTTAGCTTGGGTTGCTCAATTCACCTTGGGAACCTTCAAAAGAGGGAGGGAGAAGACGATCTTCAGGTAAAGCACGGCTTTCAGTGTGGGCGGAATGGGATTATGAACGAGGAGAGGAGGTTCGCGAATATTCATGGAACGTGTCGTAATTGAGCCGCCCTATTGAGTCAACATCTGGTCACTTAATATGTCTTGGTGGAAGTAGGTACTACTGACCAGAGGACATCACCGACCTTGCGAGAGCGTCTCTGATAAACCTGGTCGGATTGAGGGCACCTACATTGAAATGGGGTGACTTTGGAGGTTAATAACAAATCCTTTTCTCAAACGTGAAACCTTACGTGCAAGATTGGAAGTCAAAAAAACCTCGGCATTTTGTATGATTTGTATGATTTTTTTTTTTTTTTTTTTCAAATTTGCTCTTGATGTTCTTAATTGATTTCCATACAAGACAAAAGTCCTTTAACAGATTCTCGATCTGAGCGCTAGCCTGCTACAGCCAAGTTCTTCCCGGTTTAACATACAATCCTCTGACTAAATACTGTACATTGGTTCGTATCGAGCGTTAATCTTCATCGTCTTTAAAACTTTTGTATCCAACCAAAAATCCATACAGGGTGTCCCACTAAAGGGTGGACATCCGGCTAGGGATGGATTCTACAACTAATTTCTGACAAAAAGTGTCTCTTAGAAATGTTTTTGTGGAGGCTTGGTTTCCGAGTTATTTACGGTTTAAGATTTTTAAGACCGTAACCACGCTCTGCTACCATGTGAGGTGATGGAATGGTATAGTTGCTCCTTCCAATGAGCTGAATGCGGATTTAATGCTCCGCCACGCTCAGAGGATGACCCAGACGCTTGAAAACGTCTGATTCATCTTCCAAGGCGACGGATTCTAAAATTGGGAAGGGCCAACTAACCATATCCATCACAAGTTTTATCATGGATTCCAATCTATTTGTTAAACTAATCTATACATAACCAGAAGGATTGATTTAGGGTTTTTTGTATTTTTGAGACGCGAGCATAGTGAAAATATAAAGAACACTGACCTCCCTCCCGTAGATTCTGATCTATTTGTCCAATCCTAGTGGTAATTCCAGTAATCTATTGATCACTAGAAGGTGTGATTTAGGATGCATCTTCATTTTTGAGATGCGAGTATCCAGATCACTAAACTAAACAGAACAATGACTGACCTCCATAGAAACAATGGCCTGGTAGAGTATTAACGGAAGTTTCACCTAACCAGCAAGGGCCTCTTTTCCTAAAGGTACCAGTTACAGAACCTTTCTTCCGGTGGATCTTAATACGTAGATTCCAGAAAGGTAGGTAAAGATTCCCCACTACATTCCCTAGTTCGTATAAATACGTGTGCAGTGAAAAGCAAAACCTACGTATTTGGAAGGGTCCCAGAAAAACGATTTTCTGACCGATTAACTAACTTTCAGATGACACTTGACTGGAAAGCAACCCTGCAGTAGGTACCCTTCGGAAAAACAGAACCATTAATAAAGTGAAGAAGAGGATTGTAAATCTTGTCGAAAGGTAAAGTAAAACTGGAACGTGACCTGATTTCCACAACCAGTGAGATGGCGGTGGTGGGGCGGGCTTGGGCAGGCCCTAAACTTCGGAACAGGGCGGGCGATTAGTGACGCTTTCACCCTCCTCCATCTCATCTTGCTCCAAGTCGTCCTGTAAAGGAACTCACTGGTTTTATTTTTCCTACATAGGCAGCCATCTTACATTATGACGAATAAGTCAAAACACAACAAATCTTTAGACTGAGGTTCATTATGTCCCTGTCATATTAAATGAAAAACAGTTAGGCAGATCCACTATTTCATATGGAAACATCAATCCTGGTAACAATAATGCTTATTGATAACTGTGTTGATGAACGACAATGTTGAATGAATTGATGTGCTCACATACTCAAAATCAGCATGAACACTTAGATTCCTAGGTATCGAATTTGTTGATACTTTCCACATTGATTCTGGAGAAAAATAGTTTTATACTTTCCAGCATTTTGTTTTTGCTTTTTTTTATCACAATAAATTGATAGATTGTTTCGCCTAATAACATCCGAACTTCTATTAATTTTTATTGTATTCACGATATTGTAACTAATTACTGTGAAAATAATAATAGAGACCTAATTCTATTGCTAATTACTTATTTTTCATCCGAGCCAAAGTTTAAAAAAATATTTATATCTACAATCGGCGATGTTAGGAATTTCAAGATATATCGATTTGTCAAAATAAACGCTGCAAATTCTTCCACTGGGGTTTATTGTTCAATTGGCTTGCGTTCATGATTTGAATTTCTACTAAGCTTTGGAGTGTGCGTGTTTCAATAAATTCCAACCCCAGTGGAAGAATTAGCAGCGTTTTTTCCTTAGATTTAAGTTTTGAATCGTGATCATCTTGATATTTTCACGATTCATTTCCTTTCCTATAGGATGAAAAATAGGTAAGGTTTCCTCCTAAAAATATCTTTAAGCGAATTTTCTTAGGAATTCTTATTTTGTGAGATCCTATTGTCAGCATCAAACCTTGACAATTTTCGCTGACAGGAAGAGAAATATAGGGGGTAATAGCTAATCTTTTCAATCGCTGATCAAGCGAAAATCCTCGTCCGATTCATGGCATTCTTCCTTTGTAGGATTAAGAGGTTTAGGGGAGAATTCGTAGTCCTTACTTAGTCGAAAGGAAATTCTCAAGTAAAGCTCTGAGGCGCGGTGCCTACTTGCGCTATTCATAGTCACTGACAAGGAAATGCTCAAGCAAGTGCGTGAAAAATTAAGGTAACCTTAAGCATTTCCTTAGTCACATTTCTTTACTTTCCCAAGTAAGGGGAAAAGGTTCACTAAGTCAACTATGACTCCCACCCTTAGAATTTCATCATAATTCGGAACATTCAATTTTCATTACGAAATGAGGGGAATGGAGTCGGTAATAGTCAATTAATTGTTATTTCTTCACTATTTTTTATGGAAGGGGGTGAACGGAGATGGTAACAATGACAATAGCGATTTCTTCCCAATTTTCATCTGATTTGTTTCTGGTTAGATCAAAATTGTTCTAATGATCCTCAATTGAATACGAGCAAGCTAATAAACACCTCAACAATATAGACCATAATTTTAACTGTATATTGGTTCATTCAATAATGAACCTTTGTAATCAAATGAGATGAACAAATGTTAACCTCCACAAAATTTGTTGTTTTAAAATCCGTTCGTCAGCCGTCCGGAGCTCTTCTCCGAAACTACTGAACCAAAGTGAATGAAACTTGTGCCAAAATTCACGTTATTTTTCAATTTATTTCGGGGTCTAGTTAGGACAGGATTCCATCCTAAAACGTGAATTCGAAGGTCTGAAATTCAAAAATCTGAATATCGAAAGCCTTTGGAATAGCACTATTGGTTTTATGTTATTGATAGACGTGCCTTTTACGAATCGTGCGATCCGGACTACTTTACGTTCATTTGTTCACTCTCCTAAGGGCTAGAGCACTGTTGAATGTGAAACTCCTTGGAGATAGTAACAATCACCTATAATCATCTGAGGAACGCATCAGCTGATAAAATTGCAATGAAATTTCGTTACGAGTTCCTTTTTTATATCAAACCATAAGCTCGTGCGTCATGAACAATTATAATTGCTATTTGTTGTTCCCAAAACCTGTTCTCCGGAAAAACTGCTTTTCAACCTTGAAAGCTGACATTTGAATGGTAGCAAACTTATTTCAGGTAAATCGATTGCTTTTCAAACGTACCTTAAATGTGACAGGGTTTCGCGAGCTATAAGTTTTGATATCAGCTTCTGTTTCTTACTGAGGGGCTTCACGGAAACATATTTATTTATTTAAACAACTGTCCACGGACATCTAGAAATCTATTTCTAGGTCTGGAGTTCAGTGATCAGCTAAAGGGCCTTGTGGCTAAAATCTTTCTTTTATAGCATCTAGAATAAGCAAGACAAAATATGTTGGCTAGAGGCGCGAAATTTAGATAATGTTCCACTGACAACGACAATACACATAGACACTTAGAAGGGATTACAGAAATAGTAAACCTCTGAGTAATAATTTGCAGAGCTTTTTCAGTCAAACGAATGCACCACCACTTGTGCGCGCACCCCTATCATAGAACTCCACAGCTCCTTCTTTTCCAGGTTAGATTAAACCAGCATGACAGCAAAGTCGTGCACGCAACAAATCCAGGCGTCAGGCGTTCATAAACCGCGTTTTACTCAGTAATCTGCTTCTTCATTGTCGAAGGTAGAGAAACTATTTTCGTGCAAGAATTCCTCCAAATCTCACTCAAATTGTCACAAAATTTCTACTTGCTCCTTTGTTTCCAGATTAGACTAAACCAGCATGACACAAAAGTCATGCGTGGTAAACTTCCAGGCGTTTAAAACTTTAAGAACTAATGGAGCTTATTCACTAGGTACCGAAGTCCTATAAACTTCCCTCATTCATCCTATTTCTCAATGATTGGCCTTTTGAATTCCAACTTGGAAAATATCACTTCCTTTTTTCCGCCTAAAAAATTATGACAATTTCTATCTTTACACTTTGTTTATTATTTCTGGAAAGGTTTCGGTTTAACAACTCACTTAAAATCCCAGCTTGTTAATGTTTCATATTTTAATTTTAAATTTGCCACTCACTTTGAACATTTAGCTAACCCTATGATTTCCCAATCCATCGGAAAAGGGATGAACTAACAGCAATAACTACAAAGATGTTGCTAACTGTAAATAGGTAGGAAACCGACAGGGATGCGAAATCGGACGATGTACTTGTGGGCCCCCATTTAAACAAATTTGAAAAAAATGCCCAGTTTATGTAAAAAGTAGATAGGTTCCTGTTGTATACGTCGTCTCGATCAGTGCATCCTAACAGGCAGGTATTTACTTGCTTTTTCATAGAGAGTGAATGAGTAAAGTGTTTTTAGATTGGTTTAGGCATTTTGTAAATTTTATTAAGGACGCACAGATACGCGAGTTGAATGTCTACCAGACGTCTCCACACGTCATTTTCCAAAATCATTAGATTGATACCTGGTTAGCTTCTGTCTCTAGACGTTATTATGTGTAGAAGGCCCTAATACTACAACTTCCAAGACTCTAATTTCGCATCACTAATGTTACTTAGTAATAAAGTAATCTTTTAAACTTTGTTTCTACAAAAGAAAAGAAATAAGAGGGACATCTAAACAGGGCCTGTAGTCCTGAGTCCAACCCTGAAGTAACTGTCCAGAAAGCAAGGCAAATCACCTCACCTAACAAGAATGATACACTCGCGGTTCTCTTGACTGGTTATGAATCAACAAGATGTAAAATAAACCACAACAAAATTGGAGTAAAGCGTGGTAGTAAAACAGAAATACATTTCGCCACATTCACTTGTTGAATAAAATCAAAATTGATAAAACATAATCAGGAAAATAACAGCAACATTTGTCATTATGAATAAACGTTTATTATGTAAATTTGGAAAAATAAGATAAACATAGTGTAAGCAAGAAATTAAACGCCCTATTTTCCATTGGGGTAGTAAGCATAGTGAAGATCCTTGGCATCTTGCACGGAAATGCATTCCCATCCTGTTTCTTTCATGTGATAAACTGCAATGGAAAATGAAATTACATTAAACATTGAATTCATTCAGAGGAAAAGGGTCATGACGGTAATCTAATATGTAATTATTAAGTTTGAAATTATAGGATGTCATCCTAGATAGACGACTTAGTAACGATTGATACAAGTGGGTTCTTGCAACTCACAAAGCCACAAACTGTAGTACAAAGTAGGAAAATGCTGATTAGAGGAATCAAACACCAAACATGCTATTGAAGAAAAGGTAATTTATTTGTTTAAACTGTTCCCCTAACGAGATGCAGAACGACGGGACAGAATTGAAACTTGGAAACACGAAATTGCATGAAACGAAAAGTGGGTTTAAACAATAATCTGATATCTTTACACATGAAACTCAAAAATTGTTTTCTTCCTTTCAGGTATGTATGTTTGCATAATGTAACAAATCGGGTGCGAAGGGGACATACATATCCTCTGTATATTACAACTGTAGAATTACAAATTCGCAACCGATTAGTAAGGTCCCCGAACTTTTGTTATCATGGTTGCTACCAGGAGGTCTGTTAGGGGCAGAAAATCGTGGCAACTACAGAAGCCTTGAACAGGGCTTGTATTTTTCGGGATATCGATTTCGACTGCCACATCATCGCCAGTAACAAACAATAATGATCGGTAATGCCCGATACCAATCCTGAGTTCTTGAGGTATTAACGATGACCATTACCCGCATCATCAGATTCCTTGCAAATTATACAGATTCCACCAAATCTCGATCAAGAGCAAATTTAAAGAAAAATCTAGATAGGTAAAATGATGTGCTCTATGACAGAAAACAACAATAGCACGAGTATAACTCGAATACATGTGAAAATACTGTAAAATTGTTTATATTTAAATAGCCTTAAATTAATCTCACCTCTGATGAGACCACCGGAAAAGGCGTCCCGGAAGGTAGCTGAGTAGATCGATCTTCTAGCCAGTTCGTAGGCATCCTCATCTGACATGTCGTATTTGTAGCCCGCGTCCATCACACCGTAGGCAAAAACAGAGCCAGACCCCACAGAAAACATTTCACCTTTGGTACGTGATCCCTCAGAGTCGACATAGTATAGCTCAGGGCCCTAGAAACGAGATAGAACCCAAGTTCGAATTCGAGGGTTTAAGTAATGTTAGAGCTCAAAGAACAATGAGAAGAATCACACAAAATTCAGTTACAGTAAGTACAATACAGTAAATGAACAAAAGGATTGATCAGAAGAGGTTTTGAAGTAAAAAAACGGGACAGTAGACCTCTATAGTTCTACAGCCAGATCATTTAAATGATTAATTTTACACATTTAATACCGAAGATGAAAAATTGCCTATGCAACCTACAAATATGGATTCTAGATCAGAGGAGGGGAGCTAGTAAACAGAGATGAAAGCTACGGCTGGGGGGGGGGGGGGGCTTGGCAGGTACAAGTCTTGGTAATGGTGATGCCGGGATAACAAAGCAAATCATGAAGGTTGATGAAATTTTACATGTTGAGTACTAAGATGGAAAACTGTCGGGTCGCTACGGTCCTAACAAATTGTACTCCTGTTAATCATTTAAATAAAAAATGAACCCTATACTTCAAGCAATTCTCGAATCCTTTCCATAGAACATATTCTCGAAACCCAAAAAGGAGTCTGTTCAGCTATAAACATAGAACAACCTGCAGAAATTTAACTCGATTGACCAAATATAGAGGGGGCATCATTTTTAAGACTCCCAGGTACCCTTAATCCCATTGAAACTAAAGAACTAACCAAAGTTAGGCATGCATCTGAGAGAATTCCAATGCGGCCATTTTGCCAAAAAATACGGACTCTTGGAATTCAAAAGCCAAAAAATCTGGTCTGTTGTCTGTCCACATTTCTTTGTTACAGCCATAACTTCCACAATATTGAATGAATTTAGCTCATATTTTGAGGAACTATGCGGATAAGGCCTCTTGAGGTCCCATAGGAATTTCATCTCAATATATCAGCGGTACGCTCTGCGCATGCGCTAATGAAATTCTTGAAACAGCGGTAATTTGTGCCCATGCTCTTTATATTTTCACCTTATTAATTCCCTGGTGCCTGACATATTTTTGCTGTCACTAAATATCTGTAAGTGCCTACTAGGGGGGGGGGGGGGGCTGGGATTGTGAAACTATGACCTTTCCATTTTCTGGCTTGCTGTCACACACCAACGATTAAACCAATTTTCAATTTATAATCACCTTTCATCTCAAGTAATTATATTTGCTTCAGTTTGCAACAACGATTCTTTAGGAAGTTCGATCAATGACCCCAACATTTTTCATCTGAAGATTTCTTTATTTTCTATTTAATAATGGTGTCACTCTGATTGTAACGAGGAAGCTGCTCTGCCATCTCCTTGGCAGTGTATTTTAATTTCCAATCTCTGGGCTGAGATGTGTCTAGCTTGGGAAAGCAACATGACTTCACTAAACTATCTGTCAGGAATTTTAACTCCAACCATTCTAACCCTAGGTAACCGTAAGTATTCCTTATGAATCTATCTCCTGATGAAGAACTGTGCAAAATTCTCTCCCCCAATATGAGATATGAGATTTACATCAGACAGCATTCAAATAAACAACAGTGATAGCCAATAACATCCGGATTTGTGCCTCGACCTAGTGTTACGGATTTTTCAGAGACATAAATATTTACTTTTTCCACAATTTTCGAAGTGGAAGACGAGAACATCACTTCAAAATTCGGTTTTGGGTATCAATTTCAAGTTATTTCCTACCCTTGTTACAGGGATGTTTCAAATAAATTCATTCAACATTTTCTAAACTTTTCAAGGGGCTCCATAGCCTTAGTAACGACGTCAAAATGTGTGGAAAACACGTTTTTTCGGCAGGACCCCTTCCAATTACTCTATTCCGTCGTGAATTTCAAAATATCTGAGGGATGTATAATGCACAAATTGAGTAATATTGGAACCGAATAAGGGAAGAATTATGAAAATTGATAAAGAATAGCAGGATTGGCTGAGTCGAGAAAATTCATCACACACCCGTGGCATCATAGTACCCATGTTAGAATTTCATCTTTGATGTTTGATTTGATCTTAGAATGGTTTGAAACGCATTTTTATTCCTTTTTTTAATCATGTTTCGGTTGTCCCATAACACCTGGATCAATTCTAATAGGTGTTACACTATTGAAGAAGCCTAGCTTCACAGACACGCCCTAAAAACGTAGACATTCGAAGATATAAAGAAACGATGGAACTGCAAAACTGAATAGGTAAGATGGGGTAGCTTGAAAATGAATTTCGAATCTTGAAATAAAATTACCAACAACAAAATTAATTGTTACTACACGATGATGATACTTAGATAGATGATCCCTTACCCTAACATCAAAGCCGGCGATCATCATTCCCATGGAAAGGCCCATATCCTTGTAGCTGTAAGCCATGTTGGACATGATTTTAGAAGCAGCAGCAGTTGTAATCCTCTCCTTATTTCTAAGTTCGTGTAGGCGGCATTGCTTAGCCAAGACGCGATCCCAGTAGACACAATCTGCCGCACCACCAGCCATTGTCCCCAGAAGGAACTTGTTGATTTCGATAATTTTCTTCATAGATTGAGAGCCTTGCATATTAAAAGAGAAAATTGTTTAATTTACAACGTTTTTTTCATTAAAGAAGTAATGCACGGTGGAAATGGACGATGCTCCACAGAAGTTACCATTCAAATTTAGGCCGAAATATCTGACAGCGTAGAGTAACACTACTTTATTACTATTAGTATCTACAATGAATAAATTATTACCAATGTATTCTCCTCCAGTTGCCCTTGAATCTACAGCCAGGATGACACCATTGCGAAAACGGAACCCAAGAGTGGTCGTACCGTGATCCATTTTGATTTTGATCTCTTTTCCATATTGATCTTTTTCGAAATTCGCCAAAGACGACCTTGGCTGCAAAGTGGAGCACAATTATATTGGATTAGTGAGATTAAAACGATCACTAAGCACGCAGTAGATAATTAATATTATTCATTATATTATAATATCTGATACTTGATGCAAACACCTCTCTCTCTCATACTAGAAGTTTAACTAATAACACCATGACACATAATGGAGGAATGTAACACATACAAAATACCTAAATTCTAAATAATCCTTAACGACATTAACAGATGTAAATCAAAATGTGAAATATTTACTCTACATTTAGTTTAAATGTACATTAATGGCAGTCATTAGACCTATTGTCTGTTCGTTCCAACAAGAGGTGCCATTTTCATAATGTTTTCAACTGGCGCTTGTACAGAAATGGTAACAGTTGTTCCAACAAATCAAGCAGTCCAAAAGATGTTCCAACATGAAGGATCCATTGACGGTGGTAGAACTGCTAAAGGATGGAAACGGACAGTACCAAGAGGCTCTGTCCCTTGATGTCATCAAGGGAATCCTTTAGCGATTGAAACCCCTCGCCTATCAGTGAAGAGAAGAAAGCAAAAACTGCCATAATGCGACTGTGACTTAACAATAGGTGGTTGTGGGCTGGCTCAAGTATTCCAACAAACCATTATCCACAGTGAACAGTAACCTAGAAGAGCGTGCACTTCTGTGGGATGCTGTGGGCTCCATCTTTGTTGGAACGAATCTACCCTTTGTTCTACTTAGATTCTAAAGTTAAATGACGAAACTAAATTATGTAGATAACACAAATGTTACTTAGTGTCAGCTTCTTACTGATAAATCATCACCTAAAATATGTGACCCTCATGAACCCAAGAAAGCCCTACAACAGTAGTGACAATATTCTGATTCGCTTCAACACCACTATCAAGAACTACTGTTAGAAGTTACAGCTGGTGAGGATTTTTGGTTCATACCAAATCCGCATAATCCGAAAATAAGGTTGTCAAAAAGCAGGCTAACTGGAATAGGGAGTAAATTGCAATTGTCGGTAGTATGCCGCGCCAAATGAATGTATAAGTAAGACATTACGATTTCCCACAAATCCCTTAAGCTAATCTTTAAATTGCAGTAATTATTGCTTCACACAGGAAGTACATTATGCCTGGAACATATTTTTTAAAACTAGGAAGTGGAATAGAAATCTTTTTTGGGTACTGTCCTAGTCTGTTCCCACACGCAACCCCATTGGAAATCTCCCACACATATTGAAAAATATATATGTTTCCCATCGATATAGGTCGATGTGTGTTAGAATGTGTTCTGTCTAGTTTGCTGGTCTCAAAAACAACAAAAAATCCTAAATCAATCCTACTAATAAAGTATAGATCAGTTGGACAAATAGATCAGAATTAATCATGAACAAATCAATTGCATACTTATTTCTGAGTCTCTATCCTGCCCTTCTCATTGGTTCATTTACAAAACTATCGATATATTTTTCGATATGTGTGGGAGGTTGCAATGGGGTTGTGTGCGGGGACAGACTAGAGCAGTACCCATTTTTGAACACCCCAATACACAGAATCCTTCTTCGGTTGAATGATGGTGTTCTTGGTTGGCCTGATGTTCGTTGAAATGTTGTCTACTCACGCAGTAATAACAGTAAGTACTACTGTTGTGTATAGTTTGTAATTTTTCGAATGAATTTTAGCGATATACGACTTGAGAATGTTTCTGTGGGAATTAGGACTTCTACAAATCAATACTACATAACTCAAACTAATTTCCACAACTTTTTCCAAAGAAAAGTCCATGAGTGTAAAGTTCAGCCATTAGAACATAAATAGATATAAAACAGTTATCTACGGCTATCCATATCCAATTGACCGACGAGGTTATTAAGGGTTTTATCGAGATAGCAGAGAAGGCCTGCTGTTACTCCACGATAGGAAGGGTTCACGTAAGCTATTTTCCGTTGAATCGCAAGGTTTCCTCATTCACGAAATACTATGTATTACCGGCAGGCGTTTACACACCTACTAGATACTATAGATTTTTCAGATCTAAATACCACATTCTTTGTCCCCCATATGTATTCTATTTGAAAACATAAGAAAGTAGAACAATAACTAGTTCAGGAATACGATATGTATTAGGGATCAGTCCAGCATTTTAACGAAGGAACTCAGGGTAATCTATAGGTACAAATCTACACCCTAAGCTTTTAAAATCAAGAATAGCACTTGAAGTTTATAAAATCACTATATAGGATCCAAATAAATAGCGAGGCCTTCCAACGCCTGACTTGACGATGTTCATTCTCAACAGTAATTATGAGAATTCCGTATAGCAACTGAAAAATTACTAATTTTACACCAACACTAACATCAAATGATGATTATGACTAAATACAACAGTTAAATCCAAATTTTCCTTTTTAAAATATTACTTACATTTGCTAGTGGAGGGAGAGCGAGCATCATGTTATTCGTGAAAGTGGGAATTTCATATGATTCCGCGACATCTTCTTCGTCCATTAATCGCGGCCTCACAAAACTTTCCTTGAATCCCATCAAACTTTCTAAAGCCATTTTAATTTAAGCAATAGACCAAACTGAATCTTCGGAACGAACTGGATATCTAACTTCGCTCAAGACCGACGCTCAAAATGCTTTTCATTCAGGATGATTTCCCGAAATACTTGACGTCACTCCAACGAGAAGGAAGAGGTATCAGGGAGGTTAACACATCAACAAGGAATGTGAGATCTATGGATACTATAAAGCACTTCACTCGTTAAACAACCACTGTTCGTAATTTCAAAAAGAGTAGCGCATCCGAGTGACAAGAAGCTGTACTTCTCATATTTATCCGTTGTTGCCAGCTGAACGAAATAATTTCTAACTACTTAATTTCTTAACTGAGCGAATTAATTTCTAACAAATTATTTGTATAGTTTATTGTGAGTAAGTATAAGACGATCTTATAAATACTGTTATAATCCTCCCAATTAAAATTTAATTTTAACAATCCTCCCAACTACTGTCAAAACCTGTCTCCAAAACTATTTACTGGACTGTAGCTTATGAAATGTCGAACACGGTTACTTTATTCTGTGCTCAAACCTCTCATCTATCAAGATTGCACCTAAAATCTGTGTTTAATGAAAATCTACCCTGAAGGAGTATGTGTATGGGTAGAATACTAAAAACCTTCCAAAATAATTACTTGATAAGATCCTGTACGATGTATCCTATATGTAGATAAGATCCTGTATTGATGGTTGACTTTCTCATCTCAGCCCTGCCCCTACCCTTCGTGTCCATCAGAAAATAAATATAACAATGGTTTATAAAAGGGGAAGGACTTAATAATCAGTTTTAGCAAAATACATTTTTATTAATCAACTTATACAGGCAATTGGTTTTTATCTCAAATGCAAAGGTAACTTATAGTTATTTCTTCTCTGGAAACTTGATATCACAGTCAGACAAATGTCTGTTGATGTACGCTTCCGCTTTTTTCATCAACTCTTCGTTGTAATCTTTGTTATCTCCAATCCCTCCTGCAAGTTAGATTATTGATGAGAAAGATATTTAGATTATGAAGGAAAAGTTACACAATCAATAATTCATAATAAAGTAATCCTACAAGTTCGTGAACTGTGCATATACAACTAAGGTTTTATTTGGGATAGCATCTTACGGTCAACACTAGGTCAAATGTTTGTTGACTGACTTAAACCAAAACTCTCAAATTGACTGAGCTCAAAATGGTTTTTTGTCGAACCTGAATCGAATTTACCAATCTTTTCTAAAGCAGCTTTGAAGAAAGCTCCATGAGCACCTTTTTCTTGGGAGAAAGATACCTTTTCAAGTCTAAATGCTGACCATAAACAATGAATATTCATGTATACGTAATATTAATAACGTGCTGCGTGGTTTGGCACCAATGTACAAGCCAGCGGCTGCTAGGACAAAGCTACCAGGTATCTCAAGCGGTGAAGCAGCGTTTTGATGATTTTGCCAAGATATGTATTGATGATTGGGGAATCCAAGAGTTATATTAGACGAGACTAATTTTGATCATTAGTTCATTAGTTTTTGTTACCAGATATAAAATGGTATCTAGCTCAGGAACAAACTGAACCCCTATTGTTCCCAGGAAGAACTTCTGCAGAAAGATCACTTCTGTTACTGTCTGGTACCTACCGAAATCAGTTCACCAAGTCTCGCTGAACTGGTAGTTGCCCTCGACACAACTTTTTCCTAGTGAAATATATTGGATAATTAGGGCATTTAATGATGGAGTGAAAGAAGCGGATTCAGCAGCTGGTTTTCAATAAAGGTTCGCATGAAGTGAATATTACAGGGTTTGGACTCAAAAAGCGAAATGGCACATCTGGGTTAAGCAGCAGAATGTCCGATCTCATGAGGTTATTGTTACACTCAGAAAACTTCGTGAAAATGTAAAATGGTGAAGTCTCAGCAACTGCTGTACAGTGCAGTAGGCTGGGCAGTGTAATTCTCAACTACCAGTCGATTTTACTCGGTTTGTACCTCGTCCTGTATATATGACGTAATGGAGTAATATGATACCAACACAATGATGATTGCGATGAAGCACCCTTCCACCCCAGAAAATTTTATTCAGTGGATTTTAAACCAACACCAAAAGTAATTACCACCTTTCCTGAAGAAACCCGAAGAAAAATTGTCATTGACCATTCCATTCATTGGGATTTCATCGTGTACTTTGACGGCGGTTTTGAAATTATCGATATGCAAATGCTTCACCAAACGATCCAAGTCTTCGTCAGCAATCGGTTTGTTAAGGAACGATGCCACCTTCCTTATGTTGGCCGGTAGATCCTGAAAAAATTACCACAAAATCACTAAGTTAACTATACTTGGATTGGATGAAACATAGATTACATTCAGCAAGTTTATATACAGTAGGTATGATAAATAATTTCGGTAATTCATAAATTATTCATTTACCAGGATCATGTCTTCGTAAAACAGGAAAAGTATGTTTGGCTCATCTTTTCTTGTCCATCCTTCTTTCACATGCTCGAAGTAAGGCGAGTAAACCACTAAAGAAAAACATAACGGTGTAAATACAAATTAAATACGATTGAAATTTATTTTTAATACGTAATAATGTGCATTTAGTTTGTGTAGGAGTTGAATGTAATGAACAGTTATTGTGAATTATGAAATTCATTTATTTATTTTCAAAGTTTTTGAAAAAAAAAAAAATTTTTTTTTTTAATTCGATCACTTATTCATATATTTTAGAGACAATTAAAACTCGGGATTTCAAAGTAATGTTATACATAGTGCCAAAAATGCAAAATATATGAATTATGAAAAATTGGAAAATTAATCCATCAAAATCACAGCACAATGATCACCTCCAACGATTGATTGCAAGTGACCGTTAATACTTTTTGTTAAATGTTTTGCTTGTCAATACGGTCACTTTGCTTTCTGAATGGGGGACTCTTTCCTTGACTGCCTTAACCACTCGTATAAGACCGGGCTTGTCAAACATTTGTGCCAATGAATGACCCCAAGTCAAACAGCTGCTTTTATAATATCATCTGGTGCACGGATACTAGAAGAGATACTCTTCTAGTATCCGTGATCTGGTGTCTCCGTAAGTCCCAGTCAACACGATTGCTTCGAATCATAATAAGGAAGATAGCTTGTAGAGGACAACTGGAAACGCTATAAACGTGGCGAATGTTAAACTGTACAGACGCTTAGTTTTGAGGAAGCCAAAAGAAGAACGCGTGACCTGAACTTTTCGCATGTGAATGAAGAAATAACAGCGAAGAGGGTACCAATTTCAGGTATTGAGTCCAGCCACAGCCAGCGGCGTAACGTTTTTCAGCGGGCCCCTCCGCAAAATATTTTCGGGGCCCCTCCCCATAAGTACCTACTTACCTACCTAATTTTTTTTTTTTTTTTTTTGTGAAGCGTTGACTTTTTCAACGGTCATCGTAGGTACAATACGCTACGATAACCTAACTAAAAATAAATAATTTATCAACAATTTAACCTACCTTTACGAACTCGAGACTTCTAGTCTACGTAGCAAACTTTTGGATGACCGTGCGTTATAAAAGTCAACTTTTTCCCGGAGACACATCAGTTCCTTCAGTCATTTTTAAATATCAATATGGTATACAATTTATATTATAACGATTCGAAAACCAAAAGATGATTGATCAATGAACCTACATTACCGTTGATGTTTATAAACTCGATGTTACATAATGGAATTTTTCCGTGTATCGTTAGTTCCGCTTTATTCTTTAAAATTAAAAAAAAAATGAATTTTGCTAGAGCGGGCCCGTTCCCGGGCCCCCTTGTATCCCGGGCACCCCCGCATCGCGGGGTTTGCGGGGGTGTACGTTACGCCTCTGGCCACAGCCCTCTGATAGTTGGAGCCTTTTCCGAATTTTTCTTCCAAGCAAAACCCCATCGACCGGAGGGAGCCCCATCCCCTAAATGTGATTTTTTGAATATAAAAATGACCTTAAAATAAGACAAATAAATGTAGAAAACTCCCCCTTCACAGTGTGGTCACTTTGTGGGTCAAGTGGACAAATTTCAATTGGCTTAAAATAGTAGCAGAAAATGATTGGCTGAATACAAAGATATCCCATTAAGAGTCAGAACTAAGGTGTGAACTAAGATCAAATTTTTCCCGAAAATCGATAAAATGATACGATCACATTTCGTAAGTAGTGATTAAATATGTTTTTACCTTACAGGTATACGGTTCATTTTATAAAGAGTTGTTTTAATTTAATGTTGATCTGATCGATGTAATGGTATTCAACTCATCTCAACCCACGCCATACGTCATTCGTGTTTACGTAGATGTGTCAGAGATAATCAATTGCCCAACATTTCCACGATTTTATTTTTAAATAGTTAGGTATTTTGAATTAATTACGTTACGTGCTAGGAGCAATCGTCGTAATTGCGGTGTCGAAGAATCAAATTAGGTATTGAAAAGGAAAAAACTGGATAGGTGAAGAAATCGCTCAGAAAAACCCGATGTCCTTGGACTTGAGCAACTAAACACTGAGATGAAAACAAGGAAAATGATCTCCGGGGTCTCTTATTTAGTGATCGTATCATCTTCCTACTATATCAACTTACGAGAGAAAACAAATGTTCATATAAGTCATACGCTTTTCATTGACGACACTTTTCTTCTTGAGAAGTTGAATCAGAATCAAGACTCTGTTAAGTTAGAATTATTGTAAAAAGAGAGTGACGTTCTTTTCATTATTAGTCATTTTGTTAAGCAATCAAACAGATCAAAAGGAACTTCAACAACGTGGGTAAATTTGGAATTAATTTACAACAATAATTGTTGTACTAATTATTAGTAAACACTTCTTAAAATATAGAAGACGATTTTGTGGAGTAGGAAGCCTATTGGGAGAAATTAGAGATGAAAGCACAACATTGGATTAAGTTAAATTTCAGAACGGATTGATTGTAAGTAAAAATTGTTGTTTATGACTGCTGATCCACTTTTGTGGCACAATTTCGTCTCCTCAGTTAGATTAAGACTAAAATTTCTGCAAAGAAAATTAAGAACCTGACAACCCACGTTTATTTTTGCACCCCATGAAAAAACGTCTGCCAAGTGGGTGTGGCACATCGCTTCCTCGTATCCATAACATGACTGTATAGATCATTGAAAATTATTATTGACTAAAGAACTTCGTTCAATTAGGCGAAGTAAATATTGAATTAGGGTAAATTTATTGTTATGCAGGAGCATAACTTGAGAAAATAAAGGTAGGAATGTTCAACTATTGAACAAACTATAAAATATACCAAATCCGAACAATCCCTGAAAATTTCATCGAAGTCAGTCATGAACTCCCGGAGTTATGAGCATAACAAGGATTTCGTTTGCGCATGCTCAGAGACTACTATTGATCCGGGGTCATGAAACTTATAGGGGACCATCTACACATCAAACCGAACAATCCCTGAAAATTTCATCAAAATTGGTCAGAACTCCCGGAGTTATGAGCGTAACAAGGATTTCACGTTTGCACATGCGCAGAGACTACTATTGATCCGGAGGTCATGAAACTCATAGGGGACCATCTACACATCAAACCGAACAATCCCTGAAAATTGCTCAAAATCGGACTATAACTTCGTGTAGTTTTGCCCGTAACAAGGATTTGCTGACAGACACGGAACCAAAATTGTTCAGAAAGGTCTAAAACGCAAAATGCGAGTGGAATTTTTGATTTTGGAGACAAAAAAAATTTCACATTCCGAAAGTGAAAACAATGTTTCCGCTACCTTGGTAGACTCGGAAGCAATTCCAAGTAAGAATTATTTTTTCAGTTATAATTTTTATGCTTTCCACGTTTTGAGGGGCTCGTTCAAATTAAAATGACAGATAAAAGAAAAAAACAACAACGTTCTTAATTTCTTGTGTAGGTACTCTTTATGTTCAACTAGCACAATGTATTTCGAGACACCACCGTCGGTATACACACATGGATATGTACGAAGTCTAGAAACTCAACTAACTTTATTTTGAATTTCTTGATTAACTATTCAATTTGATCAGTACTCATGATTTCAGCGATTTCATTTCTGTACGTATTCTTCACTTACATAGATCCCGAGCGAAGTAATCCCAGTATTGATTGAAGTCTCCGACATATCCGTGAAGTCGGAGAAGGCTGTTGTGATGGAAATACGATGCCGCCACATCTTTGGGATTTCGGGCTACGTAGATGACTTTAGCTTTCTTAGTTAAATCCGGAGGGAGCAAACTTAGCGGGAGGTGAGTTTTCATGTGTCTTGGGGATTTGGCTTTGGGGATGTACTCGTACCCAGGTGTTCTCCAGGCTGCCAAAATTTTGTCAACCTTAGGGTCATTGTCATTCTTAGCGAGGACTTCTTTATGAAATTCTTCATGATGTAAAATGCAGAATCTGAAAAAAATACTTGCTATAACTCGTGAATCATCTTAATTTATGGGGGTTTGAGGTAGAAGATCGCTAAAAACTGAGCAAGAAAGTCTTCATTTCCACGAAAGTAATGAGTTACACAGTTAAATCGATTTCGACGGTTAGATCATCATCAGTAACAAACACGGACACGTGAAGCGAACATGAGTTCATGCTTGTTACGGATAATGACCTAACCGTCGCAATCGATTCAACTGAGTAACTCAGTATTTTCGTGGAAACCTTGAACGTTTTTTTAAAATGGGTTTTCACAACTTCGTCGCGAGTGATTTAGTCCGCAGAAGATCTCTCTTTTAGCGAATTTTTTCTTAGAAAATGAAGCAACTGCAAGGCCAGAATCGCTCCCAAATATTATATATTTCAAATGTCTAATAAATCCTAAAAGACATTGATCGCCCCTGAACCATTTTTCGTAAAAATTCATAGTCAGCAATTTCTTTGCACTAAAAGATCTCAAATTCCAACACAATTTTACATAAATTAAATTCGATAACATGGAAAATTGGCTGATTCCTTTAGTAGAAACACTAATCCACTTTTGGCTCCATAAAAACAAATTTAATACAAATTAAATTGAATTTATTTAATACAAATTAAAAAATTAACTTACTCAAAAAATGGAAATCTCTCGTCGAGTGATTGTTTGGCAGATGTGGCATAGTCTAAATTATTGTTCAGTAACCACACAAGTTCCTGACACCACGTTGTCCCTGAAAATGCAGTTACTGGTTAATACGTTAATGTACTTACTCAAATAGTACCTTATGGATAATGCAATGAGGTGTTTAAGCGATTTTTTTATTGCAAGCTAAAATCGAATTAAGACCATTGACATAATCACTTCGGAGATTGTTATTGGCACCTGTGGCTTATGACGGCTTGAGCCACCGTGGCAATCCTGTTTACGGGTTTCTGAAGTCCCTAGGGAGCCCTACGAATAGTCCGCATATACCAAAGCAAACGTTCAAAGAAACCGTTATGTTATCTTAAATGTTTTAATGGCTGTCAACCGTCAAGACAATTAGAAACGTGCTAGTAGGTTACTGGTTATCTGCAGACGATGGTTAGGAAAAGTAAACCAATCGGACATTTGAAAGCCGAAAATCCCTTGATTCGACACAAGATACAAGGCTCTGTTCTGCTCTTCTCTTCTGAGCAGCAGCACAAACGGACAACTAATCGGACATTTAAACGCCAAAAATCAATTAAATAGACAAGTGCCAAATATTCAAACGTTGATTATTCTCAAACACCGTCCTGTTATCATAAGAGGATCTTAACTCGTAAGAACTAGGATCTTAACTCGTAAGAACAGGATAATAACTAGTGTTTCATGCTTCTGAAAGAGGAAAACTTAATTTTGTACCACATTATTTACCCAATTGGTTTACCTTTGCCACTCCAGACCAGACGGATCAAAAGGCTTACCGCGTGGACTGGGAGTATGAAATTCGTCCGGGGAAGCCTCTGGGTCAGTTAGAACATGTTGATGTTTTGAAGCAAAATTACACTGTTGAATTCTATTGTTAAGCAGGTTGTGCGCGTGGTTTCTTTGAACAAACACTTTTACGTTTTATGAATTTTAATTATTAACTTCTTCATAAGATTAAATTGACGGGATTGGGGCCGACTTCTTGCCGCTTTGACCCTTGGAGGTTTTCCCTAGGTTCTATGGACTCCATGCCGTCCTATGTCCAGCCTATAGGAATGGCACTTAGATTCCATTCCTCATAAAACCTAGTTCTTATCATGAATCATTGATTGAACAGTTGCGTGCAACGATGTTATACAGTTGAAATATAATTTCAATGAAATTGTCAAGATAATAGAATGGAAATTGCGGAATACTACTGGCTGGAAGGCTGATCCCGAAGGCCATTCTCAGCGTTACGTTAATTTGCGTGCCAAGGCGGTCATACAATATTTATAAAGATTTATAACATTCATTAAGTGCAACATTTCGATCAACGTCTTTCTTAAGAGGTTTTAAACGTGTTCTTAAGAAAGTTGATGATGACAATATTCAATTTTTGTAACATCTACTTTGAGTGGCCAACATCTTCAATGGTTCTTTTAGCCTAGGTGGATGGAATCGAGCCATGTTTCGGTTTTGGCAAAAGGGGAAGGGAAGAGCAGTCCTTGGTGATAGACTTTCAGCGGCTATTCATTCCTATTGATTAGTAACACCTTGGTAGCTTAGAAATGTGGTGTTGCATATGGATTGAAGGCTAATATTATGGACGTAGCTGTGAACTAGCAGTCCACAAAATCTCTGAAGTATGAACGGGGAGAAGTGAATACAACGAGAATGAAACTGCCTCAGATATTGACACCACTGCTCATCCCCCTTAGTAATTTTCATCATTTACTTTTTGAAAGAAAAGGATCATTTGGTTTTTGAAGTGTATGGAATCAGATGTTTCGGTTTTTGTCAAACAGGCTGGAATAGAGAAAGCCAGGAATTTGGTGATAAACAATTTCTTTGGCTCTACATTTCTGTTGAACGGTAACACAAAGCAATACAAGTTTACAGTTTTACAGAAATAAGAGTCTAATCACGTTTTTCCCAGACATTGGGTAGAGAATCGAGATGAAAACATACTGTAATTTGTGCTAGGTCTCTTTCCCATCAGAGATCACCCAGAGTAAAGATAGATACGTAGTAGTAAGGGTTGCTTTATGGGATACTTTTTCGAATGCTCCTCATCCATGCATTTTCATCTTTTCACTTAGTTCTAGGTAAAGTTTCTTTGAGATCGTACCGTATGAAACAGTTGGTGTTTGTTTGCTCCTACCTGATCTAGGAAAAGTGACAATCCAAACGTCATCTTCCCTCACTGGCATAGCGTACAGCTTCTCCGCGTGTCGTCTGTAAGCCTCCGGTAACACGTAACCTTTTGGCCCCACCTTGACGAATCCCGTCCTCTCGCCGTGAAATTTTTCCAACAGCTCCTTGTTCAGGTTTTCATCCAAATCCACGATTTCGTAAGGGAACATGTTCAAATTTTATTGTTACCAATCCTGAAAACATTATTACTTATTGATGATTACGTTTCCTTCAGTAATCCATATACTTAAACACAGTAAACAATCGATTTGCTAATGATTCTCTAAAAGGGCGCCGAATTAGCAAAAGTTAAGCTTACTCTTGCACTTTACGATATCCCAAGTACCGGCTGATTTTTGTAAACATGATGTAATAATTGTGTAAACGTTTCTTAAATGTTATCCTCTTGGCTTCAATTGAATTACCAGCATTTCTGACCAAGGTTATGGGCCCAATTTCGTATATTTATAAGATCGTATCTATCACATTTATGTTAAAATTTGAGCAGTTTGTGTGGAAAAAAATGAATAAATGTATACTATACCTTCGCATACTATACTATACTATAAATAAATGTATAGTATAGTAAACTATACATTTTATGACGATGAAAAAAAACTGTAAACAATATTTTACTAACCAAACGAAGATATTATTTTGGCATTTTGATGTTTGTATCAATTTTTAGCGCACCTTAGGATTTTTATTTCATTTTTCGGAATGAATTTGAGCTTTAATTATGTCATGTTCTAGTTATTGACTTTTTTTTTTTTTAATCTGAAATATAAATGTAAGGATTTTCAGCTGTTGTTAAATAAATTTTTGGAAGTTTGTCCAATTTACTGTGCTCAACGCATGCTATGCTTTCTTTTGGAATGCGTGGTTTTTTGTGAAAGGAGTAAGCTGTCACATATATTAAGGAGAGTGTTCCTCCGAATTGACATATATGTATATAACGTTAGTCCAGTACCTAATCTTTTGGGAATGCCTCAAAGTGGATTCACACAAAATTTTTGGATTTACCCTAAAATTATTAAGTATTTTAACATTATTAGAGCCATCATAACAGCGTATTAATATATTTTTGTTATTATTTTTCTTGTTAACAATTCGCCAAAACCGTTTATTTTAGTGAATTATAAAACTAGATTATAAGACCTTTATCTTTATGTAAATTGTGAATCCTACTCTCCATTATTTTTTCCCTAGGTATACTTCCTGTTGCGATATCAACCACGACCTACCGTAATCTTATCCAACGCACTTCCGACGATTTTCTTAGAATGACATCGTTATCAGAGTCGTTATGACAGCTCATTATATTCTCATATCAGCGTTCCGTTGCGACAACCCATTTCGTTGTTTATAAGAGTTCTGTGGTTTGAATTCTACAAACCCGAAGAGCGGTGGTTCTGGGTATCTTATGAGATCTAATTTTCACCTTAGGATCTTAAAGATTTCCTCACCTGCCTACCCGAAAAAAAAGAGTTCTGTGATCACGTTTTGTTATTCTAAACGTACATTCAAAGTACTTGCCTACAAGAGGTATTTAGAATGGATGAAAGGTCTAGTGCGAATTTTAGATACCTTCGGAAAATTGCGACTTGTTGAGTTTGTGAAGAATTAAAGCTAACAGGGCATGTACTTTTTAGCCGGTCTCCCAGTGACACGAGATGATATATTACCTACCAAATCGACGAGGGTTTTAGGACGTTATTCTGAAACAAGATAATAGAATGATCCAAGAAGAAAATAAATAACTGAATAGAAATTCTGTCAGACCGTTCGAAGACCGAATCTGCGACAGTTGTACGTCGATGTATCTGTGCAAATTTGGTCAACGCAGCCCAGCCCACATTTCTTAATCGATTTTCAAGTTTTTTTTTCTCGATCCTAATTTTATTCTTGTTAGGCAACAAACTCAGGAAATTCCGACATTCACGACGGAAGTGAGGAATTGGAAGGATTAATGCAGAAAAACTTAGTTTTTTCGCAACTGCAATTCTCAGCCGATTTTTATGATTCTGATTTTGTTCGATCCCACTTTTAGTGTTCCTCCCTAAATACATCCCGAAATAAAGTGGTAATAAGCCAATCTTTTAAAACAGTGCTCTAGCGAGAAATCTCGATTGATTCACGTCATTCTTCTTTTTTCAGTTAAGAATTTTGGATTAATATTTTAATACATTTTAGCACATTCAATTTTCGATATGAAATCAGGTCAATGGAGGGGGGGGGGGGCAATATTGATAAATCATATCATTTCTTCGCAATTTTCGTCTGATTTTATTGACTATTTGAACAACAAAAATTTTTCACTCCAATTCGAGTTTAGTTGTGCAACAAACTTCGGAAATTTTGGATTTTGGAGGGGATAAGTGGCAATCTATTCATGCGCTGCTACTACAGCTTATACGGCCAATTTTCTTCCATGTTTTTTGTTCGATTAAGGACTTTGGTGTAGCTTCGACACAAATTTCAGAACTTTCAAGTTAAATTATGGAAAGGGATGAATGGATAGTGATAAATCTTTGTATCTTTACTATTTTCATCGGGATGTTTTTCGATCGCAATTTTTGGGACGAACCTCTCTTGCGCAGTGAACTCCAGAAATTTTGAATTTAATGTCAGGAAGAGTGATGCCGATCCATTCAAGTTCTGCATCCTACTAGAATTCAGCCGATTTATTTCCTTCCATTGTTTGATTAAGAATTTTGTCTAGATTTTAAAAATATTTATAAGTGTTCTTAAATAAGTTTAAAAGTGAGATCGTATAAAAATTGGATATAGGGACGTCTCTGTAATGCATGCATTAATCACCTAAATGTTTTTTCTTTAATATTTATGATTATTTCTAGGTTGATATTAATAGTTTTCGTCAGACAAAACCTTCCGAGGAAACTAGAGTTGAGAAAAACATGTATTTCCACGAATTAAAAAAGTCACAAAGCTAGATCGATTTCGACGATTACGTAATAATCAAGTTACGGACAATAGCTGGTCCCCCATCAGAAGGAACTCGGCCTGTTTAGCCACGGGTGAAAGGAAGCTTGAACCTTATTGGATTCCGGGGCTCTCATCTCATCATATATAGTCCGTGTGTCATACACTAGCATGATCCATTAGCTGAAGAGCTCCATACGAGATGCCGATGTAAAATATTCAGATATGATTAAATTTTCAGAATTTACTTGAGGTACCTATGATCTAGTTACTGAGGATGGAATACCCATTGGTCATTACATAAAACCAAAAACTGTAATAAAAATACTTCAACTTATAACTGACTTCACAAAATGGTTTGCGTGATAGTTGTAATAGGAAGGTTGGTGCCTAACCATTTGCAAAGTACCTACCAAAGTCCATTGCACTGCATTTAGACGGATATTTAGAAAGTCTATTTACATCATTTCACATGTTACATTCTTCAATTGAATAATAACTTAAGACCGAGCTGGATAGTGTAGCCCACCCACTGTGGCCCAGCCCGGAGTTGGTTCTTACTTCTAATTTTTATAAAGTACCTACCTACTTATAACACTATACAGCATTAATTATTAAAACTTAGATTCGACTTCCATAGACTTAGAACTTATGTGCTTAGTAGATACGGCATTTATATAGCTGATAATTTTATATAATCATTAATTTTAGTTCATAACTCATATGGGTTATCCCTTGTCAGTTAATAAGTTTCTTTTTTGAATAGCTGTTCACTATTTATCTTCATTTGATTTCTAATTTTTTCAAAATCTTCATCGACTATTTGCATAGGTACCTCTGTATTTTTTCATCATTTGAGCAAATTTATTTTGTACTCTCGGCAACTTGAGTCTGGATGATTTTTGATTTGGATGATCATATCCTTGAAACAGCTGTTTCGATGTAAAATTCGTGTTTCTTCGGATTCTATTGACATTGGAAGGGATCATTTGGACTTCATTGTGATTTTATCCGCTCATGCAACCAACCAAGTACAAAAACACCAATCTTCCGAAGGATTGGAGTTTCTGATATAGTTAAGTAGGTATATCGTTTTATATTTGAAATTATGAACGACACGTTCACGGAGGGAAGTTATGTCCGTGAAAAACTGGTACCTCCTGTAATCCAAGCATGAAATATAGACGTTTTTATCTACCTGACCAATAATTTACATTTGGGTCATTTCAAAATTTCGGTCACATTTAGGTATCGACTTTTCTAAAAAATAAAAAGTTAAAATTGATCAATTCACGCCGCACAAGTCTTTCAAATTAGGTGATTGGAACAGATCACGAATTACCTTAATTTTAGCTACAGTAAATACTCAGGTTTCCTTGCCAAAATCTCACTTGCTACAAGCAGATCTCACTCCCTACAATTTAAGGGGCTAATGGCTGGATATTGTAGGGAGTGAGGAATTTCACTGCCTTTACAGGCCACAAATCAATTGAAACTGGTTGAACCAAAATGTGGTCAACGAACTTCCAACAACTACACTAATTGTCAACAAGTGCGAGCAAGTTTCACTTGCCACAGTCAGAATGTTACTGGAGTAGGGTGTGAGAGTTAAAAAACCCACACTGCTGTTTCTAGGGATGGTTTTCCCGATAGAACTGACTGGGAAGGTCTATGCAAAATCCAACCACCAGCGTTGGGACCACCTTGAATAGGGGATGTCAACAAAACAGAAGCAACTTCATTAACAATCTTTCCTGCCTGTTAGGGGCTACTTTTCAAAACATCGTAGGGAGTGAGGAAAAAACGTGGGGCACTGAAATAATGGGCTGATAAGGCTACTTGATTTGATCCAATTTTTTTTCCTGAGGCGGATATCCATTGTAGATGGTATGCTCTTTCAAGTGTAAGTGGATATAACAGCCCCAATAAACATTTCGCTGAGTGGTGACGAGGGAAATTGTATACCTCTGGTTAGTGACAGCTGTAGGGAGTGAGAAATACGAACTTTGGTATTTTCTCCTGGGTGCTGGAGGCACAACTTTTACATACTTTTCCATGGAACATGTACATCCACATAGGAGAAAATTTTAAAACACTTACAAAACTGTATTTAGTTGAAATTTGACGGCAATACTGATCAGTGACAAATGTGACCGAAATTTTGAAATGACCTATTTACTTGCTAAAAATTACTTATTAGTTAAATACTATCCAGTTGCGATTTTAACGGCAATAAATTAAATGGAAATGTTCTACATTTCAAGTTTAGGATTGAAGAAATTTAAAAATTAGGGTAGGCTACATTTTGTACCCTTCTGGCTGACAATTCGGTGGCCACCCTTGCTCCCTTTCCTCACATTCATAATTAAGCTGTGGCTGTTTTGTCCATTTGATTATGTTGTGCTTCATAGAACTTCACTGAACGATTAATCAAATAATAACTACATACCATCAGATATTTCGCAGGCTGGTTGCGTATAATGGTCATATATGGCAAGTCATAATGGCAAGAGATTTAGGTCAGGTTACAATAATTATTATGTTCACCACAATGATGTTAAAACATTCGATTCGGACCAATAATTTATCTCTCTCCCTTAATTTGCTCAAAAATATTGTTCGACGACATTTCAAAAGGTGACTTACTTTTTCCAAAAGGCGGAGTTGGGTGCGTGCAGGGTCGTCACTGGAGGAAAATGTGGCAACCGGAGAGCCTCATCAACGCAACTTAATGCGTTCGTAGGTGCTCACCTACTGGACCTCTAGTGGGGAAGGGAAACAAACTCAACGCACCGGGAGGGGCTATCACTAACTCCAGACAGCCGCTCTCTCCTAACTTGAAATACGCGGTATGAACGTCGGATATGAAGGATTACATTCGAAATCTCGCTCGATTTGTCAATCAAGACAACCTTGAACGTTGCCTTGATGGACAACGCGAAGGCGAGAGGAGAATGGTAAGTATCGCTGTTGAGCGGTCCATTTTGGCTTATCATTTCCTTGGCCTTTGTGATGGACCAAGAAAAAAAAGTTCAATCCTAGTTAAAAATTGTTGGTATACCTTTCAAGATATATTGATTTCAAAACTCTGCAAATTCTTTCACTGGGGTTTATTATTCAATTGGCTTGCGTTCATGATTTGAATTTCTACTAAGCTTGGAGTAAGCGTGTTTACAGGTGATAGAGCGATTATTGAATTTCAGGAGATTTGCATAGAGCACGTAAATCTGTTCTCAACCAAAATACCTATTTGGATTGATCAGTTGATCATATTTGTGTGCCTCCTAAAATTCAATAATCGCTCTATCACCTATGAAACATGCACACTCCAAAGCTTAGTAGAAATTCAAATCATGAACGCAAGCCAATTGAATAATAAACTCCAGTGAAGAATTTGCAGCGTTTTTTTTTTTTGTATGGTTATCAGAATACTTCAACCCGTGTATCGGCTATAAACCCTTTTAAGTTTTCACTCCAGTATCCACGTTCACTACATCACTAGGTTACTGCAATCAAAACAAAAACAATGAGTAAACCAAAATAACGAAAATGTTGGCACCATAAATCGGGCCATACATCGGGAATGGTTTGAGCTACGGACCTGGGGAAGGGCTCATTCGATTCCTCATGGAATGTTCTTCAAAAAAAGTGCAAATTTAGGCCGCCTTGACTTTTTTTGAGGTTTTTAGGGATTTTACAAAACTTCGACAACCCTTAAGAGGCACTTTAAATTAAGTGAGAGTGGTGGCTAAAGAATTGGGGCGTTGTCGGACCAATATTGATTTTTCCTGAAAATTTCAGATTTTTTTGCTCCAGCCGTTTGGGAGAAATCGTGCGTACAGCGTACGGCGGACGGACGGAAAATTTTTTATTGCAGATTTGGATTGTACACCCTTTGAAACGTAAACCATGAAATTTTCAGGGGGTGTTAGAAATTTTTTTTTCAAGAGCGATTATTGAATAATAAACCAAAATCTAATTTTAAAAAAATCCGACCGACCGCCGTTTGAAGTTTTTTCACCGAAATTACTAGACAGAAACTTATTTATTTATTCATTTAAGTTTAAACGGGCAAGTAGCCCAATTACAAGAAAAGGTCAAAGAATAGATAATAATACAATAAGAACAGAATAATACACTAGATGCTGGAATTAAGACGAATAAAAAATAATGATATGATATGTCAAGTTATCAGTACCTATGCAAATATGAGTTTTAATTAATGTTTGTTAACGTTTGAGTTAGTTAATGTTTGTTAACGGGAGCAGCTTTTTAGGTTTCGTCTCAACTGCCTCAAGGAATTAAAAAATAAATCAATTTCGTTGTTGGATGCCACAAGATGTCAAGATCGAAGCGCGGGAAGAAGGGGATTGTTGAACAAATAATTATTAGGGGTTGCCTGGACATGAAAGGAGTTTGAGGAGCGAGTGCGATATTAGGGGAGAATTTTTGAAATGTGCCAGTAATCTCGGCATTTGGATCGATCAAACCTAAGGAATTATGTTTAAAGATTAATCGATCGAAAAATCAAAATCTCAAAAACTTCCGATGTAAGAGGGTAGTTTTTAATATTAATTCACATAGAATTGAGTTCCTTGATTCGAATGAGGCCTCTCGGGTTAAGTACGACCATACGTTCGCTTAACATTTGAAAAATCGGTTAGGGAGGCGTGAGGCTGCAGAGCTCGCTCAATAGGGGGTTTGGGCTAAACTGCGTGGCTGGTGGCAGCCCAAGTATTTTTATCTTAAATGCAATTACGTGATATAGTGGCGCGAGACCCCGAATTGTTTTTTCTCGTTCCTAGAGTTTTGCATTCAAAAAACGTTGAAGGGGGGTAGTAAACCTTTGTGAAATAATTGGCAGTTTTAATTTACGTAACCAAGCAACAGCAGCATCTGGAGTTCCCTTCTTTTGGTTAATATTGTGGGAATATTTGTGGTATTGATGAGCAAATCCTTCGTATTAGTGAGCATCACATGTGCAGCAGAACGATGAAAATTCATCTATGGAACGTGGTGTCAAAGTACCGTGCATTTGTCATTCCTATTAGTTCATATCAATTAAAATAATAATACTATTTTTGATTATTAGGCAGGAAAATTGGTGTCGAATACCCAAAAGCAACACTACCCATGGAAGATAGAATCAAAGGATCTTCATTGATAGAGCTACAGCGAGTTTTGAAGCTAGTGGTTACACCCTTGCATCGTTAAGATAAAATGCTACCCTTGCCTCATAGAAACTATTTTATCGGGTTAATGTAAGACCATCTGTTCGCTCAACATTTGAAAAATCGGTTAAGTAGGCGGTCGGGGTGCCGAGCTTGTTCAACTGGAGGTTTAAGCTAAGCCGCGTGGCTGGCGGAAGCCCAAGTATTTTAATCTTAAATTCAATTACGTGATATAGTGGCGCGAGGCGCCGAATTTTTTTTCTCGAGTTTAACATGCAAAAAATGTTAGGTGTGTGTGAGTAAAAATAGAAAGCCTTTGTGAAATAATTTGCATTGTTTTTACTTCACGTAACCAATCAACACCACCGTTTGAAGTTCCCTTCTTTAGATTAATATCGAGGGGATGTTTGTGGTATTGATGAGCAAATCCTTCGTATTAGTGAGCATCACATGTGCAGCAGAACGATGAAAATTCATCTATGGAACGTAGTGTCAAAGTAACGTGCATTTGTCATTCCAATTAGTTCATATCAATTAAAATAATCACTTTTTTTTTTAATCATTAGGCGGGAAAATTGGTGCGATACAGAATCGAAGGAATTCCATTGATAGGGAGCAGCGAGTTATGAAGTGGTTAAACCCTTGCATTTTTAAGATGAAATCCCTGGCCCCTCAGAGTAATACCGTTGTAGGTGGATACTAAAGGAAGTAAGCGCTACTAGCTTAATACCAAATTAGCCCTAACTATAAGGACACCGGAAACCCCTAATAGAAATTTCCTGTTAAACGACGTATACGTAACTCCTGTTTTCACTGCAAGATGTGCCCGCGCGCGAGCTTGAATTTTTTAAATCACCCATTTTTCAAAATCTATTAGCACGAATTTGGCGGATGATCGTTGAAGGAAGTCAGAAAGCCGTAAGGCTTCGTGGTAATGAACTTCACAAGATTGCAAATGAACAGGCAGATGGGGGTGTAAAATTTAGCTATAAACTTCAAAATAAAAGTTGCTGCGTTCAATTGATTTAGGAGGACGGAAAAAAAGCAGTACATATCACTACTGCAACCATTTAATTTTTAAAACGCAACCCTAATCAGATCTCTAGTGAGCCTATAAAACCGGTTATTAGCTCACTAAAGGTTAGTAGGCCGAAAAACGAAAAGGAAACAGGTTGCAAGATAATTTCAAAGCCTTGTGAAGATTTTTTGTTACTTGTGATCCTTCAGATTAACTGTACAAAAAATGTTTAAATATATAATACAGCCTTAGGCCTTTCTACCCGGCCGGATCCATATATGGGCGGATTTAAAAAAATAATCATTTTTTTTTTTTGTATTTTAGGCGTCACGTATGCTAAAGTACAAATTCTGAGGAAATTAAACAAGATGGGTGAGGCACGAAGCTTCCTTGCATCCGTAACATGATTAGTATAAGGCCTAACAATTTTTTTTCTCAAAAACTGGAAGTCGTGCCCCTTTATTTTGTTCCATTGAGCACCGAAGTACCTCACATCAAAATTGTTAACCCTCGGACAACGTTAACAGGTACCGCATCACCATTTAAGTTGATAATACAAGAAAACTAGAAGTTTCTAGTCTGATTCAAGTCCAAATTTTCACACGTTATTTTAAAGGGCTTGATGAAGCTCTGGTACAAATTTTAACTCCAAAGGTTAGAAAAAACTGGGCTGAAAAAAAATGTATCATCAGAAACTGAGGTTTTCTGGTAGCAAAAACGGCCCTTGGAGCAGGCGCCTCGCGACCTATTGACTGTATTTCTTCTAATAGTTAGCTTACGATTCTTTCCCTTTACTCGTGAAGGTTAAAAAATATTTTATGAGGATTCCAAGCCAACGGGAAGCGACAGGAATTTACAGGTTTTTCTCTGCCTATTTGATACTGAGAGCTTACAGCTGTATGCATATCTATCACGATTATCTTCCCGCCCCTACCCCAGCAGCCCACTATTTTCGGTCTAGCGGTCACTCCTTCGTCAAGCATTGTTCAGTGTTCACTTGCCGTTAGATAAAATGTTTTCATTTCTGATATCAATCATGTTGAACTTACGGAGTCCAAAGAAAGACATAATTTTGTTAGACAGAAACGTTAGTAACAAAATTGAGGGTTCCGAACTTCCTTTCAATAGCCAAGTTGTTGTTTTATAATTTCAGCAAAATGCATTCTTTGAACGACAGATCGAGTGTACGATATTTTGGAGAAAAGAACAAATTCGGGCTAAAGCTCCGTACAAAACCTCGAGCGAAAACTTAATTCCCTCCGACTAACCTTTTGAAAGAAGCTTGTTTTAAATCTTACGAGAGTGTACAAGACATTTCAAAAGATCTATGCGTACGCTTATGAGCCACACACAGCTTCCCTTACGTTTTTCAACAAGTATCAAAAAATATTTCGTGGATCTCTACTCGGGCTATAGAGATCGTAGCTAGTTGATCTGAGCGATTGCTTGGTGTTTTGTATTTCAAGTAAAATATGTAGTTAATCAACGGAATTGGACTAAGAGTGCACAATTGTTTAGATCATTAAAAACGCCAGTAATTTATAGAAAACTGTAACAATACAGCATTCATTATATAATATAAACCATTCATCACGATACGCCGGTTGATATGATCCCAAAATTTTAAAATTCCTGATCGATTCAATATTACAACCTTTTGGTTTATTGTTCAATAATAAACCATTGTAATCGCTCTTGAAAAAAAAATTTAACCCCCCCCCCCCCCCCCACTGAAAATTTCATGGTTTACGTTTCAAAGGGTGTAGAATCCGAATCTGCAATAAACAATTTTTCCGTCCGTCCGCCGTACGCACGATTTCTCCCAAACGGCTGGAGCAAAATACCTGAAATTTTCAGGAAAAATCAATATTGGTCTGACGCTTAATTTAAAGTGCCCTTCAAGGGTTGTCAAAGTTTTGTACAATCCCTAAAAACCTCAAAAAAGTCAAGGCGGCCTAAATTTGCACTCTTTCTGAAGAACTTTCCATGGGGAATCGAATGAGCCCTTCCCCAGGTTCGTAGCTCAAACCATTCCCGATATATGGTGCCAACATTTTGGTTTATCATTGTTTATGTTTTCATCGCAGTAACCTAGTGATGTAGTAATGTGGATACTGGAGCTGAACTCCTAAAAGGCTTTGTAGCCGATACACGGGTTGAAGCATTCTGATAACAATAAAAAACGCGGCAAATTCTTCCACTGGGGTTTATTATCCAATTGGCTTGCGTTCATGATTTGAATTTTTACTAAGCTTTCGAGTGTGCATGTTTCACAGGTGATAGAGTGATTATTGAATTTCAGGAGGCACACAAATATGATCAACTGAACAATCCAAATAGGTATTTGGGTTGAGAACAGATTTACGTGCTCTATGCATATCTCCTTAAATTCAATAATCGCTCTACCACCTGTGAAACACGCACACTCCAAAGCTTAGTAGAAATTCATATCATGAACGCAACCCAATTGAATAATAAACCCCAGTGAAAGAATTTGCAACGTTTTTCCAACTGGTTGACAGGGTGTAGGGTAGAACCGGGGTGGTAGAAGCAAAAAAAAAAGTTGCGTGTGTTCTCAACTTACGTCTTAGATAACGAGAAATCGATGATAATCTCACTTCGCCAGAATCGCCGTTCACCGCTGATCTCCTCCGGCTGTCATCCAAATGCAACTGCCGACTACTTCCAAATACTGAAATAGAACTTCGAGCTGGTGGGGGAGGGGCAGAAACCTATGGGAACCTTCTTCATTCATCTCACTCATCAATAATCGCCCTTGATTTTTAATTACGAATAAAAAATATAATTCTTACAGGTTATGAGAGAAATCTTTTTAACATTTGTACCTGATATATCCGAGGAAACACGATACTCGCCGAGGTACCTGTCGATTAAACCCGCCAGCCCTGAAGAGAAAAACCAAGTAACCTTCGCTTTGTCAAGGACGAGATGATTACGGCAACGCTTCGCTTGATAAAAATTGACAATTAAGGATAGAATTAACAACGGTAGCGCGCGTTGGATGGGCATAACTCATCATGACAAGCCTTCAAACTTATCGCATTCTCCGTTACAAAATGGGACGCTTCTCTGAACCCGGTTATGTTACGTTTTATTCTCACGGTAGCCCCGTTCCATTACTTTGAAATTAGCGCTTGACAAAAATTAATAGGTAACTGTCGTGGGCACCAGAGAAATAATCTATCAAGAAAAGAAAATATCCCCTCCGAAATTTCAAAAATAAAATCCTACCGTTGATTTTTACTGATGAGGCAACTTAAAAAAGTTTTCCTCAACAATTATTCATCAATCGACGATGTACCAGTAATATTAGCATCTTTTTCGAACCACACTAACTGCTAAAATTGAAGGGGGGCAGAAAAACGCAGCAAATTATAACAGAGGTATGTTCTTTCTAACATTAGGTAAGTAGCCCCCCTACGTAAACCACTCATATAATATGTGGTACATTATCCAAACTCGTCACCTTTCGCCTGCATATCTTGTAATTGCATTCAAGATTAAAGTACTTGGGCTGCCGCCAGATTCGCGCTCTAGGTAAAACCTCCAGTTGCTCTAGGAAAGTGCTTGAAGCCCGACCGCCTAGCTAACCGATTTTTCAAATAGTATGCGAACTGATGATCGTACATTAACCCGAATGGTCTCATTCGATTCAGGGAACAGGGATTAAGATTTATATTTTAATTAAACAAAAAAATGCTGCGAATTACCACACAGGGGTTTATTATTTCTGTATTAGATAGACGAAGTCGGTAAAACACCATATGAATTGCATTCAAAATGAAAATACATGGGCTGCCGCCAGCTACGTCCTCTAGCTCAGACCTCCCGTTGAACTCATGGAGTGAAAAGAGTGAATATTAATCCCTAAAGAGGATTGATCAATTAAGATGCCGAGATTACTGGCACATCTTGCATTTTTAGCCAAATTTCGTAAACTTTGGTCCAAGGGTTTCGAAAAAAACGAACGAATTTTTTCAATCAAAAAATGCGAACGAACGTTTTTTTTTTTTTTTTTTTTTAAAACCTACATATTTTGAAACGTAAGCAACAATTTTTGAGGGAGGGTTTAAAAAAAAAATTTCGGTCAATTAAAAAGGTTCATTATTGAAAATAATAAACCAAAATGAAGAGCATTTGTTTGTTCATTTGATTATCTGATACATCAGTTCGCTCCCCAGAAGAGATTTTGAATAAATTTTTAGAAAAAATGTATGTCTCAAAACATATGAAATAAAATGGAAATTTTTATCGGGTAGGTAGATTTCAACTGAATGATACCACCCGTGTTTTAGAAATCTGTGGGAAAGAGAAAAACTGCGAGAAAGATGATTTGCGATTTAAGGTAATTATCCATAATTCACAGTGGTGTCATGGCAACTTTTGCAGTGGCGGAATGGTGCACCTAGTCCAAAACTGAAGCGTAGGGCAATTCAGTATTGTTCATGCTATGATCTGGAATTGCCCAATTTAGCGTTTTTTCAAAACAACATTGTTTTGTCTGAACGAAAAATATATTTTATATACAATTTAATTGTTTAGAAATTTTTTCAATTAATACTTTTGTCCAAAACCAGTGCCGGAACGCCGGGTTTTTGAAAAAATTTTATCAGATGTAAAAAGATAAGTACTAAATTCTCTTGCTCAACCTTGACATAGGTAGAAGACCATTTTCGATGTTAAGTTTATGGTAAGTCACATTTCTTTGGTTAATCCTTTGATGTTCAAGTATTTCAAAATTCACATTTTCCGTTAGAAAACATTTTTCCTGACTATTGTACATGCGTCAAAACAGAATTTACTCAAATTTATCCTATTTCCTGAACAAAAACCTCTTCAGTCCAATCCCAAGTTTCATGGAAGGAGCACAACTGAGGTACCTAGAATACAAAATGCTACAACTACTACATTTTTCATTACATTGCCGGTCTTGGTTTCCATAAAATACTCAAATTCAAATGCAATTTCCTGCTAAAGTACCTAATTTATTAAAAAGTACCTGTGCCTAATTTCTTTTGCAGCCACTAACTGCTCAGAGGAGGGAACTATTATATTAAAAATAGTTAACACCTACTTTGCAGCAATATTGGTGAGGAATGGATAGGTGAAGCAAGGAGGTGATTGTCAAATCAAGCCTAGGGGCAAGCCTTTTCAAGAGAAATTCCAAATTACGGCATATCAACCAATTTGATTGACTACATATAGAAAACCCAGCGTCCGTTGTACATGTTTTCATAAAAAATCACGAGTTACATCATAAATATAGAACTGTAGACACTTTCCTTATCGAAATGAGAATTACTTTCCAATTTCTGGAAAGAGTATTTCAGACACTTCCATCCATCGAATATTGTTTTTTCGGATTGAAAGTAGAGATTTGAACTCAAGTACAAACTTTAAACATATTTTGACCTCAGAACTAAAGTTTGGTCCGATTTTGGTGAAATTATCAGTTAATTGTCTCCAGATGGTCATATAAGGTTTAATTGTGGTCGTATCAGTGAGCAATCAATTAAATTAGAAGCTAAATTATTAAAATGTTGAAACACAAGTCAATATTTTTTTAAATATATTACCTTGTAACCAACTTATACCATGACATGAGCTCATTTCATAAGAGGCATCTATCCATGCCATCAACTCCTGCCGTTTCGATTCATCCTCCTGCATAGCGTACACCACCAGGTAAGGTATATTTGCCTAAAAATGTGTCAGAATCTGCCCCCAGGAGTGCTGATTGTCTAGCACACAGAAATCTGTTGGACAAGTCTCACGTTCAACTTCTAGCAGCACCAACGAAATTTTAGAATTAGTCTTGTTGTAACCAATATTTGATAATCGGTGGCATCTGATCATTGTTCACTTGTAGCGAATTTGTTTAATTAATCGGATCTAAATTGATGTATCCGCCAGATATTGTCTAAATCCATTTTCAGCTGTTTTTGGTATTTTATTCATTAATAAACCACTGTAATCGCTCTTGAAAAAAAAATTCTAACCCCCCCTGAAAATTTCATGGTTTACGTTTCAAAGAGTGTAGAATCCGAATCTGCAAAAAAAAAAAAAAATTTCCGTCCACACGATTTCTCCCAAACGGCTGAAGCAAAAAAGCTGAAATTTTCAGGAAAAATCCATGTTGGTCCGACGACACTCCAATTCTTGAGCCAGCTCTCTCACTTAATTTAACGTGCCCTTTAAGGGTTGTCAAAGTTTTGTAAAATCCCTAAAAACCTCAAAAAAAAGTCAAGGCCGCCTAAATTTGTACTCTTTTTGAAGAACACTCCACGAGGAATCGAATGAGCCCTTCCCCAGGTCCGTAGGTCAAACCATTCCCGATCCATGGCCCGATATATGGTGCCAACATTCGCGTTAATTTGGTTTATTGTTGTTTTTGTGTTGCTATCAGTAACCTAGTGGACGTAGTAATGTGGATACTGGAGTGAACTCCTAAAAGGCTTTGTAGCATTCTGATAACCATAAAAAACGCTGCAAATTCTTCCACTGGGGTTTATTATCTTGACTGATTGTACTTATCCGAAAAACTCTGTCCTGAAAGTGTTGTTCTTTCTTGTTAGTTTTTTTTTTTTTTTTGAAGTTCGTATTCTGTCAAATTCTTTCTCTATTAATTGAGTGTTGTCTTGTTTGCGAATCTAACATATAAAATTCTAAGTTGGTTTTTATGTATCTATGCTCCTAACAGACGTCTCAACTTCCGGAACATCTAAATCTGAACAGTATTAAATGGACAGCGAGATCCGGCGCACAACATAGGCGGGGTTAAAACCTCCAACAAATCCTTTTACTTCATAAACGATTATACCCTTCGCAACGATTTTTATCAACCTCTTATAGTTTCTTAACAGGCAGTTTGAGCGGCGAACATCGTAATAACTGGAGAAGCATATGACAGGAATTTTTCTCGTTATTACCTACAAATGTCATCATTACTATAATGGATAATGATTATCCACTACTCACTAATGATGAGGATCTACTTAATACTCATTCGTAATTACCAGTATTTCTTAAATGACTGCTCCTTAGTTACCAGAGAATTTAGGTCATTTACAATTTCAAGTCACGTTTACAGACTACCCGCCATGGCTAAAACATATTCCATGACATATAGATTTATCTTTTTTCTCGTCTAATTATATTTCTGTACTGATATTTTTCAGGGAAATTACAATTGTGTAAAAACAACTCCACCATTGAACAAAGTTTTGGCATGTGAAAATGAAACAACATTTGAAAATAAGTTACATACATTTTATTTACAACACTTGCAGCTTTTAGAACCGATAGTATTCGTCGAGTGGGTATAACACACGCGAGTGAGTAGCGCATCACTGCCATGCGTTCATCCCAGATAAATCACTGGAAATCAGTTCATAATAAATATTAGAACAAGCGGATATGAATAGACGATAAATTTTCTTCTTATATACAACGCCTTCGAACGTCAGGCCATGAAAGTGATTCAGTGCGGACGACGAATGAAGGGTGACGACCAATGTGGAGTAAAATACGAGTACAAAAAAAAGGAAGAAGAATGTAACAACAACAGAAACTGACCAATGAGAGATAAGTAAGGACATAAAATATCGAACGGTGGAGGACGAAAAAATGTTATTGAGGAGAGGGAAAAACCTGAAAAGATTAAGAACTTCCATTTTGTTCCAAAAGAAACGGGACAGGTTTGGCCGAGGAAGGAGATATGACGGTTACCTACTTCCAAGACAAACAGGAGGGGGATAACAACCTACTGGAGAAGTCTGCACACCTTGGAGATTCTCGAGTAGCTTCCAACTTCGAAAGGCCCTGATTGACTGACCCAAGAGCTGTAGTTGGCATGTAATTTCAATTTCACCTCTTTTTGGGTATTAAACGGCCTTAATTCGGTATGTCACGTGTATTACGTTCTTTCATTCATTTCAGGAACACGATATTTGATGTTAATCCGTTGATGATCCCACGATGAGTAGCTCGTCGATCCTGAAGCTCCCTGGAATAATCCGTCCTTTCGATTGCGTTTCATACTAACATCTCACAGGCTTCCATCAATAAATTTCTTACATTTTTCCGAAACCTATAAGATATTTCCGGTTTTTTTATTTATTTCAACGACCGGATGTTCCTCGTTTCTTCGAATTCTCAATTCGTTAGAATTACTCTTCGTTATTAGCACAATACACTTTTGCTTTTAAATAGGGATTTTTCACGTTTACCCTTGAAAAGCTTTGCAATCGATCATAGTCCTTGACGGGTCAACGAAACTGACATTCCCAACTGAGGTTAGAAACGCGTCGACGTCAGAATCGGTGTCCAGTTCGAGCTCGGACTTGACGAAGTCGAGCGGTATCGAGGGTCGGTAACTAAAGAACAGTTCAATGACATGTAAATAACCAAGTAACAAGCAATAACATAAACAAGATTGTATTAAATAATCTCTGTGGAACCTGTGCATTTGTAAAGACGTAGTGGCAAGAAATTGGGGGGAAACGACAACACTGTGAGCAGAAGAGATCATAACCTCCACTGAGATGAGAAGTTCTAGAAGATACGAGTAACTTTTATCCGTGTTGATTCCAGCTAGTTATTCAATTGGACCCAATTGATTACAAACAGTAGGTGCTGAACATTCCAAGGACAATTACTGGTAATTGTTCTACCTCTCTTATATTTTCTTTATTCCTGTTAACTTTCAATCATTTCTTTATTCATTAGTTATTACTTCTTTCTTTTTAAAACTCAATTTGAGTCCATTATGTATGTTTTCCTCATATCCATATAATGTTTTGTCACTTTTACCTTGTCTACGATGAATCTCTGATGATAGATAACGCTTGACCGTAGCTGCTGTTCTATGTATATCAATTATCTTTCTTCACGTGTTCTTTCGTTTGCTGTCATTCTGACAATCAATTCAAACATGATGGGTTACAATTATTGCATTTCAACTCTATTTTGGACGTTTGACGATGCTGTTCTGGCGAATCTCTTTCTCTCCCAAGTTTTCAAATACGATGACTCGATGATTTCCGTCTGATGGTGAAGTTCTCGTTGCGTTTAGATCAAAACTGATTCATGAATGATTGGCTTCAACAACCCGATGATAGCAGTGAATGAGGACACACGAGGAGCGGCAACCCTTGACAACAGTATCGAGCCAAAACAACATATTGGCTCGATCAGCAAACAACATTGGACAGCTTCTCACTAACAATAATCGACAGGATTTAGCGAGATTGTGGTTATTTCAATCTCGGGGACGATGTCTTGCAAAGCAGCTGAAGAACGTGAGTAACGTCATACGACCACCAATCGACGTTTGATGCATCTGGCAGAATTACGACACAGGAAGGGAAGTTATTTTACATAGTAACAATTCCTACACAAATGCACAGGATACCACAAAACATACATGAGTCAAATCATAATTATTTTTGTACAACAATCAAGCTAAAGTAGCATTTTATACGAATCAAGTCTTAGGATTTTGAATAAGATGGAATTTTGATGACACTTCAAAAAAAGGATTTTAGAATTTGAACTCAAGATTCACTCGTGAATCTCAGCACTTTGAAATTCACAAAAAAAAACTTTTCATTTATATTTTCTTGTTTTTCGTCTTCTTTTCCTAACTCTTAGAACTGCGACGGATGTAAAACTTGTAAGACATACAATTAATTTTCTTTTCCACAATATTGAACAGGTAATTAGGGAGACAAGAGTAGTTGAAAACAGTAGAATTCATGATTTTGAATATTTCAATTACCAGAAAAAATTGGAAACTAACTAACCACTTGACATAAAGGACTTGAGTGTAATTTATAACGTCCAATATTATAGATTATTTTACATTTTTATCCATTCTCAATTTTCATTGTAACAACTCCCATCCCGTCTAGGCATTTTTCATCAATGAAATACTATTGCAGAATGACTCCTTGTTCGTGATCTGTCAATATGATTTCTGAAATCACATGACGGACATGGGAGCCATGCTCTCACTTCACTTACCACTCCGTGCTGTAAAATCATCCTGAAAATAAACCTGGTTAGCACAATATTAATGAAATGAATTATTATCGGAAAAAAACGGAGAGGGGGTTTGGCTTATCCTCCCATCTTATAAATTCTTTTTTCTTGCATTCAACAAAACGAATAATTTTACTAAATTAATAGATATTACTCTGCGAATCGATGATGTAAGTAGAGAAGTGACAAAAATTTACTCAACGTCATTCAATCAATTCTAATTTAGGGTAGTTGAGCTCAATCGTTTCCAGAATTGTAAATAATCTGAGACGAACGTCATGTTTCAAAAAACTTGACGAAGAAAAGAATTAATGCAAGAGTAGGCAACAACACTTCACACTACGAACGAGCAACATCTTATTCCTACTATCAGATGTTGTGGATTTTTCTGAATGAAAACTATTTGATAAAAAAGTAAACACCAAACCCTTACCTTAGGAATGCATGTTCAATTAATATTAACTTGAAGAGAACGTATCCATATCTCATAATGAATTGAGGAAAAGTTATTTAGAAAATCCATGTGTCCTTCTGTTTCTATCAATAATAATATCAAGTGATTCGGCAACTAGAATTCTCGGAAGAATTTATATAGGAATTTTTTAGAATATTGTGTAGAGAAATTCATAGATTTCTTTGCACTCGATCCAATCGGTACCTTAACATACCTAGAGTTACATCGGTTAATAAAACCAATAGGGTGATGTGAATAAAACCAAGCAATTGCTTGATAGTAAAGGAATAAAAATAGCAAAAGCTTGAAAGTGGATGAATAAAAATAGAAAGAGCTTACGCCAATCTAACGTTAACCAGCAAATGTTCAAAAGAATCTAGCAAATCGGGCTTTTGTTGAATCAGCAGGGTAATACCGAAAATCTAGTGAATAGTTCTATCTTTTGCTTATTTTCCAAGCATTTACTAGTTGCTTTTTGGTTGTACTCTAAGAAGCTTGAAAAGAAAGTAAAAGGTTTGATTTTCTGTATTCCATAGTTTAACAGATGTTTCCTGTTTTTCTTCCACGATTATGTTCCGAATTTTTGACAGTGTGTCAGAGAAAAGCATACCACGCTCGGCGTCCCAGTTTCGATAACAATTTTAGGCAGCTGTTACGATTCGAGGAAACCAACATCTCCTGGTTAACATACTTATACTCCAGGGAAGACTCGAGTGAGGAGAGAGGAGGGAGGATTTCGTACAAAAATCAGATGCTTTTGCTTCAAAGAGTTGGGGTTCCCACAATGGAATTAAAGAAGCCATTTGCATCAAAGATCAACAGTAACAAGGGGAATCCTCGAATTTCTCGTCAGGATTGTCAAGGAACATGGGGATTGGGTAAGATTTCCATCGAGCCCTGCAGTGCTAACTGAGGCTTGAGAACAATGGGCTCAGAATTTGCAATTTTCCTTAGCGTCGCAGTCTAACTTCCTGAATATTCCTCGTTCCAACTCATTCCACTCTTAAATATTAATCGAACTCATAAGCTTGACCAGGCAAGTAACTGAAACTCAAAGGGAGCAAAACCACCACAACCACAACATACTGGTGCGGTGCAGGAACAATAGCTGAGAGCAAGAAATGACGATCTGTCCTTGCTGGGCAACCATCGAGTATCTTAATAACGCATGGTATGTTCAAGCTGATGCTATCCTCACTACAACTGCTAACTAGTATTAGCAAGAGGTTATGCAACTGAAATAAGCAACTGCTGCTGCCTAGACCATTTGCTTGACACCTCATGCTCTTACCAGCTAGCAGCAGCTCCAAACAAATGCCTAGCTTTATTCGCATCACCCATTGTAAATTCAGAATGAATATTAACGTCATAAATAATTCAAGTGATAGGGTTAAACCATTCTCCGTATACATACGCTTTCATGATGACTTTGAAGTACGCTAATCTTTCACGATCGACGAACAGATCAATGACGTAAGAGGACATTTTGGGAGCAGTTTTGTAAAGTTTGAAGATTCGCACGTAGTTCCCAATCAGCCACGCACGAGCCAAATCTACAGCGTGCTGGATACATTCGTCTTTCTTATCTTCTTTGGTTAACGAACACAGTCGAGTGCTCAGCTCTGAAAATAGGAAACAGGGGAATATAGGAAACATGACTTTTGTGCCCAGTGCACCTGGAAGCTTAAAAGCTCCTGGTATCACTACAGGCGCAGCAGTTTCAAGGAACATGAATGGGTAACTATCCATATTAATCGCATGATTCAATCTCAAACAGCTCATGTTTAAGTATTCTCATCTGCAAAGTTCCCAAACTTCTTCGAAGTTTGCATTGCGTTCACTAGCGAGAATCAGATAGTCGCACAATATAAGATGTCTCTGGTGCACTGGTATCGATTCTCAACTAGCAGAGGCGCAGGGGAAGTGTGCTGGGCTTATAACCCAGAGATCTGTGGATCGTAACCACACTCTGCTAAAATTTAACAAAGGAAGTGATGGAATTAATAATTACGATTTCCAAAAGTTGAGGAGATTAGCCTGCCAGGTAGAGATACCTGGAAGGAAGGGAGGAAGCTTTAGCAACTAGGAGGGGCAACTATTCATATCCATCGCAGAACTATATTCAAATGACCCCATTCCTAGGCTATATGTTAAAGTGATTTGACAGACAGCGCACAAAATTAGACCATTAGCGTTTTGATCTTACCCATGAAATCTTTTGTAAAGATGAAGTATAGGATGGCATAAGCCTTGAATTCTATTTTGTTTTCAGCAGCTTCCTTGACTTCTTCGTGAAGTATTCTCAGCTGAGATTGACACTGGTTGAACTCAGCGTGGTCTTTCATTTCCAAGGCTATCCTAGCGTGAGTCTCATAAACGTCGACACTCAAATCATCTCGGATACCTTGAACCTGAACAACAACAATAACGAAACTTTATGACAAAAATGGCGAAATAAAGTATTTAAAACAATTACTGGATTAAACAAGACACTCCAGATGTCCATCGGAGTGAATTAAAAATTAAACTCACCGTAAGATCTTGTCGAATAGATTTCAGTTGTTCAAAAGTATAACGGTAGTCACGATCCTTAACCCATTTTGCTTTGACCATCTCTAGCGACTTCATTAGAACATTCTTAGGACGAACCTGGTGACAGAATTAACCAAACTGTTAAGATATTGTGAAGGTCAATCCAAATCTCATGAATATCATAAAACTGTAGTTAATATGAGCCGTAAATTTGTCAAACCTCACCTGAGTGGCCTCTGGGGCCGAGGTAAGCCTCAGATATCCCTTTTCAAGATCTTCGCATGTGCCGATAATGTGAAGATCAGAGACTTCAAAATCACCACAGTTAGCAGTACCATTTCCACTATTGCTCGATGGCCCATTGTCATACACAAAAAGTGGGTTATGTTTCTTCCGAGGAGGGCCTCCGCTGGAGTCTTTGCTCATGTTACCCAATCGATTACCTATTAAATCGCAAAATCGTGATGAAACAAATAAATAAGCATTTCATTGGTTTTCAAGGGAAAAGGTCAACTAAGCTCAGCTGTAAATATTGACAATAATTAGGGAATGAAAAGACGATTGTAGGGATTCATGAGATAAATTAATTGTATTTTACCTATGGCACTAGAAAGTGTGGGCTGCTTCGCTGAACCTGGAGCACTAAATCGAGCTGCTCGCTTATCTAAGACTTCTTTCTTCACATTCAAATCCTCAGAACCACCAATGATCCCAAACTCCGAATAGAAATGAGAACTGAAAGATTAAAATGAGATTTCAATCTTTAAACAAGTAACTTATTCAAATAATAACAAATGATGTTTTAGAAATGTACACATGGCACTAGGTTGAGCACATCAGCTCAAGCTCGTTTGAAAGATTTCAGAAAATACTCAAGAGGGGATGCCTTCCTGACTCTCAACAGGTAGATCGTTACCATGTGTCAGGCAACAAGCTGCAGGAAATTTTAAACATTTAAAACTTCTAACATGGAGAGGTGATGGAAAGGTATAGTTGCCCCTTCCAAGAGCAGAATGCGGATAATGCCTGCAACACTCAGAGGATGTCCCAGACGCTGGAAGGCGTCTGGTATATCTCCCAAGGCAGCAGATTCAAGAATCGGAAAGGGCATACTAACCATGTCCATCACCAATTCACTGATGGTAATTGAGTGACAGGGGCTTACTTGGAATAATTATTGTTGCGACGATTGTTATGGTTCCCTCTGCCTTTCTTGTTAGACGACCGCGCAGGTTTTTTCGATGATCTAGGACTTCTGCTTCGACTTCTTCTACTGGAAGAACTACTTCTACTGCTTCTAGAAGAACCACTATCGCTTCTGTAAGTAGACCGTCCAGAGCCTCTGGTCGGTAGAGATGCTCTTTTACGGTTGGAAACGGAAGGGGAACTCGTTCTAGGACCCAGCCTACTAGTAATACTTTGCTTACTTAGCTTCTCCTTCAAGTTCATCACGGCTTTACTGTCACTATCTAACCTAAAAAAACCAAAAGTCGCAGATTATTGAAATTTTCCAACTTGAAGGATATGGCGAGTGGACAATGGATAGGCAGGGAAGAAACTTACAAAGGAAGTGGCTCAGCACCCCAATCTTTAGTCCAAAGAGTTCCGTCATTGGTAGCTCGCATAAGCTTCCCTTTCAAGATAACACCAACTCTGTCCTTGTCAATTTGAGTAACGCACTTCGCATAGCAGCGTCCAACATAATCTCTGAAAACCAAATAGAAATTCAACAACAAATCCAGGTCCATTCTATTCAACTACAATTTGTAGTAAACAGTTACAGTACTAGATTACCCTCAGCTCTCATAATCTTGAGCTCACAGGGCCACATCCTACGAGGTAGTTAAATTATTCAATCAGAAAGATACTGTTAATGAACAGGAGAATATTGACGACAAAAAAAGTAAATACAAATCAGAATAATTTCACCACCTCAGTAGGTCTCCCTTGCTGCGCATTTTACATCAATGGGTAAATCAATGGTAAACCAAAAAGTGGCCGGCTCATACATAGTAGTATAAACTTTATAAGAGGAAAGATTTGATTTTTTTAGTGTTATGTTACCATTTAACTCAAAAACTACTATACTGATTTCTCAATTGTTTTCACCATTAGAAAGCTTATTCCGAGTAACATAGACACAGTAACGGACTAGAGATCCCTAACTAAAATGGTATCCCAAGGTCAGTAACTTGAGGTTTGCTGATAAAAACCAATATTTTGCGTTCGGTTGCAAAGAAAATTCAGTGCACTGGGTGTGCGGTATCAGAGATCGATTCGGCAACTAATTTACAGCAATTTTTAATTATTCCACTCAATTTTTGCCTACCCTACATCAAAGTTTTCTTTTTTCATATTTTCGACCTTACTTCACTGAACATAACTATTTGGCACCAAAACACATCGAAATTAAGTAAAATTCAACTAAAAAATTGCCCTCAGCTCTCATAATCTACGACTCACAGGGCCACTTCCTGCCAGGCAGTCAAGAGTATTCTCCAGGGGTGGTGAGGATTCAGGAATAGTGGAAATTGGGAATAGAAAGGAGTAAGGGGATTGTGAAGAGAAACACTCAACCACCTCAGCAGGTTTCCCTCGATACAATGTTCACATCATTGGGCAATCTAGGCTACCCTTAATGCCTTGCTATATGATCCACCTCCAAGCGGTAGAGGTTCAACGATTCAAACAAGAGAACCGACAGTACGCAAATTAAATCTACCAATAGTTAGCATAATAATTCTACCTCACGCTGGAAAGAATGAAAACTTCAATAAAAAATACAATGTTTGACAAAACTAACATGGATAATCCAGTATGTAAAATATGCAATCATAGTGCCACATACTAAAGTATTATGTACCAAAACGCATCGAAATGAAGTCGAATTCACTTCAAAAATTGCCCTCAGCTCTCATAATCTACATGGCTCACAGGGCCACTTCCTACCAGGCAGTCAAGAGTATTCTCCAGGGGTGATGAGGAAGTAGGAATAGTGGAAATTGGGAAAAAGAAAGGAGTAAGGGATTGTGAAGAGAAACACTCAACCACCTCAGCAGGTTCCCCTCGACACATTGTTCACATCATTGGGCAAGCTACCATTAATGTATTGTTACATGATCCACCTTCAAGCATAATAATGCACCTCACATTGGAAAGAGAGAACACTCGATGAAAATATAGTATTTGACCTAAATAATATGGATAATCTAGTTGGTAGAATGTGTGAATAAGGGTCAGAACTAATAATGCAAAGGCAACCATAGCTCCCGTACATAACTACTATGTACCAGAACACATCGAAATAAAGTTAAGTTCATCTCAAAAATTGCCCTCAGCTCTCATAATCTACAACTCACAGGGCCACTTCCTGCCAGGCAGTCAAGAGTATTCTCCAGGGGTGGTGAGGATTCAGGAATAGTGGAAATTGGGAAAGAGAAAGGAGTAAGGGGATTGTGAAGAGAAACACTCGACCACCTTAGCAGGTTCCCCTCGATACATTGTTCACATCACTGGGCAAGTTTAATGAAATGCAAAATTAAAGGACAGGTAAAGAACGTCCTTTAATTGAAACAGAAAAGGATTTCCAGATGAAAATTGTTTCCAAGAACAGTAAGCATGCTGTATGAATCCAAATAATAGTTTTTCAGCTAATAACATACAAGGAAGAATTATTCTGATAATGCTATCACACTACGCACCTGAGAGGGGCAGGCCACTCATCCAAGGCTTTTACACCTTGATTCTGAACTTGAACTGCTGACGGCAGAACTGGCATTGGTCCTTGAAATGGCTGCATACCAACAGGCGGTGCATTGGGAGGAAGGTTGATGTTGCTTGGTGGCGCCTGGTTTTCATTTGGTTCTGCAACTGCAGACGGAGGAGGCGGCGGTGGTGGTGGCGAGCCAGGAGGTAGTGGTGGGGGCGCACCATCCGGAAGTGGTGGAGCATCATTCATGCTGTGATTCTAGAAATATTAAAGCACGCAATTACTGTTACGTTATAGCAAGTTGGCCATATAAACCTACGTATTAATTGTACAAGATAATGTTTTTGTTGGATACTTGCTTGATGTATTGTATACGAGTATGCCTAAGGCGAAAGGTTGCATCCTTGTTGGGAAGTAACTTTCTATGAAAAGTGAATATCGACGATGAAACGACGCAGAACTCTGCTCTGCATGGTGAATGTTCATAGTGGTAGCTAAAATGATATATTCTTTGTTTTTGCAAAATTTGACCCCAAAATTGTCCCATAAGCCCTACAACACCTGCTCAACAATGGTGACAAGGTGAACCTTAGCAAACGTTTTCCCGTCGTGTATAAGATGCATTTTCGTATTACGTTGGAAATACAAAGTACCACAAACAAATGCGGTAAATCTGGATGGGACACAAAATATTGCTCAAGTAAGTAAAACGAAACACACCTGCGCATTTTGATTCCATTGAAATTGTTGGGTTTGCTGCTGTTGTTGTTGCTGTTGCCGGGCCTGTTGCTGCATCTTCTTTTTTCTTTTCCTTCGAGTTTTGGCACTTCCACCGGTATTAGCCTGCTGGTTTTGTTGTTGCTGATTAAAGGCATTGCCTTGAAGATTCATTCTCGGACGAGGGGTGTTCATCATGAACTTCACAGGACCTTGTTGGATAACTTCAACAAATAGAGACATGACTTATACATTGGTATTGCAAACACGTACAGTTGTGTACTACTTAGGTAACATCTAGTGCTCACCTCCAACATTGAAATTGTTTGGGGGAGTAGGTCCCTGACTGTTATCCCCAGTGGAGTTGTTACTTGTGTGAGGAGGAGGCCCTGGAGGGAGTGGAGGTAAATCATCAGCAGGTTCCTGAAATAATCGGTAATGAATGAAGTGAATATTAATTATTATTCGTAATACTCTATCATAATACAGAATGGGATACTGCAAGGAAAAACTGGTACATACATTTAAGTTGGTGTTAGTTGTCTGCGGTTGCACAGGTTGTGGAGGCTGTTGCATTTGTGATGCAGGTTGAAATGGGGCCAGATTTCCACCAGGGGTAAAACCTCGGTACTGATTACCATCAGCATGTTGTGCAGCATGATTCATGTAGTGGTGCATCCCTTGCTGTTGCTGCTAACAGACAAACCACAATTGCAATTCATTGAGGTATAAAGAACTAATACACACATATTGTATCAAGAAAACAGTCTCGAGGTATGGGAGCCCTAAAATATATTGTTTTATAAATAAATTTCTGTCCATGCCCCTTGGAACGATATAGAACTGGGAAGCCTGGCTGGAGAGTGGAGGCCGATTGTTAAGTACAAACAATCAGCGAACAGTTGCAGACCAGCATCAATACTTGATATTGAACAACAAAAAAAACCACAGAGCCTGTGAGCCTAAAGTAAAAAACTGAATCGTGCGAAGAGAAACTGAGATACTCATAAATATAAATTAGAAGTAGGTAACTCTATCAACTCACGTAATATTGATAGTAATTCTGGCCATATCCATGAGGATACCTGAAAATGAGAATGATATAATCAATACCGTTACTTAATCGGTGCACTAACAGTGGAAAGAAAATGTTACTGAAAACCCAATGTATATGCTTCATAACGATTAGACTCACATATACGGGTTAAACATGTTGTACATGTTCATAGCAGCAGGATTGTTGTACCATGCAGGTTGCTGAGGCTGGTGCCCAGCTTCTCCTTTCTTCTCGTTAGCAGCACTCATGCTGTCCAACCTGAACAGAATAAATTGCGTGACGCTCATTGATAACACATGTAAAAGTAAAAATTAATTTCTAGGTGAATTGGGTATGTTTGGGGAATCGGGGGCTGAATCAAAAGTTGAGAAGAGTTATAATGATGAGGTGGAATTTTTTAATTGTATTGCCAAAGTTAATTCTTTTCTCCAATTTTGATGCTTGGATCTTAAGGGTTCCATCCCTCATAGTTTTTAAGCTTATAAATTTACATTAAATCTGCCTAATCCGGTTTGCTGGCATTTATAGCGATTTCTTCTAAGAAGAAACATTTTGAAGACTCCGCAGATCATTTTACAAAGGTTTTCTTGTCTGGCAAATCATCAAAATTAGGGTATGGAAAAATTGAGATTGAAAGAAAAAAATTGGAAAGTCCCCCCTAAAAACCCTTAAAAATGAGATTTCCTAAGACAGATGAGCTCGAACTGGCCTGGGACCCATCACTGACAATTTGCTAGGAACATTAAAAGTTCCTATGTTTTTACATTAAAAGAACATTAAAAGTTCTTATGAAGTAGGTTGAAATCGAAAGTAGGGTTTGAACGAGAGGTTTTGGAGTTCATCAGAATTTTTCACTAGTCAAGCTTAAATAACTCGGGAAATTTGAAAATATTATAGGTAATACCATTACAAATTAGACGTAAATGATAAAATTGAAACTTTAGGGGTACTTATTCAATTTTGGAGGGCAAAGAAATGTTTTTTATTTCAAAACCTTCTCACCTTCAAACGTATGATATAACTATGGTAGCACTGAAAATTCGACAAGTGTTCATTTTCGGATTTAACATCCCAAAATTAGAGACCTCTAATATGTAGGAATGTGTAGTATTTTGTCGCGAATGATTTAGAGTAGGATGTAGGGAGGATTTAGTGGTGTGTAGGGCTTAGGATGTAGCTGGGAACAATCAAATCAAGAGCATACTTCCAAGGGACACGTCCGATAGATGAGATTAGATTATGATCTCAACATAAATGACAAAACCATCCTTACAAATTTCCCCAAAGCACTCCTCGGTAGAATCACAAAATAGGTAACGCACCTCTTATCACACCATCGCCATATCGAAAAACCAGATGACTCCTATCGATATAGGTCCACGCTTTCGGTGTGTGTTCGAATGTGTTCTATCTAGTTTGCTGGTCTGGATGCTCGCTACGCTCGCATCTCAAAAACAAAGAAATATCCTACATCAATCCTTTTAGTAAAGTTTAGATCAGTTGGAAAAATAGATCAGAATGTGTTAACACTTTGCACTAAGCCACAAATATGTCACTGGTATCGATATATTGATATCATATATATCGATGAAAATACACATCGATACATCCTGATAAGAGGTGTGCGTTACCTATTCTGTGATTCAGCCCACTTCTCTTATTGGTATTTCGTTAACATCATCTCTACTCAACTGAGTAAAGACATTCATCATCCTCACTACGTTCATTACACTTCAACCCTATACGAGATTTTTTTTCATAACTCTGCGCTCATAAGATTGCTAGCAACAAATTTAGAACACAATAAAGTACAGACTGGTGGTCAAAACATGGTGGAGTCAGTCGAATTCAACTTTTCGAATAGCAAGTATCATAAGAAACATTTCAACTCGAAGTTATGAAATAAGCCACTGTTTTTGGGCAAATGAATAAATTATAATAATCTCCATAGTTGTGGATGTCTGTAAAAACCTGGGGCGTTGCAAACTAGAACGATATTGTTAATTTGAATATACGTCACAATACAACTTAATGTCAGAGCACTGTTGGAATTCAAAAATAAAGAAAATATGTAATAAGATATATAAATTCAATTATTTCAACGATTTCTAAATGAAAAGTCTGCTCCCAATCGGTGCTGTCTCAAATATATCTTCTACACTATACGTACCTAGTTCGATAGTAGTTTTCCTCAAAATTATCCCACATTTAGAACTTATGAATTTGATTGAAATAGTTCATAAAACTCAGCAATGTTAGCTATCAGAAAAAAATGTATCTAGGAACTGACTGTTATATACAAGAATGTATCTAGCAACCAACATGTGTGATGTCTAAGGGTTATTCAAACTACTAGATGTGTATCTGAGCTTCAAAGCGGAAAATTCGAAATGTTTGAAGAAATATAAGAGAAGTTTACGGTAGGTAATAGGTTTCCAGGTAGGATGGGGGGCAAGCCGTTGCTTGAAAAAATGTCTACACCCCAAAAATGTGTACGTTTTTTTACTTATCCAGGGAAGATAATTCGGATGTTCACACAAGAATACAAGAAGCTATGTCTCCATAAGCAAGCTGAAGTTCATCCGAATCGGTACAGGATCAGTCAAAACTCTTCCCACCCGCGAAAACAACTATCAAACCACTACCATTGACCACAGTACTCAAGTGATCAAAGTGGTAGGAAATGTAGGGAACGAATAAAAGAACATGAAGAGGATTTCAGGGACAACAAAGGCGATTCTGCCTTTGCAAGTCATCTGAATGAATGCAATCATAGCTTCAGTTTTGATCTGACAAACAGGCAATATGTAGAATTTCCTCACTTTTGCCCAAAGGGAGGTATGTTGGATGTGCTAGAAAAATTCGAAATTGTTAAGAGTGATAGGTCAAGAAAATGTTTGAATGATGCCTCAAAATTGTTCACCATTATTGGGTTCTTTCTTGCAAACAGTTTTTTCCCGCCTCCCCATAATGATACTGTTTGTGCCCCTTTCACTTTGTAAGCCTTGAGTGGCATTGGTTGGTCCTCCCCGCCCCTTTCACCTCCTTGAGCCAATAGGATTCAATCTCCTCTCACTCGATCCTATATAAGATATGCTTTCTGTGATGTACTTTCAGTTCATGTTTGTTACTGATGATGACCTAACCGTCGAAATCGATTTAACGGTGTAACTCTTTACTTTCGTGGAAATATAGACAACGTTCTATCTTACTCCATTTTTATTTGAAAAGCAAAGTCAGTGTACGGAAACATTTTTTACTGAAGGCAGAAGTCGAGAATAGGTGACCCCTTCCTGATAAGACCGTCGCCACATTGGAAAACCCGATGTTTCCTATCGATATGTTCTGTCTAGTTCGCTGGATGCTCACTTCGCTCGCATCTCCAAAACAAAAAAATATCCTACATCAATCTTTCTAATAAAGTATACTTCAGTCGGTTAAATAGATCGGAATGTGTTAATATTTTTGTTTCTGCGTATTAAAAATACTTTTATCGATATAACGGTCGTGAAAATTCCATAATACATAACAGTGGTGATACATTATCCTATATACACATCGATACAGTCTGATAAGAGGAAGGGGTCGCCTATTCTCTACTTCAGCCTTTACTGAATGTAGAAGAGGTCGTTACTGGGTTGACCCAATCCTCGAAGGAAGGGGTAGTTTAGTACCACCATCTACAAAAAGAGGCAACCCAAAAAGTTCAATGACTTGGTATTATAGGATGAGCCATTTGCTACATTTTGAGGGCCATTGTGCTCTCAACAAGAAATATTCGAAATTTAAACAGAAAAACGAGAATCACAGGAACCTGCTTAAGGTCAGAAAAGAGCCGGGGATGAGGAAGGGGAGAGGGGACTCACCGCCTGAAATCGAGCGACAGACCCCGATGAAACGGGATCCATCGCTTCATTTCGCACGAAACTGACGCTTCGAACGCGCGCAGTGCATTACCCCCAATACAATTCCTCGTGAAGGGATCAGTCGCTCGAATACGGGCGTAAACGCGTTGTCGCTTCGTCGCGTCAAAACGCTTCCAGCGGAGGACCATCCAAATGGGCTACGTACGGTTCACCGTGTCGGGTTCAAATTCACGGAGCTAACGCCGAACATAATCCCCTCAACGGGCTACGGCCACGAATCCCTTCGCTAGACGAAGAGGTACGTACGTAAAACCTACACTCCAATGCTTATGAAACATTTAGATAGGACTTGCGAGGATAGACCATCCACATTTGAAATATTAGATATAGCTGGCTTTCCAATAAAGTTTTGTCAGGGGTAAACTGTTTACATCGTCTTGACCTAGTTAAGCACAAGCTGCAAGTGGGGAAAGAACGATACTACAACTAGGAAATCAATCCATAAAGTAAAAAGATTCTACGCTTCTTTTATCTAATCCACAACTAACACAAAATTTCAATAATCTTGGGAGGTATGGAAATTCAGACCGAGTACTTTCGGTCAAGAAAGGTGGGATAACCAATTATGGCGAATGTCTAAGTGAAAAATAGCTTTTACAATCTTATTAAAAGTAAGAACATACCACGAATCCTGAGAGTATACAACAGGTAGCTCTATTATCCGCACCCCTAATATTAAAATGAAATTAAAACTTCAAAATTAAGTGAAATAATCCAAGGTAAAATAGATAAATGCCTCAAAACTTTCACCACGATTGGTGCGAGAAATGGAACGGAATCTCAATGGAGCAATGGCGTCGGTCGTCCAACGGGGGTTTTTCAAAATGGACGACCGAGAGAGCAACTCAATCGCGACGGAGATAAAAAAATGAGTAATCATGGATAAATAGTAATGACTGCTCCATAAATGCTTTGTTTTGACATTGTTGATTCTTTGTCTTGAATAATAATTATAGGTGATCTACAGTTTGGCGGTGATGGCGAGCTTGAAGATGATGGATAGAGAAAGGAGATGTTGCTGTTGAGTTGATTCTTGATGTATGGTAGGTAGGCATTTGCACAAAGTTAGTAATAATGTTGCATGCCTGTAACTGTCGCCAGATCTGGTCTTATGGAAAGAAGTAGGTACCTTGGGTACAGGAACCAAAATGCTTCCAGTTTCATAAAAGACAGGAAAAACAGGGTGATAGAGGTACAGGTCCTTGCAGAGTGGCAAATAAATTGTAAATTGTGGCAATTGTATTGTACTGATTGTGAAGGGGGTTCTTCTTATCTGAGACAATGAGGAAGGGGCGTGGCATCAACAATCTTAATTCCTATCAACGAGCGTCTATTTGCCTAAGCATTAATCAGATTTCAAGTTATCCATTATATAAAGAATGTTGTATAAGAATGACGACACTTCAGGGATCGATTCAGCAACTAATTTGTAATAACTTTTAACCTCATACCAATTTTGTAGTCCACACCTTTTCTGCCTATTCCGCATCAAATTGTTTTCTGAATTGTCAACTTTACTTCACTGGAATGTCCAAAACTCCCTTAATTTACCGAATAAATCGACTTATAAATTATACCGTTAAAAAGAGTGTTGAATTTTGTTGGTGAAAACATGCTGGGCCCATAACCTAATGGAAACTATATGTGGAATTGAAGAAGATGAAATAGCGTTGGCAAATGTATAACAATAAACCAATAGTACATTTTCCAGAAAGAAAGTTCCATCCAGAATGAATATTTTGGGATTGTTAATTCGTAGAGTCATAACTACAACACACAATGAAAACATTAATAGAACATCTATCTCGTGTCTCATCAAGTGTCACCATTATTACTTACTACTATTTATTTTACTTATTGTTTCAGATGATAGTAAAAGATGGATGTTCATTCATTGCAAATTTTAGTTGATCTGTAATTCTGTGGAAATAAGTAACTTGAAAATCCAAAATTATATGCTTTTCATAACTCAATACAAATGCACAAACCTCCAAGGTGTTTACCATGAAATAATAATTTTTCGCGTTTTTTCGATTTTTTCGCACACTTTGTCCTCTTCAGGATGAAAAATGTTTAATACGTTACTGAATTATTATGATTGATTTGTTTCTCTGGATTGAGTTCAGATTTTTATAGTTAGCAATGGTCGAAGTCATTCTTATGGCGGAACGAATATGGTCCCCTACATATATTGATAAACCACCCCTAGTTCATGGATCCATAGGTGACTCCATGATGACCTAGACCTAAACAAATAGATAACATTAGATAAGGGGGGAGGAAAAAAACATCAAAACAAACTATTGAAGGGTCTTAGTTACTTGGTTCTTACGTAGGGGAAATAGTGGTATTCTATTTTACGCGACTGATTTCATTAGTGAAATGTTCAGTGTTTTTCGGGACGAATGGAGTGGAACTAGGTGAAATTGTCGTTCGATTACCTATAAGTCTATAATACTGCTTTTACCTCCCCTTCTATGGAGGGTTGTAAGAGTACTGAAAACGTGTTTCATTCAGCACTGTATACGTAGCATTTTCAACAAACGAAGATTGGGTAAGTTCCACTTACGTTAGAAATTTATTTGATCTTAGTATGTATATAAATTGGGTAGATAGATGAGATTCATTATGTATTGATGAAAGTGAATGGCAACATTCAACTGCCCCATGAGCTCATCAGAGTCGAGAGTGAATTGGACGGGGTATTTAACAATGTATATACCATACCCTTGCTAAATCCTTGTATTTCCTATTCATTCCTCCTTCTTGCTAACCTACCTGCAGCCCTCTATCACTCTGATGAGATCCTCTCAGCCCAGATGTGTAGATCTAGATGTGGACTAAAACTCTCAGGGCGGAGGTTTTGGGCCCCCAGCACGGAAGCCTGTTGGCTTATTGTACTTTCCTGAGAGTTTTGAATTATATAACGAGATTCAGCCCCTTGGTAAGGGGTTTGAGGCCCTTGATTAGTTGAGCGCTCTGAATGGACCTCATTGGGGTTTGTGACCCAAAGAGTTCAAATCTGCGAAAGCTGAGTGCTGGGCACTCAAATATTATGTGGGATGCCGTTTCACAGTCTCCTCACATAACCTGCATAGGGTTGAACTTTGTCTGACCCCAATGTGGTGTAGGTGAAACCTTGAAGCTGCATAGCCGGTTATAAGCCTGACCATTGTTTTTAGTTCACTACGGTTTTTGCCAAGTAGCTATTGAGTAATTTTGGTGTTGGGTTCCACCAACATGAGTTTAATGTGGACATGTCCTTCAAAATTGAGCCATCTGCTTGTGGTTTGTTGGTTGACCCACGTGTTGATGGTCATTCTGAAGGCGGTTTTTGGTATACCGACTGCCGGCTCAGGGCCTACAAATGGAGTTTGGGAGGCCCTTGCAAGCTCGTCAGCCTTCTCGTTACCAGATATTCCTTTATGCCCCAGCACCCACTCCAGGCGAACCTGGTTGTGTTTGGCTAGGTTGGTGAGGGTTTGCATGCAGCACCAAACCATCGTGATGAGATGGTTGGACTATCTGACAGGATGCGAACGTGGGCCTTTCTCCTAAGGGTACGTTTAGAACGAGGAGGGAAGAGACGCTAGGAGGCAGGATGGAGGGTCGAAGTCATCCTCCCTCCTGGCTAGTCCGGTGCGTTCCCCTAGTGGAATTGAGACATTTCCTTCTTTTTTTTTTGAAGTTATTCTTACGAGCATTTTGTTTCCCCAGATTCCTCGATGATGCCGTGGCAACAGCCAAGCACTGATAAGTTGGCTAGACGGGCTGAGAGGTTCAAGACTTCCTCTTCAGAACGAACAAAGAAAACAGATTGGCGAACTTCTAATCGAGAAACCAGTCACGCGACCAGTTCTGATTTTGAGTTTGAACAACAGTTAGTTGGCACTTGCCAACTCTTGGAGAAGTGTTACTTGAGATTAACTAAAGCACCAAAGGAATCAGAAGTAAGGACACTGTCTGTATCAACTACAGTAATCAGACAAAATACTCATCAGAATCTACTAGTTGCAGTGAAATTCATTGACCACTATCCTGAATCCTACAAAAACATTTCAGGCAATTCTAAAATCTTGTGTGCTGTATTCGCTATCTTTCAATATTGCCGTAGTGAAGGAATTAATTACGAATTGTAAAAGCCTTGGGTTTGATTTGCTTTAAATTTTTGGTTCTTTGTTTCTCAAACTATGGATGAAATGTTAGCTGATTATGAATCGAGTTGCTCATAAATTAGCTTGGTTGCAAGTATTTTTGTTTTACACGGTAAGAGGTTGGTTGGGCCACGGTATTTGTTTGTTGCCTTTTACCATTTTTTATAAAGACCCCTAAGGACTCATTCAGTTCTCAAAATACGTGCACAACTCTTCCAAAACAGCTTCAAACTGAAACCATATCGTTTCGAATCAGAGAAATCTGTTTATGTGTCTGATAGATGTCACTATGTTGAGCGTAGGCAAGTGATAAATATGTTACTGAAATTTTGAATTTCCCTTCTTTCTATTGAAAGATTTCGGTGAGCGCTTTCCAAAGACGTACCTAGTATCTGATGACAGGAAGTAGGTGAGAATATGATTGGCAATTTTCTGTCTTTATTAGAAGTATTTTGATATAAAATAATTTGTGTTTTATTTGGGCTTTAGGTTCGACCCAAACCGGTTTTAATCAAGTCTCTTGACAGAGTTAAAGAGATCTGGGCTGAAGACCATGAGTATAACCGTTGCTCCGAGTTGCTCAAGTCAATACGTCAAGATATGACGGTAAGTGGATACTGGATGTAAAGTTCAAGAATGCATCCTGCATGGTTTCTTCAGTACACTCATCGACCTCTGGTACTTAACATTTGAATAAAAGTGTTACTGTTTGGTTATCCACTCCATATTTTTGCAGGTTCAAGGGATCAGAGATGAATTTAGTATAGAAGTGTATGAAATGCATGCTCGACTTGCGTTACAAGCCCACGATCATTCTGAATTCAACATCTGCCAATCCGTCCTAAAACGTCTATACGTTGAAGTGGCTCCCGAGAAATCGAATGAGAATGAATTTATTGCTTACAGACTTTTATATTATTTATTTACGAGAGATCTTGCTGGTGAGTTTTTGTTTTATTTTTATATTTTGCCCCTTACGTGCAAAATCATGATTCTAAGCCATCCATTTCAAACTTTTAACATGGAACATGTTTTTAGCCGGGCCTATCTAGTAAAAAAGCGTTATACAGAAACCGTTATACAGAAAGTGTCACGAAATTGTTCTGATAGTTTTCAAGTACAACCGAGCTGTTTCTAGGGAAATGAAAGTTGTTCAGTTTTCGACGGACGAAAATCGTTCTCCATTCGTTGGAAAGCTCTCGATTTATCACGCAGGCCTTGCGTACTTGTTGGTATTTATGTCGTGATTTAATTTTATGTATGTTATTATATAGATGTAGTAAACAATGCCGCTTGTTTTCTTATTGTCACTTGGTTGTCATGTTGGTTAGAGTAGACGCTCACCGGAATAGAAAAATACCTACATCATATAAGTTACCATCGTGGGTAAAGAGGAACAAGTTGAAGCTAAAAACATGTTCCATGTATTGTGATGTAAGCCACTAAGGCTCAAAGCAGGTACGAGGCGCGGAGCGCCAAGTTTTCAATTGCGTTTAGCTGCTTAGCTTAGCCGCAAATTCTTCCCACTAGGAACTTAAATTTTTCAAAATTGACCTAATGATGTCCGGCGTTTTTGTCTGAAAACTAATGAGCTTTAGCACGATTTTATACAATATGAATTCATTAGCACCTGATCCGTAAAACTCCTGGAAATAACATAGAAAATCATCAGAGAAACTCCTGTGATATACTTTATTTATGCAACGTATGTTTGTCGTGGAACCCAGGATGCAAAACATCCTGTTGTCTGATCCAGCTTAGCTTGTAACACACTCCTGTAAATTGATAGAAATTCAACTTGTGGATGCTGTACAGAGACTATCCTGCACAATCCCTATACATTTTGTAGTGCAAGGACTTAATCACAAACAGCTGTCAGCAGGCGCGTGAGGAGGAGAATACGGGCTCAGGGGCAAAATCTGGGGCCACTAAAAAAAATCGATTGTCGGAAATTACTAGAGATCCCATTTTGCCTCTCCCCCCCCCCCCCATTTTTTTATTTGAAAAAGTAATAATTCCAAAGAAATCCGTGCCCCCTTACTAAGGCCGGGTCCAATGCCCCTCCCCCCTCCCAATGGGGCTGGCTGACAGCCTTAAAGCTAGTAGATAAATAGTTCATTCTCACCTACCTACCATTTATTTGAACTTTCCTTTGATTATACGCTAGATTTATCTGCACTGGTAAATGAGGTTCTCCTCCATCGAAAAGGTGAAGCGAGTGAAAGCATACAACACTCTCTTGAAGTTGCATTGGCGTGGCTTCTAGGCTGCCATCACAAGATTTTCAGACTTTACTCGTCTGCTCCATTCCTCTCGTCGTACGCCATGGACCTCTTCCTCTCTAGAGAGCGCAAGGATTACTTCAAAGTTCTCATGAAAGCGTAAGGGAAATCATTTAATATTCTATTTAGTAACATTCGTCCCATATCATGAGACATGCACAAAGGCCTATTTGAAGTAACTACTCTCCAAAACGCCATGTGTGTCATTCTAAGGTGAGTAGTCGATTTGAAAAATTACTCGGTGATTTGGAGAATATTTTACACAGTTTTAGGAACTCCTGACGTTTTTTTAATGTAATTCCACTTCTTGTCTCGAGTTCAGTAGCTAATATTGCATGGGAATTAATAAAATTGTGAGATATGGCCGGGATTAGGTTAAACCAACTTCGAAGTAGGATCTATGTACACACTTACTCTGTGCACAGTTAGGCAAACTTCACATTAGGGATGGGTATCGATACCCGACATTTCAAAAAATCTATATTTTACCATTGAGTATCGATATTTTTGTATCGATACTGGGCCCTCCGATAATATCAAGTATCGATACTTCAATTCCGATATTTCGAAATATCGGCAAAGTTTTTCTCACTAGCTTAAAAAAATTGATTTTAATATTGGGTTGATTTTCTTACTAGTCAAAAAACTCACCAACCATTCTTTGGACACTTGTAATGGAATCTGGAATGCAAAAGAATAGTGGCTTTAATACTAGAAGGAAAACAGGAGAAGAAGAAGAATTAGGAAGGCAGCAGTAGGAGGCTATATTACTGGCATAGTACCCACTGTTACTGTTATCTCTCACAGGTTCAAAAAATCAAAACAGAGGTTATCTTCTGTTCTGTTTAAGTAGATACGATTAGGTTTTTTGCTGTTTAATTTTGAAAAATTGATGTTGAAATCGATATTCGATATTTATAAATATCGATACTTTGCTTGACCGATATTTGGAGTATCGATACCTACCTTCCGATACAGTATCGGTACAAAATATCGATACTTGTTCAACGACACCCATCCCTACTTCACATTAGGCACCTTTGAATAGAAGCGACCGAAACTCAAGTAAATTATGGGTACATTTCTAGTGATTTCCTTTGTTGAGAAGTGGAGGAGAGGTGATGGAATGGAATAATTGCCCCTTCCTTTGAGCTGAATGCGGTTTAATGCTCCGCCACGCTCAGAGGATGTCCCAGACGCTTGAAGGCGTCTGATTCATCTCCCAAGGCGTAGGATTCAAGAATCAGGAAGGGCAAACTATCCATATCCATCACGAGTGAGAGACTACAAATGGAGCTACCTGGAGGGGGCACGCGAGAGACAGGTATGCCACGGGTATCCAACCAGTCGTACAATACCTGCTCAGAAGGTCGTCAGTCCCCCATCTCTGTGCGGTCCTCTACAGTTTTTGTAGAAATGGCTGATGAACACTCAAAGTGATCATGATTCTTTCTTCGGCTAAAACACATTCTTGTAGCTAACTATTCCTCTGCTTTATGGACGGGGAAGCCACTTCTATCAACTGCATGTATGCTTCTTTCGACATACACTAGAGGGGAATAAACTTCGAATCAGTCCAGCAACAAATAACCTGCAGTTCAGGTTTCTTTCAACGGAGGGATGCGCCACTTTCTTTTTCTGTTGAAGTTGTAGAGGACAGTCATCTCTTCATAACTGTTCGAATCCTTGTTCGACATCTCCAGTTGAATCTGTTGAGTGAGATTCAAACAAGACTCTCATGGTCTCATAAATGTGAAGAAAAAAGTATCTTCCTGGTGTTATACCGCAGTGCAACTCAGGTTGACAATACTTGAGCATCGGTCTGTTCGGAGTTGCCTTTTATGAAACTCCACTTATAAGCACTATTTATTCAACAGTAATAAGGAAGCTTATCAGAAATCTGAGAATCAAACAACTCAATATAACGTTTATTTATCACTACAGTTGCCATCATTGAAAATCGACCACTATCCTTAGAATCAAACACTATCCTTTCCCATTTTGCCGATTCTTCTTCTTCTCCTCTCTCTTCTTCAGAACTGGATCTGACCTAGTGGGTTGTGTGTCCAAATTCTTAAAATACTTATTCAAATTCTTAAAATACTTTGCCGATTCTTCCGAATCACAGATATTGTATACTGTTAACAGATACCGTCCGTCAGTTCCTGTTACGTTCATCACTTCCGAATTGGGATTTATCGATGAAAAACAAACAGCGCAGTTCCTCAAAGACTTGGAGAGTATTGTTTATACAGATTCAAGCGAAACTAAGATTGATTGTAAAAGTACACTCGAAAAACTTGTTAAGTAAGGTGCCTACCGACTTGAACCACATTTTCAATTAGGTACCTGTGTTGATATTCCATAATACTTGTAATTCTTCGAACTTTTGTCGTAATATCCTCCTTGTTAATTAATTTGTATTTACGATCTACCCGTTATTCATTTCGCCAGTTCCGAATGTCTTCCTATCTGAAATCCGTTCCTTTTTTATATAAAATAAATGCAGTACACAGCAATCGTTGCCTTGTTCAAAGAATATACTGGTCATTGGAATTTAAGCTTGTTTATTGCGACTGCCTGAAGAATAACACAGAAGACTGAATCCTACAGAATCTAAGGGAGAAAATGACGTTTCAATTATAAACAATAAAACTTGATTTTTAAAGGAAATTTTGGGGTTTCCAATGGCAAATTGTTACCCTGAAGTGTCATTAATTATTGAGTTTTCCACGTTTGGTTAGAATAGCGAGCCAGTCCATTTTTTTTAACTCTAGACACCGAAGTTGTACACATCAAAGCAATTGTAGATAGGGATGGGACATTAAAATATCGATGTTTTGCCATCGATTCCACACATTCGATAAATCGATGTGTTGGCTCCAATAACATCGGTTTGGTGTACTCTTCACTCAGAAAAAATTTCATCTAGTTTGCTTGTCTAAAATGAAAAAAAAAAATAAATATTAAAAAGCCCTTAACTGCTGTTGACTGTTCGCGAATTTTCGAAGAAAAAACTATTGTTCTAGGTCCAAAATATTTAAAATGAGAATTTTCAAAAAATGTTTGCATCAAAATCCGTTTGAAAGCATTCTTAATCCGCTGTCAAAAGACACCAAAAACACATTCCAGACTATAACTCTCGATAGAATTGAGATTAAAAGCTCAAATGTGCACAAAAAATGTATCTAGGCTTTCAAAAAGCTAAGCTTGAAGATGGGCACAATCGCCTCACTCTAAGAGGACATTTGGGGAATTTCAGATAGGGTACAATTACCCGAAAACCCCCAAGCAAGTGGTTTTACCTCTTTTATAAAGGTTTTTTCCCGCTGATCTTTATTGTGAAACAGGATTGGACATATCAATCCGTTCAAACTAGAGTAGTTTGAAAATGATAAAACGAAGTACATAGGCAAACAAAATTATGAGATTCTTCAGCTTTCAAATTTAAAAGAGGTATCACAAGTCAGAAAAAATAATTGTATTCGCGTAATTTGCAAAACTAGTTTCTTTGAAAATTGTTCTCATTTCGTCATGCTGCATGACTGGAACTTTTTACCATCTTATTCAGCCTTTAAAATGAGAAATCATGTGTCACGAAATAAAATTGTTGCCTTTAAAATGAGAAATCATGTGTCACGAAATAAAATTGTTGATTTTCCGTCAATATTCCTCATAAAAACCTGCCTAGAGAAGTACCTAAGATTGCCCAAACTTTAGTTCTGTACTTCACAATTCTTATACAAACAGTTTTCTTTGAAACGAGAGATCTCTCTCCTTCTTCTGTTTCCTTCGTACGTTCTGTGTGATAAGGATATCCTTAATATAGTATAGTATAGTAGGAGTACCTACTGTTAACTGATAAGAACACCTATATCGATGTTTTCACCCGATATTGGAGATCATATCGATACCGCTCCCAAACATCGATATTTTGCCTCGATGTTCCATCCCTGCTGAACATTACTCAAAAAACTGGCTGGTTGAAGTATAAGTTAAACTTAGTACAAGAGGTCTGCGAATTTCATCATTCAGTTCAAAGTGAAAGAATGGGGCTAAAATTACCTCAAGCTCCTAAATATTGCTCAATAAATTTAGTTTTTCCAGAACAAACTTAATGTTCTCTTAGGCACTTTATTTTTCCTCATCAGAGGTACACAACTGGGAATTATGTATAATTATTAAACTTTGTAGCGTGGACGAAAACATCTGTATTTACAACGGTCCCGTATCAGAAATAATGAGACAATAACATTATTACAGTATAGTGTAAGGCACGAAGATAGTAGGTTGGATGTTTCTGACTCGTGTCAGAGATGCTATGGTGTGATTTCATCAACCTCATCTTGGCATTTGTAGCGAAACAATACTTTTCAACAAACGCTGCACCACGACTTCCTAGATGAACTACTTCGATTCATTTTGGTTTTTTCCTCTGATTTGTATTTTTCGCACCCAGCTGAAGACTTATTGTCAAGTGGGTCATTGGCAGGCGGGTCATCTGTGAATGAACGAAAAACCTGTCATTGTAGATATTTGGTGTTTGAGGAAATAGGTATTTTACACTGGTTCTAAGTACAAACAATTATATCGAATTTGATACATTGTGCTTCAAAATACGCCACAAAAATGAAAATATATTCAAATCTTGGTAAATGTACGCTTAAATTGTTAAAACCCTGTACAAATTTCAATTTATACATGATTATTTAGAAAAATCAGTCATTGCTGGCAGAACGGAAGATCCTATGAGCTTTCGATCGATGTCTGTGCGTTTGTTCAGTATAAACTGACAGCTCGACCCTGCTATTTAACAATCCCTTCGTCTCAGAAATCTGACAATTTAATCAGATCGTGTATGGCAGACAAAGAAAGGTTTCACCTTAGGCGATTATGTCATTGCTCAATTCGTAAAGGTAAGAAGAGAGTAAAGAGGTGCATTATGGCCAATCCAATTCTATGGCTGACGAAACTAAATTAGGCTCTTTAATGGAATGTAGTGTGAACCATTCTCCTACTCGAGAACTGGACTAGAATTACGTTCTTCTATAAACACAGACGCAGATGAGGTTAGGAATTTTTCTGTGGACATTAAAATTGTTTCTTCCAACAGAAATATGACAAATCTATTCAATTCCATCTTTTCAATCTAAAACCTGAGATCACAATTTCAGTTTCCCAGTGATGAATCGAAGATGAACCAGTGATAGTTTGGAATGGTTTACAACAACCAAAATATTGAGAAACAATTATTTCAAGACACAAATCAATCAACAAACGAAACCGCGAGGTGATGACATTTTCACATAAGCAGATAAACCTAAGGGGTTTTTACGGATTCAGTCATGGAATGATCTGAAACGGATTTGTATTCTGTTGTTTTTCCTTTCGTGCTTGGATTGTTCAACACCTACTAGGTCAATTGTAACAGGCAAGCCTCTATTGACGAGTCCTTCCCCCCAAAGGAACACCCTAAACCCTTTGTTCACCTCCAACTCTTCACAAAGTTCAGAACCTAGAGTCTAGACCACCTGCCCAGAGTTGTTTCTGAAGAGTGAAGCTATATTAAGGTCTTGGTGGAAACCCTAATTAAGGAACTCACCCTCCTCTTCCTCTTTGATGCTTTCGAATTTTTCGTAATTGAAATCCGCTTCGTGAGGAACGCCAAGGTTTTCACTACCAGAAGGAATTGTGTCGCTAGCAACTTCGGAAATCAATTTCATTTGGCGAGGAAAATTTTCAACATCATATTCCATCGCTAAACCTCTCATCCTCTCCTTGCAGGGAGAATTCATCTTCCCCGTTAAGAGTTGGTATTCTGTTGACTTCTTGTTAACTTTGAGATGTTCACTATTTCCTTTGGATTTCGAGTTCGCAACTTCGCCAGAAGCTGTTTCGAATCCCTTCAGCAGTTCTTTGAAATCTTTAGATTCCTCCAAAATTTCATTAGTACATAGCAAGGAACTCTGTAAAGTTCTTGCCGTAGTGTCACATGCAGAATTTTTACTCTCACAGGTTGGTTCTTCTTTGATTGTCTCATTCAATTTGAATACTAAGATATCGTGCGGTTGCCGTACTTGATCATCTACCTTTGGCTCCTCTTCCTCGATTTGTTCAGGTAGTTGAACAGATTTAATTTCCTCGAACAATCCCTTCTGTTGACAAAGATAATCCAACTTCGTTTCTACAAAATCTTTCAAGTGTTCTAGACGTTCAGTAGCATTCAGGATTAGTGACATAACTTTATCTTCTTTGAGGGACAGGGCCCGTTGGACTCCCTCACCTTCTATAAACACTCTACCTCCAGCTTCATTGATTTGCCCTTTTTGAATACACGATTCATCTTTTTCTTTGCACCTTTTACTCATTTCGTTTTGTTTCTTCAACACAGAAGACTTGGTGTGGCACTTTCTAAAATTTGAGTTACCATTCCGTTGTCTCCCCGTTTGAAATCGTCTTGTCAAGAAATACATCCTCTGGTTACTCTTTCTCAACGTTCTACAGGCCTCATTTACTATTGTTGAGTACTGCTTCATCTCGATCTCTTGTTTTACTAGAGCACTGACTATCCCTTTGTTACATTCACTGCAAATCAATTTTTGATGATCCAGAGTTTGAGAATCCTCAATTGTTCTACATTCACTCATATGCAAATTATCAGTAGTTTGGCAGTAACTATCACACATCCTCTGACCTGCAGGATGTCCAACATACTTTTGGTTGTTAAACAGCATTTTTCCCTTTGATCCTAACCCTATTTTACTAAGGATAATTTTTACAAGCTCGGTTTCTTCGCGCTTCACTCGCTGGTAACTGCAAAGCACGTTTTTCAAAAGCATCCCAGCCCCATGTTTAACTTTATTACAATTTCTTGCCTTGTGTTTATTCCTATTTCTACGTTGAAAGCTACAACTTCTACTTTCAAATGATTTCTTTGTAGCTATTCGATATAACGTGACACGTTCCCTCTTTTTTCTTGAAATCAATTTATCAACTTTCTCCATTTTCGGGTAAGAAATTACGTTACTGATTTTCCATGATGAGGATTGGTTACTTGATTCAGGGAACAAATACCTTCTTATGGAGGACACGTGGCTTGTAATTTCAGCAATGTGATGTTCTATCTACCCGTATAAGGAAGGGAGTGTGCATCTTTTGTGTTCTTCAATATCTGAAGAGTGTCGATTATTTCGTGGAGGTGATTATAAGGAGTTGATGGAAGATTTTCAAGATCTTCACCATAGCAATTTGGAGCTGAGGAGGATTCAGCACTTGGCCCATCCCAAGGGACAAGTTTATTTTCCACACTCTTCTGCTCCTCCTTGACTTCAATTGTGCGCGATCTATCGTTTTCCGAATAATCCTGCCAACATCGTCTGTATACCGACTGCTGCCACAGTTCGAAAAGTCCATCAACGTCAGCGATTCCTTGTTTAGAATGCAATACAGTTTGCACTATAGGGTTCAATCGTTCATCCAATCTTTTCTTATGGTTATGTTTCGACGGTTTGTTGATAGGTAGTTTTATATTTCTTTCATGTTTACTAGATTTTCGAGAAGGTACCGATTCACAAGATTTCACCTTGGTTGGAACTTCTTTGTCTTTAACATTGACAAAACAATCACTAGCTGAAGCACAACATAAGCTGTCACTAGAAAACGTGGCCGATTGAGATGGAAGTTCGAAAGTCAACATGCAGTTCTCCGATTTATGTGAAAACACATCCACTACAATACTGATGAGTTCCTTGAAAACATCATCGTCCGTAAAATTATTCAGTGATTCTGGGACTTCATTTTTATTGTTTACACGAACAGTCGATCGAACATCATCTTCTAATTTTCGACTCATTTTGATTTTCTAGATTGATCTAGAATGTCAGACATTAATTTTCTTCTAGCCCTACTCAATCACCACACTACAATTTTGATTTCCAATGCATTTCAATTTTCGCAGGCCACTTCAGTTACAGGAACCCGATATCGAAAAGATGGATTTTTCTCCAACTGAACACCATCAATAAACCGTTTTAACATACCACTTACTAGTGGTAATAAAATCATAACTTTGCAACTATAGGGAATACTAAATACAACTGGGTTGCTATGTAACCTACTCATCAACTTGAATGTTGATTATAGTTTCTGAAGATGAATGTACAAGGCCAAATACCCGAAGCTATTCAAATTCTCTCTGAAGTGAAGAAGTAAAGTAAACAAGGAATTTCACCTTGGATTTTCGTCCGACTACCCGGAGGTGTCGCGGACGTCGCCAACCGTCCTCCAGAGAGGATCGGAACTAGGTCTGACGATTTCGCTCGTGGCTTCCCATTGCCTCACGCCCCTGGGTTGGGAGCGTTTTGGATTCACGTGATATCGAGATCAGAGGTGAACTGCTAACGACAGGACAGGTATACAACACTTGATAGGATTTTGGCCCTAATCATTGGCGCCTGCCGGATTCGAACTGGGGCAATCAGTACTCCCACTGAACGTAAACAGCTAGAGGACTGACGCCCCAGCTCGCTCGGACAACCTGTCCCCCAAATTCTCTCTGATCGAAGCAAATTTTGTGCGGCATACTCTGTTTTAGCCAAAATGTCGCTGCCTAATTCAGATTGGCAGATTTTCCGTCCTTTTATGCAGCCAGTTTCATTGCATGAAGCGATAAAGTATACCATGCAGCTTGATCCAGGCACTCTGACACGTCTGATCTTCCTTCAAGACTCATTGAGTAGAAGTAACGGAATGTCAACTCAAACTCAAATTCGTATTTCCTGTTAGGCAAATTCATCAAAGCACTTCAGATTGACAACTCAGGCTGTTGTGGGTGAAGAGCCGCTCGAGAATTGTTGGATACGAGCTGGTAGATCCCTGAGCAAAAGAGGCCACAAGTCGTCCTAGTATTGATATCCAGGCTCCAGTGCACCCACCAACAGTCCTCCATGTGAAATTCAATAAATTGTTGAAACTAGATTGAAAACAATGTCAAGAACATTTAACTGGAGAAAGCTATAAAGCCATGTTCCCTCTTATATTGACGAAACCATTGTTTTCAAATTGCCCCTAGAAGAGTAAAGCCTTCCACAAGACCGTGAGGCCTCCACAGAATTGATATTCAGGGCGTTATGTTTGTCCAGAACCAGAAACCTTTTCCCATATACTTGAATGCGAAATACACTGTGTAACGAAAAAACCTTGTAGGGCCGTTAAGAGTTATTACGACTTGGGTGTATGATCTACTCTACAAGTATCTTTGCTCTACAAGCCCAGGTTTACCCGACGCCGGCCCTTGGGATGTGGGAAGTTGAGGATGATGGAGGAGGAAGGGAGGGATGAGAGGAAGTGCCCCTATAAAATGACCATCAGTTCAGGTAAGAGCCCCAGATGACGCGGGTGGTGATACCACAAAGTACTCCCAATGAGATGCCCAGCTCAAGTAACTCTGTGGCACTTTTCCCGCGCCATGACACGGTCGCAACCATAACCATGATGTTGTTAGGCGCCACTCCTTTTAGCTCAGATATCACTATCCAGTTCACGGGCCCACATGCATCATTTCTCTCCCAAATGCTGTGAACTCCTCCGAATCGCTCCAACATGGTCTCAAGAGGCTGTTTCAAATATCAGCGCTCTAAGATGAACGTAAGTTGATGAACATGAATTTATTGAAATCGCAAAGGACTAATGCTTCCTAGGTACACTCGGAAACATACATAAAAATTTAAAAAGATAAAATAAAAATACAGGTAACTAGAATGTTTCCGCTTGTTCTGCTCCATTGAATTGAAGCTTGGGAGATAGCGTTATAGATAGTCTAATTGCACAGCATCAACCGTTCACTTGGGCGTTCTCCAGCGACGTAGTCTAGCTCAAACCTCCCGGTGAATTTATGGCTCTGCAGCCCAACTGACTATCTGACCGTTTTTGCCAATGGTGAGCGAACAACTTCTCGGACTTGCATCAAAAGTGTACGGATTTCGTTTTTTGATAGTTTAATCCTTAAAATATTTGCACCCTTAGGGTAGATTGATCAAGACACCGAGATTACTGGCACATCCGATTTAACTTAACCAGATATTTTCATACCATAATTTATTTTGTTATGAATGAGTAATATCTCTAGGTACTCATAAAATATTCTAATGTCCTGGTAAAGTAGAGTTTTCAAGAAGATTCTTGCTATTGAATTAAATTTATAGAATTCATGATTTTCACATACCTTTAGTGAAAAATAATTATGGCTGAAATAATTATGGCACTTTCGTCACTTCAGTCGTCAGTCTTATGCTGGAGCAACAGTATTTCCCGTTTCACACCTACATATACAAATAACGGACTTAGTTTATTGGAAACGACAAAATGACAATTTTTGAGTACATAGAATTCACTTCGCCATGATTTGATGCAAAATGGAAAATATATATGTAACATCATCACTTACCTTCTTTTGAGACCCACACCAATGTCACATTGAATACGTTTTCACGCTCCACAACTTCTCTGAACCCTTTCATGCTACCTCCAACTCCAAAATAGTACGACTTACCGGCTACATATCTATGATTTGTTAAAGAATTAATTTTCCAAATGATCCTGTAATTAACACATCTCATGCAATAGATCTACACAGTTGTAAGAATGTGTTGCAAGTGCGTTCAAAGATGGAGTTAATTTTTAGCTCTAATGAATTCATCTTGGAACTACATAATAAGATATATGAGGTGAATTTAAGGGGACATAAAATTTGAACGGATGAAAATTTGGGGTTGAGTTGAGAAATTTTGAGCGGGTGAACTAATTTGGAAATGTTATATTTGGATAACAATGTATTTGAATATGATGGTGATTCATGACATCTATGAATTAAGGGATACATTTTACAAGAGCAGAGTAGGTTTAGGACAGAACGAAAGGAATCAAGAAAGAGGATCTGAATGAATTCTCTTGGGCTGGTCCAGGCTTATTTATACGGGTGTTCTGACCCCTGCGTGGGATCCCATCATGTGACTGGCGAAAACCCATAATCCTCGACTCTTGGGCCATCCTTCGTTGGTTTACTGATAACCACACATGATATTGCAATTCAAATCTGCAAGAGATGAGTGCTGAGCACTCAAATATTATGTGGGATGCCGTTTCGTCGGTCTCCTCACATAACCTGCATAGGGTTGAACTTCGTGTGACCCCAATGCGGTGTACAAACTTAATCTTTGGGGTGCAATGCCAGTTATGAGGTCGACCATTGTTTTTAGTTCCTTACGGTTTTTGCCAAGTAGCCAATCAGTACCTAATTTTGGTGTTGGGTTCCGCCACCATGAGTTTACTGTGGACATGTCCTTCATTATTGAGCCATCTACTTGTGGTTTGTTGGTTGACCCACTTGTTGATGGTCCCACTGAAGGCGGTTTTTGGTATACCGACTGACAGCTCAGGGCCTACAAATGGAGGTTTGGGAGCCCCTTTTTGCAAGCTCGTCAGCCTTCTCGTTACCAGATATTCCTTTATGCTCGGCACTCACTCCAGGCGAACCTGGTTATGTTTGGCTAGGTGTTTGGCTTTGTTTAATGCAGCACCAAACCATCGTGATGAGATAGTTGGTGCCATTAATACTTTTATCGAGCTTGGCTGTCTGAGAGGATGTGGACGTGGGCCTTTTTGTGTCCCCTCCTAAGGCTCTCAGCAGCTGCTTCCTCGATTGCCACGATTTCTGCATGGAATACAGAGGTGTGTTCCTCTAGTGAAATTGAAACATTCCAACTCGGTTTAGCCCCATGTACTCCTGCACCAGTTCCTACTTCCATTTTAGACCCATCTGTGAACCAGATGATGTCATTGGAGCACTGATTCATAGAACACAATACGATAAGTTAACAAACATGTAATAAGTGAAGTAAAGGTGAAATAACTAATTCAAAGGATACGCAGCACCTCCTTGCTTCAACTTGGATTTTATTGTGTCGTGCAGCTTTTTATGATTAGACGCATTGTAAATTGTTTCAGAAGTTAGAATCAAGTCGAATTTCGTAGAGTCAGCTTCATTATAAGACCCCCAGTCTCCGCACCAAAATTGACTTAGATTCAAGAAACGTTCATCATTCAAGCTTACATTTGGAATAGAGAGAAACGACAAAACTTCACTATTCTGTAAAACAATTGCGCAGAATGAATTAATGGTAAATTCTAAATAGAAATTGCTTTATCGATCATAAAATCAATAAATAATTATATTGCACAATATTATGTAATTATTATATTCTATGTTCATGCACAAAAGCCTTGACAATATGGATTTTATATAATATTTCAAGTGATAAAATATTTTAAAATCGTAGTCAGCTTACATAATCATGAAAATGAACAGTACTGGATCCCATCTTCAAGGCGAGTATACCAAGCAACCCAGATCCACAACCTAAATCTAAAACAGTCTTGTTTTCAAAAATTTTGGGATTCTCGGTCAGCAGGAGGGATCCTAAATCGAAAGTGCTTTCCCATATTTTCATTCCACCTGTAAATGTTTGGGAGGAATCATTATTGCATTGCGCATCGCAATAAGAGATTTTATAGAAGCAGCATCTAATGACATTATAAGCTGTAAACCCTGAACCACATCATAATTTCGACTAGAAAATTAAGTAATGCAGTTTTCTCTTACAATTTTTCTAGTAAATCATGGAGACACCTATTTTCCTTAACGGCACTAATGTCCTAAATATGCTCATTACATGGAGATAAGTGTAAGCGTTTATCATAATGAGTATAGTTACGTCTTTATAATAAAATATAAACTAACCTTCATAAACACCAGGTATAAGATCGGAATGTTCTCTATCAGCTTGAAGAACACCCACCTGATTGAAGCCAGAGGATTTTAAGTGATCCACTACTTTAGCTGGATTCACAACGATGACTTCCACATTTTCTATGAGGACTGGAGAAGAATATTTAATCCATTCTATGTTTGTCTGAACTTCTGATGGAATCTGTTGGGTAACCGGCGTGAGTCCAATTTTCTGAATTGATGTTTCAGCTGAGTAAAACGATAATTAGAAGTAGTATCATTAGAGTTTATACTTCCATTTTTTAAAATAGCATCTAGGTGCATAAATTATTACCATTTTGTTGTGGGATTTTAGCGGTGGAATCGCCACCGAAATTGAAGGTGAACATCGAGCGTCTGGTCAATTTGAGCAAGTCTTCATCGAAAACACACAACTGTGGAGTAAGATCATCAGGAGAAAATTAGTATAACGCGAGTAGTCACCTTACAGATATCTCTAAGACATAATCCAACTTTTCCATAAACAATGTGAAGCAGCTAAATTTGGGGGTGTCATACTACAGCTGGAGCACAATGGCATTCAAAAGGCTGAATTTTATAAGTAAAAACAAGTATAAAAAAGGTGGCATGGTAAAAAGAACCTCTACATATTTTTTTTAAAGACCTAGATACGTTTTTTTCCAAAGTTAAGAGTTCTCTTTCTCTCTGACGTATAGGACCAACATTTCAAGAATTTTTCGTTACTAACAGTTGAGAATTTAGTTCTGTTCAGATTTCAAAACCACCTGTTTACACCAGCAATTGACCGGAAAACAATAGGTTTAGTGCGGCAAATGCCTCTTATCACAGGTACCCTTTTAAAGTTGAACAAGGCAGCCAGTCTCCTAGTTGCAGCTCAGCATTTACTAGTAATTTAAAAATAAAGTTATTTTTCGAACAATCTCGTAACTGGATATTTTTTTATTGAAGTCGGTTCTTCCCATACATCGTTCCTACATAGATGTACTCGAATACATCAGTTGAAAATAAAATTATCTATCCACTGCAAGCTCTGGCTTTTGAAGTGTTAGCAATGAATATAGCCTCTCTCAGTCAAAGTATAGGTACATTGTGCCTAACTTTAGTCTCTTCTCTTCAGAAGTGGAGAATGGGTAATGGTAGGTACACTAAAATTATTTATTTAGGATGTTGTTTCATCTGGTTGAGAACTCCAAGACCAGCAAACTATATACATACTGGTAATTCTGCCGCCAAGAGCTCTCATACTAAGGTACAGGGATTAAGCCCTCCTGTCATGTTACACTCGGGTGATCGTAGTGTCAATTCCTAAACTGACTCTTGACACAGCACCTAACACGAAGAGCAGTTCATGAACGTAACTTGTTTATTATGTCTAGCATAAGGGCATGCTAGACCAATGCACCAAAACGAGATCCCTCACCACTAACACCTACTGGTAGCATATATATTAATCTTAATACTCACTAACATCAACATAAACAAGACAAGAGCAACTTACCTACACTTAATGATAACTGCTTGGGCAGGTACGACAGTATCAAGCTTTCCAAATGTTCGAATTATGGGCACTGATAACGTGAATACCACTATTATTCCTGCATTTATTATATGGTAACTGGCTCAACATTGATCACCATACCCTCTGGAGCAATGAATTTCATGTTCACAGAGTACCAGACATTATGTTACTGCAGAGCTACAGAAGACCAGCAGGGCCACAAGAACACTCACAACGGTGGTGGTTGTTGTAATCAACAGATGGATTGGATAACAGCAGTACGTCTTCCTACACTCATAACCTGTTTTCTGTTTGTGTTATTTTATTTATTTGTAATTTATTAGATTTTATTTTTTGATTTAACAGTTTTCTTTTCTCATTATCCACCAAAATGGCTCCTATAAATAAATTCTATTCTATCAGACCCGGCGAAAGTTTGGAAGAGCTCAAAAGGAAACGGGGTGAGTGACGTTTTCTCTCTGAAAGGGATGTGCTCCACCAAATAGACTATCATATTGAATGTTTTTGTATTTAATTTTATCTAGTTATTCTATCTAACTCACAAGTAGTGAGGATTACCACATTTCTCCGTGATACCTACGCTGATTTGTGGATTATTTGTTCAAATCCTAACAAAAATACGTTCTTATCTTGCAATCCACATGTAAAGAAACGAGTGACATATGACCCAACAGTCAGTTTTCCCAGCTGTACAGGTAATGGACGGTTCTGCGTCTCAAAAACATTGTTGTTATATAGGTTTACTAAAACACTTTTTAGCAGAGAATTGTCTATTTTAAGCACACTTATAATTTCAAAAACCTCTCAAAAGGGTGGAACCTCTCTAATTTGAATAAACAATGGAAATTCGGTTATTAAGGACGAGTTTCTAGTTGTTCTTCCTTTACAACGTAAAATAATCAGTCTTACCAAAATAATTAAAATATCTGCTTCACTACAAAGGAAGATGAAATATTCGTTTAGTGATAGAGTAGTCTGTCTGGGTATCAAGAGATAAGAGCTAAGCTTGACCTCTAATCACTAAGTACTATGATCTCCTCCTCCAAATAGGAGACCCCAAGACTGGACTGGAGTTGTACTGACTTGGGTTTCACTCTACCAGAGCGGAGTACTCCTTATTGTAGGTGGCTAGTACCTCTGGGCTCTTATAAATGGTTATTTTCCTCATTGTTTGTTGTACACAAGGATGAGAACTAGATACAACGCGCCTACAGAATGATGCCATTCAATATCTGGGCATCAGGGATATACCTAAGCTTGACCTCTCCTCACTCACTGCTATATTCTCCTCCTCCTAATAGGAGACCCCAAGACTGGACTGGAGTTGTACTGACTTGGGTTTCATTCTACCAGAGCGGAGTACTCCTTACTGTAGGTGGCTAGTACCTCTGGGCTCTTATAAATGGTTATTTTCCTCATTGTTTGTTGTACACAAGGATGAGAACTAGATACAACGCGCCTACAGAATGATGCCATTCAATATCTGGGCATCAGGGATATGCCTAAGCATGACCTCTCCTCACTCACTACTATGTTCTCCTGTTCCTAATAGGAGACCCCAAGACTGGACTGGAGTTGTACTGACTTGGGTTTCACTCTACCAGAGCGGAGTACTCCTTACTGTAGGTGGCCAGTACCTCTGGGCTCTTATAAATGATTATTTTCCTCATTGTTTGTTGTACACAAGGATGAGATCTAGATACAACGCGCCTACAGAATGATGCCGTTGAATATCTGGGCATCAGGGGTATACCTAACCATGACCTCTCTTCACTCACTACTATGTTCTCCTGTTCCTAATAGGAGACTCCAAGACTGGACTGGAGTTGTACTGCGTTGGGTTTCACTCTACCAGTGCGGAGTACTCCTTACTGTAGGTGGCTAGTACCTCTGGGCTCTTATAAATGGTTGTTTTCCTCATTGTTAGTTGTACACAAGGATGAGAACTAGATACAACGCGCCTATAGAATGATGCCTTTCAAGTTCTCTTCAATGATGCCCATTGTAACCCCTTAGGGGCCCTCTACTGTAAAAGCAACTACATACTTTAAACCACTGTAGAAACCCATTCCGGACAATCCCATTGAGTATTTATTAGACCGAAATCTCAGTGTGTAAAATATTGTTTATCCAACATTGAGCGTGGAGTTTTGGTACGACTTGACCAAACCAGTTGCTCGCATTTCCATGTCTGACGTCCTCGTTCACAATTCATTCATGAAGTGTTGAGTTTCCCTTCCACTGGTTGAATTCGATAGTTGGACCAAAATATTTATATCGACAGCCATGTTGTGTTGCTCACACTGTACATCTCTATCGTTCACAATGGGGCTAGGTTCACTTACAGGTCTTTCTTTGTGACAGGATTGAGTTTGTGCGAGCTTTTAGATGAATTGGACCGCATTGAAGATAACGATGAGGAGAAGTAAGACAGTTTAACAAATTTTGTGTTGTGATGATTACGATGACATGAATCCATTGTTCATTACCATTATTCTATGATTGTTAGTATACGTTTTCATAGTAAATTTTATTTGTAAATTATGAATTCATTACCTTTGGTCTTATTGCTTTCTCTTCAGTCACGAGAATTTGCCCATCAGGGAACTGAATTTCGAGAATTTGTCTGATGAAGACCGGCAAGCTCAGGTATGTATTTTTTAAATTATTAGAGGTTATTTTAATTTTGCCGTAGGCAATTTATAAATCTAAACATCTCACAAATATTGTTTCAGGACCAATTAAAAAAGCTGCGAGGTGCTTTGAACAAATTGACTCCTGACAACTTTTACGTTCAGCTAATGGAGATTCAAGACAATGTCCCTGCACATAATAATCACCTTATGAAAGTTTTTGTCAAACAACTTGTTGAAAAGGTTATTATTTTATATCCCATGTCTAAATTCCATATGTATCAACTACTTCAGGGAAGAGTTATAATCTTAAAGTTTAATGTATTTTGCGTGGGAATTCCAGGCAATCGACGAAGAATGTTATTCCCTCCTATATGCACACGTTTGCAAAGCCCTGCAGAACATTGAGTTGCTTGAAGTTGAAGAAGAAACAGTCTACAATTTTGGCGGTGTTGTTTTAGAGGAGTGCTACAACAAATTTTGTTACAACCGAAGCTCATTCAACTGGTGGTCTTCCAATAAGCCGGTGAGTTGAAAGTCTGCGATCAACGTAGCGCTAAGGGAACTCCACCATCTGGAGATTTCAGATACAGTCCACTTGAAGCCAAACAGCTAAAATTATCGTGGAGGATTTGGCCTCTAAATTAATCAGCTGATCTGGATGTTATGTTCCTACTTGGCAATTTTTACTCTCCAGGTCAAAGAACTATAATTTGAACTTCAGATTGGTTGGTCAAGTATGAAGGAAATAGAGGTTATACTAACAGAGTTGTGGTAACCTATTGGTAACTTCGTGGTCGAACCAACCACCAAATACGAGCCAACTTCGGTTGGCTTTGGTTGCACATAATGCGGTCTTGTTCTGGGCTTCTCTCTGGGAAAATTCATATATTCTAATTCTAATGATGTGTCTACAATAATTGGCGAAGGCAGCCTAAACCTCAATGTGTGACCCTCCTCGAGCCATCCACCTCAATTGCTGATATAACGTCTGACGTGTTTGCTACTCAATGTCTTGGAAACTCGCTGGTCACAGCGCATAAACCAACTCATGGATCACCATCAACTATCCAGTGATTTTGCTGTTAGTGTCTTCGAAACTTCCGAACGTAATTGAAACTCAATTGGATGTCTCGCAAAAAACAATATGATTATTTTGTCAATTCAATCTCGTTTTTCAAATGAAATGAAAAGAGAAAAACAAGTTGCTAACATCGTTCTGCCTCTATAATTTTCAGGCCCTAACAATATTTATTTATGCGAAAAAAAAAGATTTGTGTAGTAGTGCAACGAGAAAAGCAAATATTCGAAGTTGGGGTAGAAAGTGTAATTCTTAGTTTGGTGTAATTGATAATTCAACTGGTTTCATTAAATCATATGTTGGTATTTAAGCAATGGTTTGGCTAATTATATGTGCTGTTACTTTCTTTTTCAGACAGAGAGTGAAGTGGTTGGGCTTGAAGCCAAAGAATCAAGAAAAAGAAAGAAGCTTGTGGGTATTATGAGGTAGGATTTATTGAAATAAGCTTGCTTAGATTTGTTTGCTGGTTCAAGAGAAATTAATTCGGTCCATTTAACGTGTTGGAAAAACAACTTGGTTCTGGTTGATCGTTTTTGAAGAGATTCGCAAAATGCTTTAACTAAACAATAGGTACTTCGAATGGAAATGATTGAAATGGGATGATTAATACCTCCTTTGCACAATTGTTACTAACATTAACTTCACTCAGAACATACAGGTAAGAACTCCTGTTTGTTGTGATTGATCTACATCGAATACGTCAATTATGTTGATATACCCGCAAGCGAACAAACGCCATGTAGCTTTTTTCTTTTTGCGCTCCTGCAGTGCGGGCTATTAAGATTGTTTTTAGAAGATAGTTTCTTCTGTTGAAAAATCCTATCCCAGTACTTATTGTTCACATTTTTCCATATTCTCAGCTGTTTATATGGGTCTTCAGCACAGCCTTTTTACGTGCTGCGAAAATCCTGTTCTTAATAATCATAGAAAGTGGGAACAAACTTTTGATAGGTATCACGAATTTTTCTGACTTCAGTCATGTAAATGAATGAAGTGCCAGAAGAACACGTTATCGTTACATGAGTACTTCAAGCTTTTAGGTGGCATTCAAGGTCAAATCAAATAGAAAATATAAAAAATCTGACGTTAGGTGTGGTACATAGTTTCCTCGTCTAGGTAACTTGAACGCAAAATCTTTTGAAATGTTTTAGATGCAGCGTTGGCATTAGGCTTGTTATGGAGGTTTCACGGTCCCGTACTGATGTATTGATTTCTGTGCAAAGGGGGCGACCTACAACCTTAAACGCACATTTCTTGAAAATTGGATCATAGTAGGATGAAAACTGTAGGAGTTGTTTGGCTTGTTATAAGGATTTCATATTCGTGCGTGAGCAGTAACTACTAATGATAGCATCACGTTGAAATCGATATGACTTTACATGACCATTGTTTTCTGATGAACCTGAAAAAGCGCCAGGTAAAATCAACAACAGAATGAAACTGATTAATTTCAAGACAAAAACTGAAACTACAAAAATAAGACAATTCTGAGTCATATTGATTCCAACAGCTTGAAAATAATGTTTTCAAAACAGAAAAAAGATTGAGAAAAACTCGGCGAGCCCCCTGGATCCCCAGGTGCTTACTGCTTAGAGTTTGCGCTCAAATTCAAAAAACATGGAACATGCTTTAGCCACGCTATTTTGTGGTTTTCCTTTCGCTAATTTCTTATCATTCTGCTGGTTTCAATTTACTGTTTTCGTGTCTGCTATTTCGGCTTTACTTATGTTACGCCCTAAATATTACTGATCTCCGTGGTCTACTGACTGAAATATATCTATCGTAATAATGCTGTTAGACTGATAATGTAAATGAGGACTCGCAGCTCAGGTTCTCGCTGAACTGTAAAGGATTATAGCGCTTATGATGACTAACCACTAACTTCCATAAAAGGAAGTACATTATTCTTATCTTATAATATATAAATATATTATATTATGCTATCTTGCGTCACCCATCCTACGTTCCACTTCTGCGTGACATTTTTTGGCTAGTTAGTCCAAGGCTAAAGCATGTTCCATGCTAAAAGAAAATAATTGGGGACAGGTTGTCCGAGCGAGCTAGGGCGTCAGTCCTCTAGCTGTTTACTTTCAGTGGGAGTACTGATTGCCCCGGTTCGAATCCGGCTGACACCAATGATTAGGGCCAAAATCCTATCAGGTGTTGTATACCTGTCCTGTCGTTAGACAGTTCACCTCTGATCTCGATATCACGTGAATCCAAAACGCTCCCAACCCAGGGGCGCGAGGCAGTGGGAAGCCATGAGCGAAATCGTCAGACCTAGTTCCAATCCTCTCTGGAGGACGGCTGGCAACGTCCGCGACGTTACTTACTTTTTGCTAAAAGAAAATAGAATAATAACAGATCAGGCAACGTCGGTCATGTTGACCCAGACCACGTTATCTCTTATTATTTTCAATAATAACAAAGGCACTCGCATCTGAAACTGTTGCCCACTCCATTGACATCATCAGGTGTACTGTTTTGACAGCTACTCAAGGGCCCAAGGCCCTCCCACTGCTCCCTTACAACCCAGGTCGTTTTGAGCGCCACGTTGTCTCCAAAAGGTTAATTTCGGGGGAATAGTTTTTTCATCTCCCGAAAGTCAGCCATGGGTGAACTAGGAAGCGAACCCGTAACTAAAAATATTTGCTGATCTTGTGGAATGCAATTTAGAACTTCTACCGCTTACTCATCTTTTTATCAGCCATATAATTTCGATTTCTTAGGTTCATCGGTGATTTGTACAAAGCTGGAATGATAAATGTAAAAGATGTTTTCCAGTATACAAAAAAATTAGAACAGGAAGATGACGAAAAGTGCATTGAATCTCTATGCAAACTGCTCACAACAGCTGGAAAAGAATTGGAAACGGCAATACTCCAAACAGAAGTCAGTCTATCATATTGTTATTCCAAGCTTACTGGTTTTGTACAACTAGTTTTTCACCTGATTCTATTACTGTACTCTAATTCTTTTATCGTTGGATAGTTCGAAAGCGATTGGTTTTCTATGTGGGAGAGGATCTTGGAGCTGTCCAAGAAAGAGAGGGGCTTACCGTTAAGGCAGAGATTTCTATTGATGAATCTTCTCGACCTCATGAATGGCGGGTGGGTTCCTCGCTTACCGCCTGCTGTGCCCAAAACCTACATCGAAATCGTAGCTGAAAATCAAAATTCGAACGAAAAGGTAAAGCCAGATGCTCAACACTATCCTTTCACTATGTTAAATCTGTATCATTTGTATTACACAATTTCGTTCCTAAAACGTAGTTCACCAAAAAAAGATACTGAAATTCTAATGCACCTACTGATTTTCCCTTGTTGTTAATTATTTTCCAGAATGAGCCTTCTCAAAAAGTTGAAAAAATGGTAACTGAGTCTGTGATATCCAACGAGCCATCAGTAGTCGCAACCGAAAAAGAAATTCTTAGAATCTTGAAGTCTGGTCAAAATGTTTATAACCATATAAATAACTGGGTATGTGAAAGTATGAATTTTGTATTGTGTGTACCCTTACGGTGCGTTATGGGGGGCGTCAACCAACATCCAATTTGTTTAAGTAACAATTGATTAAGTAATTCAATTTATGAACAACCAAAAAAAAAATGTGCATGTTACATTAAGGAATTCTAACTTACTTGTAATTCTAGTTGCCATAACGATTACAAGCACCTAATTTAAATTTACTAGATTACGTAGTTGAAAACATTACATTTCTTCCTCCTTCAAACAGAAAACAATTGTTTTCCCCATCAAAATTACCTTATTTTAACAATTGTTGAACGTAAAATAAACATTACATTAATCAGTGATCTAAAGAAAATAACTATGTATGTAAATTACTCCCTACTTAACCAACATTTAAGGAATTATTAATATTTAAAAGAAAATTATATAATTAGTTTAGTGCATTTATTTTAGATATAGGACTCTTTTTCGTAAATTAATCATGAAAACGCCAGGAAAATCTTATTGAATTAATAAAATAATTCCTCATTCAGGTTTCTCTGAATTTCGGTAACATTTAACTTTATTTTGCAGGAGATAGAAAACTACAAAGGGAGGAAAACTTGGTTTATTTATGCTATGACAAGAGCGGTATTAAGGTTCTCCATTGGTGAGTATGAAACTCTTCTATAAGTAGAACATAACACGTTATATTTCCTTCGTTGTTTATACACTTAATTTCGTTTATTCTTTTCATACAGTGGGAAATGTCTTGGACAACCACAGGTTCGCCGAACTCATACAGCTTCTAAAGAAATATATCAATTCCAGACAAGCAGAAGTAGCTTGCATGTATGCTGTACAGTATATTATAGTCGCCGAAATGGGCAATCCCAAAGGTAATTCTACAGTCTAATGCTTTACAACGGTCGAATTATTTGACACAATCTAATTAATTATCGTAATCATGTTCAATTGTGTGTTAAGAACGATATTGCACGATATGACTTTGACTGAAACGTTGAAGTTTCCAGTGTTAGAAAATCTAATTAGGATTGAGATCATTCACCGAAATAATTCAAGAGACCTCTATTTTTTTCTGAAATCACATCTGCATTTAGACCAAAAAGTTAGTCGTGGAGTCTATGTGAGTGGCAGAAACAAGCTCCCACGATCATCAGATAACCCACCATATCTTCCCTTACCACCTCACTTGAATTAGCCTCACCATAATCAAACATATTTCGTGTACACATCTATCCGGATAACACATGAAGAATTACAAAAACTGGCTTAAGGTTCAGGAGCTCCTTTGTCAGGGGCCACTGTTTATAGGTATAGGGTGCTCTATGGTGTCTACGTTGTATCAGGGAATCACAAGGAATGTCTACACTTGTGCAGCTTTTGTTCACCAATGTCATAGCGCAAGGTGTGAAGCACGTGATAAATCCCAAGAGGCGTGCCTCATCCGAGTTGAACAATAGGGGAAGGGGTAGCGCACGCTGAACCGCAAGGGTTGGATTTCTGTGCATCACACTGTTTATCTTGCGTGAGTTTTCCTTTGAAAAAGTGCTGTCTTCTAGTTTTTGATTGTTTATAAAATTTTTAATGCGAAGGAAATGTTTGAATTCATCGAGGATTACAGTAAATTACCTGTTCTCTGGAATGTAAATGATAAAATGTATACTAACAAAATCTCGTGGAATGATGCGTTGGCCATTTTGGGTGCAAAGTACAATTTGGACACCAAAAATGTTGAAAATCAAATTAAAAGCTTGAGGTCTTACTTTTCCAAAGAACATGCAAAAAGTCTGCTGACTCAATCGCGAGGGTTGGAAGAAACCTGATGGGCAAATGTGGACATTGTATCGCATGTGTCAGAGACAATCTTCATGAGGCAAGTTGAAAGACAAAAGTGTACAAGTGTAGACATACCTTTACGAAGGCCATTACTTTTCACTGCGCTAGTTTTTGCATAGGGTTACCATCGATTTATACAACTAATCTATAGATTACTAAAAGGATTGATTTAGGATATTTGCCAACCATCCAACTGAATAGAGCACTGACCTCCGTGTAAACAGTGGCCTGTATGTGACATTGACTGGGCACAACTGGTGGAAGACAAACGAGCTCCTGAACGGCAAGTCAAAATTTCTCCACCGACGTTTTAAATTGAGATAAACTGGCTCCATGACACCTGTTTTTCAGGTTTATTGGAGAACATTTGTGAAATGCTTCATCAAACGAGGACCGTATCTTACATCGCATTTTTGGATTGGAGGGAAAACTGGTCCAAAAGCCCCATCCTCGAAGTTCAAGGAAAGGCAGACGCGCAGATAACTCTTGCTGCATTCTTCATAAAATTATTCTGGGAGAGTATCAAACCCTCCAGCCGATATAAGTCTATTGTGAAGGAGCTTAATAGTTTCGATCTCGAACATTTTGTGTCGATGTCCAAATTACCACCAGAAATTGGAAAACGTGAGTTTCTATTCTATATTTTATGACCCCAAATGCAACACATATTGTGCAAATATCCTCACTCATTGAACCTGACAAGTATTAAATTCAGAGCAAAGGAAAACACAAAAATGAATCACCTATCCTGTGAGTGGATATTACAGTTGTACCATTTCTTACATAAAGAACTTTTCAAAACCAAAGTCACAGGTTTAATTTAAAGAAATATATTTAAGAGGTAATGTATAAACCAGTAGTTGAATCTCAGTTCTATAGGATAACCCAATCAGCTAATTCTCATTTGACTATAATTTTAACTTCGAATGCTGTTCAAGGAATGAAGATCTTGTAATAGATTCAATCATTTTCACAAGATCAGTTTATAACAGGTTTTTCTATAAAAACTAGTTTCAAGAAACTAAAATAGCAGATAGGTGGCATTAAATGTTGATAGAAACGACAATAAGCCAGTCAACTGTTCAATTTCAAACATCTACCATTAGGAGTTGAAAAAGCCCATGAGAAGTAGAATTATTTGCCTTTTGAATGTATTGTTAATGTATTGTTACGTGAACGTATGGGTGATTTTCAAAAAAAGTGTAAATGGTATGTAATTTTAAGATTCCTTCAGATGTACGAGATCTTGTGTACCATTCCTTCTTTAAAAATGTTTTAAATACCAATGCGCACAATAGTCATGGTCAATCAGGTATGTTTCTATTCATAAACCATTTTTTATTTGACGTTAAAAGCCCAATTCATCATTACCACCACATGTAACAATCTCATTTCCATTAATTACATCCTCTCTTAGAATGGGAGGCGTGTATTTGTTGTTGAAAAATCTTTTAAAATTTGAAAACGTAGTTCAACCTTTACAAAAATGAAATCGCTTGTCTTCTAATGTGAATGTATTGCCTAGAAACTCATTTGAAAGTGTGAAACTACAAAAATCATCATTTACCATTTGGTAACCAACCAAAGAGAAGCAAACAAGGGAATTTTGCAAGACTGACAGTTTGGGAAGTGGGTGGCAACACTGCCAAAGAGCAAGAAAGGCTTCCCAACTAACCTCTCTCCAGCTAGTTGCCAGCAAGCATAAAGGGATCTATCATTCAGTTGCGTACATTTGTAGGTCTCATTACCACAACTCTATCAATTTTCAATATTGAAATGTATGAATATTTCTAATTTTTGTGTTTGATTAACCTTAAAATGGATTTTGAAAATTAACCATGATGTTTGAGAAACCTGCACTTTCTTAAGAAAAGGCTAACTCACCAACTCCATATTCTCATTACAACTAGGGATGGGACATTATTATTGAAATATCGATGTTTGGCTTCGATATTACGATGTTTTGCCATCGATGCCACACGTTCGATAACATCGATATATCGATGTTTTGGTCCGATAACATCGGTTTGGTTTGCTCTTCACTCACTGTGAAAATTCCATCTGGTGTGCTTGCTACCTAACGTGAAAAAAAAGAAATATTCCGAATCTCTTAATTTGGAGCGTTACATCTGTTTATTCTTGTCAGAGACGTTTCGTCCCGCAGCGGGGACTTCCTCAGTCTTCCGTTGATCTCTTTGAGGATTGCTCCTGCGTCCCTGCCTAGCTCAATGGCAGTAGTGTTAATAGTGGGTGTGGGTAGTGGAGTGACCACACCCACTATTAAAAGAAATATTAAACATTCTTTCAACTGCTGTAGTATTAGCGAATTTTCGAAGAAAGAAAAACTATTTTTCTCGGTCGAAAATATTTTCAAAAAATGTTTGCACCAAAATCCGTCTCAAAGCATTCTAAATCCACTGTCAAAAGGCACCAAAACTCATTCCAGACGATAACTCTCGATAGAATTGAGAGAGAAAGCTCAAATTTGCACAAAAAATAAGCTTTCAAAAGGCTAAGTTAGAAAATGGGCACAATCGCCTCACTCGAAGGGGAGATTTGGCGCATTTCCAATGGGGGGAAAATTACCCGAAAACCCTTAAGTAGGTGACTCTCTTTTATATAGGTTTTGTGAACTATCACACGATGGTGAAATCGGATTGGAGATATCTCAATCCGTTCTACTAGAGCAGTTTGAAGATGATAAAACAAGGTAGATGGGCAAAATTGGAAAACAAATTATGAGATTCTTCAGCTTTCAAAAATTTCTAAATTAAAATGAGGTATCACAAGTCAGAAAATAAAAGTTTTTTTTTTTTTTTTTTTTTTTGCGTAATTTTTCCTCATGCAAAATTAGTTTGAAAATTTGCTCATTTCGTCATGCTACATGAGTGGAACTTTTTACCATCTTCTTCAGCGTTGAAATACCTTTAAAATGAGATATCATTTGTCACGGAATAAAACTGTTCGATTTTGCATCAATATTCCTCATAAAAACCGTGTGATAAGGATGCTGTTAACTGATAGGACACCGATATCGAAAATATCTTTGTTTTCACCCGATATTGGACGACATATCGATGCCAACACTCAAACATCGACATCAATATCGATGTTTTGTCTCGATGTCCCATCCCCAATTACAACCCATCAATCCTTCTCAATACCACCATCATTTCATTGAATTGATTAAAATTTGAGATTTTGGATTTGAAATTATGATTAGAGTGTCACATTGTTCTTTGTTTTTCTCTTTATGATCCCAGGAAGCCTTATGCAATTTTGGGAGACATTTGGAGATGTTAGCACGATTTCAGCATTGGAAATTGCACTTTTTTTTAGAATCACTCGTATATATTAGTTGAAAACTGACTAAATCAATTTCCTTACAAAATGTTGCACATCACCTCTAGCGTACGTTCTTAAGTAAGAATTTCGTCATTGATCGTTGCAGGAATTAAGATGGAAGAAGAAAGAGAACAATCCGAGCTCAACAGGAGAGAAAGAGAAGATAGTTTGGCAGTTGGTTTCTCTTCAAACACACATTAAAATTCCTCGACATAGCCTTGTACGTTTTGTTCATATTTTTGTTATTCGATTATGTATTTAAAATAATATATCCTGCATAACACGTGAGTTATTGATCAGAACGTACTCAGAAAGAATTGAATGTCAAACACCTACGTTTCCTTTTGCATATAATGTTAATGAGGTATATCGAAATAGGTACAAACAAAATGTGGCCTGTACTGTACAAAAGGTATTAATAAAAATTATTCAATAAAATGTGGTTCTCAAACCAATAAAGTTTCTGAGCAATGATAATCGATTCCACTCACAATTTTTTAACCTACCCACCAAATTCCTACACTTAACATTTCGACCTATACCTATCAGTAGTTTGAGAAATAGGTATTGTTTAATTCAACCAACATTTATAGAACAATACTTTTATTTAGGTCAGTAAAAATGAATAGGTTGTCAAGATAGGTGTACATTCTTGAGCAGGGTTCACATCCATCCAGAACGTTCCGGAAATACGGATAGGGGAAGCTAGTAAAAAGCAGTGGAGGGAATAGACCGAGCATAAGCTAACAACTCGTTTCCCGCTCTTCCTCTCACAGTTGTTTCAGTTACCGACGCCATTCCGTATGCGTGGTAGTGAACTGCGCCTTATTATTCTCTCCTCAACAAGACATGGACCTAGCAGAGAACGACATCCGATAATGGGAAGACCACAAGTTATAAGAAGAGGTGGATTAGTACCTAGGTGTCATTAAGAATGGCGGCCGATGATGGGAAGATCACAAGTTAAAAGAAGAGGTGGATTAGTACCTAGGCGTCATTAACTCCTGTCCCTCAACGTACTGCATCCCATAAAACCTGGCACCTCCACGTGGTCCATCCCGGGCACACTCCGGTAGAGTGTGGCTAACGACAGAGGGGACAGGAGGGCCTGCTGTATCATCAAGAAAGAGTGAGGGAAGTCCACTACTGCCGCACACGATAAGTCCTGCCAGATTGTATTGGGCCAGAATGGCCCCAGAAACAATCGATCCCACTCTGATACAGCAGGTAGTGAACTGCGCAGAAATGAAGCGAAAAATATTTGAAAAATCCGATGCGTAGTTTACTTCAAAAGTACTTGTCTGGAAAAAATATTCCCCCTAACCAGCTGATGTCCAACCAATCAGCTGCTTGTACGCACTTGCTGAATAGCTTTCCAGATGGATGTGAATCCTGCTTTACTATTGGTTACACTATTGTGATCTAACTAAAAAGATTTACTAGATACTGGTACAACTTAGTCTTAGGTTCCAGTTGAAACAACTGATAATTTTACCAAATATTGAAAAGAGAAGTAATGAGCAGGTGTTCCAACTGAAATTACGCCTACTGTGAATAGTTAACGAAAGGCATCTAAAACAAAATTAAATTTGAACAGCTATCATGAACACTGATAGGTAAATTAATAAACTTCGTAGTTTCTGACGCACGAATTGTTCGCCGCTAACTGGAAGACACTGAATTGATTGTTCTTAATTTGTTTCATTCGTTCTCGAATTTAGTTTTTCAAGTCCTCTTCATTAAATACAATTTCTTCATTAGTCGACTGTGGAACTCAATGGGATGAGCGATTTTAGCCGGGTTGTATATTCGAAAATCCTTGGGATTCATCAGAGCTTTATTGACCATAGTGAATATTTCGCAAATCTCGAGTTCCGGCCTCTCCTTCAGAACCTCGCATAGGACCTGCATGAAAATCGAGCCTTTCGTCGTGTTGCGGATGCTTATAAATCCAGGTATGGTTGAGAAACAGACGATCAGATCGATGACGTCTGAGCGGATCTTCTCTCCCCCTAGAGGAGCGTCAGCTTCGTAGAAGCCTTTGGAGTGGGCAGTATAAATGCTGTCGCCCCTGCAGGCGCACACAACCAAGACTTTTGGGACTTTATTCAATACACTGATCTCGTATAGAATCTTCATTATAAGTTTCAAGGAAACGTACATTCCATCCGTTCCCATTATTTGACCTTCTTGACCGTGCGACATGATTGTCAAAAACAACATCGAATGGGTCTTTCTCTTGAAATGTGACGTTATCGTTTTTTTTATTTGAGGCTCAAATTCCGAGCTTTTCAAATTACCTAAAACCACCACTTTGAATTTCAGTTTCTCCATGACTTGTTCAAGACAATCTTTATCCAAAACAGATGCGGCTCTATTGTTTTCCGGATCCATGAAATCGAACTGATTAACAATCAGGCATAGACCGACTTCGTTTTCATCTAATATCTCGTACGTATCCAGCGTGTAGTCATCAACTGTCAAACTTTCGGGCGATTGATAACCATCAGGAGCAATTATTTCTATCAAATTGTTCAATCCAGTTGAATGTACGGCTCGTTCTAAACGATCGAATCCCTTCCCGGAATAAGGGACAATTTCATCAATTGATTCCCAGAACATGAAATACATTTCCAAATAATCGTGCTCCTTAATTGGCATATACAGTTCAATTGATTCTTTCATGGCGTTTAGAAATTTCGTTTTGTGCCTCTCGTCTAAACCTTCGCATATTTTGAAAATCCGTAGCTTATTATAGTTCAGAACTTTGTCGCTGGACTCGTTGATGTTGAATGATGCATCCAGTTTATTAACTCTAAAGACATTCAATAAAATCTTGAAGTTACCCACCTCCACTAACGCTTCGATTATCTTTCTTTCCCAATCTGTGATGTATTCGCAGCACGCTTCGAAGAAGACATTACGTGGTTCACATGATTTTATCAGTAATTCGTAGATTCGGTTGTTGGCTACTTGATTCTCAGCCATCAAATACAAAAGAGACACAGCATCACAATTATCCAACTCGTGACTTAGCTCCCACAGACTCTCTCTAGTGAAAAGGGCCGCTTTGGGAATGCATTTCACAACCAATTGGTCTCTGACAAAATCTATCTCCATTTTGATGGTCTTAAAAATGTCATAGACCTCTTAATCCTTCAAGCAAGAACGTTTTATAATTATTGGTCACAACTTACCGACCACCTCCTTTACTGGTATACTAAACTATGCCAGAATATGAAGTAAAGATCTGTTGCAAGTTACAATCGCAGACTTCTCGTTATTTCATTTCATCTGTTAAAGTAGGTGACGTTTCGTACCAAATCGAAGAACATGAAAATAACATGTAAAAAATAACAACCAGATTGATATAACTCCCGTTTGAGGTTAAACGTTCTGTCAAACGGTATCTTGAACTTCCCACTGACTACAAGTGATTAGAGTTGGGTGGTTCACTTTTTGTCGATGCCACAACTTGTTCTTGACCTAATCTTCTCTCTTCTGGACTTGGTTTTGGTGAAACAAATGGAGGTCTGGAGACAAGCACCATATCTCCTAGAATAGCTCTCTTCCATCTTCAATTATGTCTGTAATGCATTTTTCAGATGTTAAAAGAAGAGGTTTCACCGTCAACTTTCATCAAGATTCTGGATGAAAAGTCAAGAATGAAAAAAATATACATACATGTAGGTACCTCTGCTGAAATGCAGTTTTTCTAGTAGGGGAATGTCGGGAGGGTTGGGACAGCTAGAGGATACAAGCTGTGAAGCATTTTTGATCAACCATTAATGTTTATTTAGAAAGGTATTATTTAAGAACCTAAATCGCATTTCCCGCCTTCTTTTTCCACGTGTTAGTCATTACTGGTCATTTCCTGATTTTGACGAGTCTGTGTGTGATTTTTTGACAACTTTAAAAGTTTTTGGAGACGTTCCTAACGTGTTTTTTCCCCCAAAATTGGTGCCACCTACAACAATAATCCGAATAAGTAACTCCATTATTATTTCTGCTTTGAAATTACCATAGTGAAGAGAAAACTAACTACCTTGCTTTTTTGTATTTGCGGGAAGTTTGGGACACTGAGATGAGGGACAGTTGGGACATGTCCCATTGCTCCCGCCACTGTCCCAACCCTCCCATCACAATCCAAACTGAAACCCTGATCGTCGAATTCGGTATTTCAGTTCTATTTAGTATGATTTCACGAATTTCTTGGCATGCCAAATCGTGTGGTAACATCTCACAGACAGCATTTCTCATTCTAAGCAATATATTACGCGCGATTTTCGATTTGAAATTTTAACCATGCTTTGCAATAGATTTTTTTTTTTTGTATTTTGATAGATTTCTCGTCAGTATTCATAGTCTATATTCTTGTCAATATTCATAGTCTGACAATTTATTTAGTTCCTAGCAACTAATTATTTAGAACGATATTCGAACATCCTATTTTTAGGTAATTTAAACTAAAGTTCCTATTTCTCGTCATTTTATTACATTTGCAAGTTTTATTGTTCAAATTTAATACAGATATATTGATGGTTGGCGTTAACTGTACTTTTTTATAGACGGTGTATAGACCTCAACCTTGAGGGTTGAGACAAAACAAGAAGCCCTAGTATTTATTTATTATTTGGTACTAGGAATGGATATAAGCTTTCAGAAAATATCCGGAAATGAGGTAAGATGTTTAGCTTCGCGTGGAAATTCTCTGAATAGCAAAATTTGCTTTCCGGTTGTTTGAAAAATCAAAATGTGGAAAATGTCCCAACATTCCCCTACTAATTTCAAAATGATGTCAACAAGGCTCAATGTAGTTTCCTCAGAAAGTTGTTCCATAAAATTGAAATATTTGAAGACAATTTTCAGAAAAGTCTTGATTTGAAGGTTGAAGGTTGGTCTCGATCAGCAAAATACCTCAATACACTGATAGACGCCGTTTGTTGAACACAGAATCCCCTGCACCAAATTTAATACATGGGCCCTCCTTAGACCACTCTGCTACAGGGAACTCCACGTTTGTAATGTTAACCTGATCAATTACTTGTTAATTATTTTGAGAAAGGACAATATTCCAAACTGTAGATTTGTTTGTGGTGTACATTTTTGAAGTAGAAGTGAATGAATGAAGCTACCCCTCATGGTTTCTGGCATCTTGTGTGTAACTGAAGTTCACTCATACTGACCTAAGTGGTGCTTTCCCTGTAGTCACTTGGTCGATTCTCCTACTGTATTTATGTTTGCTATGTTATTTTAACTACTATGTTCACATGGAAGACATCAGGGGTGGCTGCTGATAGGAGCATCTGCACCCCCTGCCCAAAATAAAAAAGGTACCTGATAATCATAATATTAAAAGTATATTGTGATACTGTTTTCCAAATTTTCCCCATGCATCCTTATTGAAGAGCAGAAGAGTTTAAAATTCACGCAGCGAAGAGAGCCTCGGGATGGTAGAGTTGTGAGTTAGGTGACTGGGGTTAAGGGTTCACTGTCCAGGAGTGAAGCAGACGTGAAACACAGCGCTTCCCGAAAATAGTTATCTGTTCCCCTGCTAAGAATGCTAGGGTACTCTAGAATCACCAAAACACACTCTTATCCTATCATCAGTTGATTGTCCCCACCCCTTGTGACTGAACTGTATTAGCTGTACACACGCGATGGATACAGTAAGTGCTATAAAACGTGAGTTTGCCAAATTGTCAGTGGAGCAAAGAGTGATTATTCATGATGTCCCCATTGACAGGACTGCAAAAAACCTCAAAGGAAAGCAGAAATTGTTTCACAATTCGCAAGTTCAACCCTCATTACTATGAAAAGGTTGATTGGCTCTGCAGATTTGAGGTAAGTAATGAACCTTTCTGCAATAATAAATGAAGCTTGGTTTTTAAAGATGGAATTGGGCTTTCACCTCCGCGATGATTCTTGCTGGGCAGATATGAATTGCAACATTACAACTGTTGCAAAACACGGTTTTCTGAAGTTTGACAATCATTTTCATTTTGTTTTAGTGAAGATCTTTAAAATGTAGTATTGAGTGGTTTTTTTTTTCACGATTTGAAGCCAAGAAAGCGGACAAGATTGATCTCCTTTGCATATTGGTAGTTGAAAATTGAATTTGCCTGAAAAAGCACATTTTTGTCCCATGTTCCCTTCATAGTTGTCCCTTATGGTCACAGTGCACCCCCAGGGTTTAAGGGCATGCCCTGCCACTTGACATCTTAGTATCCATCTTCATGTACCTCAGTTCTTTCCAAGTCATTTTTCATTCAGAAAAAGGATAGGGTAAGCAACCTTGTATGTATCAGCAATACATTTACTCAACAAAAAGTAACAAATGAGCTACTAATTTAAATCTTAGGAAACTACAGAAATCATTGAAATCGACCAATAGTACTAACACTTAATATCACAAACACAAACTCAATTTCGAGGAGAGTACGAACAATGTCACACGCTATGCCCTGAAAAACGTAAGTGACTTTTCCTTTGTAAAATTTAAGAAAAACAAAACCCTTAATAAAATATTAAACAAAACATTTCAGCAAGGAACTCCCATTTATTCCTATTTACAGCCAAGTTAATAATCAAATCACAATCGGTAGTTACAGAAAAATCAGATCATTTGATTAGCTAAATCTATGAGAAGTACTATTCCTACCTACTTGTCTAATTAGATAAAAATCAGGAAAATTGTCTTATAATAAAAATTAAAACTATCAGTATTACGTGTAACCCTTAGATATGACGATATTTTGGTTAATAGATGGGACTACCTATTCAATATCAAAGTAAACGGTACTGCAACACAATTTACATTAAGCTCAACACGAAATAATAATACTCCTAGCTTATTTGGTAGGTTAGTATTTGCAAACCTACTTGGGGAGTAAAACTATAATCTTCAAATTGATGTGATTTTCATATTTGGTTGAATATATGAATATATTTCGGGATGGGCGGAATTTATTGATTGAATAAACTTCTTCCTCCGGCTCTGATCCCCATTTAGTTTTTAAAAAATGCAAAGCATGCATGAACGATAAAACTAAGAACTACAAATGCTGCTCCAAAACTTACTAGATAATTGAATATGCAGCTTAACGTTTTGGAAGGAGTATTAGTTAGTTACGGGTACCACATATTCCCTTTCGAACGCCCTGTCATTCATCCAAGGTTTCATAAACAGTAAAGGGAATTCACAGGTGGTAGAGGATAATTGTTTCAGAATCCAGAAAACATCTACCTACATAATATAAGGATGGAACAATTAATTATATAAGAGCTACCAAAATAGCGTGGGAATCAACATCAATCAGGATCTTCGTAGATCATATAAAACTCTAAAACATCATATAAAACGCTGAGCCACATAAGTCAAGATATTTAAATAAAATGAAATGCAGTATTAGGAATTGCTAGTTCCACCTCTTGGGTCAATATAGTTAAAAAAGCTTAGCTTGTTTTCAAGATTTTAGTGACACCAAGGAGGATGGAATGCATTTGGTGAGGTTTGAAATGCAGGAAGAATAGTGGAGTGGTGAGTTATCTCTTAGAAGAGGCTTGCTGAATATTGGGTGAGAAATGGGCGGAATCAACGTGGCGCTTTCGCATTTTGGCGCGGTGACGTGCAGACGAGATGAACCAGGAACCATTGTCTTCAAGGTGTATTCCTCGCCTGCGCAAATAGGATCGATGGCGGCCTAGACCTAGAAACCAGGAGGGATCAGTGGAGGTTTGTGTAGCACGAGATTTAGCTCGATGTTTAGCAGCCTCTATGTACCAGGAAGCTCTATCATTGTCATCTCCGTCATCACTATCACTGTCGTCATCTGTCCCTTCTTCAGAATCATCCGAAGAGCACGTACCACAGCTTCCCATCTTATCTCCATCTTCATTCGGATTACATTCATCCAACTTAATTCCTTCTGGAACCGAATCTTCAGAGTTTGTGTCCATATTGTACTCGTCTTCTGTATTAATCATATTCCCCAAACCATCTCCAAAAAATTTGGTCACACTATTCGGTAATTCATACAATCCATTGATGGTCGGGTTCCCTCCTAAGACTCTGAACACGTCTTTCATCTCTTTTACAAACTCTTTCCTCCATTCCTCATAATTCCCCTTTCCTTTGTCTTCCCCTGTATGCCAATTCTTGATAAAGCTTCCGTAATTTTTCACTTTCTTGAAACCCCCCTGACGGTTTTCCAGAGCCCAGAAGCTGCCTTCTTGAAATATTTTGTCATATTATTAAAAAACGATTTTCGTCTGTGTTTTCCATCTTGAAAATAGTATTCTTGTCCATCTCTTTTACCACACCTCCCTCCTGAGCAGTAATCCTTATCAAAATGTTCCTTGGGTTTACCATAATTAATTCCTTCATGTTCATACCTCATCTTCCCCTTCCCAAAATGATCTTCTGAGTCTTTACTTCTTCCAAAACTATTGCTTTCTTGACTCTTATGCTTTTCAAAATGTTTCTTCTTGTTTTCTCTTTGGGCGTTATTGTTTGACTCCTGAGAATTATTAATATTTTGTTTATTTTTTTTGTTTGAGTGCTCACGCTTTGAGTCTGCACTTTGATCAGATGTGCCTTTCTCAGATGCTCGTTCTCCGTTATAAGTCCTTTCATTTTGTTGTTCCTTACTAGTTTTTAAGATGTTGGCATTCATGTCATTGTGATAAAACTCTTCATTTTCTGGTAAAGATTCCACATTAGAACCAATTTTCTTTTCCTTATAACTTTCACGAGCTTTGCTATCTTGATGCTCAGTGTGTGGTTGGTATTTTCTTGCTTTTCGAGCCTTGTCTATATTTTCCCTAATTTTTTTGTCGAGATTTTTCCAATCGAACCCGTCTTTTGCAGAACTTTGAACCGTCTCATAATCTGATCCTCCAAGAGGAACAGAAGATCTTACAAAGAAGTCATCAGAATTACCCGATTCGTCATTCGATTTGGCATTATCGACAACCACACCATCTTCAGGAGACGACTTTGTCCCTCCTCTTTGATTTTTCACGATGGAGTCCAACCTTTCCACTATAGAGCGAAATCTAGGAGACATCGAGTGGGAGTAAAATGCATACCATGATTCAAAATTGGATTCTGAACTCTTAGCGATCATGTTTTGCAGATTCCGAATGAGCATGAACTTTTTGTGATTCGTTTTCTTATTTGAATGATCGACATTGCAAGTAGAGTCAAGCCCCGCCCGCATCAAGTTTTTGTAGAGATCTATTTTATATTCAAATAAGCTATTCATGATTTGAGAGTAGAGGAGATTTTGTAAGAAAATTATATCTTCGTTAATAGACAATATAACATTTTTAGTGTTAGAGTCGAATATTTCCGAGTCTGCAGCGTAGACAGGAGTATTGATGTGATTATCTGACTCAAATTTCTCATCATCTTTCAATCCTTGATTAGGCAAGGATGAAGGAGAGTGTGGAGTTTCAGCTTTTGAAACAACTTCTTCTTCCTGAATTAACTTTTCTTTCATTGGTACCTTATACAAATTTTGATCGAATGAATTGATCTGATTTAAGATACTTTTTTCGTATTTTCGCGATTTTTCTACACCATATTTATGCGACTCTGCAGATTGTAAACTTGGACGATGCTCTGTGGACTCATCTTGTGTATCGCTAAATATTTCCTTACTATTCTCAACGTTCATAACAACACCAAAATCTTCCTTTTTCAACTCATCTATAGCATTTTGACGTTTGAGGGGTCTTCTTTGATTAAAACCTGACCCTGGAATATTTTTTCCATGGGCCACATAATCAGACGGCATTTTGGAGAGAATTTCTTGTAAATGTTGCTCATTTTCAAGGCGTAGGACTGACTGTAATCTTGAGATAGCTGAAAAATCAAACAAGCAGGTGAGTAATTTAATTTCTACAGATTGTAACACGGTGAGGTGATGGAAGGGTATAGTTGCCCCTTCCAATGAGCTGAATGCAGTTGAATGCTCCGCCACGCTCAGAGGATGACCCAGACGATTGAAGGCGTCTGATTCATCGCCCAAGGCGACAGATTCTACAATCGTGAAGGGACAACTAACCATATCCATCACAAGTTGCATGTAATTTTACAGCCAAATACTGTGAAACAAGATTATTCAGTAATCAACATTTGTAGATATAGTGCTCAGTATGCAATAGTTATTTTGCAGCCATGTAATTAACAATGGTACAATTGTTACATACAATTCACAAATCCGTGGATGACTTGTTTGTAGTATTACATACATATTGCTTTGTGTGGCTCAACAAATTGAATAAATAAGAATTAGAGGAGTTCCGAAAAATCTGTTTCATATGAATTGATAACATTCATTTGACACACCTGGTGTTGGGAAAAAAATTATTTAAACTGGTATTTTGCCATTCTCCTGGAAAATACTAACCTCACTGGCAGAATTGATGGTAGGGGAAGTTTAGTTAGTGACAACTTACCTTGTTCGAGTTCTTGGACTACTTGGGCAGGAGAAGAATCATCACGTTTATCAGGTAATTCTTGAAATTCTGAAAAATCAATGAAAAGAACGGTAGAGGGAAACCAACATAAATCAATAAGCTAATTTTCAACGTGTAGGATTAGTTTTCACAGGCAAACAGCGTTAATTAATGTATAGACAAATATACATACTGTGGAATAAGATGTAAGACGAAGCAAGTAAGCAGCTTATAAGAGCAAGTAGGATGGACGCAATAACCACGTAACATAGTTTGATTTCTTGGTGAGTTTGGGTTGGTACAACCAGGCAGTCGGGCAGCTTGGCAAAAAACCGTGTAGTCAGGTCATTTAAGGGGTCCAAATTCACTAAGTCTGAGTCGAAATCGCCATCCTCAGAGCCAGTTGTTTCCACATCTCCCGATTCGGCAATACGCTCAGTCTCCGTGAACTCGGCAGTTCCCTCTTTTCGTCCATGCGTCTCTTTACCTGTGAATAAAGCGCGTAATAATTTTTAGTCAGCAAGAAGATGATATCAAAAACAAGACTCCAACCATATTGTATTAAGGGGTTGAATTAGTCCAGATGGTTCTGAACTGACCGTGCCCCTTTTTGGCCTTATGCAAGGCGACAAAACGAGTTCACTCTCCAAAGAGCCAGGCTGGAACTAATTCTGACAGTTCCAGTTCTTCCAGTTCTACCCCCTAATATTTCCCAAATGGTGCTGGCAAGTGAAGCTTTTTCGTTGTTATCGTTATCTGTGTTGTTTCTTCTGAAATTCAAATCCCCCTTGAAATGAAAGGGACAGATTTCCGAGCAACTGGAACGATTCGGGTGTACAAATAAAAATGTTTGTAATTCTCAAGTTTTTCTTTCAAACAAACGCTTTTCAAAGTTATTTGTAAATTATTTTATTTTGATACCTACTAGTCTTTAAATCCTGTAAAGATCCTGCAACTTTACTTCAGCAAATATTGGACAATTCATTTAACCACATTTAATGATGATACATTGTCGGCTTGGTGGCAAAAGTATTGGAAATTTGACAGGAGAGCAGTTAGACATTTCGGGCCCTCTTTAAAATGAAGTAGCTCTAACACCTGCCACATTTCACGTACAGGGGTGTTTTTTCTCATTAGCCAAACAGTCCGCCTAACGCTAACCAAAAGAGTCAACTGTTTTACCAATAAATATCGTAGTTTCACCTCCTTGTGGAACGTGATTCCCAAGTTAGGTTATGCGTGTTGAGGTTATCAGTTCCAAATTGGTTCGACCCAGTAACGTCTGCAAGGATTAAATTAACGGGTCTCGTTCTCTCCCTATCAGTCCTGGAACAAACCTATTTCGATTCTGAACTAGTCCTAAACTCTGTACAATCAAACCATAAATGCAACAATAAATAAAAGAGTGATCAGTTCTTAAACTGAGACATTTTTCAATCCATTTTGAGTTTGAAAACTTAAGAACACGCTTAACAAAGCTATCAATTTATATTCATACAAGAGTACTACAGATTTATATACATTTTGAATAAAGACAAGGAATAATTTCGGTGGTGTTCCCATATTGTAAGCATACATATTTCGTTTTTTGCGAGATATGAGTTTTTATAGGTGTAAGGATGGAAGGAATGGCCTTTTCAATATTCTAAACCTAGAGCATCCAAGTACCTACACTAATTTTCTCAAGGAGATCCTAGGTTTTCATTTTATTTCCCAATTAGTGTCGATATTCCCAACTAAATTCGTTATTATTGCCGAAAGGAAATTCGTCCACACGATTGCCAATGTTGAGTATTTGTGAAACCCGATTGGATATGTTGACGTAGTTGACGCTCAAGTAACAACTCAATTCAATATTACATTTTCAAATATTAAAAGGTTTTCCAGACGAACTTTATCAGAAAGTAAACATGTTCATTCACACAATGCTCCCAGATTGATCTACAGCCCAGAAAAATTAATATTTGTCATATCTGTGTGCACGAGACAATCAGTTGACACATAACAAATATGGAGTCGCAACAAACAGAGCCTTGTCGCATACTCTCAGCATTCAAGTAGTTCATAATCAAATTTTGATTATCATGAGCCACATCGATGCTATGCCTCCTAAATCGCTATTTTTTACAATTATTTTCAATAATAACCCTCAGTAATCGTATACCAAAAATTTATTACATCCTCCTCAAATTTTGTAATTTTATATTTCGAAGTGCGTTGATTCCAAATATGCAATGTCCGTTCGCCTTACAAAAGGACTTTGAACGTATGTGAAAAATCCACTCTTTCTCTCGTCAGCAGCACTAGGGGATCTGACTTCTGGGCAGCCCAATTGCCTCACACAAAATAAATACATTGGGCCCAAAAATATTTTTTGAGGTTTTACTGACAAAGGCAAGAGGGATGTTGTTTCCTAGTAATTTTGGAAGCAAAATTGACTAAAAGAAGTTTCAGATCCGTAGAAAATCACTCAGGCCGAATAAATACCATTTTTTTAGGTTAAAGTGAGCCCTCAAACCTCACTATGACACGTTCAATCAAGAATTATTCAAACAATAATGAACCCATGTGTTGAAGTGGCAGCGTTTTCAAAGAAGAACCCACATGTAAGTTCATAGGAAACTTGCTCATTTGCAATCAACAATCTCTTGAGTGTGGAAGTGAAGCGCAAATCATGAAATCTTAGGATATTCGTAGAACTGCTGTTCATAAACTGATATTCAAAAGACACATATGACCAATAACACAGAGAACAGATGCTGCTCCAATGACATCATCTGGTTCACAGATGGGTCTAAAATGGAAGTAGGAACTGGCGCAGGAGTACATGGGGCTAAACCCCAGTAGAATACCTCAATTCCACTACGGGAATACAAATCTTCATTTCAAGGGGAAATCGTGACAATCGAGGCAGCAGCTGCTGAGAGCTTCAGGAGGGGAGACAAAAAGGCCCACGTCCGCATCCTCTCAGACAGTCCAACCATCTCATCACGAGTGGTTTGGTGCTGCACGCGAACCCTCACCAACCTAGCCAAACATAAACGGAGTTCGCCTGGAGTGGGTGCTGGGGCATAAAGGAATATCTGGTAACGAGAAGGCTGACGAGCTTGCAAGAAGGTGCTCCCGAACCCCATTTGTAGGCCTTGAGCCAGCAGTCGATATACCGAAAACCACCTTCAGAAGGACACGTGATTCAACCAACAAACCCCAAGAAGATGGCTCAATATTGAAGGACATGTCCGCAGTAAACTCATGGTGGCGGAACCCAACACCAAAACCGTACTTCTCAACTTTGCAAAAACCGTTGGGAGCTAAAAACGATGGTCGGCCTCATGACCTGCTTTACACCTCTAAGGATCACACAGTTGAACCCTATGCAGGTTATGTGATGAGACTGACGAAACGGCATCTCACATAATATTACAGTGCTCAGCACTCACCTCTCGCAGTTTGAATCCTTTGGGTCACAAACCCCTATGAGGTCTATTCAAAGCGAACAACTAATCAAGGGCCTCAAACCCCTTACCAAGGGGCTGGATCTCCTTGATTCAATGCAAACCTCTCAGGAAAGTACAATAAGCCAACAGGCTTCCGTGCTGGGAGTCCAAAACCCCCTCCCTGAGAGTTTTAGTTCACATCTACACACCAATAACACAATTTTAATAAAATTTGTGGTGTCAGGAAAGAGTTTAACTGAATTTCTGGGAAATAAATCAACAAAAGAAAACTGTTTACTTTACTGCTTGACTTTTCAGAAAGTCACAAATATATATGATCTATTCAAAATCTTACGGAATGTTCGTATTGGAACTTAAGAGAACGACCTGGGATTGATACCTCAAAGAATGTCTGGGCCGTTTCCGAGGACACATAGCGACTAGGGATGTCCTGAACGCACTTAAAAAAAAACCCTTTGATTTAAAATATTAACATTATTGAATTAGGAGTTATTTTAATTTATATTTTCTCCAATCTCCATTTAAATATTTTCTATTCCAAACGTTTCAACTTCAATCTTTCCTTTTCAAGAGTAAAAAAACCAAAACAAACAGTTATATCTCTAAATCTTCACATTTCTTTGTTCCCAAAGAGGAACCCATTTCTTTGTTCCCATTACTAAAATCCCCAATGAGTGCCCTCTTACAAGAGACCAAAGTTGAGCAAATTACATCTCAGATGTCCCAGTTCTGATATGGAGTTCAAGATGGCATTGTCTGTTTCAATTGAAACATCTTAAACTAGAGTCAATCCATCTTGCATTTAATTTATAATATCAATTTAATTAATATATAGTCGCTGTTATTATAACACCACCTAACTCGTTTTTTTTGCCATATTGAGTTAAAGTGCCAAACTATTGAATTTTTCCATGCCTGGTCGAATGATCGCTATGGCCAGTTGATTAGAATACTAGAAATAGGAGAAAACGGAGTTGAACCAACACCGCCTTACAAAATCGGATTCACAACTCAGCCCACGGATATTAGAAGAGAATCTCTTCTAATATCCGTGAACTCAGCCTAATTCAACCCGTGTTGTGTGAATGGACGGCCTCCTTCTGCTTCTGAAATTTAGAGTTATGATCAGAAATGCAGAGCACTTTTACTTGTATTTTTTTTACCAGTATCTCATAGATATACCGGGTGTCCCACGAGTTATGCACAACCCGACTCCTACGTGTTCTACAACTCATTTCCGACCAAAAGTGCCTCCTTGCATTTTTTTTTTTTTTTTTTTTTTAAAGAGGCCTCGTTTCCGAGGTATTTGCGATTTAAGATTTTTTGTGTTTTCGATATTATGTCATTAAAACTGTCATAACTCCCTCAATTTCGGAGATAGCTTAAATTTGATGAAGCTGTTGGAAATAGCGTCAAATTTCTTATCAATTAGATGTCAGTCATAAATTGAATTGAAGACGTGCGATTGCCGGGCGAAATGGTAGTCTTGTCAAAATCTTGAAATCGCCAGTTTTTCATCTCGCGTAGCAACCACATTAATGCTTGGCGCAGAACTGTGCAGGCCTGGTAAAACGTGCGCCGACATGTCAGCTTTCCAACGGTGTAGTCGTTTTGGCTTTTAAAAATATTTGTAGTTAAGGAAATGGTGTTTAACTGCAGAAAAACGTGTATTTTCTGTTAAAATTGAGGTTTTTCCAAAAGTCTCGACGAAAAAAGGTTGGAGGCGGGATATACGTAACTTTTCTCGCTGAATCGAATGGTGACAACGCCAGACCTCTCAAGTGACGATTTAGCTAGTTTTGTCGGATGCATGAACCCGTTCGTTAGTATACAGCGTCTACGGCATTCCCCCCCTCCCTCCACTTGGCATTAGCTTTCGCCATAGCCATAAAGCATTTATTACATAACTAAATATTTTTATAAGTGCACAAAAATAATCATTTTTTTCTTTTTTCTTTAAATATTATTAAATAACATTTTTACACCAATTTTGCTAATAAACGAACACAATTCTTTATAAATCACAAAATCTTCCGATTAACACCAGTTATACAGCCATGCCATTAAATGTTAGTTTTAATTATATATATTGGTTTATACCTTTTTATTGTTTTACACCTTTTTATTGGTTTACACTTTTTTTTACGTCTACTGCATTTCTAATCTGTATGGGCAAAGTCAAGAGAATCGAAGAGCTGAGAGACGGCTGTTGTTTATGTTCATCTACGATTGATTGCGATGAGTCACTATGCTATACCACAAGTGAGTATGTTGACATGATTTTTGTGTACGATTTTGCCAAAGTTAATGCTTCTGAATCAGCAAGGGAGTTTGCTCAGCGGTCCCCGACCGACGGACTCCATATGTACAAAAATGTCCAGGGTATGTCGCTGTGCTTTATTATGAAGGTGCTCGTTTTTGTGTTTGGGATTACGGTGGTCGTGCTCACACTCCTCCTGTGTACAATTAACACCCTTGCGAACACGTCCGATAGTATGAGGAAAAAATATTGGTAGGTAATAAATATTGTATAGGTACTAATCCTTTTTTTATCTACTAAACTATATTTTGTTCTATCTACCAATCCTTTTAGGTTTTGGTTATTACTGCCAGCTATGGTAATGATACGGGAGCCTGGTTTGATAAGGGTCCATAGTGTCAGCAAAAAGATTAATGCGACTCATCGCAATCAATCGTAAATTAGCACAAACAACAACCGTCTCTCGGCTCTTAGATTATCTTGACTTTGGCCGGACAGCTTAGAAATGCCGTAGACGCTGTTCACAAACGAATGGGTTTATGCATCTGACAAAACTAGCTCAAACCGTCACGAGAGGTCTGGCGTTGTCACCATTCAATTCAGCGAGAAAAGTTACGTTTATACTCCAACTTCTTTTCGTCGAGACCTTTGAAACCTCAATTTTAACAAAAAAATACACGTTTTTCTGCAGTTAAACACCATTTCCTTAACTACAAATATTTTTAAAACCAAAACGACTACACCGTTGGAAAACTGACATTTAGGCGAACGTTTTACCAGGCCTGCACAGTTCAGCGTCAAGCATTAATGGGGTTGCTAAGCGAGATGAAAAACAGGCGATTTCAAGATTTTGACAAAACTACCAATTCGCGCGCCAATCGCACATCTTCAATTCAATTTAAAAAAATGTTTTCTGACATCAAATTGATAAGAAATTTAACGCTCTTTCCGACGATGTTATAAAATTTGAGCTATCTCCAAAATTGAGGGAGTTATGACAGTTTTAATGACTCAAGATCGAAAACAGGAAAAAATCTTAAAATCGCGAATAACTCGGAAACGAGGCCTCTTAAAAAAAAACTGCAAGGAGGCACTTTTGGTCGGAAATTAGTTGTAGAACACGTAGGAATCGGGTGGTGCATAACTCATGGGACGCCCTGTATAGATGTTAAATATTAAAACAAATGTTATTATTAAAGAAAGTTTAACTACGTTGAAATCTATGTTCAGAAATGAAGTACATTTTTTATTTTCGGTTCCATCATCCCACTCTAGGCGTCATTCTTGCAATAGCTACTTGAAAATAATTTTTCCTGACAAAGATTTGAAATTAAATTTTCATTTTTACTGCAAAAACGAGTTCTCTGACATAGCGTAATTCATAATTTGGCTCCATACCACCGCCTCACTCATTATTTCATCGGAAGTTGAACCAATAACACGGAATAATTCGGTAAAATGATGGATAAAAACTTCAGCATCAATATTTATGCCAACATATGGTTTCTCAGGTGTTATGGAATTGAAATATACCGCAATCTCGTGCAGAATGTAAATTGCCCAATCAGTTTAAATCAATTTTTCGAGCCTCCTGAAACATGGCGAAAACTGAGTTGGGTGGAGTTAACCACCTCCACTAACTGCGACCACAATCATCCTGATTTGGTGATTAATCAATTATTAGTCTAATAATTCATTAATTAACGCGAAGTACATTTTAGTATTATTATTCCCGATTACCAAAGCAACTGTTTGCTAAGAAGAAGAATGTATCAAACAATAAAACCATTTGAGTACATAGTCCCTACATTCAACATAACTGCTCCAAATCTTGTTCTTAAAATGTGGATTTATCTTCAAGGCAAATGAGCGCCAATTATCGACTACCTCGTATGATATAATTCTCAAACTACGGGCAATTTTCAGGTTCTCAGATTATAAAAATCTAAGTGTTTGTTTTGCGAGGTTTATGGGTGATTCTTCCAATTCTACTGGTCTTTTTGAGGGGTTTTAAAAATGCAACGTGATACAGCCTTCCAAGAGAATAAGTGGGTAGAAAGAACATTTTGGACCAAATTAGGGCCATTAAAATGACATTGAATAAACATTAACTGTTTTCTGATGTTCTCGCTCGATCAGAAAACACACCACCACCGTTTAGGGCGATTCAAAGGTTTGCCCGCTTGCTGCAACCACCAAAACAAGAACTTCCTCGAAAATCCCCGTTTTGTTCCCTCAGGAACACATTCTTTTGAGCCATGACAATGACCCTAGACTAAAATGACCTGAATTGTAACGTTAGGACATTAAAAACTTGAAGCAGGGGTTGAAAAACCATTGACAGCTGCTCTTCAGATGTAACTAAAGACGAAAGAATTTTCATGTAATTTTAAATCTCGAAAAACCAACTCGAAATTGGGAACCTCGATACAGTTGGTCATGACAATGACAAATCAGCGTTTCTCAACCTTAAAAAACATAGAAATTATATTAGCTTCCGAGGTTTTGCTATTGGTCAATGCAGTACTCAATAAACGAAAGTAGTCAAGGGGAAAAAGTTTAACGTCAGAAAACAGCACAGCGTTCCATTTGCACGAATTTGCCAGTAGTTTGAGAATCACACAAATGTTCATCTCGCCCCATGGAAATGCAGTAGGTAATTGGGATGTCTTATGCTAAAGAAGATAAGGAAAGGAAATCCTGATAGCATATTATCTTAATCAATAATGCTTAAATAATTATGTATATTATGCATAATCAACTTTTAAACGGTTCCATCACAATATTCTACCATTTGACGCAACATTAGGAGATGGGGGGTTTGTCATTACTTCCAATAAGTATAATCGACTGGAATATAATCCACACTTTTCTTTTTTTATGATCAAAAATGTAATTTATAGAAATATCTACCATCATTCCAGTGTTCAAATTAATTACTTATGGGAGCACAGCAGTAAACAACTGTTATGAGACATTGGATGAAGAACGACTTCCTTATCGAATGTAAGTATACATACCTTCATCACACGTATCTCTGTCAGATTCGTCGCTGATCACTTCAACACTATCAGCGTCGCTGCTAACATCGTCTCGATGCCTAACGATGGCCCAATCGCCCAAAGAATCCTCACTAATATCAGATTTGTCGTCGCTCATTTTCAAAGACAGACGCTATTTATGGCCACCACTTACTGAGACCCAACTCCTGAGAATATCCATGAAACATAGGTTGGAGTTTTCGCGTTGAAATGAGGACAACTAGTACGTAAACCAACAAAGAAATATTTATCAACAAAATGCAATAAAATCGTCCTTCACACAAATCTTGAATGTCAAGCAGTGTTGTGACAAATAACCTTCTCCTCTATTCCTCTTCTTAGTCTCATTTTGACGAGAGTACCAAGAAAACTGCACTTCATTCAAAAATTGGTCATGGATGAAGACATAGGTACCTACTTGCCTTCGGACCCAGGCTTCTAAGATCTTTGTGTTAGATCCTATTTATTTATTAAAATAAGAAGGTACTTGCTGGTTGGGAAGATCGATGACCCATAATCGATATTACCATCTCTGATATCGACGTGCTACGATACCACTGATATTTCTGTTGTCAACTACTACAATTACGCCCTAAATTATGGATAGCATTAAAAAATGGCCACCGTTCTAGTCTGTTCCTGCACGCAACCTCCCACACATATCGAAAAATATCCGTGTCTCCTATCTATGTAGGTCCACACTTTCGATGTGTTCTGTCTAGTTTGCTGGTCTGGATGCTCGCATCTCAAAAGAATATCCTAAATCAATCCTTCCAGTAAAGTATAGATCAGTTGTGCAAATAGATCAGAATGAATCATGAACATATCGATTGCAGACTTATTTCTGAGCCTCTGTCCTGCCCTTCTCATTGGTTCATTCACAAAACTATACGGGGAAAGACAAGAACAGTACCAAAAAATGTAATGCTTTCATTACCACCTGTAATTGGACGTAATAAAAAATATTAACAAAACTCTCAAGTAACTATTCAATGTTATGTTTTATGGAATGAACGATCTTCGTAAGCACTACACTGAAGTTTCATCAATTGATAGTAAATCGTTTAATGATTATCATTGATGAATTAAACATTTTTTACGTCACGTGACAGACATCGTGTTAGTTGAACACGATTAATTTATTACCAAGGTAACGTACCTACCACTAAATTTTGTTAAAATTGGTTTCATCTTCGACTTACCACAAGAAAATAAAATGTATCATTCGTTCATGAAAGCGAGCCTTATATCTTTATAGCTACTCAGTTAATTTGCCATCTACGAATATAATTATTACTCTGACACAAAATCGTACTGTCAGACCAGTCATATCAGATCGAAAACTGAGATGAGATTGAAAAATCGGTTGACTTGTATTATTTTTTTCTGAAGATGGTAGGTCTAAAGGTACAGGGCTCACTGAACAAGTTCATAAAAATTCGTAAAACTGAGACAATATTATTTTTGGTGGAGGAAAAGTTGAGTGTGCTCGCACTAACTGAAAGGATTTTACCAGGATGTAGGTACACCTACTCGTCACAGAGGTTTCCTTGCGATATTCTTTTACCCCATTCAACCCCGCGCTCTCGCAGAGGTCCACACCGCCAGCCAAGCAACGCTGGCGTCCTGAATTTCATTTTTCGGTGGTAATTTATTCTCCAAAAATGATCAGGAGGCTAACGGTGCGGAAAAAGTTCATTCTTCTTCTTTTTCGGAAATTAATTCTTATGAAGTCATCAGGATGCGGGAATTTAAACTTGTATTGTTTTCCCACAGACCTGCCAAATACAAACAGCAACAACAGCTGAATATAAATATGAGCATCATAATTCCAAAGCTTTGGACGACAAAAGAGCGAAAAAATCGTATGTTTGACGCTTACCTGCAGTGCGTCGTTATCAGCTCTGTTGACATATAGAAAATGGGCCAAGCCCCAAACGAACAATGTCCTATGGTATCTTGAAAGTCACCAAACGAGAAAACCACCAGACAAAGGACCTACAGCCCTTCTCCATACCCGACAACGCATTTGAATCAACTGAGGTTGGGAGAACGCCTTGAATCTTAAGAACTCATCTGGGCTGAATGGGTTAAGGTGAAAAAAAGTAACAATCAACAGGAAACACCATGGACCTTGACTGAAAAAGTGAAATCACAGCTATTCAATAACATGGTTGAATCTATACAATAAAGAATGGTTTGATTAAATTGCCACAGAAAACAATTTAACCACCTGTCAAAAGATGTTGCTTTTCATTTCACTGGGCATAGACTCAGTCAGGGAGTTGATGAAGGGTTCCACAGCCAACAATAAGGTTCAAACCTATTTGCTCTGCGATGCAATTGATTTGAAACGCTCAATTAATTGAAGTTTAGATGGTCGAGAAAGGATTAAAACATTGATGCTAAGAATATGCAAAAAACAATTATAGGTGTTCTGTTTTAGGTCTTCCTTCTCCAAAGGTTATTTCTTTAATTATTCCAACAATGACATTAGACTTAATAGTATTTGACAACATAATTTTAATTATGTTCAAGTAGACAGTAATCATGTAAGATAATCAATGTATGCTCCAATAATATATTGTAAAATTAAGAGGAGGAGGTTGGTTCAGATGTACCCAGTCTTCTCGGATCTTGAGATGGATAATGAACACCAGGAGGTGCCAGTGGAGTCGTGCCAGGAGGCGCCAAAGTTGAAATCTCCGGTGGGAGAGGTGGAGCTGTACCTGGGGGGCATAGCGGAGGCGGGGCTGCGGGAGCTGGCAGATATCTGGGCGCTGAAGGGAAGAAGAATGGTGGAGCAGCCGGTGGCCCTAAGGCGAACATTGGAGGTGGCAGAAGAGGCGGTGGTGGGGGTATAGCACCCGGGTCACCGGGTCCAGCCGTAGACGCACCTACACCAAGATTGAAGTAGTCACCACCTCTTAACTCCATGGGCGGAGGAGGAAGAGCTCCAGGGAGACCAGGAACAGGCTCGTAAGATTCTTCAGCCCCACCACTCCCTCCTGTCCTTCCCTGAGATTTTCCCCATTTGATGTTGAGACGACGACCTCCTAAAATCAATTTGTTGAAAGTCTTCTCAGCTGCTAACTCTGCAGGAATTCTGTTGACGTACTGAATAAAAGCACACATTTGCCTGGGCACCATTGTGATTGATCTTATCTCTCCAAACTGGTAGAAATGGTCCCTGAAACCAGAATCATATAGCAATTAACACATAACAGTGTCATACAAACATGAGGACATATTGAATAATTCCATTAATTTACTACCTACAACAGTACTGAATTCTTACCTGAGTTCTTTCTCCCCAATTTTTTCTGAAAGGTTCCCAACATACAATGTTGTGATGCTCTTATCTTCAGGAGGCTCTAGTTTAGGCATAGTAGATGCCCGCCGCATTAGCTTGTGCGCCACAGGATCATTCACACCGTAGTACCTAAGTAACAAACAATTTAGTAGCTATGACAATGGAGGATGCTGAATTACAAGATAACCTGAAAGTACACTTATAATGTAATGAATTATTGCTGGATTTGAAAAAATAATCAGATGGCAGTCTTGAATGTGAAGACCTTACAAATGTCTTCAGACATTTTTAACAATGGACCATTAATGCTTTGCTTGAACAACTACTCTTTTTGAATAAATAACACTTTGTTTGGGAGAATATTCTAATTTCTTTATGTTAACATAGTTTCTTTGATTCGTCCAGTGCTATTGACATTACATAAAGCTAGAATAAACAATGTAATTACCTGTCCTTGATGTTCTGATCAGCCAATGGATCATCAGGATCAGTAGGGGTTTCATGCCTGTATGGACACTCTTCTCCTCGTCTGCACTCTCCTTTCACCCAAAACGAACAGATGTGAGGTCGATTCCTCTTGTAATATGGAGTAGTGCGAGCCAACTTCAGAAGCATGTCACTGGCTGCTTGACTTTTCCCACCTCCACCAGCTGGACCCGGTTGAGTTTTATCCAATTTGTTCATCTGTTGTTGTAAAATTATCGATTAAGTTTCTTTTCAGATCAAACATAAATATGATGATATGGATCCACGATTTCATCAGTAACATCAGTGTACAAGAGCAATCTATAGGACTGGTGAAAAATTCACAAGAAGGACTCCATCATACTAGCAATGCATCACTAAGTTAAGTGAGAGCCAATGTGGGCACTCCTGCTTACTGTGAACATGCCCTCTTCATCTACAGTTTTCTTCTGTTGGTATTAGGAGGTTATATGGAAGCAACTTGTTTTGAGGGGGTTCCGTTTTGTGGATCTAATCTTAGAATAGTTTCAAACAGATTTGTATCCTTGTATACAAATCTGTAAGCCCATGTTTGGGGTGTTCCAGAACCTCCTTGATCAATGGGGGCCTGAACTAACATGGTTCACAACACGAAGGACTTTGACATGATTTTTTCCTTGTTGGTACCCTCCATCACCCCTTTTGACAGTACAATTCTTATATGCTATTCCACCTCACAATTTCATAATGAAGATTATATTGTTGATAATTATAATAAAGGAAAACATCAAAACAATACGAAAGAGATAACTTTAAAAAAAAACCGTAGTTACCTACTGCAATGAACAACCATGCTGTCATCCAGAAAGGTAGGGTTATTATTTATATGCTGCACTCTACCACAAGCTTTCAATTCAGAGCCCTAATCTAGTTGCTGACAGACACAGGCTAAATAACCTAGTCTTGATGATACATCAACAGCCTAGTCTTAGAGATAGATCCTCGAAAATAGTTAAGTAATGGATCTTAGAACAAGAGACATACAGTTTAAGGATCAAGGTTAAACAATAAAATCTTGATACTACTACTAACCTCACTATCAATGTTTTGAATGTAGTATTCCTTATTGACGTCAGAACGTGGAAGGTCATCTTTGATCTTAAGAGCAGCGTCCCTGACCTGGATGGGAAGACCATACTCCAGATCCAGAAGGCAGGTCTGACAGACGTTCTTCATCCTCGAACAAGTTTGACAAACTTCGGTCTTCTTATAACGCATCCGCGCACCCGGACACCACCGAAACACAGTGAAGGGGCGGGAACAGATTTTGCACTCTTTCCCATACCGTTCTTTGCTCTGGTAACAATAATAACCATATAAACATAAGGGTCAACTGACAAAATAATGGTCAATAGACAATAGCTCCAACAAAACATAGTGTAATTTTTTCTTAATGGAACAAAAAGTTGAAGCACTTAATGCAGACGTTTACTTGATGATTTGAGTGGAACAGTCTACGCAAAACATGCACCGAAGGCTTAAATACTTGTAGTGTAAACCGATTTATGGTGGTTATCAACAGGTACATACCAACAATTTATGACAAGGTTAAAACATTAATGAACGTGTTATTAATCAATGCAAGGGCTTAAGCAATACAATACAGGGGAAGTTTAGTGCAAAAACATTTTATGAATGAACTTATTCAAGAGTTATTTTTCCAGTGTCAAGAATGGCGATTCGAGATTTCGAAGAGAATGTTACTAAGGAGATTAGAATAAATGCAAACCTCGAGAATATTTCAAGAGTTGAAAGTCGAGCTATAGTTTAAACAGACGATAAGGAAATTGAGGAATGCTTTGAAATTTTCTTCCGTTTGTGATTTTCCTTCAGAATTCTGTACATTTCACCACAGGGAGCCACTTCAATTAAGCGAAAAGTAAAGTCGTATTAGACGAAATTTAAATTCTATTCGGACCTCCACTCGTGCATGAATCTCGTTGACGACCCCAAGTTCCTACCTAGTTCGTTAAGCCTCTAACTTGTACATGGTGAATATATTCAGAGAGCGTAGAGATATAAAAACATACCATTCGGATATACGGGTTATCTCCAAGACACGTCTGGCATAGGATTGGAAATTCCTGAAACAGTGGGATGATACATTAAAATCGTAATTTACAACACACAGAGCAAGAGCAATACAGATTAAGTTGACATCTCTAACAATTCTCTAGAGGCTGAGTTGTTGCCTGGGTCCCCCGCTTAATCAATATTAATTTTATAGTGACTAATCTTTTTTTTCAAGACGATTGCGAGGTGTAATAATTATGCATTATGACATTATACATCATAATCAACTCAACATTATCAATAATGACGTCATTCTTTGAACATAAATGTCCATTTTTAAAATGAAATGTGAACAACGTGATTCCAAGGTAAAGTAAACAAGGAATTTCACCTTGGATTTTCGTCCAACTACCCGGAGGTGTCGCGGACGTCGCCAACCGTCCTCCAGAGAGGATCGGAACTAGGTCTGACGATTTCGCTCGTGGCTTCCCATTGCCTCACGCCCCTGGGTTGGGAGCGTTTTGGATTCACGTGATATCGAGATCAGGGGTGAACTGTCTAGGACAGGTATACAACAATTGATAGGATTTTGGCCCTAATCATTGGTGCCAGCCGGATTCGAACCGGGCAATCAGTACTCCCACTGAAAGTAAACAGCTAGAGGACTGACGCCCCAGCTCGCTCGGACAACCTGTCCCCCTGATTCCAAGGTTGATGTTACACTAAATTTTGTGGTTCCACTTACTTAGTCAGATCATTAGATACTTTGGTAAACATGTTTCTACGGTTATACGGATGATTTCAAAATGTGGGGTTATTTTGCAATCGGCCGTTCTCCTAAATTAATGTTTCGATTCCAGTAGCTCCGGAAGGGTTTACCCAGCACGAAATATGCGTTTCCTGAGGGTGGGCAGTTCAAGAAAATTGTAGGGAGAGAGAATAAAACCTTGTGACAGGTACAAAACGTGACATAATCATCGAATTTTCTATCATCTTCGAAGTAGTGGATATTTAAGAATCATCATGTCAATCAATATATTGATATGAGCCAGGTGAGATTTGTGGGTTTTAGCTAGACTTTTTTAAATTCATTGATATTTCAGTTGTAACTGTAAAATTTGTAGTGTAATGGGAACAAAGCGCCGTTGGCTATGAAGTAGGTAGGTAGGTAGTGGTTATGTATTTTGTAAACTTACCGCATCCTCCCAATTCTGCCTGTTGTACGTATTTGTTGACTTCGAAGTGGCCATTTTTCTAAGAGTTCCAGGTTAATCTAACTTGGTCCAATACGGTTGAAGTTGGACACTTACGAAAATGTCACACACAATAACCAATATTTTACTTAACCAAATAAACTACAATAATGAATAATAATCTATTGACTTCACTACAAGGAAAGCCAACAAATTACTCCTCTATACAAGAAATAAAAATGGCTACATCAACTTCTTTTTCTCACATCTTCTCCTTCTTCTTTGAATGAAAATGGAGAGCGAGTCCACAATAACGTGGACCAATGACCTACGGTAGGGCATGGAGCAGACAATTAGAGAACTCGGCTTGATAACCCCCATGATTCCATCCTTGGGCATGTGGGCACGTTGGCATTTCTTTTGAAGATTTACCACCCCCTAAATGTTCAATTTTGTACGAAACTTCAATTTTTTTTAAAGAAGAACGACAACGTTATGTTAAAAGATTGCACAGGTAGTAGCTAAAACCAATGAAAACAAGATTAAAGTTTTAAAAGAACATGCACTAGAAGAAATGTTAGTTCCCAATCAGTCTGGAATGGCTCTTGGCAGACGACTCCCTACCGAGGCCACACCAATGTATTGGAATTGGTACAAGAACCACTGCTTGATTTGGTGGCTGATACCATGCCCAAACCCATATATACACGTCAACCGTAACAAGAGATGGGCAAAAGGAGAACAGATGCTGTTCCAATGACATCATCTGGTTCACTGATGGGTCTAAAATGGAAGAAGTACAACTAGTTGACATCAGATAGGAGCACCCGTTAGACAAAGAACAAACAAGTAGTTTGGACTCAAACAGAAGAACCATCAATTGCCACAGAAGAAGTGGATTCTGCTGTGTGAAGTTCCATGGATATCGAAAAGATCTCCGGTCTCGTGCCTCGTTCATTCCTTTTGAATATGATAATAGATAAGAGCAGATAACATGCTTCCCCATTGATAACGCTATTTTCCACTTTTCCTTTTCAAAATTTTATTTTGTACTGATCGCATCCTTGTGCATTTAATAGAGCTACTTTCTCCTCACAATGATCTGGATCCATTCTTAGTGGGTAGCCATCTAAAAAAATTCCGATCGGCTAAAATAGGTGACACCTACCTGATTTCTCAGTGAGCTTCGAGCATGTCATTGATACCGAGACTATGTTCCGGCGTTTCGAACTTGAATTTCGTGGCTACGACAGAAACGCTGAATAAACCAGCATTCCTGTTTTCTCACTTGCGGAAGAGATTCAAATGCAGCATTCAACCGACGGCAATTGCAGGTTAATTTAATAATATTCCCTATTAATTTATTTTGATAGGTACCTATCCTATCAAACCACTCTGTTTACAATAATTTCTTTCGAACCCCGATGTCTGATAGACGTTCACCATGCTTTGTAGTCAAGGCTCCATACTCACAATAAAGCAGATTAATAATGGGATTCATTCGATTATAGTTTTAATGATGATGATTCTTAATTTCTAAAGATCCTGATGAAAATTAACATGTAAACCTTCATATAAACTTTTTTGCATAATATCAAACATTAATCTCATAGATTTAGAGTGAAGCTTTGTTCCTTCGCATTCTGATGTGAAACCAATCGGAATCCTATTTACTAGACTTTTCGTTTCCACCGGTGACTGTTCCCTCATGGGATTTTAGGGGATGTTTGATTATCTGTGTGGCTTGTAGTTTTCAGTACTAGACTGATGTATTTCTACAGAAAGAGGCTTCACACAAGTAAGATTAGGCCTATCCCACATTCGACACTATGAAGTTACATTGGCAGAGGCTGAATGCCCGGAAAAGCTTTTACTCAATAATATCAAACCTATAAACAGCCCTCCGTTCCCGTCAATCTTTGACAGATATAATCCGTTAAGCGATGGTTCCAATGTAACGATCAAACATTTACAATAAATCTGTCTTCCATGTAATCTTTCATCATTCCACTGTTGATGCTGTATATTATACTTCTTATTCCAGCAAAACATGGAAGTAAAGCACCTATTGCTGTCAAATCTGGGACTGAAGCTACTTCAGGGAATGCAGTTCAACCTCAGAGCAATAAAACATACGTCAAGTTCGAAGATATGATTTCCTCACGAAGGGAGCAGGCCAGAAGATCACTTGTTGTTCAAGTCCAGTCTGAGGCCTCATGTGTGGAACTGAGGGATTATTGCGAGAAAATCTCACCCATAAACTGCATGTTTCATTATAAACTCAAAGATAACGTAAGTATACTTCTTAATGGCAATATTTTGAATTTTTATCGTTCCGTGGATATGTGGTTCTGGGTGTTTTCAAAATAAGTTTGATAGCTTGTTGAACGGTGGAGTGAAACTATGTTCGGGTTACTGCGGCCACTGAGCTGGCAATCGGTATTCCTAAAGCGCCCCATACACTATGCGATTGCCTGCAGGCAATCGCCTCAACAGGCGACCGTCAGACCAAAATCGCCGAGTAACATACGCTATCAGTCAACCGCCTACAGGCGGACGTATTAAAGTGCAGATGCTTGCCTGAAGGTAGCACACACTGTATGTCCATTGCCTGCAAGCGGACTGTAGGCGACCTTGAGTCAGGACTGGAGGCGAACAGTTTTCCATCATGCTTCGTTGTGCGCTATTCCTGCTCTGTTTTTGGAGATCCCCCCCGCCGAAAAAGTGGCTCCAAGATAGATGCAGTAACTCCCATATGTCATTGGTCTGGGAACGGAGGCAGTCTCACCATGAGGATCTCATGAACTATTTGAGAATTAGTGAAGAAACTTCCGAAAACTGCTTGATTTCGTTTCACCCGGAATAAGCAAAGTTGACAGCCATCTTCGACAGGCCATCACTGCCAAAGAAAGGTTGACAGCAACTTTGAGATTTTTGGCACTTCGTATGCTTCATCGCGTAATCTTTTGTTACTGTACTGATCATCTTTAATTTTCCACAAACAGAGGTGGGCCCGATACAATTGAATAAATGCGGATATAAAAGGTGGTTTTGAATCCATCGCGCCGTCGTCAGTCCAATTTCCCCTCTGAAAAAAAATTCAAAAAATGGCCGGACGATAAACTGCTCTCAACTCCGCGTTTTGAGCTGAGCAGATCACTCGCCAGCCGACCAACTGAAAGTGTGTGGGAAGGGGCCGGTGAGATGATGATCTGACAGGCTCATGCCGGTCGCTAGCCTCGTCCGATCCTCGCCTGCCCTATGGCCACACACCTTCAGTTTTCACGGACTACAGTTCATGGCCTCCAGATTAACTGATAAATGTGTGGGCAACTCTGGTCGACGGCCTTACGATTGCCTTCAGTTAAACTGATAGTGTGTGGGCCCCTCAAAACCGTTTTCAGAAGGACCATCAAGGCGTGGGCCAACCAACAAGTAGATGGTTCAATATTGAAGGACATGTCCGCAGTAAACTGATGGTGGCAGAACCCAACACCAAAACCGTACTTGCAACTTGGCAAAAACCGTTGGGAGCGAAAAACGATGGTCGGCCTCATGACCTTTGCACCTCTAAGGATCACACACAGTAAATGTATATGGGATTAAACAGTTGAACCCTATACAGATTATGTGATGAGACTGACGAAACGGCATCCCACACAATATTACACTGTTCAGCACTCACCTCTCGCAGATTTGAATTCTTCGGGGCACAAACCCCAATGAGGTCCATTCAAACCCCTTCCCGAGGAGCTGAATCTCCTTGACTAAATGCAAAACTTTCAGGAAATTACAATAAGCCAACAGGCTTCCATGCTGGGGGCCTAAAACCTCCGCCCTGAGAGTTTTAGTCCACATCTACCTCTTGGATAACTTGAGAATGAAATCTAGAAATCACACAATAACACACACATCAATCATCACACAATAGATCTCTTTAGTAGCTTCTCATGCACAAGTTAACGTTATTTAGTTAACGTTAGTTATTTAGAAGGGTTACCATAACCATCTAAATGGTTTTAGGAGTTGAGTAGGTATGTTTTTCCTTCTCTTAAAGGGTATTTAATTAGAATATTAATTGTGGCATTCTATTGACCATGAAATAGTTTTGGAATTACCTATGATAATTAACACTTATTTTTACCCCCAAAACCTAATTAACTATTTCAATAATGCTAATTCGAAAAATAAAAATAATGGTGAATTGGGTATTTTTATGAATAACTAATCGGATTTGAGTTTATATAGGTTTTTTTGATCTGATGTAGGCCCGATATGAAATCAAGAGAGAATTTGGGTTACATTAAGGAAACCGCAAATATGGAGGTAGACTAGCTGAAACAGTCTCTTACAATTCCATTTTCGAATGGTACACTCATTAGTACAAAGAAATTCATTAATCACTAAAATAAGGAATTCAGAGGAAGCATTTGCACAGTGTATAGATTTAGCACTCATGAAATCCACAAATCAAAAATCATTTAAGCAATGAAGTTCATGTTCTACAAGAAAATGCTACAATAGAATTGACAAGGGTTACCCAGGAAGGCAGAACACATCGCGTGGTAGTTGGTTGCCCATTTCTGAATTATTGGTTCAATGATTTCATCCTTCCTTGGGTAATATTAAGTCATAGTTATTTATAAAATTAGGGATTGATGTTCAAGTTGCCAATGTTCGTGTATTTTTGTTGTAGCACTTCGTTCTCGTGGAATTCAAGAAAAACTGCTTACCAGAAGTCCTGAGTAAATGGTGCCATTTTTCGGACAAATCCACCGTCCCTGTTGCCTCTCCAGTCGTATGGTTCAAAGCCGCTCAATCAGGTTTGTCATTATAATGACGCAATTTGACATATTAATTGACGTATTCAGTTTGTGTGATTGAAGTGTGTTGTAGCACAGCCCAATCCAGCCAGTTGCATCAATCTTTATTTTGTTGTTTTTCTCCTTAAAGATTAATTTAGTTGATTTCCAGGATTGTAAATATTTTCTAACACGAAGAAATTAACGTTTAGAAGTTGGATAGAGCCATCCCCAAACATCATTGCTAGTTTCACAAATTTTCCTTTAATTAAAAAGTACGTCTCAAAATTCACTTCTAAATTGCTGTAGCGTTTACATATCATCTGGTCTTGGAATAGTGCTGTTTGTTACCTCACAATAGTGGTTCTTATGAAGCAGTTAAAAAGCGCTTATCTTATTGTGCTAACTTGCAAGCTTAGTAGCAGCTCTACGGTTGAGGAAAGTAGGCAATTGAAAGAGAAGGTTTTCTTAAATCAATGTTAAAGTAAGAAGCATATCGTTTCATTTCATAGAACGAGGGGCGAGATATGTTAAGCATTTTTTGAATGGAATGCTACATACGCTGAAAAGTAGGGGCTCCTGAGGCTAGTTACATGGCTTACATGGCTGAAATGTTTTGTAAAGCCTCTTTAGTAGTGTTGGATAACAGTTGTTGGGTAGAAACCATGACACCATCCGTTGATATCGTCCGTTAGGTGAGTGCAAGTCTAATGAAAAACCCCCTGGACCCGCGGATGCTTACTGCTTAGAGCCTGTGGCTGAAATTCAAAAAACATGGAACATGCTTTAATCATGCTATTTTTGCAGTTTTCCTTCCGCTAATTTCTTATCATTCTGCTGGTTTCAATTTGCTATTTCGTCCAAATATTCGCAATTTGGTCCAGGACACAACATCAGCGGTGGATGGCAGAAGGTAGACTGATTATGTAAATGAGGACCCTCCCTCGTTCCCCTTCTGCGTGACGTATTTCGGCTTGTTAGTACAAAGCTAAAACATGTTCCATGCTAAAAATTATGAATCTCCTTCCAGTGGAATGTGAAGAATAGGAATATCGAACTGCGGTGGAGTTGACTTTTTGTACGAAGAGAAATACATGCTGGTAACAAATTAATGTATCACGAGATTGTCCCAGTTTGTATATAATTTTAGTGAGAATGGTGAATATATCATAATTTCGCAGGACGTAAAACTTTATTAGAAATCGTAAATGTGTTACCGTTTCCTCACTCACTATCATAATGAAATACGAACTGTTTTTATAAGTAGAATATGACAATAATTTCACTCTAAGAGAACCTACCTACTTCAAGTGATATGAAAGAGATCGAACAAAAAGAGGGCCACAAAAAGCCAAAGTTATTGTAAATCTGATAGAATAGCTTATTTTGAAGCTGATATTTGTTCGTAGCTGAACGAAAAAATAATCATGAAGAGCGGCTGAGGATGGATCGGTTATTATTCTTTCCATCCGACCGAGCAACAGCAAATTAAAAATTTCCGAGGTTTTTCCCGCAACTAGAGTGTGGCTGGTTAAGAATTGTTTTATCATTAGTTATGTTTCATCAGTATTACCGGATACACCTCAGTTCTTGTGTGATGTATTCCCGTTAACCGTATCGATATTTTCTACTTATTTCAGGAAAAAAGAAAAGTGGACCTGAGGTTACCTGTACGGACGATTTCAAAGTGGTTCACGTAAAACCTCCGCCCTCTCATGAAACCATTCTTACTCTAACCTCAAAATGTCAAAGTGTAAGTTACCTTTATCTGCTAATATCAATATAAATATACTGTGTGGTTTGTGCATGATAGTTTCTTATATAGCAGTAGTGGCTGCTGCCCTGAAACCCAGGAGGTGCACCAAGATTGTAATGGACAACTGCGGAGGGAACCTGAGACAAAAATGAGCTTTTCTCGCCCAAAGACAAATTTCAACTACCAATTTGCTAAAGCGATCAATTTTGTCCAATTACTCGGCATTCAATCGTGAAACAAACGACTCAATCCTACCTTTAAAAGAAGTTCACTAATAGGTGATTGTCAAACTTCAGAAAACTGTGTTTTGCAACAGTTCATATTTGCACACTGCTTTGCTCCACCGACAATTTAGCGAACTCATGTTTTATAGCACTTACTATATTTATCGCCTATTTACAGCTAATACAGTCCAGCCACAAGGGTTGGAACAATAAACTGATAATGGGATAAGAGTGTGTTTCTAGCGCGCTCTAGCGGTTGAGCGAACAACTTTTGTGCTCCTGTGTAAGCTCTGAAATTTAGCGTACTTTATTTAGGGCCCTCTTATTGGTTCATTCTTTGGACCCAGATCCAATCAACGCTGTGTTCCCCTTCCATTCAGAGCTCAGACTGGGTTTGGCTCCTGGACAGCAACCCCTAACCCCTCCACCAAACTCACAAGTTCACCATCCTCTCACCCATCCTGAGGCTCTGTTTGGCGCTTTATCATTATGACGCATCTTTTTCATCTTGGCCAGGGGGTGTATATGCGCCTGGGCGCCCTTACACTAAGGTCTGTCGTACTTTTGGTCAGGTATTTATTGTTTTGGGCAGACTAATTGAATAAATTATAAGAGTAGTACTGTGATCTGAGAAGTCCGTCGTATAATTATTACAGAAATCAGTAACCTCTGGTATATAATGTAACCCAACTCTCTCAAGAGGTGGGCTACCAGCCTGCTTCAAATTATACCAGAATTGTAGGTCAAACTGGTACAGTGTAATGTTGGACACTTTACACTTTTTTTATGAACAATCAACTCAAATTATTCAGTATGTAGTATGGCAGGTTATATTCAACCCTACCTGAGTAACAAAACATTCGAATGTTAACATTCCTGTCAATTCTCCAGGAGAGAATTTCGAAATCATCTTCAAAAGTTAAAATAGATATTTTAAACTGTTTCTAGATTGTTTTATCTTCTTCTTAAATATAGATTGAATTGATTCTTCGAATTGCTAATTGATGTTACATTGCCTGCAATATATGTAGGTAGCTGATCTCATGGAAACCCTTCAGGAATGCACAAAGCTTGATGAACTGGGATCACGGTTGAGGTTTTTCACAGCCCGCCAAGTTGAGTTGGCCATGTCAGGGTTGTTCCCCAATTGTGCGGTGCTTCCATTTGGATCTTCCGTGAATGGATTCGGGAAGTCTGGATCTGACTTGGACCTGGTATTCAGGCATGATATTTCTCTACAAGAATCGGGGAAGGTGAGTTTTTGTAAAATTTATTCGACAAATTAGAGGTACGTACACACTTTCCAACTCCGTTAGTTTGGAATCAACCTTATGGACCTTGCAGGACCTCTGACAGCTGTACAATGATGGGAGACTGCTAAATGTTTTGCATTAATGGTTATTCTCGGCCATTAAATATATGAAGTATTATCAACATTCTTAATGATAGGAAGAGTGGATATGAAGATAATATTTTTGACCTTATAAACAACTCTCAAATACCTCCATGTAGTTCTGGAAAGTCTGTAACATCAATTAGAGCTTCCTGATTTGAATTAGTTTATATCTCCCAAGATTTGTTTCTTAATGAGCGACACCTCTGGTATTTGTTATTAGTACTCTCCTTCAAACTTTGCTTTAACGGGGAGTTAAGTTTAGATGCTTACTCTATGAGATATCTTTTTGTCTTGATCTACCTGCTGTTATTCACTGTATCGTCACTGTCCTAGGCGAATGCTACCCAGGCTTCGAGACTCGTCTTTCAAACGAAAACAAGTTTAGGGGGTCCCCGTCCACTAACCCAACGGCAAATGGAACTGATGGCTGACCTTCTTCAAGTTCTGATGCCTGGGTGTTCAGGAGTTAAACGAATACTTCAAGCACGTGTTCCTATAGTCAAGTACTCCAACGACTTCACTGGACTGGATTGTGACCTCTCCATGTCAAATATGTGAGTAAAGTTGATCAAAGTCCGACGTTTGTTTTTATGACTTTGTTCATCAGTATGGAGCCCATACAGAGATCCTTAACACTTAATAGAAGGCAATATACATTCTTAGGAAACTTAAATTTATCGCCTCATATTCAAAAACCTTAGTACCTGCTTAATATTTCTCCCATTCCACTAAGAATGTAAATATTTTGTATTGCAGTTTTATTCTTATCCTATTCCAGTCAAGTTTATTAATGTCAATTTGTGCTACTGGTCTTTATGACCTATTTAGATGTACTTCGTCATGTCTGACCTCCATGTTGGTTATCCTGGAAGACCTTGCATACCAATAGACGTTGTCCGCAATGTTCAACTGTGTGCTAAAGAATGACTGGACAAGCATTAAACAATGTTAAAGTCCACAAGATATCTTACAGTCAAGCTGCTCCATGGCCATTACTTTCTTTTCTGGAACCAATTCTTACAACAGCAAAAATCTATTTAGACGACTTGGTGCCAGAGAAATGAGTTTGATCAATACTGACAAAATCTCCCAGTCCTGAGACTGGCGAAACGATTTGTGTCATTATCAATAGAAAAGATGTCCGAACATCAGGATAAGAAAAGCGCCAGAGCACTTGTGGACTGATTGGGCTGCAGCTCGCATCAGAATCATTGAAGAAAATAGGAAATCTAACCAGGAATACTTGCCATTTCTGTTAAGCCTATCTTATACGTGATCAGACTTTGGCTAGTTAGAAATAACGTTTTATTATGAAGAGGCTTACGCTGCACTTTTTGGGGGGAAAAACGTTTTCACTGGCCCAAATCAGTCTGACAAAAATCCACATGTTTTAGGTCGCTATAAGAGTACTAGAAATTGGAACTTTGAAGTCCCCCTTTCCAGTAAAAGGTGAAGTTCGGGAGGTTTATGTATACAGAAATACCTACCAGCAAGTATAAATGGATGCTACTTGCGTGAGCTGCCACGGATGGGGGCTCTATGGTGGGGCCAGCTAACACAGCTGGCCATCAACTGTGCAGCGGAGGTACCTTCTACTGTTCCCTCATTTTTATTGCTCCTGACACTCCAAATAGTTCTCAATGGGACTAAAATTGTCAATATCAGCGCGTACATTAAAATCGTTGACAACATCGAGCAATTTTCCTCATTCTTAGCTGAGAACCGACAATTGGTTCCTGGCAGTTTTTTCGCCAGACGTTCCATTTTTGGGGAGCTATAAAATTTGGTCCACTCCCGCATTTACACGAGGTCTATAATTTTTTGGTTGTTCCTCGAAACACACTGCTAATCAAAATTACGATCACTGCCGAAAAAACTCAGTTTTGGGTTCGAGGTGGGCAGATCTTAAAATACATGTCAACTGAGACAAATTCTTACTTTAGAGTAATCGTACATCCAGAGAAAGAGTTTACTATAAATCCCAGCTCACTAGAATAGTCTGAAGTAAATCAAGAACATGTTTTATGAAATAATGCGTTTTGGCCTCTTCAAACAATTGATCTCTTTCGAGACTTTTTCAAAAGATTCAGAAGTGGGAAAGTTGAGTTCACGCTGAACAATTAAAAGGAGAAACTTTCAAGCCTCCGCCTCAGCTCAGCTCTCAAAAATTGAAATAAAACACCGGGATTTCTTAATAGTGAACACGATTACGGGAATCGCTTACGTTTTCCAGTGAATTTATGTCTTTAAAAAAATGAAATTGCTCAGCGTGAACTCAGGTTTTTGATGGCCTGCAGAATTTCTAGAAACCCTATCCAATATAATCCCTATTATCTTGACCAATTTTGGTTTCGGGGAAGCAATTAGGCGTAGAAGTTTAAGAAATGTGTATAAGATATTTGGAAACGCTGTAACTTCCTCATTTTTCAGTGTTACTCCAAAATTGTAATGTTCTATCGACGTGGAATTAGAAGATTCACAACTCATCTCATTGTTGAGGATAACTTACAGAAATGATACGTAGAGGTTTAATTTTGTGTGAAATAATTCGTGTTTCAGGAGTGGTGTGTACATGTCTGAACTTCTCTTCCTGTATTGCCAATTAGACCCTTTATCGAAACTTCTTATTTGTTTCGTGAAGACCTGGGCAGCTGCGTGTTCGCTAACCAATCCCTTTCCCGGAAGGTAAAAATAAAGATACGGCGTTGATTTATTTACACCAGTCCTGTAAATATTTATCAATTAAGTGTGCGTTATATTTCTTTTTCAGGTGGATTACAAATTTTATGCTCATCATGTTATGCATTCATTATCTTCAAACACTAAAGAGACTGCCAGTTTTAGATTTAATGGTAAAAGAAGCCAGTAAGTACCGAATGCTGTAGGCTCAACATTACACTTTAAACTTTAGCTCAACACTTACATTTAAGGAAATGATCATGATTCATAAATACGTGAAGCTATTTATTGATTGGCGTAATCAATCAGTGCGAAGGTAATCTCCGGGAAATCCTATTCCATTCGAACTTACAAGTGATCTCTGTACGTTCTCAACTAGCCTAAGTAGTTACATCGTTGTTATTTTGTCACAGCCCCAGAAGATGAAAGAATCACTGATGATATCAACTGCACGTTCGTGAGAGACCTATCTCGTCTAAAATGGAGCCAATCGAATTCTTCTGTATCGCCTTCAAAGCTTCTACGGGGATTTTTCGAATACTATATGAATGTAAGTGTAACTATTTGATATTGGTGCCACCTGCTTCCACGATGAAACTTGATACTCAAGACGTACTCGCAGGATCCAATACTGGGACAAAGAACCATCGTAGTCGATTAAGAATAATTCTTAATCCGGAAATTGGTTAAAAGGATAGTTTATTCCATCTCTTAACTCCCTCTGAATTCCCTCTCTCGGCGACGCATTCCAAATTTTCGTAACCAATTGGCAGAAAATGGGATTGAATGAAGCACGAATAGTTGCAATCGTAGTCAATTTAGCCTGGGTAGTGTTGATTTTTTGTGGAGAACTTTTAGGTTCTTCACTGTAACATCAGCTGGCCTCTTACGCTGTTTGGACGTCTCCTATGATGCAAGCCATTTGAAGTGAGATACTTGTGTCTTTTGGGAGTGGTGGAAGACCATCATCGAAATAGAAATCAGACGCTCTAGAACAACTTTCCTGTTTCTTTGAGATGTTTGAGCACAGACCAACGAGTTTTCAAGGGTCTTCCTGATAGAAGTCATAGGTTGAAGATGAGTAGCCAAACATTCTTTGATACTTTAATCCAACATTCAGGTACACTTATGGATGCTTCAGCCTGATGCTTCCTTCACAGCCTCTTGACTGACTAGTCCCACCTTCTTGCTTGCTTAGCTGCTCTGTGACTGCCACGAAGCACCATTGTCAGAGGACTCCTCCGCACCTTCACAGTGCCACACCATGGTCTCTTTCTCAACCCATTGGAATATCCTTAGTACATGTGCTATGGCCCCATCTTCTAAACCTTTAAATCCCTCAGCACCCTGACTCTCCTCCAATCAATATTCCTTCTTAGAAATGAAGAAAAAGTTGGAGATTATGGCTGAAGCCAACTACCATTGTCCCTTCAGGTAATGAGACTGTTCGTTTTTGGTTCCAATACTCCAGAGAAACAGAAGAGAAGGGATGACAAACTCTTTGACAGGGGCCTCTACCCCCCCCCCCCCCCACCCATTCCCTAGTCACCCCTACTACCCTCCGGTAATTCAGACGCTCACTTGGTTATACAATCGAAACATGACCGTGAGGTGGGTAAGGATATTAAGAAGCTCTCGAGTTGTGATAGAATGGATAGTTCCCCTTCCAGATTCTTGAAACTCCTACACCTGAACGTAAACTTGACGCCTTCTAGCGTCAGATGTATCTTTTGGGTGTTGCAAGCATTATCGCTCAGATAAACGTTCTCTTAATTTCTCTACTCCTGCAACCCGAATATAATTTTCCCACACACGCATACATACACTCATAGATTTCCCTCGGATTCACTCATTTTTGTATTCGGTATTATTTTGTATATTGACATATTTGTAATCGGTTATTTCTCTCTCATGCTCTAGCTGAATGCTAAAAGAAGGAAAAAAAGGAGGAGGAAAGTCCTAACATAATATACCTATTTAAAAAAAATAAAACTTAGTCTTTGGATAAAGAGTTTTTTTCGCCATGCAATTGATACCAATTAACGATTTATGAGCAAACCAAGAGCCCAAATATCCAAATAGTTTCGCATCGATATAAATACCAAAATTCCCCCATTTAGTAGCTGGAACGTTGCAGGCACTACTCAGCTCAATGTTTTAGCTTTCCAAACTAATTAGTTTAAGCTTTCAATTTATACTGTGTGTTCATTATTGTAAAGAATAAGTACCTACATAGCTATTATTGTAAATTATAAGTAGCTATGTATATTTTTGCAGTATGATTTCGCTGCTTCGTGTATATCAATTGCTACAGACGCCAGGCTTTCAAAACCAGATTATTCACCTTTATACATAGTGAACCCTCTTGAACGATCTCTGAACGTCGCCAAAAATGTATCAGGTACAATCATTATCCAATTCATCATTACTTTTCTTTTATATCTTAATTTAGATGATTGGGGAAATCGTACTTCACAGTATTACAATTTACAATTGAAATTCTTGACATCTGTTCTCACCTTGAAGGATATTGCTCAATTTTAAGATCAATATTGCGATGTGCTGTGCCACGTCCATGTTTGGCGTGATTTTATTAAGTTGCCAAATGTCAGTAACCTGCACAGGTGGTTACTAATGTTAATGAAATCTTGCTACTCAATTTCTCTCTTGCCCGACTGTAAACGTCGAATTCCTTGACATAAACTTGTGGACTGCTCGTTCCTCTCCATATCTCTCCATCGTAAAGCAATCGAATCGTCGGGTATCTCATCTGGTAACTGCCTCATTTTTATGCTCTTTTTTCCCACGTTTCCTTGTTTTGTATTCAGATAGATGTTCTGGGAGAGGAATCTATTTTTCAATGGAAGCCTCACCAGATGTGGAATACAATCTCATTAACATGAAACAACAATTGAATGGCTCGAGAAAAAAATCGTTCCATTCTAATGCTAAGAAATTGATTAGTACTAAACGTAATCGGTCCAAAATCTGATGAGAAAATATGAGAGCTGGACAGAGGATTTCTCCTCTAGGATAAGTAGAATCTCTGAAGCTGTGGGAAGCCTTGTCAGCCCAAACAATGCGTGATTACTTTCCTTATCCTAGAGAATTATCATTGATTAATGTGTTTGACCATTTCACATTTACTGACATTTGCTGTGATCATTTGGAGAATAAAACGCATGCTATTATTAACACTTCCATAGAATGTAGACTTGTTGAATTATTTTGTTACGATTGAACCTTATAAAATAAATCAATTTAGCAAAAAAGGCCAGGATTTCAGGTCAACTTATCCACTGTCATATATGTGAGGCGGTCCATTCCAAAACTCACATAATCCACTTCTCAAAATTTTTCAGGAAACCTAAAAAACGTTTAATTTAATAACTTTACAGTGAAATGCATTTTTTCGTGCTCCCCGCGTGTAAAATATGTGTTTTTATATAATGGCATATACCTTTTGTTCAAAATATCTGTAGTTTTTCCAAAAATTAAGATTAAAGTTTGGATAAAGTGAGTTTTGCCATGACACCAGTGGATAAAGTTAGTTTTGGAAAGATGGTTACTGGATTACGTTAGTTATGGCATGATACAATTAACTTTTAGTTTTAAACAACACAACCATCTGGAACATGAATGATAATATTTTGACTAACTTAATGCACCCCATATGCTGTTATTGTAAGCTGTAATCACAGGAAAAATATGAAATGTTAAAAGAGCGTGTATACGTATTTTTTATTATATACAGTAAAAAAGTGACTGTTAGAATTACACTTCAAAAAGTCAAGTCCTCTTAAAAATTACTGGTTTTACATTATAAAGGAGGTACTATTTCGCGGAGTCAGTACTATGTTTTCTCTTAAACTCATTATAATTATTATTTTAAAAGTTTTAAAACACACTGTATTTTCACTGAAACAACAAAGATGACTAACAAACAGCAGAAGAAAAATGACAAACATAAACAGAGTCACGTGACTGAATCCAGGCCACCGATTGGGTAAGAGGATAAAGATGATTTTGGAATGACAGTCAAATCAGGGTCACGTGACGTAGACTCCACACTCCCATTGGCTGATGGATTATGTGAGTTTTGGAATAATACTTCTGAAATAAAGTGAGTTTTGGAAATGACACCCACTTTTTAACATTAAATATTTATATGATTTAGTTACTTTTGGAAAGATATAACTTGACAAACAGATGCACATTTTTCTGCTGAATGCAGTGGTACCAATAACTCAATTTAAAAAAAAAGTGGATTATGTGAGTTTTGGAATGGACCGCCACATGTGACTCATGACTCCATCTTTGTATTCTAACTCGTGCCTTCCACAAGGTTCCTCACAAATTAAGACGAGCCAGTCAAACTGCTCGCTTTTACTAATTTAATGAACGAACTGTACTATAATATACTCCCAGTAAATGTTTGTCTTTACTCATCTTTCTCTAAACTAGGGGAAGAACTGGAGAAGCTAAAGATGGCCGTCAGAAACGCGGCTTGGGTTATGGAAAGTAGAGACATGCCCATAAATTCTTTGTTGACTCGCCTGGGGCTGAATTCTAACCCCCTTCCGCCGCTGCTTCAAATGGGCCATCGGCGATTATCCAGTCCTCGCTTGGTCACAGTGAAAGAACTGTTTAATGAAAGCTGATAACATTTTCAATCATGACAGTCTCAATCTCCTCAAAGGTAAGATATGATATGAAATTCACTTCAACGTGTGATCATATTTGACTATTTTGGAAAGTTAAGGTGTTAGTGTTTACAGAGTTCATTTATTTGCTAATAAAGGAGTTCTAAACCAATTTCGATGAAATTGTCAGGGATTGTTCGGTTTGATGTGAAGATGGTCCCCTATAAGTTTCATGACCCCCGGATCAATAGTAGTCTCTGCGCATGTGCAAACGAAATCCTTGTTACGCGCATAACTCTGGGAGTTCTTGACCAATTTCGATGAAATTTTCAGGGATTGTTCGGTTTGATGTGTAGATGGTCCCCTATGAGTTTCATGACCCCCGGATCAATAGTAGCCTCTGCGCATGCGCAAGATATATACAGCCACTGTGCGGAGGGATGACGGCAGTTGGGTACTTTGCAACGACGCTGCAGTCAACTCAACATTATTTGATCCGTCATTGAACGATGCTTATATTTTATTTTTAGAAATGTCATAATAATTATTTATCACCTCAGTCATCTATTCATTCAGCGTCAATGTCAATTTTTATTATTAGGTATGTTTTATAGTTTGTTCAATAGTTGATCATGCCTACCTTTATTTTCTCAAGTTATGCTCCTGCATAACAATAAATTTACCCTAATTCAATATTTACTTCGCCTAATTGAACAAAGTTCTTTAGTCAATAATAATTTTCAATGATCTATACAGTCATGTTATGGATACGAGGAAGCTATGTGCCACACCCACTTGGCAGACTTTTTTCCAACTATGTTAAATAAAAGAGCTGGAAATTTCAGTTCTGAAAACTGTAATTATTGAAAACTTCTACCTATCATTTTCCACTCTCCTTTTTCTGCTAAACGATAGACTCGAATCTATAACACTTCATAAAACCCCTTCTTTTTTCCGACCGCACATTGATATTTAGTAGGTAGTTTCATAAAGTTGTTAATTAGTGAGAGGCACTTAACTCCATTGATACCAGGATTGGGATCCAATAACTTGAACGTAAATCAAACCAAATGTCTGCATTACTTATTTCCAGAGGGTCAGTCATCTCCAACCACCCTTGCTGTCGCCCATTTGACTCCAGTCTGCTCAAATAATGTGAGTGTTTACTGTAATGACCAAAACCTCGAAAACGACTCATAGTTTTTCATTCTCCCCTGTGCCGGGCCTTTCTGGTAAACGTAAAAGTACGTCTTTAGGTGTTAGTAGGTAGTTCTTTACAAATTGTTTGTACAGAAGCTCAAGTATGAGTTTGTCGATAATGTGTAATATATTATATTGATATATTCATGCGATCATTATTTCCAAATCCATTCCATCTTGCTCCCATAAAGGTTTACAGCCGTTCTGTACCTGCTTCGAAATTTCTGCGAAACAGTCTGTGCTTTGTGCGTTCATCTATTAGAAAACAGGCCTTGGTTGGAAGTCACTCGCGAAGAAGTTGTGGAAACCCATTTCAAATAAAAACGGAGTAAGATGGAGCGTTGTCTATATTTCCACTAACTTCATGAAGTTCATGTTTGTTACTGATGATGACCTAACCGTCGAAATCGATTTAACAGTGCAACTCTTTACTCTCGTGTAAATATAGACAACGTTCCATCTTACTCCGTTTTTACTTGGCAGGAAACGTATTATTTTTCAAAGTTTGGTGCTTTAGTGAACTGAACTTCAGAAAAACTATGAAATAACAAATATTTTAAGGGCATTTCATGATCAAGCATCTTTGGATATGGAATCTATTTCCGTTTAAGCATAACAAAGTAAATTTAGACCATCAACCGCATATAACGATAGTTATATCGTGGGGTTCCGCGTAAAAGTGACCAAGTAACATTTTTTTTCAAAATGAGCTTTTTTTTGTCATTCCGGTACTAAGGAACGTTGTCTACTGTGTGTTGTTGCTAAGAACGTTATCTTCAAACTGATGTGCAAGAAATACTTGAAAAAAAATTTTACCTGCCTGACCCAAACAGTTTTATGTGACCAAATGGCATTTGAACTCAACCACAAAACATGAGATGGATTATAAATGTAATCTCGCTGGTGCATGTAAATGTTATCAATTGCCATTTGATCACTTTTACTGTGTAAGATTGCATAGCGGGCAGGTGAAAATGACCAATTACAGTGATAGGTAATGGATAACCTTTTCTAACAGAAATAGGTATGTCATTGTTATTAGATGCTTGGCAACACGATCAATTAACGAAAAAACTATTCAATTCCTCAATTTCATGTAACTATGCGACTTATTTTCGAAGAATTGAATTGACCAAATGAGTAAAGCTTGAAACTCCAGGCAGGTAAAAGTGATCAAATAGAGTTTTTCCGAATAAACAGCTCTTATTTAATCTGAAGTGAATTTTAATGCACGATATGAGAGGAGGGCACTAGCTAACTACCTACAGGATAAAGAAAAATCGAAACATAGTCGGATGAGACATGACACAACCAGTGTTCGTAAGAAGAAAATAGGTGAAACTTCAGATCCCTCCCCTGTAAAATTTTGAAAATGTTACTTGGTCACTTTTACTCGGAACCCCACGATATATTTTTAGTCAAACTGGCAGTAGGATATGATTAAATCAGAAAGCTTCCCGCAATATTCATTTATTACAATATTGTTATGTACAAAATGATACAAATCTTAAACAACTGTAATCAATTTATAAAACTTAAGGAGAATACATAATACTTTCATTTATGCCAAAAGAATAATATTTGTTCTCACAGCAGCTTGGAAAAACAAGTCTCAAGTTTCAAACCCGTTTATTTCGACATTTCTAAGTTCTTTAATGTGTATTACCATAATACATTCACAGGTGTCTGTGTCAAGAAGAAACGTGTAACTTGCACATGATAAGGTATAATGAAATCAGTTATCCTCGGGAGGACGGTCTTCCTCGACATTCTGCAAAACAAATACCAAAATATCATTTAGATTTGGATTTAAAAAAAAAAAAAAACGAAAAAGTTCTTTGTCATACAGTAGTAAGTTTGTTTCGTTCCTTAATGATTTCTAGTTTGTGTGGACCGACACAGTCTCCGGTTCGTACTGATCAGTTGAGTCTAGTAGTTCGTTCAGCAAGAGTAAATCTTAGAACTTAATCTCCACCAATGAAACGATGTTATTTATCTAATAATTAGATTATTGGAGTTGTCTTCGATCAACATAAGACGTGTATAATAAAAAATGAATTTGAGAAGTGAACATTTCCAAAATTACTTACGGGTTTGTTACCATATCTTGACCAGAACGTAACCTTTGCCTTCGACCTGTGCCCAGTTCGCTGGTTGAAAACTGAGCATTCTTCAAAAGGAGGGCAGTAAAGGTGAAGGCTAACTGCGGTGTCACTGTAACTCGTATTTTCCACACGGTGCAGGCCCATGGAATCTGAAAGTACAAAATGACAATGTCTCAACTTTTCTGTCTATCTTGAAAAATATTAATGAATGTGATATATGTAGCTGTTATATAATTGAACAGGTCCGTAATATGGGCCAACAGGTATTTTTTGCGATTCGGTTTTTGTAATATATTAAGAAATTCAAACGCACTTATCCGTTACCTAACAAAGTTTGTTAAGCACGCACCTATGTATTAGTTGTAGAGCAAATCAGAATTCATGCGATCATTTACCAAGCGTAGTTGTGAGCATACCCGCATCCCTGCGAAACCATTTGTTATGGAGATTCCAGCGGTATGGTACATACAGGAAAAGTTGTAGACCCCAGAAATTGAGACTGGATGATTTAACTAATTTTTGAGTTTCGAAGGGAGCTAAGGAATTTGAATAATAATACACATCTCAGTTAGAGGGAAAAGGCTAAGGTTTCCCTGTAGTTGGGCTACTACTAAAGGTGATGTCTTTAGATGATATCTAAAGAACTGAAGGCCAGATGAATCCATTGATCCAGAACCTGTAGGTTTGTTCATGGATTCTCTATTTCTTCTGTTGAGCGTTGATGTCAAGAGTTGCCTTGTGTCTTATTTATATAAAACAAAGCACGCTAGTTTACATCCCTACGATGTGGAGGAAGGTGAGGGTGGTGTTCATACCTAAGGGGGGGAAAAGCTCCTCACCCCAGCCAAAGTCGCAGAGACCCATCAGCCTCACTTCCTTCCTCCTAAAGGCCATGGAGAAAATCATTGGCCAAATGATCAAGGATGATCACTTATGCCACTACCCTCTTGCAAAGGTGCAACACGCCTATCAGAAGGGTAAATCAACTGAGACAGATCTTTCTGAAACTGTTTCATTGATAGGAAGGGCCTTAAAATCTAAGGAGATAGCCCTGGGATGCTTTATGGACATAAGGGGTGCTTTTGATTACACCAACTATGCCTCTATGGAAAAAGCTGCCAAGAACAAGGGGATCACAGACCCCGCTATTAGATGGATCAAGGCTATGCTGGCAAGCCGGGTCATTACAGCAACCCAAGGCCATGAAAGCATTACTGTTCTCGCTAACAGGGGATGCCCACAAGGAGGAGTACTTTCCCCTTTACTCTGGCTATTTGTGGCTGATGATCTTTTGGCGCTCTTGATGCATGAAGGCTACGAAGTAACAGCCTATGCAGATGATCTAAACATCATTGTAAGAGGAAAGTTTGACCATACTGTGTCAGACAGAATGCAGAATGCCCTCAACATCGTCCAAAAATGGTGCTCTACAGAAGGGCTTCATTTGAACCCCGAGAAAACCGTTGTGGTTCCCTTCACCGATAGAAGGAAACTCACACTCACACCCCTACAACTTCGGGAACAGAGGATTCCCTTCTCAAACGAAGTAAAGTATCTAGGGGTGGTGCACTTGAAATACATAGCTTCCAAAGGAACTAGAGCTCTATGGTCATGCCATAGAATGCTCAGTAAAACATGGGGGTTGACTCCCAAAATGACACTATGGGTATATAAAGCAATTGTCAGACCCATGGTCACGTACGCTTCTTTAGTATGGTGGCCAAAAACTTGCCAAACGTCTGCTCGTCTGGAACTTAATAAACTTCAGAGGCAGGCTTGTATTGGCATTACAGGGGCCATGAACACCACTCCCACAGCAGCTCTAGAGGTTCTCTTAGACCTCACCCCTCAGCCCACCTGGGGGCCATTAGAATGCAGCAAATGGGAATAACAAGGCCCTCCCTACAAAAAGATAGTCTCTTGGAAATACTGGACAAAATAGATACAGATCCATTGACTATGTCCATCTCCATCTCTGACGTAATGTTAGAAAATATGAACTTTGATCTACCTTTTAAAGTAATCATAAATGATCGTGAGTTTTGGAAAAGAGGCATGCCTCAATTTAAACCAGGCTCACTTGTGTGGTACACAGATGGGTCCGTGATGAATGGGGCGGCTGGCCTGGGGATCAAAGGCCCCAATTTCAATCTGGCCAAGCCTCTGGGCTCGACTGCAACCATATATCAAGCGGAAACCCATGCTATAGAAATATGTGCACAGGAGATTGCCAGGAAACGACTCAAAGGTGCAACAATATTTATACTATCTGACAGCCAAGCAGCACTAAAGGCTATTTCTGCCTTCTCGGTAACCTCAAAGCTGACTTGGAGTTGCCTAAACTCCCTCAAGGCAGCGACCCAGGGCAACAAACTCATGCTGCAATGGGTACCGGGTCATGAGGGAATAGAGGGCAACGAGGAAGCTGATCGCCTGGCTAAAAAGGGATCAAAGGGACCTGAACCCCAACTAGGGTTTACCAAGAGTTATATAACTCAACAGGTTCAGAAATGGGAGGACAAAACACGCGCAGAATACTGGCATAACACTCCTAAGCAGAGGCAAGCCAAGCGGTTTCTTACAATCTCAAGGAAACGCGCAAAAGCCCTTCTATCATTGAGGCGCAAAGACCTTTGCAAACTTGTGGGTCTTCTTACTGTCCACTGCCCTCTAAGGTATCACCTAAACAAAATTGGTAAGGCCAGGACAGTAGAATGCCGGCTCTGCTGTGAAGAGGTGGAAGCAGCAGAACACATACTTTGTAATTGTCCTGCTGTTGCATCAACTAGATTCCGGCATTTCGGGAAGGGTGCCCTAACACCCTCTGATATTGCCTTGGAAACACCTGAAAACCTCCTACACTTTGTGAACGAAGAGGTTATTAAAAAGGTTATGAATTGAAATGGGGACAGCGTCACAATAGATCCTAGCGGTCTCAGTGACCAGGGGCTCCTCCCATCCCTTATCGGAAAAAAAAATATATAAAACAAAGTTTGTTTCTATCTACCCATGTTTCTTTGTACATATAGACTGCTGGACTGATTTCGACAGGAGAGGTTGTAAAAGACCAGCGAGTTCTTCTGCACAACGTAGGGTAGGTCAGCATCTCCAAAACATCCTTGTACTTCTTAAATTTCGTGACCCTTCACAAACTATTTGTTTGGTTCCTGAACTGTTGTTATTATGGTTGCTGACAGGCATTACGTTAGTAGCAGAATATCGTTACAACTGTAGGAACCTTAATGGGTTGCTGAGAGTGTTCTGAGTAAAATTTGGTTTGCATTATTGATAGGTGATGGGCGGTAATTAGATATTTCATGCAAAGCTCAGGTTTTCTGCACTATAACATACTAAATGTTAAATTGAAATGCTCAAATAAAGTATTTTTTCTAGTACTTTCATTTCTGGGAAGAACATTGGAAAGAACAGCAACGCATATTGTGGTAGGTAGGGATTACTGGGGACTTAAATTTCTAATTGCAACAAGCGCTCACCGTTGATGTAGCATACTCCGTCAGTGGGCAGCAATGTCCTTGATAGTTCTGTCATTGGTTTCAACTCTTCAGTCTCATCGTCTGATTTCCCTTCCGATTCGGAGGAAGAGGTTTTCTCTGGCCAGCAGAATCTAACTTCAGACAACGACCCTTGCATCACTTTCATGAAACAATGCGAATCGGCGTGGTCATGAATAGCTGACCCGTGCCCTTCTCCCCAACATAACAACATCAGATTGTACTTCCCGTTTCCTTCGTCGATCAAGTTGCGCGTGTACCTGTTGGTAAAGAAATTAGCAGCATCAGCTTTATGAAAATAGTGTTGAAGATTCTAGGTGGTGAACTGCAACCCATCAACGTGGGAATCCTTGCATGTGGGGAAAACTCGTCTGAATTGACCCTCAGCTCGTTCCAAAGTATTAAAAATATGTCAAGGGAAGAAAGTCGTCAAGTACTTCATGGCATGAACAGGAAAATAACTTTCCAACGTTTCCTTGATCACTCATCCCACCCAAACTAAGTCAAATGCCCAGTTGTAGAATTAGGAACATCAAAATTTGACTGTACTGCCTTCCACTGTTGGATTCATCTCCTTCAGCACTCTCTGGGAATTGCAAATTCTTTGTAAATGCAGAGGTATATAAGGAAAAGCTGGGCAGCTTCACTTTCATAAACTGCGCAAATATTATGAATTCACTTGAAAATTCTAGTTATTAACAATTGGACTAAATAACATTTTTTTTAGTGATTTATGTGTGGGCTACTGGTTTTTAAATAGTGATTTTGGATACTATATGCGTAAAAAAAAAAGGATCAAATAATAATGTTTAGAATTTGTAGGGTATATAAACGACCAATGTTCACTCTTTCATTAGGCATCAGATTAGTGAATATAACTACGCACTGCTACCGAAGGGGGTTTGTTTGAACTACTAGTATTATCATTTAATAAAATTCCTTACGTTTACTGAACCATTGTTTTTCGTTTTCGTGGGAGTCGTATCTCTCACGCATTATCACAAATTCTTTTAAAATTAATTTCCCCTAGTCCATGTAAACAAACGTAATTGGTTTCTCTTACAAATATGCCATTCATAACTGACTTGGCCCCATACCATAAAAGAAGAGGTGACATAAGTTAAGATGTTATTGACGGTAGTGCGTAGTACTCTTACTTTTACTCTAATTTTACATTATATTTATGCATCTAAATACTTTCAACATTTGATTATTTCAAGTCATTTACCACTAAGCAGACACAGTCAGTGAGCTGTCAAATCGATCATTTGATCTTTTCAATTAGTATCTATTCGCTATGAACAGGTATAAAGTATTGCTAACTATTAAAGGTACGGAAAAAATCATTTTCCAGTTAAAAATGTTACCCTGTACCAAACAGTTTTAGGGTTAAACATTTGTGTTTTATATAATTTATTTCTATTTTAATTAAATTCAACATTTTCAGCTTAATATTGTCCTTAAATCCTGAATGTCCTATCAACAATTCACAAAATTATCCCAAATAAGGTTTTGATATTAAAAACATTGATTTAATGGCAGGAAACATTTTTTATTCTTTTTTTTTAGTGATAATTATTTTGTATTTTTAACTTTAAAAGCACTTTATTGTGGTAAGCAAATATTGCCTAACGGACTTCTTTCTCCTGGAATGCTTTTTGGAATGGCTTTTGCATTAACCCAATTTTCTACGATTGCTAAAAGAAATTATCATTATTATTTTTTAATTTTTTAAGAAGTGCTTTAAAAGGGATTTTTATGTAGAAAATTTTGCAAAAACTGTTTTTTTTACCGTTGCTGTAACCTTTTTTTTTTTATGTAAGTAAAAGTAGTTACTCTAAATCTTGAGGTACCCACCTAAATCTGTCAAACTTAGCAAACTGCTTCCAGTCCCGAGGATTCGATTTGTAGCATTTAAGAAGGTCACCCACTTCCTCAATATTTACTCTGTCCGACTCGAAAACTGCCCTCAAGCTGGATATCAAGTCTTCCAAGGTCGCGGGGGATTGAGAGTCAGATACCTGTTGAACAAAAAAAAAATATTCATGTAGGTGTGAACCTATAAACGAATGCGAACAGCCAGTACAATTTAAGTTCGTCGGAGGTATTGCTTTATTGATTCAGGTTTGTTTGTAGAATGAGTTCTGGACCAGTTCTGAATCGAACTAATTGAAATAGGTGACTTCTAGGAGTGATAGGGCGGGGATGAGAACCGTTCATTGCTTCCCGCAGTCCATACACGTTTTGAACCAGTTTGGTACTGATAACCTCAACACTCGTATCCTTCACGACGAAATCAAAAACACAAATTTGATGATGAAGTGGTTGACACTTTTTGGGCAGCATTGGCTGACAACCACCCCTCCAGGTATTAGCATCTATCCCATTTTAAGAAGTCCGAAATTTTTAACTCCTTTCCTGTTCCCAACTGTCACAAAATCACTTAAACTGCTGAGCAGAGAATTTATTATTGTTAAACGTTGGTAAAATTGATAATCCAATATTGGTTTATTATTCAATAATAAACCATTGTAATCGCTCTGGAAAAAAAAAAAAAATTCTAACCCCCCCTGAAAATTTCATGGTTTACGTTTCAAAGGGTGTAGAATCCGAATCTGCAATAAAAAATTTTCCGTCCGTCCGCCGTACGCACGATTTCTCCCAAACGGCTGAAGCAAAAAAGCTGAAATTTTCAGGAAAAATCCATGTTGGTCCGGCGACGCCCCAATTCTTGAGCCAGCTCTCTCACTTAATTTAAAGTGCCCTTTAAGGGTTGACAAAGTTTTGTAAAATCCCTAAAAACCTCAAAACAAGCTCAAGGCGGCCTAAATTTGTACTCTTTTTGAAGAACACTCCACGAGGAATCGAATGAGCCCCTCCCCAGGTCCGTAGGTCAAACCATTCCCGATCTATGGCCCGATTTACGGTGCCAACATTCGCGTTATTTTGGTTTATTATTGTTTCCGTGTTGCTATCAGTAACCTAGTGATGTAGTGACGTAGTAATGTGGATACTGGAGTGAACTCCTGAAAGGCTTTGTAGCCGATACACGGGTTGAAGCATTCTGATAACCATAAAAAACGCTGCAAATTCTTCCACTGGGGTTTATTATTCAATTGGCTTGCGTTCATGATTTGAATTTCTTACTAAGCTTTGGAGTGTGTGTGTTTCACAGGTGATAGAGCGATTATTGAATTTCAGGAGATATGCATAGAGCACGTGAATCTGTTCTCAACCAAAATACCTATTTGGATTGATCAGTTGATCATATTTGTGTGCCTCCTGAAATTCAATAATCGCTCTATCACTTGTGAAACACGCACACTCCAAAGCTTAGTAGAAATTCAAATCGTGAACGCAAGCCAATTGAATAATAAACCCCAGTGAAAGAATTTGCACCGTTTTTTTCATATAAATTTGCAGTTTCTTTATGGAATCTGCTGCCACCTATTAACAATCTAAGTTCAAAGACTAGTGGGTGTTGTACTAAAATAATGAGTAAGGAACGTTGAGGAGCTTTTATTGTTTGAAAGAAGTTCTTAGAGAAGTGTAATTTATTTTTATTTTTGCAGTACGACCTTCCCAATCCCTTATAAGTCCATTCCATATCAGGAGATTGGGATTTAGGAATTTTAGGAGGCACTCAACACAGCTAACAGACTGATTACAATAACAGCTAGCTTCAATTACCAGCACCACTGTACCTGCTAGCATGAGCTGTACAAGAAGTCCCGATAAAAATCTCAAACTGTCAGAACTAGTTCAAGACAGTTCCTGACTGGCTCTCTGATCACTGAACTAAAAATCCCGAACTCGTTCTGTACAAGCATGCAGCCAAAAAAATGAAGTGGTCAGTTCAGAACCATACCGTATTGACTGTTGATACAAACCTTCAATATCTGACCTGCTCGATAGATAAGCCATCAATATTCGGAGATTCAGAAGCATAAATGCTATGAAATTCACATTGTTCGTTTCCCATAGATGTGAGTCAATATTTAGTCACTCCTTCTAGATAAGCAGATGAGTTAGTTAAGGGTGTTACTGCTTTATTGACTCAATATCTGACCTGCTCGATAGGTATGCCGACAATATTCGGAGATTCAGAAAAATAAATCCAATAAAATTAATATCGTCGATCGTTCCCTACCGATGTGAGTCAATATTTAGTTACTCCTCTCAGATAAACTTTTTTTTTATCTTCCCATTTTTTTTTTTAGTTCTTTGAAAAAGAACTGGATTTTATTATGAAAATTCCGGCAAATTATCTTAACGATTTCCGTCACGTATCACGCAATTATTATCTTCGTGGCCCTGTGCACAATGTCCTAGATGCCATGACCCTTGCTGTCACATGTGAATTGACCTGTGCCCATTATCTGTACTCGATACCCCAACACCATCATCTCTAGGGAAATCCTATTGTTTGAATGCACGCGATATTTTTTCATTATTGTGCTTTTTTTCTAATCTTTACGGAATTGATAATCAGTGATTACCTACCATATGTTATTTATCATTTATTTATTTTCTGACGTAATTGTGAGATATTATATAACGTATAGCAACTGTCGTGGTTGCGTATACTGAACTACTAGTGTGATTGACTGATATTATCGACGTAGGTTTTTCTTTTGACGGCCCTATCGCCTTTTTACCAAATTGTTATTCATCTAAGAGAAATCGAAAGATCGACAAAAACATCACTCAATTAGGTAATGGTGGTAATTTATCCACCTTTTAATGATTCTACTAATGATCATATTTTAATTTGCACTTTATATACTGAGTTCCTTTGGTATTTAATAAATTTACTGAAAAACTAGTACAATCACTATAGATTTTGTACACTATACTCTTGCCCACGTAGGAGCGACCCTGCGGTTTTCTGAAGACCTCTGGGTCTGGCAACACCGCCAAAATCCGAGCCTCCAGGTAGTGGCCTGACGACTCGCATCGGACCCTAATTACGGTGCGGTACTTGTGTCTTATGCAATCCAAATGTGATCTAATATTTAATTCGATCATGCCATCACCAGAATCGTGATGTACACGAAGAAAGGGACACAACGAGTATAAATTTGAACTGGTAAAACATACCTAGACGTTATGTAAAAATAGCCAATGCCGGTTTTCGTAAAACTCAAACAAAAATGGGTTTTTTCCCACGTGGGCACGTGAGGTATCGTGTTCCATGTAATTTTGGACTCTGAAGCGATTGGAGTGGGTCCCAAACCTGTGCGACTGACCTAGAGCGAGGAAATCCATTTTCATGGGGTAAAATGGTGCAAAATGACATTATTTCCGTACTTTTTCGCGCCCCATCCCATCTGACAGGGTTGGATCAAAGAAACATGAGTTTAAGTGTAATAAAGTTCGACACAAGAATAATAAAACCATGTGTAATCAAATTTGCAGCATTTTTTGCAATTTATTACACTTTTGCAATACGGCCATACACTTGTTTGATAAGGTGCTCCTAAACCGATTGATATGAAATTTAGACTTGTTTTCCTCAGAACGACGAGAACATTTTGAATCTCACGAAAAATTACATTTTTCAACAAAAGCAACTAAAACGTCTTGCGTTAAGAGGGGGAGATTGAAAGGGGCTTTACTGCTGCTAATGAGGGATAGTCGGCCGAGTTAAAGGGTCCGCTGTGGTGTTGCCACCTGATGGCGGTGAAGGGGTTTTCGTCCCAGCGGTCCAGGGTCGCTCCTATTTGGGCAATAGTATAGTGAAATTTTAGTATCTGATTACATTGGCTCCCTTTCTATTCATTCCAATTCAGCAATCCCAAACGTTTGATCTCTTACTCGAGCCTCATAGTTCATCGTCCAAGTACATTCTCAGATCAACTTTACATTGATGTCGTGTTTAAGTATCCCAAAACGCTGTTTCAGATTGAGTAGGTTTGTTTTCAGTAGGGTAAAATTCAGGAGTTGTTGCTTTCTAGATTTAATTTCTACTGCGAACTCTTTTATAATTCCAGCTTAGTAGGCTTTATAGTATTGGCTTGATGTGTGATTTTCAAACTGTGGGCAAAATCGTGCAAATTCAAAGTTACTGTCTTCCCTTGACTACACGTTTATTGAGTACTGCATTGACCAATACCAAAACCTTCGAAGCTAATATAATTTCCACGTTTTTTTAGGGTTGAGAAACCCTGATTTGTCATCGTCATAACCTGCAACTGTATCGAGGTTCCCGGTTTCGAGTTAGTTTTTGGAATATTCTACCCGAGATTTAAAATTACATGAAAATTCCCTCGTCTTTAGTTACATCTGAAGAGCAGCTGTCAATGGTTTTTCAACCCCTGCTTCAAGTTTTTAATGTCTTAATGTTGCATTTCATTCAGGTCACTTTAGTGTAGGGTCATTGTCATGGCCCAAAAATAAATGTGTTTCTTCTGAGGGAACAAAACGGGGATCTTCGAAGAAGTTCTTGTTTTGGTGGTAGCAATGACTCACAAGCAAGCGGCCACACCTTTGCGTCGCCCTAAACGATAGGTGGCGTGTTTTCTGATCGAGCGAGAAAATCTGAAAACAGACTAAGTTTATTCAATGTCATTTTAATGGCCCTAGTTGCTCACCTATTATGTTTGATCCCAAAATTTTTTGTCTGCCCACTTATTCTCTTGGAAGGCTGTATCACGTTGCATCTAAAAAACCCACAAAAAGCCCAGTAGTATTGGAAGAATCCCTGTTGAAAGTCCGAATTGTCGTTGTCATGTAGGTGAAAACATACCAAAACTGTCATTGTCGTGACCGAAATCGCCACGCGTTATTATGACTTCTATCATCGTCGTGAAGGTCGAATTTCAAATTTGAATATCGTCGAGAATAATGGGATGTCTTGAATGACTGGGCATCAGAAATACATCCAGAGAGGCCAATTAAGTGATAAACATCCCAAAACCTAGCAAAAGAAACAATTAAATTTTTGGTAGTGGGTGTAGTTAGTGGGGTGACCACATTCACTTTGAATCTTTTATTTGGAGCGTAATTATTTATTTTCTTCATATTAGATTAGAAACGTTTCATCCTGCAGCGAGGACTTCTTCAGTCTATAACTTATTATGTCATAAGTACAGGCAGAATTTAGGCTTTGACGTAGTGGTTTTTTAAATTTTGCTTGCAGCTCTCCTCTCTCCCTTTTGTTATTCATTATTAAAAAAAAATTTTTTTTTAAAATAATTAACGCAGTTGAGACCAACAAAGTTTTAATCATGACCAGTTTGTATGTATGGAAAAGGATGAGGGAGCATTTTAACAACTTCGTTTACCAAGCTACAAGTAATAAACAAGCAAACTGAAGAGATGTGTGGTGGCACCACTACGTCAAAGCCTAAATTCTGCCTGTACTTATGACATAATAAGTTATAGACTGATAACTTATGACATAATAAGTTATAGTCCTCGCTGCAAGATGAAACGTTTCTAATCTAATATGAAGAAAATAAATAATTACGCTCCAAATAAAAGATTCAATTACATTTTTTAAATGTCAGAACCTGACTATTGCCCGTAGTTTGAGAATCACTCTCTGATCTCTCTGGTACACTTGCTGATCAGCCTTACATTGTTATTTTTATTCAAGCTTTATCATTATCACTTTGATATCTTGATAATCCATCATGATTACAATAATATTGCTATTTTGGTACCTACTTTACATTGTTTACAAGTGAACCCATTGCCGTGGGTTATTTAGATAGCTAAGAGTGGCAGTATCACTTTGAAACATGAACTATGCGTTTTTTCAGACCTTTTCCTCGACAGTACCTAATTTTTAGTATTTGAATGCTAATCAAACTATAGTAAACGCTACGCGCTTTCTGATTACTCATTTAAAAATCTTTTTTATAGTTTATGACATCCCCAAGTACTAACTGAATAACTTTATTTCAACTTTTGGAGTCGATGAGTCGCTCCAAAACCCTCAATCGAATTTCGAGTTATCAATAAGGCATCCAACCACTATATCAGTGTTTATGGCAGGCTGTCAGTTCGTCCCCTCTCATTTTTCAGTTGCATAACTCTAAATATTCCGCTATTGGGCTCGTCGATATTTTTTTCCATAATACGGTATTTTCTAGTAATTAATGAATCGAAATCGTTTTAATTGCCTCTAATTAAGATTATTTCAATCATTCTGTCGTATGTAAACGAAGGCTCTATGAGCCATACCCAACAGCTTTTTTATTGTGAAGCTGCATCTTTTTTTGGTTTATTATTCAATAATAAACCATTGTAATCGCTCTTGAAAAAAAAAATTTAACCCCCTGAAAATTTCATGGTTTACGTTTCAAAGGGTGTAGAATCCGAATCTGGAATAAAAAAATTTCCGTCCGTCTGCCGTATGCACCATTTTTCCCAAACGTCTGAAGCAAAATAGCTGAAATTTTCAGGAAAAATCCATGTTGGTTCGGCGAAGCCCCAATTCTTGAGCCAGCTCTCTCACTTAATTTAGAGTGCCCTTTAAGGGTTGACAAAGTTCTGTAAAATCCCTAAAAACCTCAAAAAAAGTCAAGGCGGCCTAAATTTGTACTCTTTTTGAAGAACACTCCACGAGGAATCGAATGAGCCCCTCCCCAGGTCCGTAGGTCAAACCATTCCCGATCTTTGGCACGATTTATGGTGCCAACATTCGCGTTATTTTGGTTTATTATTGTTTTTGTGTTGATGTCAGTAACTTAGTGACGTAGTGATGTAGTAATGTGGATACTGGAGTGAACTCCTAGAAGGCTTTGTAGCCGATACACGGGTTGAAGCATTCTGATAATTTTCGGGAAAAATCAGAAAATCTGAAATTTTCATTTTGGGGTTTATTATTCAATTGGCTTGCGTTCATGATTTGAAGCTTTGGAGTGTGCGTGTTTCACAGGTGATAGAGCGATTATTGAATTTCAGGAGTTATGCATAGAGCACGTAAATCTGTTCTCTACCAAAATACCTATTTGGATTGTTCAGTTGATCATATTAGTGTGCCTCCTGAAATTCAATAATCACTCTATCACTTGTGAAACACGAACACTCCAAAGCTTCAAATCATGAACGCAAGCCAATTGAATAATGAACCCCAGTGAAAGAATTTGCAGCGTTTTTTACTACTTTGAGAAATGCGGGAAATTTGTTCCCCACTGGTTATTGTTACTTTTGAAATCAATCTGACTAATCCAATGGGTCCATTGTGTACCTATAAGTGCTAAGATCCTCTCCTACTGTCTCCAGGCGGTCCATTGATACCCGATCGTCAATATCAAATGAACGAGGTTCAATTCACTTTTACTCGAGAAAATGTCGGGCTATTTTCTACTAAACAAGAAGTAGAGCAGGCAGGACGAGACTGACCGTTCACATCGTGATACCGATTGTAACTCCCGTCAAACTGGATAGGCAGGTAGGACTCGCGTAAGGAATGACAAGTAGGCATACTGTTAAGTAAATTATTGTTCCTTCTAACACGGGTGTACCTACCCACGCAGGAACCTTTAGCGAGTAACTTAACGTGGGGATTTCTCATTTCTGATGTTAATTAAGTACGTTATTAAGTACTAACCTAATTAAGAAAAATCGTTTTGCCATTATGTGCGCGATGAAATATACAGCAAAGCTTCGCTATCTCAGCCCTGTTTTAGGCATTCGGTATTTTTTCAGCGAGAAATAGATAAGCTATTAAAAGTTACGTCTAGGGGACTCCACAAGGCATCGTACCCATCAGCCAGGATCACTAAGTTTTGAATAGTTAGATATTTTTACAGGTTTTTTTAGAGGCTTCAATTCCAGTTAATAACCACTTCTAAGATTGTTTCCGTGTTTTCGTCCTTACTTAACTAAAATTGCCATAACTTCTTTAATCTGCACGAGAAATTCAAATTTGATTATACCGTCATGAAAAGCGTTAAATTTTCTGCCTTTTTAATGCCTAAACTTTTTTTTAAAGCAGAATTAAGCCGCAAAAAACGAGTCTAAAAAGTTAATATTGTCCAAATTGTAAAACTACCTTTGTAATCCTATTAGTTTTTGTAGCAGGACTGTGCAGACCGCTTCAAAACTGCGCCAAAATATCAGCTTTTTTATGGTCCAATCAAATTGAATGTCGCAATTGGATTTCACAGTGAAAATGAGGTTTGAATGCCAAAGTACGTGTTTTTTTTTCTTCAGAATAACTCTTGACTTTTTCGGAATCAAATGGGGATACTCTCACATGTCCCCGGCTGCATAATAACCCTGACTTTGGCGATTTTTCTTTCATTTTAGGACGGGGTTTTGACATTGCTAAGAATTGAAATGTTCAACAACTTTAGGTACTCAATTTCAAATTAGGTTGTTCGAAATGTCCTCCGTTACAGAGACCTGTTCTTCGCATCTCGGAGCGGTCTATGATTGCACTCTCAAGAATCCTTTGAATCAGCTCCTTGGTTTTTAAAATTTCCCCAGAGGGGGAAAAGAAAATTACCGAGAATTCAAAGTGACCTAAAATAGATTAAAATGAAAGTTGGATTGGAATTTAAGTTTAAAAAAAATAGGGGAATGTTGGAATTTATTGTTGCTTCTGAAGAACAATGGGATTGTGCGTAAAAACATCTATGATAAACGGGGAAAGTGAGAAAAACGGTACCAAGATTATTTCGATGAAAGAAGTGATGAATCAAAAATCGTTACCTTTGCAGTATTTATGTTGTGTTGAATATTATTCAGAAAAAGTGTATGTTCCATAAACTTGTACGTTGAAATTCGTGTGCCATTTGTTGTGAGTAGTATTCCGCAACCTTCGAAGTTGTTTAATGTGTTGAACATTTTCGAAACTTCAAAGAATGCCCTACACAAATATCAGCTAATGAGTCAAATGACTGAAAATTTAATAGGTATCTACCTATTTTCGTAGGTGCTTAAAATGGGCTTGAAGGGATTTTGTAAGGAGCTTTTATGTCTCCCAAGGGCTTGAAAACGATTGGGTAACTCAACAATGGTCATAGTGAAAATCAAAATGTACCGTTTCGGTGAAAGTCTGGGATACCAGATACCAGTTTCCTTCCCGAGAGCCTAATTGCAGTAGGTAGGTAAATCCTCGTTTCAAATTGCTACCCACTTACACATTCTCGTAAATATGATATAACTATGAAGATAGGCATGGCATGAAAGTTACGCAATTACAAGAACGCTATTTCGCTCTGTATTCGAACAATAAATAATTGCAGTGCCTGCCTACCTCCTCTGCTACCTTGCGAAATTATTTTAATTCCCGGGAGGCTGGCACGTATTTCTCTTGGAAACACATTCCAGCCTGCCCCTATTATCTGTTCTTTACAATGTCATTTTCCACCGTTGTCGTTAAAAAAATAGAGAAAAAAGTAGCCTACCAAGGCCTTCGGCTTTATGTTCTACTCCGGACATGAAAGCCAGTTCAGATGTGAGATTGCGTTAGGCTCAAGTGAATTCCTTACGCAACAATACGCTGTGCGTCACAGAACACAAATGTTGAGAACCATTTGTCAATATTGATTTCCAAATATCAAGAAGATTGCATTTGCCAACTTTTACAAATCTAGGTATCAATAAAAATTCGGAAAGTAGGTAACTACTGAACCCATTTAACTTAATCTGGGCCAAAAAAATTCCACGTACAAAACAATAGCATCAAGTGGTCGTTTTAGTCAGATATCTAAATCAATAAAAAATTAATTGGTTAGCAGAAGTGCCTTGTGTACACATTATTTGAGAAAAGTTATCTTAAGGATGTGATTTTATTAGTTATTTGTTCCTGTTCCTGAACAACAATTCATCCACTTGTGATTGTCAAAGCACCTTGGTACTTTCGTAACGTTTCCATTACGAGCTTCAGATCGAAACAATAAACGACGCTATAAAGCGACAAGATGAGAAACCACCTGTATCGGTGTGTCACGTCACCGAGGCAGCTGTAAGGCTCCTTGACTCAAGTGATAATGTCAGAAGATTGAAATGTACCTACCAAAACCACTTAACCTTGCTTACTTATGAAGTAGTGAAGTGGTACTGTTTTCATAACTAACGAAACTCTGTAATGTATCGTAGTTTTGAATACTTGGTGGAATGAAGAACCGATTAAAATAAAAAGCTTGTAGTTGAGGTAATTGTGCGATTCTTCCTGAGGTAATTCAAGAGACAAGTCGTTACGATTCATTGTTATTTCCTTGTAATATTGTCATACTTTCAGGTTGTGAAGTATTTTAGCATGAAATATGTTTAGCTTTGACCTAAATGTCAAAAAGTGTTACGTTTTTCTGGAACAGTGTTACAACATTTTATCTTTCTGTTGTAGGGCTGTTTCAAATAATCGTAATTTCAATGAAACTATAAAATACCTTCCTATCTGAAGACTGATTTCAGCATGGAACATGCTTTAGCCTTGAACTAACTAGCCAAAAAATGTCAAATGGAAGTGTAACGCGGGAGGGTGATGCAAGATTTTATAATTATAGTATAATATGTTTATAAGACACGAATGATGTACTTCCTTCTATGGAAGTTAGTGGTGAGTCATCATAAGCGCCATAATCTGTTATAGTAATAGCATGGCCGAAGCATGTTCCATGTTTTTTGAATTTCAGCTGCAGGCTCGAAGCTGTACGCATCGGCAAGGGGCCCAGCGCCGACTTTTTTTAAAAAGGCTATCGACATAGCAGAATAGGTTTGGTCACGTTTTTCCATATACAAATATTAAATTAAACAGAATAAGATAGCGCGGCTAAAAAATGTTCCATGTTTCTAAGCAAAAAGCATCTGGAGGGCCGAGTTTTTCCAGATGATTAGAAAAACATATTGGTGAGTAATAAATGCATAGCACTCCGGTTTTTATGGTATCAAGCTAAGAAAAATTATTATCGAGCAAAAAAGACCGAATTAGCTGGGTATTTTAGTAGGTATGAGGGTATTAGATTTCACTCGCCTCCACAATTTGTAGTACACTACAAATTCAATATGTTTTCATTACCAGCATGTTATCCTTGTAAGGATCTTGAAAAATAAATATTCACTTGCTTCCTAGACTTCCTAGATAAATATATTTTGTTCAAAGTTAACATCAACTTGTCAATAATTCTCACCACTGCGATAAACTTTAAATTCAATAGGTTATGGGCCCAGCACGCAATTCAATCAATTCAATAGAGGATCAATTGATCCCCCTTTAATCACGACATCAAATTCAAAATTTCTGGGGGTTCTTGCACAAGAGAGTTTTGTTAGACGAAAGAAAAAATATAAATAGTGAAGACAACGAGGAATCAGTAATAACCCCTCCAGGCCCCCCTTCATAATATGTTTCAACAAAAGACCAAACATAAAAATGGAGTAAGATAGAACGTTGTCTAGATTACCACAAAAACAATGAGTTACACTGTTAAATCGATTTCGACGGTAACAAACATGAACTGAAGGTACATCATAGAAAGCCCATCGTATATATGCCCAAGTGAAAGGGGATTGAATCGTATTGGCTCAGGGAAGTAAAAAGGGGCAGGGAGGACCAACCTATGCCACTCAAGGATTACAAAGTGAAAGGGGCACATACAGTAACATTGTGGAGAGGGGCTGCCGAACTTATTGCAAGAATGAACCCTAGTAATGGTGAATTGTTTTGAGGAATAACCTCATTTAAACATTTTCTTGACCTATCACTCTTAACAATTACGATTTTTTTTCGCGAGTAATTTATTGTCTGTACAAGACCAACGTTAGTCGAACAAAACAGAGTCTGGAAAATCGCCAATATAAGCTCTATGCCTAATACCCCCCCCCCCCCCCCCCCCATTTCACCTCCCTACACTCAATTCAATATTTCCGAAGTTTGTCGCGTAGCTAAACTAGAATCAGGATCGAACCAAAAAAGGAGTTTTTAAATCCCCTCGACAAATTCTAGTAGGCGTTCCTCAACTTCAGAAGGGATGTTCTTAAATAAAAGGTTGATGTATACCTAGTACAATGTATTGGGAATACTTAATATTGCTTAATGCCACCTTTTTTTAAAATCAAAATAGTCGGCACTATTGTTCAGAACAAGAACTTGAGAAAAAACAGTGAGAAACCCAAAATTGAATCAGTAAACTCTGAACTGCGAAAAAAATAGAAAAAATAAAGCTCAAATTTGGATTGTGGGGGGGGGGGGGATTTTTTTTTTTTTTTAAATTTTTCGACCTTTAACCAATAGAAGCTACTCTATCTCCCCCTCTCTCAGCCTGTGTAAATCTAGTTTGCAGCCCTTGAAAATGAAGAAAAAAGCCTTTGGAAAGTGGGGACACAAATATTTCATTGACTATATTCTGGCATATAGTACAGTAATTAATATCAATCTTCAATTTCCTGTTGAATCGATCCGAGGCTCAATTTCCATTCAGCTAAAGTAAATTTGTCGCTAATGAAATTAAACCTTCTTCAGTTTCCGTCTCACATAAATCGTTTCCACTCGTGGAATGTTCTCGATTTAACGCATCTTCCTTGACTTCTCAGTCCATAAAACGATGTTTTACTTTCTTAGGTTCATATATCCATTGTTCAAACCTCTCAATCAGAAATAGTGGTTTGAGGGCAGCAGTATAACGGCCTATTCCTTTTAGCGAATTTTCATAGAAAATAACGCTTTTGCAATTGCTCTGAAAATTTTAAAAATAAGTATTTTTGTAACGCTTCTTCTTCGAAATCCGTTTTGAAGTATTCTGAAATTATTCTTGGACATATATACACCCATGTATACATATATAAATCATTTCAGTAGATAACTCTCCATAGGACTGAAATAGAAACTTTTTTCTTCTCCCAAAAATTCCAAAAGAAAGGATGAATCCGTTGGGCTTTTCAAAATTGTACCAAAACAATCACAAATAGTCATTTAATAATTTAAGCTCAAATTTATGCTGAAAATTGTGCTTGCGTTTCATTAAGTTGCCCAAAAAATGGATGAAAACGGCAGAAATCCAAAATCTGTTTGAATTGAAGAATATTATTTGGAACAAGTTTTCTGACAATAATATGGATAGTTAGGAAATTTGTTTCACACAAAATGCTCAAATTTCAACTCCATTCTTCATTTGTAAACGTGGTACGATAATTTAGGAAAATGCGCTCATACGATCATGCTGCATGACTGGAACTTTTTCTTTGTATGTTCCAGTCCTATTATTCTCCGTGTTCGCCTCAAGTGTTGTGTCTCAAACTTTGCATGATGAGCCCCACGAGGCGAAACATGTCACGACAAGAATAGTGAAACTACTTCGAAAGAACGAGGAAGAGTTGTTACACTTCCACTCTCAACTTCACTACTTTATTGTTAGATTTGTTTATCCCACTTTGATCGTTATTTCATTCAAACATAATCTTATGATGTTGGAGTTCGCAATGTAACTGTCTGAGTGGTGACTAACAATCAGGAATTACACAACTAACCTGACCACCTGAGTAAGCTTTGAGGCGTTCCACGTTTTACCATTTTAGCCGTCGGGCTTCAAGCACCTGTGGGTTCCTGGTCGGCTTAGCCCTCTTGCGAAACAAAGAGTTTTTTGTACGCTGTTACTCTTGATGTGAGACCTCACACTGCTATTCACAATTATTTACCGTTGAAAAACACCCTAACAAATGGCCCTCTCTTACACAGATTTGATGAAGAATGAGTATACCCCTTCGCATTGAAATATGTTAGGCCAATGGAATAAGATTTTTCGGCAAAAGTATTTCAGGGAGTTCACACTAGTATTCTCAGTTTCAATTTGTTTATGGTTGTTGTTTATGGATGGTTGAGGTTGTTCCTCCCCAAGTTTTGTGACATTGTATCTCGTACTTCCCAAAATATTGTAATTTTGCTTCCGAGTCTACCAAGGTAGCGGAAGCATTGTTTTCACTTTCGGAATGTGAAAATTTTTTTGTCTCCAAAATCAAAAATTCCACTCGCATTTTGCGTTTTAGACCTTTCTGAACAATTTTGGTTCCGTGTCTGTCTGTGTGTGTCTGTCTGTCAGCAAATCCTTGTTACGGGCAAAACTACACGAAGTTATAGTCCGATTTTGATGAAATTTTCAGGGATTGTGCGGGTTGATGTGCAGATGGTCCCCTATAGGTTTCATGACCCCCGGATCAATAGTAGCCTCTGCGCATGCGCAAACGTGAAATCCTTGTTACGCGCATAACTCCGGGAGTTCTTGATCGATTTCGATGAAATTTTTAGGGATTGTTCGGTTTGATATGTAAATGGTCCTCTATGAGTTTCATGACCCCCGGATCAATAGTAGCCTCTGCGCATCCGCAAACGTGAAATCCGAGTTGTTTTGCCACAAGCATAACTCCGGGAGTTATGAGCGATTTCGATGAAATTTTCAGGGATTGTTCGGACTGATGTAAAGATGGTCCTCGTGAGTAATAAAGAGAAAATAAAGTTTTAGCCTCGGGTTAGGATCGAACCATATTGAACCATCATTGAACGATGCATATATTTTATTTTTCGAAATGCTATAATGTCAATTTATCACTTTATTTTCTCAAGTTATGCTCCTGCATAACAGTAAATTTACCCTAATTCAATATTTACTTCGCCTAATTGAACGAAGTTCTCTGGTCAATAATAATTTTCAATGATCTATACAGTCATGTTATGGATACGAGGAAGCTATGTGCCACACCCACTTGGCAGACGTTTTTTTAGATAGATTTTAAATAAAACCACGTTACGCACTGCGCAATTTAATTACTTAATATTTCATAATCAAAGTCCATTCCACGTTTGAAAGTTGAAATTTAAGAAGGTTAAGGCCTGTCTCAGTCAGTGGAAGAATTGTCTGGGAATCATCCAGTTTGACCAGGTACAAATAAATAACCGCACACCAAGCTAGCGCTCCGCCGAACCATTCCCAAATCGTGTTGGACTCATCTTTGCTGCTATCCTCCCAAACTGGTTTCACAGACTGTTCGACGCTAAGTAAAAAACCGGAGCTCTCTATTGCGAAATATCAGAAGGACTGATTTGGGTTTAAGGTTTGAATTTTCGACTTGTTCATTGAGTCTACCTTGTATCTCTCTAGTTATTTACACATTAAATTAAATTTAATATTAATATGTGTAAAGCCACCTGCAGTAATTTCCGTAACCTTTGATCGGGTTAGAGAGTGTTGATTTTGGTTTATAACTTCAACATTTAGCTAACCATGATTTTTAGATAGGTACTAATAAAAAGTTTTGATTTTGAGTGTCATTAGAATCGTTACATTTATACTTTTTAGCAACATTTTCTCAACAATGAAATAGGTCACTTAATAATTGAAACTCAAATGTATGCTAAAAATTGTACTTACACTTAATTGAAATGTGCAGAAAATGCCATTTTTTTCGCGATAACATTGGTAGTTGGACATTTTCCTTGCACGCAAAATGCCCAAATTTCAACTAAGTACGGTAAACGTAGTGCGATAATTTTGGAAAATTCGGTCATACGATCATGCTGCGAGACTGTTTTTTTCATGTGTGAGAGGTTGGTTTCCAAAATCGAACATTTTTGGCCGAATTTTGTCCAAAATTACTAGAAAACGACAACCCACTCCCCTATATCAGTAAAAACCCCGAAAACCACGTTTTTGGCCCATATTTGCACTTCATTTGTGTATTTATTATTGCAAAGTAGACACTTCCATCAATTTGGTACTTAGTTTTATTAAGAAAGGAAGAGGCTGAAATTTTCTCATTTCCCGGATTCCGCTCGATATTGACGGATGTACTTGAGATTAATTCGAGAATTTCATCGCGACACTCCAATCAATGCGAGTGTCACGCTCGATCAATGTAAATCACGCTTGTGATTACATAAATGTCCACGTCAAAAACAAACCCTGAAATATTAGGGCAAATTCAAGAAATGTTTATCGATTTTTGGTTTTCGAGAGAAGGGCAGTCCTGATTTTTGACCCTCATTCAAGCAAATATCATTTCCCCTTTTTTCTAAGCCTTCATGAATCGTCAAGGAATACAAATTTCCTCTTGTTTATCAATTTTAGTTATTTGTTTGTAGACATTCCTTGCCTCGAGCAAAACAGTCCGTTTTTTGCGCAGCTTCGAAGGATTATCAGATTTTTTGTGTATGTGCCTCAGTTCTGATAATAGAACCAAAAAATAGGGCACACGTAAATTTAATGAAACATATGAAAAAATTTGAAAATACTTCTATTTTCGGCTTTTATTTACTATCCACTACTTTTTAATACTATCTAATTCTTTGGCAATGGGTAAAAAACCGTTATAGCCTTCGTGGCTATTGAAATTGATTATATTGACAGATAATATGTATTAAGGACAAATAATTGATCAATTAGGTGTTGATAAACAATCTGCTGCCGCATTGGCCCGATTTTTAGTGTAATCACGAATTTCAAATCCTTGTGTCAAACGGCACTGTTTTCATCCGATCTCACGGCATTTTCTGCGATTTAACGGTTTTGGCTCTAGATGGTCCTCAATGTATCATCGCTCCCGAGTCATTTATAGCTTTTGCGTTTGTCCAAATGTAAACATCGTTTCCTAATTGCCTTACAGGCCGATTTTACTAAAACTGATCATCATTAATTATCAGCATAGGTACTACTTAACTACAAATGATCTACTGTGCTTAAATTTTATGTTCTGTCTTAATTTACCGTTTCTTTAAACCGTGGGAACCCCTCTATGGAACTTTTCAAGATTAGTTACCTCACTTTTTTGATACATTACTTTTAGGAATTTGATTAAGTTGTGAACTACACTGAAGTACATTCAATTTTACTATTTTGTTTTGTCCATGGTTGAATACAAAGGTTTATTATTGAAAATAGTAGATCAAAACGTACAAAGTTAAGTATTGGCCTTCAAGAGTTGATTTTCAGAAGTCAAATGTATGTTCTAGGTAAAAATGTATTCTTTAAACCTGCGCTTTCAACCTTTTATTGGGTGTTTACCTTTGGGAGGTAAATGAATACAAGAAATAAATATGTGTTCATTGTATTCCTTGGAAATAAATCGGTATTTACCATTGTACTGAGCGTAGAATCATGATAATTCTGTCCGGATAGTCCTCTAGGGGTACGTATGTTAAGTGAAGATAGCTAGGTACTAACTTCTTGCCTATATTATCTCTCGTTAGGCGCTAGGTATCAATTCGGAATAAGCGAGTCCAACATTCGAGATAAAAGACGATGTGTTTTTTTAATGTTAAAGTTCAGTTGACCCACCTGGTAGGACGCGGAGCTCATTGTTCGGCGGCCCTGGACCACGATACAGCTGTACGCAGTGGAGTTTTTAGTTCGAGAGTCCAGTCACAATCTGTGAAGGTACAAAACCGGCAAAGGGGTTTTGTCTCAAACTCGCCTCGGGCTACAACTTTCTTCTTTCCCCACCAATCCCCCCCCCCTCCCCCCGTCCTTCCACCAACCATATCTTTTTTTTTTTTTTTTTTGGTCTTCGTACAATGCCCACCCCATCCCTACCTCGCACTATCCAGCGTTTCTTTTACGCGTTACATCAAAGCCGTAAAATTATTTTTTATTCATCGATATAAAATCGTTATACTTGAAGTTTGCCAGTAGAATTCGAAACTCTTGGTAACAACAGGAAAATGATAAAAGTTCTTGCCATTTCAAAATGTTTTCAATTTGATCAGAAGACGTTGGCTAAATAGTTTCTACTCGAAAAATAGAGGTGGAACTCGTCTTCAAGTGTTACGTTGAAATAGAAATTCATCTCCTAAAATGAGAATTGAAACACATTTCAACCTCCCTTAACATGACATGGGTAGTTTTGATGATGCAGAAGCAGTACCCTACCTCCCTAGTTTTAATTTCCATTATTGTCATAATACTAAACGACATATTTTTGCAAAAAGCTCTATATAAAAATGAAACTTAATAGATACATAAAGAAACACAAAATCAAATTTTGCTCTTTACTTATTAAAAAACTATGCAAATTCTTTTGCTGGGGTTTATTATTCATTTGGCTTGCGTTCATGATTTGAATTTCTGCTAAGCTTTGGAGTGTCCCTGTTTCACAGGTGATAGAGCGATTATTGAATTTCAGGAGATATGCATAGAGCACGTAAATCTGTTCTCAACCCAAATACCTATTTGGATTGATCAGTTGATCATATTTGTGTGCCTCCTGAAATTCAATAATCGCTCTATCACCTGTGAAACACGCACACTCCAAAGCTTAGTAGAAATTCAAATCATGAATCATTGAATAATAAACCCCAGTGATTTTAGTACAATTCTTGAAATTTGACCAATTTAATGTGGTCAAAAATTGATGTCAACAAACTCATCCTTTCTTTTGGATTTTTAGCTGCAGAACGAAGTTTTATCTCAATCATATCTAGGGTTATCGTCTGGAATGACATACACAAGGGTGTTAACTGTGTGAAGAAAATTCAGTTTTGATAATACCGTTGGAAAGAGCGTTAAATTTTCTATCTCCCTACTACACTAACAAAATATTGTAGGTTGGTTCGATTGGTGAAAAAATCAATCGGAAAAGCGAATTTTGTCAAATCTTCAGAATGACCACTTTTTTCATACTCAGCAGGTCTAATAAAATTCTACTCTTCAAATTTATCCTGTAGTCCTAAAATACGCTCCAGAATCTTAGCTTTTCAACGGTGTATTCAAAATTGCTCTTACAGAGGAATGTAGTGGAGAAAATTTCGTTTGAATGCGGAAAAACGTGGCTTATCCTATGAAAATTGACGTTTTTAACGAAAAATTGACTTTCCATGCAAAAATAAGTTTGATATTGGATTTCATGTATGTTTTAACGCTAAATCGAATAAGTGGTACTTTCTTGTCGTCTTGGGCAATGTATGAAATAGATTCTTAAGAACAAACCATTCCTTCAATACCAATTATGTTATTGAAAAGAAAGTAGGAAAACTTCCTGATCTAGTATTTCCCAGTTGATTTCTTAATATCTAATATAATATATTATACTGGAGAGCGATGAATGAACGTATTTTACACATTCCCAAAGAAGCCGCAGTCATCATTAATAATGACTAGCCGTTTTAGTCATTCTATAGAATGGCTAGGAATTGTATATATCGATGGACTTCAAACATTGCCTATAACACATATAAATATCAAAAACATTAAAAATTGTTTCCGAACACCTCAAAACAGATTTCAATGAATAATTTTTTTGAAAAATTGTTATCTTAAATATTTTAGAGCCATTTAAAAGATTTTTTTCCAAAAGTTCGCTAACAATTATTTTTTTAAACGGTTGTAAATTGATAAATTTATATATTTTACCAGAACTAAAAAAAATTGATCAATAATGAACTAGGTCATTTGAAAATGAAAATCAAATTTACAGCTAAAATAGTATTGTGCACTCGAGTATTCTAAATAGTACACTCATATTTCATTGAATTATGCTAAAAAATTAATAAAAATGCAAATAGACCAAAACCGTCGATTAGAATAATATTATTTAGAGCAAGTTTTTCTGATTTGAAATTGACAGTTGACAATTTCTTTGCTCACCAAGCGCTCAGATTTCAACAATTTAACATAAATATAATACGATAATATCAGAGAATTCGCTCATACGATCGTGTTTTATGACAGGATCTTTTTCATCGCCATCTTAAGGAGAGGTATCGTGACAAAATATGACTCACGCATATTATCGGATGACTCGCGCTAACACATTTCAGAATGCCTCCATATTTCGTTTGAAAAAAAAGTTTATTGTATTACACGCTCCATTTACTGCCTTTCCTCATGAAATTCAAATACTCCGAGGTTGGTCGCAAAACCGGACTAAGATTACTAAACTAAACTGAATAGACCAGGGTCGACAAAATTTGTTTCACTCAGCTACACGCTTTTTAATATACTTTTCTGTTTGACTAGCTCGATAACTCAGTTATAACTTCCAAATTTTATTTCCTTACCATAGTATTGCCCGACCTCAGTAGCACTGTTTTTTAACTCCGCTTGAAATGCCGCTATTTTCACGTTTTCGACCTTACTACACAATAATTGTCCACTCCCTTAATTTGAGCCAAAAATTCGAATTTGTATACCAGTTGAAAGGGCTCTGAATTCTGATTCCTATGAATGGCTAACAAAATGTCAGGCAAAATTGAGACGTGAAATAGAGTCGAAAAAGTAATTTTTGTCAAAATTCCAAAACTCCCTATTAATAACCTATTTTTTATCTTATTAAATGAAATGTTCAACTGTCGATTCAGCCCCGAAAATCTCTTGGTTGTTGAGCGAGGATTCCCAAGCTGTTCGATTCAGTGAAAATAGATACACAAGGTCCGATACCAAATTGATTGTTTTGAAGGAAGTCGACTTTGGGTGAAAAGCATCGATTTCACCGTTAAAACCTCAAATTCTCTACGAAATTCAATGACAACAAACAAATTATAGCAAAAAAGTTGACATTTATAGGGGAGAGAAAGAGAGAGTTTACAGGAGACCAAAAATAAAAACTATTAAGATTACAAAGCGTTTGAGAAATAGGTAATTGAGGAGCTTGTTTCCAAAAGGCACTATATCCGTTTTGGTCAGAGAGAAATTCACAGAAAACCATTACAAGCTGAAAACTTGGCGCTTGTCAAAAAACTTTTTTTCTTAATGTATTCTTATTTTATATTAAAAATTTCGGTGGAGCTTTGAAATATCAAGATTTTGGATAAGTAAGTATAGTACTTTTTGGAGTCAAACCTGGCCTTTAGTACTTTTTGAAGCCAAACAAAGTGGATATAGTACGTTTTGAAATCAAATCTTTTCCTCTTGTCTAGGACTTCACTAATATTCCCAAAGCTGTTGCAAACACATCCCAAGCTGCCGCCCTCCTCCTCCTCTTTCCAGCACTTTTTCAACAGAAAAACATTTTTTCTTTCAATTCATTCTTGATACTGCTCACTTTATATTCAGTCGACATCAACGAGAAGCAGGACACCAAATACCAAGCTTTATCGGAGCGTTGAGTGGCAGTTTTTGATGGTGACAATGCTGTGGAAGCCACCTAGGAGGTTTCACCATGGTTGTCAACATTCTATGAAAACTGAATTTTCAAGGGGATGTAGTACTTTTACCTCCAACCTGATTGCACTTTTATGAAGAATTCGGTCCCAAAACCCCCGGGAAGGTAATAATTTGATTTTAAAAAAAAAAAAAAAAAAAAAAAAAAATCTTTAGAATCTTTTGGAAACAAACTCCTCAATTTTGGAATTGTGACAAAATTTAAATTCTTTATATAAAATTGTTTGTTAGGCATTCAAGAGACAGGAAATTCAACGCTCTACCCAACGGTATCGTTAAACTTGAATTTTCCGTGCAAATTAAGTTAGGGCAATTTTTCTAAAATAATGTTGTAAACATGAGAAAAACATTTTTAATGTGAAAAGGTGGCTCGGAAAATAATTGAAAAACACCTGAATTGAAAATCCCTGTTAGATCCCGTATATGTTTGATCAAATAGGTATTTCAAGATACTGGAAGAAAAATGTGGCTGCGGAAAACAAGGTTTATTAACTCATTTTCACACATCCTAGGTAAACAACGAACTTTCTTGGTTTTCGATTGGGAGATCAAGAAATGTAACATTTATAATACAATATCGAATAATGATGCTTAAAAAATAATTTGGTAATAAAATGAGAAACAATAGGTTTCAAAATAAAAATATTTGTTGCACCTAGCGCCTTTACAGCTGTAATATTCATTATGTGTACATGAGATTTTCTGCCAAGAGATGAAATATGTTATGATTAATCACAGTCAAATTCAATTTGGTCTCAACCCCATTTTCAAATTGGAAAATGTAAACGGTGTTTTGGAGGGTATGGTAGGTTTAGAATAACCGTGTGATAAATTTGAACTATTTTTTCAAACCCTTCCCAGCAGGCAATCATTTGTGAAATACCTGGCGGTTTTGTAATCAAATTTTTATATAGAAACCTATTGACTTTCAGAAAGGTTGGGTTAACAAGGCTACTAGGGCTGAGATACGTTGAAGAGTTAAAACAAGTCTTGAATTCTTAAAAACTAATGAACCGGTGACAGGAAAGGTAGTTATTATGACCACGAGTTTGGAAGGCGTACGGTCGATGACCAATTAAAAATATATTGCCGTTCGCATGAATTTTCACAAAGCAATTCTATGTACAAATGTGATGATCATAGTCATATACTCTACGTAAGACTAAATGGTTAGGTAACATCGCTAATTATGACAAATTGACAACTCTACTGCCACCTGAGATTACGTGCGAATACGAGTGTTGGCGTAGTAGCTGTCATCAAAGGCTGATTGAAGATGATCAGTGTTCAGGATTTTATTGAGTTCTTCATCGTTCAGCGTGCGGACACTGCAGGATCCCTGCTTGGGGATTGGTGTGAGCGTGGGGAGAGGAGGAACCATGGATAGGCTACGGGGCTCAGACGGACTGGAATTTGGAACAGCAGTTAAGGTACCGTCGACCCCTTGCTGCAAGAACAGTGGTTGCGTTGAGGGTGCCCCCATTTGAGCCAAAGGTATAAACCCAGTATGGGCTGTGTATGTGGACTTCACAGGTCGGGTGATAAGTATCGACCCTGATTTTGAGGGACTAGTATTTGTTCGAATGGTAAAATTTTGGTCCGCAGGTACTTCTGCTGGAACTAACCGCTTTTCTCCATTAGGTAATGTTACTGTCCTGAACTTGACAACAACTTGATTCGTTGGTTTTGGTAACAGAACGTTACCAGAAAGCGAAGTCCCATTAGAAGCTGTAGACGATGCAACCATATAAGTGCGATTATTGAGTTGCGCTGTACTGCTCGATAAACTAGATACCAACTGGGTTGGTAACTTCATTGTCATGGGATGAGATTCATTACCACCTTTGGGTGGCAATTTAGAGCGATAATTGTCGTTCATCTTAGAGACAAATTCTTTTGAAACAGGTTTGGCTTGCCCAGCAGAAATTTTCTGGCGTTTTGCAGGTATTCCATATTCTGTCGTCAAGTCCAATGAATTTGGTATCATTTCGCCAAGTTCTGACGTTCCGTTTGGTTTGGGCGTTGAATTTGAAAGCTATAATGAAAACAAAAATTATATAAATAACAAAATACTTGAATTTTACTGAATAACATGGTTTAGAACATGTCCTAGAAGGCAACATCCTAATTGCAGTAGAATGAAGGTTTGTTAAGCTGACAGTCCAAATCTGACCCCGCCCTCTATCTAGTGGGCGTTTAGTCATATAACTCATTCAGTTTTGATAACCCTTCATTCGTTGAAACGCTCAATGCCTTTCAGAATCAGTTCAACAAGTTCTAGGATTTTGTCAGAACTCACAGTTCGACGCATGCGCAATTGAGGATGGCCCTTATCTTCCCCCCTTTATCAAATCAAGTTTTTATACCATCTTTTATTTTTATTTAGTCGTTACTACGATTAATTTCATTGTTTTTCGCGAGAAGACGAAGGTTATTCGTGATCGTAGGTTGCCCTGAAGGTTTCTAATCTGGTCGAACTTGAGAATCCCACCATTTCCCTTTTCCAGCTGATCCATCCAGAACTAATTCGAAATCCTTGGCTGCACAAAACTAGAGTTTAAATTTAATAAGTGAATTTGTAATCCAATCCAACAACGTTGATACACTGTTCCACGGTAAGTAGCTGCCTTTTCGTGATTGTTTTTCAAAGCTTGGTGCACTAGTGACGTTATGTTCGGCAAAGGAGGTTCGATATATGCAAAAAGAATGCTATGTCGACAACAGTGTACATAACTCTTTACAATTAAAGCAGTAAAACTATTTTTCAACAAATTTTCAATCATTTTGGGTACCAAAACAATGGGTAACTTGATGTTTCCTGCGAGAAGGTAGGTACTATGAAGGTTCACAGTAATATTCGACGTTACTCCACTAAATTCCTTTTCAGTTGTAACGTATCTACGGGCAGTTTTCTTTTTAGTATAAGAAAGCACCCAACTCTTAACTTACCTTTCTCTTGCGTCTTATCAATCCAGTCTTCTGAAAATGATTACTCTGACCATTCCTCTCGCCCAGTAAGAGTTTGGAGTCAGGCCTTTCTTTGCTCGAACCATCAAGTTGTTTTGGTTGCTTGCCAAGTTGTGAATACTTCTGCGCCTGCTCTTTTTCAAGGTCCTAAAAAAAACAAAAGTAAAATAAAATCTTTAGTTCTTGTCATTGACAAGGGAGAGAAAGTGAGAAAACAATACCACACAAGAAATCTGGCCTAGCGCCATCAACTATCAGAATTGTCTTGACCAAACTTTTTCGGTAGCCACATACTTGGCCCGTGATTGGCCATTGGGTTACTTCTTTTTACTGCAATCACGAAGGCTTAAACATCAGTTCGTTTTAATCTAAAAAAAGGATTCCAAAATCAGGAAATCTCTTAGTCAATCATCCATGCTGTAACGAATCTCCCCTTTAGATACGCTCTGGAGTGTGGACCAGTATGTGAGAGTAATGATAGGCTAACTATTTATTAACTGGCGGAACTATTTATTTCGATTAAAGATGGATTCACACCAACAGTCATGGGACGATCAAATCACGGTCAGAGACAGTGCCAGTGCAGTCAAGATTGCTTCCTTGGGTTCCAGAGAGGGCTTTTCCAAAACTGCGACCCGATCTTGACTAGAAATGTGCGATCCAGTGACTTACAAATATCGGTGACTTCGGTTCCAGTGACAAGGAAATATCGGTGACTGGCATATCGGTGACAGAGAGTGGAAATGAACGAAATGTGGCGCTGTCACCGTTTTTTTGAGGAAGGAAGCATAAAAAGAGATGTCGAACATATATTTTTATGATTAAAGAGGGATTGCTTTACAGTTAAAATAATAATAATCTGTTTATATTCTTGTATATTTAAAAAAATGTTTACTAAATTTGAAACTTCTGAATAAGAATGAGGAGAATGTAAAAAAACACATTCATCGATTTAAAAATTTATTTTATTACATGAAAACGTCATGTTTTAAGGAACTTATGAATGGTAACGTAAATTCATGTCGAATGGTAACACAAATTCTGTAGCATTAAATATTTCTGTAGCGATATTTTTGTACCGATATTTCTGTAGCGATATTTCTGCAGCGATATTTCTGTAGCGATATATCTGTACCGGTGACAAAGTCATCGGAATATCGAACATCTCAAGCCGTGTAGTCTCAAGGAAGGTTTCAATGATAACAGTGTCATGGAGTTCGCAACTCTTTCAGGAGATTCTTCGGTAATTCTTCGGCGCCTAGCCACCGTTCCAATCCCGCGCATAGTAGTACTTAGTGTTGGAATCCAGCGCAGTCGCCGAAATATCTGTCACTGCTTTTTCCAGTTCCTTGTCACCGATATATCGGTGACTTTGTCACCGGTACAAAAATATCGAACATCTTTAATCTTGACTGCACTGGACTACGGGAGAGTGAGGTGAACATGAAACCATCAGTTAGTCACGTGTTTTCCTAAGGAGTAACCAGTGTGTCGCATTCCGCCTCCTAGTTTTTGATGGAGGATGGCAAATTAATTGAGGGCGTTCGTGAAGAGAGACTACTCTATGATTTTTCGCACCCATTGTACTCCGATAGTCTTGAGAAATTGGGAAAATACTAGAACAAGGTAATGAGCTGGTATTTCGTCTCGTCAACCAAGAGCTGTAAGTACAGTTTAGCAAAAATGTCTTCATCTCTCCTCGACAAAAATATTCTATGGACCCACATTTGTCTTCGAGGACGAGGCCTTACATCTTCTTCCTACAAAATTAATGCGATTTTGAACAGTAAATTAATCCTTTTGGAGATATCCTAATAGAATTCACTTTCTGCAGGGTCGATTGATTGCTCTGCCTGTGCAGTGTGAATGAGGTCGCCCCTAATTTGACGGTGATTCGACCATGATCTGATCGCGTATTGACTGTTGGTGTGAATCCACCTTAAGCGGCCCACACACTATCCAACCGTCGGCCGACAATCGGAGGTGGGGGGTGCCGAAAGACGACCCCCTCTCCGCTCTCGCACCTGAGTTGGACGGTGTGTGGAAGGGACCCAACCGTCGGGCCCGTTGGATGACTAGAACCACCCGACATCAAACGGTCGGGTTCCCTCCACCTTCAGTCCCGATTGTCGGCCGACGGTTGGATAGTGTGTGGGCCGCTTTAACCAGTACTGCTGGCACCATATCGTTGCAAAAGCTCTTCTGATTAGGAGGAAAAAGTCCTTGTTTCAGCATCCTGGAAGGACAAGGTCAAACTTTCTGCTAAACCATAAGTCCGGCTCTTAAAAGAGAGGAAACGAAAGCAATGTTGCAGTGAACACAATTTCTTTTACAATTACTAGCAGATACCCTCAACAAAATAATTTAAACGAACTTGCAAATTTCTTTCGGTAGATGCCTGGATCGCGGTGTGAAAGGAGCAAGGTTTTCCCGAAATCAGAATTCGTGGTTAAATATATTGCTTGAAAAAAATCACAATCTAATGTCAACATTTTTAAATTTTTCGATTTTTGAAACCTATGAGACATTAAGCGGTCAAACAACTCACGTACCAACACCATATCTCCGCTCGCTCAATTCGCTCTGTTATGCACTGTCTGCAAAACCTAACAAGTTCGTGAACCATTAGCAAGGTACCAACGTACCACCAGTGACACCACAGATATACGTAGAGCTAAGGTAATGTATATTAGTAACCGGCAAAATATACGATCCAATTGAAAAATTGATGGATAGCTTACCGATATGGTGAATTTGGATTTATTAAGACTCTTCACTCGGACCGTAACAGTGGGGTTCAACCTCAAATGAGGGTCCAAAAGTGTACTCTTCTCTTGGGCACACTCCCTCCTATGTACAGGCCATTGTTTTTTCTAAAAAAAATAAACAAATAAATTGCAACAGGGAATTAAATCAAGCTTATAAAAAAGCTACCTTATTCTAAAAGGGTCCAAAGAGTTAGAAACAACTTTTAAATGCAAAACAGAATATATTTCTTTGTTTTCAGAGGTATTCAACATCAAATAAAAGAGAAATTTAGAAAATCTTACTATTATAAATGACTTTTAACGCTGCGAAAATTAGACTAAATATCTCACAGCAATCCCATTTTATATATACGCAAGGTTCTAACAGAATGAATTCAATTTACAATCGTGTTGATATTTTGTTTTCAGATTTTTGGTATTCAACATCAAATAAAAGATAAATTTAGAAAATCTTACTATTATAAATGATCCTTTTAGCTCTCTCACTTGACAGTGCCCTTTAAAAGTTGTCAAAGTTTTGAAAATTAGACCAAATATCCACAGCAATCCCATATTTATATATACGTTTCTATGTTGTAATGTGGATAGGTTCTAACAGCGATACACGGGTTGAAGTATTCTGATAACCATAAAAAAATGAACCTTCAGGTTCTGATCAATCCAAATGAGAACAGATTTACGTGCTCTATGCATATCTGCTGAAATTCAATAATCGCTCTATCAATTGTGAAACACGCACACTACAAAGCTTAGTAGAAATTAATTATTATGGAAATCGTTAAAAATCAAATTTGAGGTTTGCCTTGCGCTCAAATTATTATGCGAATTTTATTTTCACTCAGAAAGTAATTTTTCACGTAAAACGCTCAAGCCCCTAGAGTATTGCACCAACATTCGATCGGTTTCATTCGATTCAGTGTCCAAAATACTACAACACAACACCTTGAACATCTCAAAGAAATATTTTAGTGGCTTTGTCACTAAGCATGCAAAATATGGGACGAATCCGAGCATTTTTATGAAAAATGAGACTCATATTGCTTTGGCTCCTATCCTGATACACCTATGAACCTGCTGTTTGTATCTTTCGATTCAGCGTTCAAAATACAATTATTCCCAACAATACAAATTTGTCAAAACAGCTCTTCATGTAACACTCTGATCGAAAGGAAAAATTATAAGCAGTTTCCTACAAATTAGAATTTAATCCAATAAGTATGTTACTATTCTTTATGTAACGTCTTTACCTGACAAGCAATGGAACAATACGCAGCTTTGAAACAACAGTGAAAAAGGGCTGCGATTGAACAATTGGCGCACCATCGCAGCTTCTTGATGCGTTCCTCCATGTCGTCCAATTTCTTCTGATAGTGTTCTTCACACTTCAAAACGAATTGAACCATTTCCAAGTTCAGTAAGGCAGGAAACATCTTCACATCTTCCTCTACAAGTACGAATTCGTTGTTACAAGTCATTAACTAATTAATTAATTGAGATTAATCAAAGATGTAAAAGCTTAGCTTAGGTTTGATAATTTGAACTTGTTTTTTGGAATACCGACCTAATGTCTCAATGTATTCCTCCGCAGCTCTCTTCTTTGTTGTGTTTGACTTATTGGCATCATCAAGTGAACTGGGAGCAACACCAGATTTTGCCATTTCCTCTTTCAGCTTATCCTGCAAAATCAAAGGGAACAATCGTAATTGCAAAACGTGAAATTAATTAATGTAAAACCCCAACTGGTGAATACTCGAATTAAACAGGTTGACTTAAGTCCTTCCCCGATTTTGATGTGATGCAACTCTGTGGAAACTGGAGAGAGATCAATGAGTTCAATTGAAAGAAGGCATTCACAAGTTTAATTTTGTTGCCCCAGTGGATCGTGTGGAGTGAGGAGGGAGGAGAGAGTGGAAGTGAGTTTTGGAAGAGAAAAACGAAGGCTTTCACGTTCATGTTGTCTTTTCAGACGAAGCGACTATCCATGTGAATGGAAAAGTCAATCACCATATCGTTTGCGCATCGGAAAACCCATATGACATTGTGGAGTACATTATGGACAGTCGTGAAGTCAACGTATAAGTCAAGTCTCTATAGAGACTTTTTGGTGCGGTTCACGGGACGACGTTGACGGTACCGTCTGGAGAAAAATGCAGACTGCGCATGTTTGACGTCCCGTTCGTCATGCAAGCCGTCATGACAAACCGTCTAAAATCGATTTCCCGCAGTTCTCCTATACGTCTTTCCTTGACGAGTTGGCAGTAACACAACCTTCCACATTTATAACCCATTTTACCTATTTCTCACATTCCGTTTTCGGCAATGTACAAGTTTTTTTTGCACACGGTAGCAATAACGAACGTCCGTATTGTTCGTCAACAATCCACAAAATACAACTTCAACTCAATAACACAAACTTTCCACAATACCGACAGTATACAACTTCCAATGAATGTTGACGTCACGTTAAACGTGACTTCAACAGCCAGTAGCCTTGATGCTATTCGTCATGGAAATGTTAGCATCCAACTGCTCGCCTCAACTCGGCGACCACGGTTTCCTAGTCGTCGTCCACCAAAAAGTCTGCAGTATTCAGGCTCCAAGATGGGACTCCACCGTATTGTGTGGAGGTTCTTAAATGAGCAGCAAGGGGGCAGCAATTTCGAAGTGTATTCTACATCTTTAGAGATTATATTAAAAATTTCAAAAGATCTATACATTGATGCTACCCAGATGAGGAAACTATGCCACACCAAATGTAGCAGAATTTTTTTTTAATCAACTAAAAATCGGGTTTTACAGTGTTTTTGACCATTGTTTACTAGATAGGCCGTACAAAAGGCACTTGGGACACCAGGTGGACAGCATAGCTCAGAGCTCACAGCAAAGTGAACTTCACAGTCAAACTCTCTGCAGCCTTTGCTTAGCATGCCTAACATTGACAACCCCATATTTTAGCTTTGGTAGTAAGTACCTGCAAAGGGGTGCAGCTTCTGCTTTAGCATCAGTGAAGCTGTGCTTTGCAGCAATGGTTCGACACCCATCAAGTCGAACCCAACATACCACCAAACTGTGATTTACAAGAATTGAAAGAAAGAATCGCAACTGCTATTGATTAAATTTCCTGATACCCTCCTGCAGTGTGGGAAGAGTTTGACTGTCGAAAGTCTACTACTTAAAGTTCAAGTGATCTTATGAGGGTAGGAGAATGAACTACACCAGTAGATTGAAGTGAAATTCAGTAGAGGGGTCTTGCCGATTGTGTGAGGGATATCCTAGATTTGTATTTGTTGGTCCTTGACGAATTTCATCATTCTTACATCTGAGTTGGCATACGTGCAGAGCAAAGCTTGAAATTTATTTTTCCACATAATTCGTTTGAGTGGGAACAACCACTTATACTGTAGCGACGAAAGTAATAGATGACCATCTAATGTAGCCCAACTCTCAAATAATAAATGTCAAATACGATTGGAATTGTTTAATCTGAGAATAATTTTGTTAACAGCTAAAGTTGCAGCAACCGCCTGCCCGGATTACAACTCTAATTCAAACCAGTGACTAAAACTAGATGGTGTTCTAGCCGATCCTTTCTGCCAATCGGAATTAGTTTTTATCAACAAAGTGAAGAGCCTCATTTAAGTTACCTCTTTTTTTCTCTGATAACAATGTGATATTTATGAATTAAACAAAAAAATACGATGTTAATTTACCTATCTAATTATATTGTATTGGGCTTGCCCGTATTATAAATAAATAAGGCGTTATAGGGTTTTATCAAATTACCAATTTTTCAAAGAAGTGGTCGAAGTACGTCTTCATATTTTCTATCAAGTCAACAATGGATTGCGGCATACGTTCTCTGTCGTTGAATTCATCTGAAAGAATTGAATTGAGGATTGAATTCATTAAGCAGCATCAGTTTAAATCAATTGAAAAAAATAAATGTCCATATCATGGAATGTGGTTCAGCCACGACCTAAATGTTCATACACACTGCACAAGGTTGGTGTACTTGCAATATTTTCAAACTTTTAAATAATTTTTTAATGGGAATATTTATGAGGTGGTTAGATGTAGATGATAACTAAAACTCTCAGGGTGGGGGTTTGGAGTTCCCAGCACGGAAGCCAGTTGGCTTATTGTACTTTCCTGGGAGTTTTGCTTCTAATCAAGGAGATTCAGCCCCTTGGTGAGGGGTTTGAGACCCTCAGCTTAGTTTGCACAACTTCCACCCAAGAATATCGATATACTGTAGGGTAACCCTGGAAGATTCCACGAAAACTCAACGAATTTCTCTTTAAAAATTCAATAATATGAGATCAAATTAGAGAACGGATATCATTAGATGATGTCCCAAAAATACAGTGATGAACATTTCATTAGATGAGAACATAGTTAATTACGAAATACTAATTATACAGAGAACCAACATTCCTCTGCTCATTACAAGGTGCGTCATTATACTGGACTTCACTTCCTGGGAGTCTACTGATTGTTCTGCTGTACTTTTATCCATGTCATGATTGACCGTAACTCACGGGACTGGAATTCGTAAATGAAAGTACTGCGAATCATGAAAGCAACCCCTTTACAATAACAGTTATTCCAAACAACTAGTTGTTAGTTTATAGCTTAGGATTTTCTGAATATCGGTGCACTGGCAACATAATAGGAACCCTCCAACTTGCGCAGGACTCCATTGTGACTACAGGAGAGCACTACCAACCTTCGGAAAAACCATTGAGAGCAGCAGTACAGTGCAAGGAAACTCAATGCGTGATGTTCGCTCATTATCACTCATCCAAAGTTGGATGGATGAAGACTCCAGGAATTGAAATCACAGGGTAATTTTGCATAGAAGCAACATCGCAAGTAAGTGTGGAGACAAGTATTGATTATTTGTTATATGCAGACAATGTAGAAGTTGAATGTTATATACAAATAATTATTGTAAAAGCCACTCACCACTCCCCTCTTCTCGGACAACCAGAACTTTGCCAGAACACTTGATTGGTGCAGTTTCCTCGGTCGATTCAGATCCCTCGTACAGTTGTTTGTAAGAATATGTAGTACCAGACTTCAAACTGTAATGACCAACGGTCTCTTCCATATTAACCTCCAACGAAGTTCTGTTTTTTGATGAAGTCTCAAACTCTTTATTACATTCAGAATTCCCCTTCACCGTTTTACTAGGGCTTTCAGACTTTTCACTGTTCCTTGTTCTTCTAGGCATTACTGTAGTAGGTTTCATACTACTTCTAGTAACTCTAGTCTTCACTAATTGAGCTTCCTCCTCACTGGGACTCCATTCAGTATCTGAATCACTTTCTACTGACTCTGCAGAATCATCGGAATCAGATTGTTCCACTCTTTTCACAATCCTTTTCATGGGTACCAAAGGAGTTTGAGCTGTAAGAATATCATCTTCAACATCTTCGTCAGATTCGGGACTAGTTGATGGATTTGTGGTTTCATCATCACCTTTTCTCGAGTCTTCATCCTTCCTTTCGACATCAGAAGTTTCATTAGTTGCAGTTTTGAGTGAATTTGGAAAAACCGTGGGAGGATCACCACCATCGGAATTATCTCCTGCGTCATCTGAAATACCTCCACACATCACGCACGAACAATTTGCAAGGGAAACTCTACCCGAAGTTGACTTAGGCTTAGTTTCGAGAACTTCCTCGGCTCCATTGGTATCGTCACAAGGATTGACAGAAACCGATTCACATTCCATGTCCAGACCCGCTGTTTCCTCATGAAGAGAACTTGAGTTTTCCTTTACAAGTTCTTTCAGTGGAGACGAACGGGCGGAACTGTTTGATATTGGCTCAGCCTCTGAAAATGTGATGTCATTCGAAGATGTTAGCCCTGCTTCCTCTCTAGTTGGAGAGGATTTTTGAGTACCTCCAACTGATTCAAGCTTTTCTTGTGCAGACTTCATCAAATCCTGAGTACTTTTATGTTCAAGAGCTCCACTGTCAACATCAGCAGCAATACACTGCTGTCCTTCACAGAAAGATGATGCACTTGCATTGCATCCTGCCGAATGATCAACTTCAGGAATAACATTTTTAATACTGACACCGGACTGTTCCACATTTTCATTTTTGGTGAGCAGTGACCTACCATTAGGTTTACCAGATTTTCTATCCATCTCTAACCCTGATGAAGTTTGTTTTTCTTCAGATTCGTCAACAGCTCCAGTATCTTCCATTGCAGTCGCTGCTGCGTTATCAACAGTACTTGCAACTAATGGTATTGGTTCAGTTTTTGATGGCAAAAGACCAGCACCATTTTCCTGCTCCTTTTCAATGGAATCATCTTCAGCACCAGTCTCTGCTACATCCTCCACTTCACTACCCGAATTCACAACTGATTCAGCGTCATCCACGTTCACTACTACAACCTCTACACTACTTTTAGGGCATAATGCACCTTCGCCAGTGGAAAGACCTGGAGTGTGTACGTCAACAACGGAAACATCCCAGGAACATATGTTAGGCTGCACATGAGCAATAAGATTAGAAATATCTCCATTGAGGAAATCAAGCATATCTCTTTGCGATTCAGACTTTTCTGGTTCAACATTGGGTTTACTAGCCACAACTTCATGATTGTTCCCATCACTGGTTTGTTTCAAGTCGTTAGGAAGTTTTTCTTCAACAGCCTGTGAATAATAAAATGAAAACTTGGTTAATACAAGAATGAATGTTGAAATGCTCAACTAATATGAAACACAATTTGCAACATTTGAGTGTGATTCAACGTTGTGACTTAGAAATTTTTTTTTTTTGAAATAGACTACGATTTTTTTACAAACTCCGTGGTTCCCAAAATTTCGTCGCGAATGATTTAGTGCGTACGACAGGGAAATCTCATCATCAGGTTTCCCAACGTGAATGGTCAATGGTTAAACGACCAACTAACCATGCTGTTCACTTTTAGACCAGCTTTGATAACAAGCAATAATCACGAATCAAGACGTGATGATTTGTCGCGTTTGGATAAATTAATACCTCAGGAGAGTTTGCATCAAGTACCTACAATCATGAAACTTTTGAAAAATAGCATAATCAGATTACTCAGTGGTCATCAAGTCGTTTCCACGCTTGGCGCATAGATTAGTGACAGTTGAGTATGAGTGACTTTACAATGCATCTAACTCTGAAATGTTTGTTTTAATTTTTAGTCCCTTTGTAAGAGACAATTTCCTGAAAATGCTATCAGGGCGAATGACAACTCTTTCTAATTATTCAAGGTGTTGTCCTTGTAAATAATCTGTAACCATTGGAGCGCATTTGGAGCTGTTAGAATGGGGCTAAGAGCATGACAAGCTGAAGATAGTGACCTTACTTTTTTTGTTGCCTATGACCGCGGAAGCGTCGACCATAATGGATGTTCTGCATTGAAACTGAATCTCTTGGGAAACCCACGTTACCAGGATTACAACCACATACACGGCATATCGTGATAGAACTAAGAATTAACAAACTGCTTCCAATAGATTTGGTTACTGTGAGGTTTGAGGTGTCTAATTTTGCTGTCAAGGATTTCTGTGGATGATAGTGTGGTTCATGTGAAGTAGGTAACTATTGTCACAAGAGAAATTGTTTTCTGAGTTTTATTATTAAGTAATGTAGGACATGTTCAGCGGAGAGGGTTTCTGCGGGTCAGCACTTGGCGAGTGAGCCACGCTGCGGACCACCTCTCCAGGAGTCAGTTCAGACTAAGTTGTGGAAACCCATTTCAATAAAAACGGAGTAAGATAGAACGTTGTCTATATGTCCACGAAAGTAAAGAGTTATACAGTTAAATCGATTTCGACTGTTAGGTCATAGCTCACAGTTTATTAATTCATTCAATCCAATTCTTACTTGTTTTTTTTTTTTTATTATAAACCAATTGCCCTAACACTATCTAGCGCTTTTTTTTCATTTATCCTCTTTTTATAATTTTTATATGCTTCTTTATTAAAATTATTAATTTATTAATACGATTTACACTTTTGAAAAGGATCGATGAGGTTGATGGTGCGGGGGAAGAAATTTAGAATGAAAAGGGGATAATCATGTCAATGACCATTTTCTTCAGGGCACTGCCTCCCTAGCGCTCCTAGTGGTGAACCTTCATGATTTGGAGTACTATTACTAATAATATGTAAGTATACATTATAATTGAATTTTCCAGGAAAGAAATGATGAGCTAAACTCACTTTAGTTCTAATGAGATCTTTGAAAATGTGATCATGGCTAGGGTATGATCCAGTTTTACCCATCTTACACACGAATTTCATAGGTATGGCTGTTGATTTCAGTCTGTTCCACTTGGTTGGACACTGTTTATATTTCATGAAATTTTCTACATCTGCCTCTAACTGGAAAAAAAGGAAAACAAGTTCAACAACAAAATTAATTAATAATTACGATAGTCAGTGATGGTAAAAAAGGATGATGAATTACCTCAAAATGATCCTCACAGATAGCAAATTTAGGTTGTAATCTCTTAACACCGACTGCTTTCAGCCATAGTTTTCTGCTTTCATTGCCAATTACAGGGAAGAAAAAGTTCTTTTTAGGTTTTTGACCAGTGGAATTCATGCAGCATGGTACCACACAACGTCTAACAATTCCACGTTGAACATTCGTCTTGGGATTCTGTCGAATCTGGAATAGTGTACAATTATATAGTTGCTCTGTACTGCTACAAACATAAGAAAAAAACTATCATACTTATACAACGTTACTGACAACTTCATGAAATGTTACAGTTTATTCTATGCTGGGATAAAGTCAACAGAATATACAAACCTTACATATTAATCACTGAGGAGAAAATGGTAGATGATTTTTGAGATCAAATGTTAAAATAGAGAATCTTTTGTCACATTGACTAAATATCGTGTTCTATCCAACTGGAGAAATAATTTGAAAAAGTTCCAACTTGATCGTATGATAAATTTTTCATGAAATAAAACAAAAATGAATTGATTTGAAAATCAAGAACTTTGTGTGAACGGAAAAACTCGTCCTAAATACTATTTTGCGAACAATTATTATAAACGAACTTGATGAGATTACAGCCATACCATGATGGTCACAATCATTTTATTGAAATTTAAGACGGTAAAATTTTTTTTTTTTTTTAGTTGATGTACTCAGTTGGAATATCTATTGAAGCGGAATACTCAGCCACAAAAATTAATTCAACAATTTTTTCTTTAATGTGACAATTTTTTTGAGTTGAAAAAATCTGTCCAAAAAACTCGCCATTCCTTTTTAAATGATTTTTTTTCTCGAGAGAACGAATCTGAGAAGTGGATAGAAGCGTTAAAATTCAAAAATTGTTTTAGAGTGCCTAAAGATGGACTTAGATTATGCAAATGTTGGCACATTACTGATGCAGTTGTATTGTGACATTGCTTTAATTTTGTCATGTTACTTAACTATATCTTCGAAACAGAAATATAAACCCCCTAACCCAACAAAATGTCCAACCCAAGCAAACAACAATGTATCATTTCGTTAAGGTCTCCATACAACCCCCCCCCCCCCCCCCCCCGACAGGATACCCAATGTCCAACCCAAGCAAGTTAATTTTTAAAACAGCCATATTCTATAAAATGTTATATATTATATATATTCTATAAAAATAAGTCATTTCTTACCTCATTACTTGCGTCGAGTGCATCGTTTTGACGATTCTTGGTGGGAAGACAATAGCGGCAGCCTTTGTTATGGACGAACAATGATCCACAATGCGAACAACTTGCAGAGGTAGGAGATGTGGCGCTCGAAGAGCCTGGTGTGTCAAGGTTACGTATGGTAAATTGGGAAACAATAGTCATACACAAATAATTTTGAGATAATTCACAGTTTTCTTACTTAATACGTCTATGTTAGGCACTTGCATTCTTTTTCTAATGGCATATCATACGGCATTAGTTTGGAAATGGTTGACTAACAACAGCAAACTCTGCCAAAACGATGAATCATTTCCAACTTGAAGGTACTGTCTAGGTTAATTTAAAAAAAAAACATGACTTTTGGTCCATTATTTTAAATAACAAGCCTTCGTAATACATTTTTATAAGGCCCTCAAACTTCTTCACTTTTACGGTTCAAGGGGCGTTGATTCAAAATCAGCAATGTCCGTCCACCGTCCGGGTACTAAAAGGCCTTAAAATTGATTGAACAAAACATTTCTTTAGCACATGGGCTCCACTTAACGTCTAGTTCGTTCTAACGTCTCACCACCCAATCACACGCACAGATGCTAGGGGGCAAAAACGCGGTTTTTTGAGGTCCTCATTGACTTAGGCAAGTGGGGTGTTTTTTTTTTTTCAACTAATTTTGGTCGGCGAGTCGATTATGGTCTTGAAAAAAAAATGGGTGTAAAATTATTATTTTTGTTTAAATTTTTTCAAGAATAGTAAACTTGCAAATGATTTGCAGCGTTTTTTCACTTTTTTTCAAGCAGAGAAGGTTCTGGTTTCTAGTGAAGTATGTCACAGGCTGAAAGATATAACATATCTTTTTCGGCGCATGGTAACTTTCTAGATTTTTCAAATTAACGACAGTTAATGAACTTGAAACTCTTTAGAAGACTTCAAACGGGTGGCCCATCAAGGTTGTTGTCAAATAAATCAGAATCTACAGGTGAATCGAACAGAAATCGGGCATAGGAAAGCTGCTTTGAAATCACATTCAATATTAATGTACTGCTCTTGTGATGCCTACCACAACATCTCTAAGCTTCTTGTGGTAATAAACGATTTCGAAAGAGGCAATTTCTTGGAGAATAGCACGCTTACTATGAACTCTAGGATAGTTTGAATTTCAAAGGGAAATCTTATGAAGGTGTCTGTTAATACACATTAATCAAATGCTTCATCATACCTTAACCCACTATACCTCTACTCACTTCATAAATAAGTTGAAGAGTGCAAATAAAATCCTTACCTGTAGATGCCATAGTGCTGGATATTGAGACGCAGATAAAGATTTAAATTGGATACTGCAATCCAACCAAAAGTTGATCACGTCACCATAGCTTAGTTTGAATATCTGTAAAGAAAAACATGAATTTATTTCTTTGTTCCTAAAAGATATTAATTTCGAAAAATCAGGAAAATTCCATGAATAAACTTTATTAGAACAGAAAAAATTGATTATGGAAGTAGCACAAGTTTCTACCCATCCGGTATCAATTTTTAATAACGTCTAACAAAAAGAGCGCTATGTTGCCAAAAATTGTTTCCGAAGTGTAACTAACATACTGCGTCTTAAATATCGACTCAACTCATGTCTTCAGTACTTCTTCATTTCAGGGATGAACTTCTCGATTTATGAATATTGCTAACATGTTGCTAAGTACGCTACCGAAAGGGAGCACAGTTATGACCATAGCATACCGAGTTGTCGGAAAAAGGTAGTCGTATTTGATTATATAGATGAATACCTAACAAAAGTAAAAAGTAAATAGGAAAATATCAAATGTTTAATATCAAAATAATAAGATGTACATTTTGAGGAATTTTATGAACTTTAACAGGACTCATCTCTGTACAATAGTTTGACCAGTGGCACTTGAAGAAAATTGTATGCTGCACTAGATTTTAATAGAAAAATGTACGCGAGAAAATGAAAAATTGAAGAAAAATCGAGGTTTTTCAATCACTCCAAGATTGAGATCATAAAGTCGTATACAACCCCAGGCCACCCCAAACGACAAGTCTAAATGCTAGAATACTACTGCTAACTGTAGAATACTTTCCAGCACATCCCCGAAATATTGAAATATACGGTTTTAACAACTTCTTTTGTAGCATCGTGAGTTAAAACACAATGGGGTAAATTATAACATCACCGAACTATTGTTTCAAAAAACGATCACCAGGATTGTTTCAAGCAGCATTGTGATCATCAACAACTCGAGAAACTTTATATAATGAAGATTCTCTGGAATTCACTGTAAGTACATTGGGGAACAAAGGCCCCAATATGAATGACCGTGGCAGAGTTTCACTCAGGCTCTTTGGTGAATAGGAATGGCGAGATTTGCCAAGGTCTTCAGATTGCTAGTGGTGTCTAGTCCTCTAGTTCTTGAAAATGGTTCCTCTGAGCCGCTCAGCTCGGAGCATGCCCAGAGCAGAGGCAACTCTGGGGATTTTCTGTGCAGGGGAAGGGGCGAACATTTGGGGGCATAATCTGGGTACGAAACAAGATTACCTCAAACCTAAACAGTATCTATGAGGGAAGGACAACATTGATAAAACAAAGGAGGATCGTTAAATGACATCCACAGGGAGCCACTTTACGACCAGATCACGTGTGACTAGGAGAGGCAACCGGTCCTATCTTCATGCCACTCTCTCACTGCACAAGCGCAGGTTGACTTAAACACATATGCCAGAAGTAACGGAAACTATGTCAGTGCACCTAACGAAAGACGTTGTATGCAAATCATATCGAATCCACACAAGGAGGCAGACGGTTTACAAAACTGATTTTGATCAATAACTAACCAGTCGAAGGTTTACTAATGGATTGAGGGGGGGTTCGTCACTTCAAGCGGCATTGGGACCATCACTAACTCAAAAAACTGTAAAGAATGAAGATTCTCTGGAATTCACTATGTAAGTACATTGGGGAACAAAGGCCCTAATATGGATGACCCTATCAGAGAGCTTCACTCAGGCTCTTTGGTGAATAGGAGTGGCAAGATTTGCCAAGGTTTTCAGATTGCTAGTGGTGTCTAGTCCTCTACTTCTTGAAAATAATTCCTCTGAGCAGCTCAGCTCGGAGCATGCCCAAAACAGAGACAACTCTGATGATTTTCGGTGGAGAGGGTACGCGAACAATCGGGGTACGAAACAGGATTACCTCAAACCTAAATTGTATCTATGAGGAAAGGACAATAATGATAAAACGTAGGACGATCGTTGAATGACATCCACAGGGAGCCACTTTACGACCAGATCAAGTATGACGAGAAGAGGCAACCGGTCCTATCTTCATGCCACTCTCTCACTGCACAAGTGCAGGATGACCTAAACATATATGACAGGGCTCCTGTCACAGGAGTAACGGAAACAATGTCATTGCACCTAACAGACGAAGTAGTATGCAAATCATATCGAATCCACACAAGGAGGCAGATGGTTTACAAAACTGATTTTGTTCAATAACCAACCAGTCGAAGGTTTACTAATGGATTGATGGGGGATTTCGTTTCAGAGACGTTTGCCCGGAGAAATAGATCCGTAAATGTTTACCCTCAATGTTGGCGGCTCAAATCCGAATTGCTCCCTAAGGCTGGAGGTAGATATATTCCAAAATTGCATGTTTCACACCAGCTATTTACATTTAGCCTAGATTTGCGTGTACATTACTACTGTACTTCATCAAAGAGTTTAGTGCTGCCAGCAATTGAACACTAACCATACTCCTAATGCTATTGAAAATAGTGCCTCCGTAACTATACGTTTGTCGGATCTGTACGAGTTTGCTTACTACAAACTCATAGGTCCACTTACTTTCGTTACGACTACAGAAAAGATGCATCTCCCAACAGTTAAAAGGTAACGTTTTACCTGTCACCGCTTGGTAAGTACCTACGAAAAACTAAGAAATCAAATACTTTGGGTAGGTACGTACTAGCAAATCCCGGTATAGTACAAACTTGGTTACCTATTGAAACGATTCACGCCACAATTTGTTCCCTCATTTATTAGAGATTATTAAACAGTGGGAAGGTTGTAGTTTCCATGACCATTTTGAAAAAGTACCTGACAGTGCGATCCTGTGCCTATATTCCATCAGCTTCATCTTCACAACACGATCCAAACCAGATAAGAAGTTGACTGTAGAGTGAGAAACAATCTTAATTTGATGTTGACACCGTTTTTGCACTACCGCACATAACATAAAATTCTAAAAATTGTAAAATTATGAATGGTTTGAACGAACTATTCCAAAAGAATCAAGGCAAGATAAACAATCATCCTTTGCTTTGAATCTAACCAAAACTGGAGGACGGAAAGGGGCGCGGAGTGGGGGTGTGAATGTTTGTTATCGATAATCGAAGAGAACCCCTATCGATTATTATATACCAAATAAATCAAAGGCTAGGCTTGAAAAAAAAATCAAAACCATTCACACTTAGGTAATTTCTTGAATATGATGAATGTTTGGTACATTTTCTATTATCCAAGAAAATTGTAGATAGACGCAAAGCAATTCTTCAACTCTCGATAGCTAATCGATTAGTTTTGAATCGATTAAGCCTCCCTCAAACTTGACACTAATCTGAAGTTTTTTTTGGGCATGAATAATGGGTCAATGAGAAAACAAATAAAATGAAAAGAAGACTCTTTTAGAAGGACATCCACCTAATATGTTGGTAGATCCTTGAAATTAGAAGTTTATGTTGGCAGCTTTGTGATGATGTCATTGATGTCTATCCCCTCCACATAACCAATGCTATGGAATTATATCTGGTACTCTGTGATGGAATCTCTCTGCTGAGTCTGAACTCATAATCTTATTTTACCTGTTACTAAAAGCAAAGAGTAGTCCTATTTTACTCAGGACCAAACCCTCCTCCCTTTTGACTCTTTTTAGTTCTTCTGTTGCATACATACCAGATTCTTTGAGGGGCTCAGATGAGATGTATTCTACAAGATTGCTCACAAGTTGGACAGTTGAAATGTAGTCAGCTCTCATGGCGTGGTGTTGGTCAATGTATTAACTGATATTAAAAAAAGGCTCTGCAATTATGATGCCAATCACATTGTCCTCTCTTTATACAACCCAAACTATTTTACTTACCCAGCTTTTGTTGTGAAAATCAAACGTTGAGTTTAATTGAGAAGTCAGCTTAGAGTCAGCTAGACTGCATATGCACATTAGTATTGATGCGGCTCTAGCTTTTAAGGGAGCGAATGATTGAACAATCCCATTGGCTTTCAATGAACTAGGGACACGAATTGTTTCGGGTGTGGAGCACCGTTGGCTGACTAGCCTGAACGCCCACCTCCCTCCATGTTACTAGGTCATTGATATCAAAACAAAAACAATAATAAACCAAAATAACGCAAATGTTGGCACCATAAATCGGGAACGGTTTGACTTACGGACCTGGGGAGGGGCTCATTCGATTCCTCGCGGGAAGTTCTTCAAAAAGAGTCCAAATTTAGGTCGCCTTGACTTTTTTTGAGGTTTTTAGGGATTTTACAAAACTTTGACAAATCTTAAAGCGCACTTAAAATTAAGTGAGAGAGCTGGCTCAAGAATTGGGGCGTCATCGGACCAACATGGATTTTTCCTGAAAATTTCAGCTTTTTTGCTTCAGCCGTTTGGGAGAAATTGTGCGTACGGCGGACAGACGGAAACATTTTTATTGCAGATTCGGATTCTAAACCCTTTGAAACGTAAACCATGAAATTTTCAGGGGGGTAGGAATTTATTTTAAGAGCGATTACAATGGTTTGTTATTGAATAATAAACCAAATGTTAATTTGCCATAACCTGATTACCACAAATGCCCGGTCAAAGAAAGTGTTCAAATTTAAAAGAAATTGAAGAAAACATGAGGCGTAAAATTGGGGAAAATCTTTAATTTGTTCTTAGGCAATCATTCATTAATAAGACACGAGTACAAATGTTTTTGAAGCAACAAAAGATTGCAATTTCACATGTAAGAAATCTGAGGAGAAACAGTACCATTTCCTATCAGTTAACGATTATTTTTAAAAACTTTCCAAAACATTAGTTTCATGCACATTCAAACTCATATTTTGAGAGTCACAAAACTGTTGTCCTGGCCAATTGCGTTAAGTAAGGAGGATCTGGAATTCGGGAAAGACTAGATGTTTTGGTAAACAACCAAGTTCTATTAATAGTACAGATGAATTCATATAAACAAAAACCAATTATGAGAGCTTAGTCTTCAACCGGACCTTGAGGTAGTAGGTAGACATCCAGCTATCTGTAATCAACATGCTGCTCTTTCAAGTAGGTACTTAGTCCATATTCACACTTTCACCGGCCAACTCTCTTACTTAATTATCGTATTTCACCCGTCTCCTTTCAACGAAATGTTACTTTATGAGAGTTTCAACCTAACTCTCTTGTTAAATATAGTTTTCTATTATTTTTCAAATTTGACTTAATAACGAACAACCTTAGCACGTCATTGCACAACTCTCTTTTGAATAAACTCCCCTTGCTAGTGAAGAGCAATAACTGTATAAAATGAAGGGATACTTTAATCTACTACGATTAATCAAAATAAATATATTTGTGAATAATTATGATTTAAAGCAAAATATGATTAAATTTAAATGTGTTTTAAAATTTTCAATGAGGTAATACCCAGAAGGAATCATCCTTAATCATAATTAGCAATACAAGTAGGCATTCGTTTGTTAATATTTCTCATCGTCCGAGTCAGACTGGAGCTTTCACTGAAGTTGTCGGGAATTACGTCTGCATCAGGGTTAATGCATGGTTTCTACCCGGCTGTTTTACCGATGATAACGTTAAGCGATATTCAGTTTACATTGGTTACACTTTCTTAGAAAAAAATCTTCTAGCTGTCTTCAATAAGAACCGGTTTCATGCACAGTCCAGAGGCCATATTTCGTTCTTGAAGTTTGTTCATCATCAATCATAATGATTTGAACTACTGCCATAGAACGGCATGTCTTCCCCTGTGATTGCTCAAGTCGCTGACAATTGGGCTTGACACAAATGCAGTTTAGAAGCACACTGGCAACGGGTTTGGAAATGCGCCAATAGGTCTCCCAGCAAGATCTGATCAGTGTGAAACTCCAACTTTACGTACTCTGAACACACCTTACGTTTTGTGAGTGTGATCTGCGGCACTGAGTCACGATATAAGTGATACACTGGCTGCCCTTGCATTATTGAGCGAAGAAGAGTAGTTGTTGAACCAGTGCTGCATAACAGGGATGATGGAGCAGCAGAACTCATTGCAGACCTAAAATACATGAAGTTCAGGGAGGCTTTCTTTGATTAACAATCCAGTACAACCAAACCAGGTTCTAACGGAGTAGCAGGGGAAAAACTCCAAACAAATAAGGCAATGCAGAAAACCTCTAGGCCTTTTTCTCACCAAGCAACAATCTTGCGGTCTTCGAAATTTTCCTGAATAAGTTGGTTTCTACACTACAAAACAGATGGGAGAGACCAATGTCCGTAATGGTAGAAGGGGCGCGAGTTAAGTTGCTACCATTCGAACAATTTCCTTGAGACTGATAAAATCGAGGAAACCACTCAGAACTAGGGTACCAACAGATTGTGAAAATAGGGCTAGAAAATGGATCACCTGCTAAGGAGCATCATCGGCAGTCTAACGACCAAAACAGAAAGGTTTTCATTTTCACAGCATTCAAATACTGTTTCTATCTAAATCGATAGTTCAAATGCACTTCCTCACCCAAATTTCCACTGTGCGTAGACAGTTTTTAGGTTATAGCAGCAGTTCCAGACTTACAAAACACAAGCTGTTAAATATTTTGAGGCCCCCTCAACTTCGTCTTATCTATTGTCCCTCCCTCCATTTTTAAAATTACTTATTCATCTACCTTACCCTTCAAGATGCTCTTATTTGGGTAGATTTCTTCAAGAAAAAATATTAAAAATACATTGAAAAATTAATGTTTTAGTATAATGTTCAATTTCCTGATTTTCAGAAATACGTGATTGGATTTTGGGTAGGTGTTCTCATGTTGGACGTCATAAATGTGATCACACTAGTCACAGCACAACTGATGCCAGGGATGCGGATGCCCCCACCACCACCACCTCCACCAACGATAACCTTCAGTAAGCAGAGCAGCGGAGTTGCGCAACAGACTTATTCGAATCTATCCAACAAAGGATGGCAAGTAAGTGTTGCTCCAATAAAAAAAGAGTCTACATCACCACAGAACTACAGAGTTGACACCAGAGTGCCTCAGGCAGATCGTCAAATGAACTCATATACTTATCAGCAGAGAGCCCAGACGGAATCATCAAGGCAACACTACCAACCGCAAGGATCATCTAATCAGAAAACCCGCGACAGATACTACCCAGTTAATCTGAGGACCTTGCAGCAACAGAAGAGTTGATTATTCCTACGGTGAAGATCACACTGACAAGCAAGCACTCAATGTGTGTTCTACAACTGAGTTCACTAAACATAAGAGTAGATACATATCTACTGCCACTGTCTACACTCATGATACTCTGATAATTAAATTCTAGTACATAGTTTTAATGTTCATAGACAACTGAGAAGAGGTTGAACAACAAAATACAGTTTGATGAGTAAAAACGCTGCAAATCATTTTACACAGGTTTATTATGTCTGAGCCCCCTCCCCGCCCTTCATACCATAACTTCTCATGACAGCCAACTCGCCAAAACAAGCAAAAGTTTAAAAATACACCCGTTTTTACCTTTAAAATTAGATTTTCCAAGTCAAATGAGCGTGGACTGGTATCAATCGATTCGGCGTCTAAAATTACTTGGTAATGATTGCTCACGTTATTGTGAGGTTTGCGGATAACTTTAAGGTTCAGAACTTACGATTATTTGCTACGGGTGAATTTTTACGGATCTGACACCTATTCCAGTCGATTTAGCGTCAAAACTTACGAGGAAATGAAATTCCCACATGCCTTTGTCACAGTTTTGAGCGTGAAACAGATCAGTCTATCTAGAAGTTAGGACCAACTAGACCCCAAATGGTGCTAAAGAAAGGATTTTCTACATCAATAATAAGGACTTTAATGTTCCATACGGCGGACGGACATTGCAGATTTGGGATTTACGCACCTTGAAACGTAAAATGACACAAATTGAGGGGGACATACAAATTTTTTTATGATCCGATTAAAAAGGCTTATTATTGGAAATAATAAACCAAAACATTTTTTTCCATTTACAGGTGCTATTATTGTGTCACAATTTTAATAAATTAGTTAGGCATATGCACATACTCGAGAGAAAACCAACGAAATCATATATGACTATTTATGCAGTTACTGCAGAAAGCCAAAATATATTACATATAAAATAAGAACTTTAGGTAGTTGAATTGTGATCACCTCCTTGAAGACAATTAGACTTGGCAAAAACCATCCAAATATTAAAAAACAAATTACAAAGCTCCCTCCTTCTTTGTGAAAACAAATATTCACAGGCATAGTTTCCACGAATGAGCTTGATTAAGGTTCAACTACAGAGGTACCTACAGGATAGAACATCAAAATAAAATAGATGCCTACCAAAACTTGAATAAAATATCCTATCACAACGCGCAGGTACTTAAATCCAAGTCTACGAAAAATAAAACCTTACAAAAGTGCGAGTGCTCTATGATGTTCACATTTTATTGTGAATCTTATTAATGTATATACATGTGTACAACGAATCATTTTTTAAATTAAGTTTGATTTATCACCATTCAGCATTTATAACGGTGATTAATTTATAAAACTAGGAAAACCTGGACAAATCATTCAGTTCATTAATCTTTTTGAACGAATCGAGTCGAAAATTAAAATTCATATCCTCACTATCTATTAATGTTATAATCAGATTCTCGGCACTGTTATCTAGTGGAGGAGATGGTAGGGCTGTCCTTGCCACCTGGAACATATGATCACGTTAATAGTCCACATCGGGATTCCAACGTACAAGTAAATTTGCGAAAGCAAATGTGAGGAAGTGAGTGCAAATGAGTTCGGTATACATAATTGACCACGTATTAAGCTTTCTTAGAATCCGGTAGACCTACAATGGATTTGTAGAAGAAACTTCAGGGTATAACACACAACAATTCTGTAAAAATTGGGAACATAAATGCCTAGATAAAATCGTAGAACTTCAATATTTCATTGTAAAACAAACGGAAAATAGAATAATATCGAGTGGTATGAGCCTACTTTTCTTGTCCCTAATGTCGTAAAGTTACTAGTTGGAAATAAAAACAAAATGTATTCCATGCGAAATACTGACAGAAAATATGAGATGAAGGAACTTCCTAGGCAGAAGCAGGAGTGAAAGGAAGAGATCCGTAAAGAATTTACAAGCACTGAAGATGCGGATAACTTTTCATTTATCCAGTATAGAACGAAAATTGATTTTGAACTAAAAGTATGAAGGAATCATTCAAAATGCATCCAAAACCACCAATAAAGTTAATATAAATCCTGAGTGTAGTTACCTTTCATAACAACGCCTTGCTTGGTCTCGTAATTCTTCTCATTCAAACTATTATTACTAGAAGGCGAGAGATCAGCTTGGCCCATGGCTATTTTCTTCATCCATTGCTGCTCCTTCTTGGTATAAATCGCGAGCTCTCGCGTACAAGCTGGACACCTCTTGGGCACGTCTGGATCCGAATTTTTGGCATCGGGATCGTAGTAGTAACCCGTGCAGTCATCAGATTTACTGCAAACGTGATAGAAAGTCAGAACACGTATGGCAATCCTCGAATGAAACATTTCATGCTTCGTACCGATCATGTATCCCGCAGCATTTTGCACATATCTCTAATACCACCACCCGTTGAGTATTCTCACAATAAATTTCACTCATAAAACTGCTTTCATAGTATTTATAGTAGAATCGAACAAAGGAAGAAGTTCTATTAAGGCAAGAACAATTCAGACAAGACAGCGCACCATGGACGTCAATAATTAATACTCCTACAGAAGCATTACCCATTATCTGTAATGACGCCTTGAATCAGGAGTTGTTCTCGGGTAGGCAATGACCCGCAAGACAGATCAGTATTGAAGGAGGGGTATAACCGCAGCGCCGTCCTAATTACTCACACGCTTGGGGTAGGTGGAAGACTACGATACTAAGCAGATACGTGTTTGATAAAATTTGGATTAACCGGTCCGGAGAAAAATCGAGGGCTGTTGACAAATTTCTGAAGCCGAACATGCTTTAACCTTGAAACCGCTACATCAACCCAACTGACAATGTCAATTTTAAAAAACCAACCACCATATTAATACATTTCGTGGATATATACTAAATGTAAAATAGGTAAGGGGTTCACACTCATTATTTTTAGTGAACCGGAAAAAAAATCAGACAAAGAGCTCACACACCCGATAAACCAGTAGGAATACTCCGAAGTTGTGGAAACCCATTTTAGTAACCAACAATTTTGGCTTTTTCAAAAAAAATCTGAGACAAGTGATTGATCGTCCCATTCGACGAGTCCCCATCACCTCGCATGCAATATGTGGACGAGCCAGAATTTTCAATCCGCTTGTGCAATCTGTAATAATGAACTGGACGATGTCCTCATTGCTGGTAAGGTGCTGTAGTTCATCGTTAGTCTGGATCCTCCTCTCTCCATCAACACACACTGCCCCAAAAATCTTTCTTAATATTTTTTGCTCAAATACACGGAGCTTATTGGCGGCAACTGTCAGGAATACTCCTAGTACGGACTAAGTCACTCGCGACGAAGTTGTGGAAACCCATTTCAATAAAAACGGAGTAAGATAGAACGTTATCTATATTTCCACGAAAGTAAAGGGTTACACAGTTAAATCGATTTCGACGGTCAGGTCATCATCAGTAAGCAACATGAACTGTTTCTGTAGACTACCAATTACTTCACTGAAAGATTGATTTTCAAATTCAAGAACTAGTATTTAACTAGATTCGTAAATTAGTGTTTGTTGATAGACTAAAGGGAGGGCAGTTTATTCAAACCACATTTTCCTTACTTAGAGAACAAGGACTCTAGGTATTTAAACAGAAACATTCAAGTATCAAGATAAACTGAATAATCAAATAAGCGTGAATTACTGGCTAGGTGCGTCAAATTATTGTGAATCAGATACCTGTCAAGACCGTCCGCTCCCTCACAAACCTGCACGCAGTCTACGACTTTGAGGAGCCTCATGACATCAACTACATTCTCTACAGTTTGAATTGCCTCTATTTCAACATGATGGTCCATCACGTAAATCTACAAAAACAATATTTTATTAGTCTAATGATAATCATACTACACTATTTAAAATGATAATTATATGGGTTTTGGAAGGGTCGCAAATGCGAAGATGAATTTAAATTAAAGACAATAGTTCATAATCTTTGGTATGCTTCCAGGATCCAGTGAAATTTGAGACAATAGGTTTGTTTTGACAAGAGGTTCACAACCAGTTCAGAACCGAACACGCCCCTTTTTGGCTGTTTTGACACGCCAGAACTAGTTCTGAAAAATCTCGAACCTCATGGTTCGCTGTTCGGACAAGGAGTCCAGAACCACTTAGAACTAGTTCAAGTGGTTCGAAGATTTTTGCCAGAACTTTCAGTCCGAGACATGCGCAGTAGATTTATTGCGTTATCAACGGTTATCATCTATTCCCGCCCAAATCCGGCCTACCTACACCGTTGAGGTTGTCAAAACCAACTTTGTTTCAAGTATGAATTCCGAGGTTTACAACAATGTCTAGTTCGTCATCAAGTTCGAGTGATGAGGACCACACCGTCATCAGTGAACCTGACTTCAGCTCGTCTGACGAAGAAGTAGTGGAGTACGTCGTTAATCAACGGCTGCGCCCGAAAACGGAGAATTACCTGGAAACCGTCGCTCAATACAACGAAGTGGAATTTATCGAGCATTTTAGAGTGAGTCGGCGTGTGTTGTTAGGAATCGTCGATCGGTACGAAAACTCCTCGTTTAATTTCCCCGACTCAAATGGTCCTCATGGCAGGATAACTCCACGCGGCCGAGTAATGATATTTTTATGGTACTGTGGCCACCAGACTTCATCTTTTCGGGATGTAGCCAACAGATTTAACGTTGCGATCAGCATAATTGGGCACATGACCTACTTCCTTGCAGGAAGGAGATGTTCAGGTTTTTGGTTCCAAACTAGTACAGAAAGCGTTTGGACAAGTAGAACGAATACCGAAAGTTCTTGGTGGTTCTATCCCTCCCCCTGTAGGTTCTGGTTCTATCCCGAACTGGTTCGGAACCTCTTGTCAAAACAAACCTAATGAGTTACAGAATGGTTCACGAGGGTGAGAAACTCAGGTGTACGAGGCTCATGTTGCAGGAAAAAGCCTTGGAAGTAAGACAGGGTTGTTTTCAAGTCCATGTGTGGTGAATCAGGGTCCGCTGATGTTGAGGTTGTGAATGAATGGGTTTAGACATTTTCAGATATTGTGGAAGGTTATGAAGCCAAGAACATTTACAATGCCGATGAAACTAGGCTTCTTTAACGAGCATTGTCGCATGAAACCCTAACGTACAAAGGGGAAGCTTGTTCAGGTGGTAAAGTCACCAAAGACCGCCTCACGACTTTGTGCTCAAATATGGTTGGAGATGAAAAAAAAACCTCTCGTTACGAAAAATATTGAATTTTTTGTTTGTCCAATTCCTACGCTAACTGTCTAAGGCGGACAGCCCTATTTGCTGGTTTCAAGGGGGTCCGGCATAGAGGAGTTTCTCTATAATTATTACATCTAATTCTTCAAATTGTATACGGAAAGTGCTACTGGAGACACGATGAAAGGGTAAAATTTTACTTGCACAGTTTCACTAAACCATTGCGTCAAATTCTTATGCAAGACAGGATAAAAATCTATTTGAAACTCCGTTCCAATTGATTAAATGATGAAAACGTTACCTGAACATTGAGGTCGGGGGTTATTATCACTTTCTTCAAAACAACGAAGTAAAGACCCCAGTTTTGGAAAATTATGGAATTATCAACGACCAAGTAAGACCAAGATGAACTGGGGAATGTGACTTTCTCGAGGACGTCCACGAGCCAACCCTCATCACTCAGTTCGTCATCTTCTGCCACAAGCTCCTCTTCAAAGCTCGTTTTCTCTGAAAGACGAACAAAGCCTTACATTTTTGTCCAGAATCAATGAATGACAAAATTGAGGGACCTGTACTATTCTGACACAATAACAAAGAATATAAGAATGGAGATTGTGATGGATATGGTTAGTTTGCTCTTCTTAATCCTTGAATTCATCGCTGTAGATATCCCAGCATCTGGGACATCCTCCGAGTGTTGAGGCCATTATCCGCATTCACGTTTTGGAAGGGGCAACTAAACCATTCCATCCCCTCCATTCCTCCCCATGTTACAAGATACACCAATCAAGAAAGAACTAGGTACTTGCTGGGAGCTAAACTGGAGCTTTACTACTTAAGTGCTACTACCTTTGCCAATTTTTAAGGCATTAGCTAGAGTTGTGTGAGATGCGTTCAGTACCGGGAATCAACTCCCAACCGTTCACTCAGTATAGGTATGCGTTCTTTGGAATCAGTTCACCCATTCAATACGTTCACCATGGAAGAAGTAGTCTCCTTCTCCTTCCCATGGCGTACACTACAATCAACTCTTTCCCCCCCGCCAACCGGTGTCCTCTTGGTCTGGCGGAGGAAGGGCCAACCTATTTTCCCTCTGTACCTCATACAAGGATGACCATCGATACATAATATATCGATGTTCGATAGTATCGGCGGTATAATATTGATGCCGATATATATCGCAGGTTAATCATTGATAGTAGACACCACCGATAGTATCGACCAAAAAATATCAATAGGTAGTTTTAGAAAAATATCGGTTGAAAAGTTCAATAAATACACCATTCTTTTTCTGTTGCGTTCCTAGGCCTTCAAAGAATCTTACCTAATTCTGATTTTAAATTGAAAATACTAGGTACAGGAAGCCTAGGTAGTAGTGAAACTTACAAACTTCTCTATAGGAAGTGGGTGACCTGAAAAAATAATTCTTACTACACGCGAATCAATTTCAATTTTTACTGAACTTGAAAAAACTAACTCTCGGGTACCGTTTATATAAATAATAACTTTGACAGCATGACTGAAAACTGAACAAACAAAACACGAGAACTCCTTCATCCATGATATGAGAACGGCAAGGGTGTTGTTGCGGGGTGATTTGAACAGCTGGGGAAGGATTCAAGTGAACTGAAGTGGTGAACGTCAACTCTCCGTATCCGTTCAGTTGGAATCATATCTTTTGACGGATGCGTTCACTGGGGTCCGTTCAGTGCTGAACGCCACATCTCTAGCATTAGCCCTTTTTCATCAACATCAAGAGAGATGACGAGCCTTTTAACAAACTAAAATTTGGAAATAGAGATCGATTTTGGAGGGGAAACTTGATGTTTTTTTAGCTCCTTCGATGTTGAACAAACGGAATCCCTAAATACTCAAGGTATAGAGCATAAAAGCATTTAATAGACAATATTTTCAATTTTGGAGTGGTCTAAGATAAATGTTTTGGCGACGGAAATAAGCCTTCCTTGGTAACATAGACCCAGGTTAAAATAACACTTCTCCCGTTATAAATACATAATGCCACATAATTAGTGAAGCTAATAACCCAGAAATGAGAAAATAACTGCAATGATGATAAATTAATTAATCATTGAAATTTCTACACACCCGTTCTTGTCTTCAGTGGTGGATAGGAATCCGAGCATCTCACAAATTGTCCTTTCATCCTTTGTCTACGATTTTTTATCCTCAGTTTCGTTTTTACGATGAGACAACTTTTACACCTTAGGACTCTACATTGCCGGCTCTCTCCAGCTACGAATCCCTTACAATCCTCTGCTCTTCTGAAATAGAGAAAAAACAAATATTTTGGTTTATTGTTTAATAATAAAAACATTGTCAAGTTTATAAGGCAATGGATCAAACAAAGAAAAATAGTAAGAAACAGGTAAAATATTTAATGAATTTAATTATGAAATTATATTAGGTATTATTGTTATGAATTAACCTTGTGTCGTATTTAGTGTCAACATTCCTGATACCGTGACATTTCCTACAACTACTGAGAAAATTGAGAGCGTGTGAAACATCATCTAGCTCTCTGATTTGCTCGATTTCCTCGATCTTGACGAATTGGCCTCCGATCTGAATCTGCGAACAATCACACGAAGCAATTGAATACCTAATTGAAGTCTCAATCAACTTCAAGTTTATGAACAACCATGAGCAATCATGAACAATCAGCATGTAGAATGCAGCATATATCCACTGCTGCACTACATGATACAAGATCTCATTTTTTAGCCCGAAAAGAACAGGAAACGATTTCTATTGTGCCAAGACTACCTCTTGAACACATCAACGAAATGGGTACCAGGATCGGCGCACAAAAGTCAGAGATATCAGGTATCAATACTCTCTGCAGACCATTTTACTCGCTGCATAGTGACCCAAAACACTGACTGACCAAAACTTTTTTAAAAATGCGGCCAAATATTCTATTGACAGGTGTAAACAGCAGGTAATATGTATAAAAAGGGAACCGAATGATCCACGTTCCACGTCCATGGACTGCGTACGTAAGGTACAAACATGACCTATATGGTCTCGTTCCCCTTCCTGTTGTTTTACATGTTCACTTCAAAGTTGTTTCTCTGGAAACAATACACAGTAAGGGCTTAAAGTAAGCTCATTACTAAGTAAGTAAGCTTAAATTTTTGTTTTAACTCAACTGAGAGGCAATTTCAAGACTAAACAGAAATTTAAGTTAAGTCTTTCTGAACCCATAAGTTTAAATGAATGAAAAGGAATAACATACCTCAGGCACAGATTGACCGATAACTGCCCTAGAGTCAATGTAAATTGATTTTACTTGTTTTCAATTATTCTTAGAGCAATTGTTCTTAATTCCAGGAAACACCATATTTCGTTTCGAAGAGTTCAGAAAAGGAGGACTCCAAACTGAGGAAGGTGGGGAGCTAATTTTAAATTGTATACTGAAGAAGTTCTTCAATTTATTAATTTTATGACTACAAAGAGCTGATTTAACCCGCAAATGTGCAAATTTAGAAAAAACAGATACAGCATGCTGGAGAAAGCCAGTTCTTCCATAAGTACAAAAAATAGATACCCCGTAAAATGATTGTTGAACTAAGCAAATACCATCTTACTCAGTATTTATGATTTATGGACAAGCCTAATTACAACTAATTACGGCAGTTAAAGAAAAAGGAACAAGTTTTATAACTTGGTACAATCACACAATAATGAAAAATCGCCTACCTTAGTGGAAAGATCGCGGTTGATAATGTACATATTTTCAATGTTGTAAGGCTTCCACCATTCCAAGAAAACCAATGCAGAGCCAATGATGGTATGGCTCCAGAGTTCGCGTTCTTCTACTAGGGAATCAGCAGCTCGACAAATTTCTTCAAAAGAGACTCTGTCGCTGGTTTTTTTCTCGACGGGCACCACGTTCTTTTTAAAACGACATTGGTAACACTGAGTGACGTCAGGATCATCGGTTTGAGCACGGAAAAAATAGCCTTTGCAGTTTGCGTTCGATCTAAACAAGTAAAAATATGAAATCGTGAGAAGAGATCAAATCTATCAAGAGTATGTTTATTATTTACACTTTTAAGGGGGAGTGATACATTTTATTATAGTACAGGCTGTTGCATTGTTGCCGGTTCTGCTATCTTACTGTAGATACCGCGGCAAAGTTCTTACTTAACTTTTCTAGAGAGGCGTAGGGGAGGTCTCCTCACTACATCCGACTACTTTGTGGGCCAAAAATTAAACTCCAATATTGGAAAATATCGTTTTATTATGATAGATAAAAACTATAAAATGCCTAATCCTATCGGAATCATATCTTCAAGACAGATTGAGATCGAAAACTAGCATTGCAGAGTAAAACTTTCTGCATGTTTGATGTTAACGTGTATTGAAGTTCAGCGTATGTTTTGACGTTGTGTAACCCTGTGTACATTCTTTCTATTTAAATAAAAAGATGATAAAACTATCGTGAGTGGTTTGGATCTGACCATTTTTTTTTTTCAATCAGACTCAAAGAATTCCGCGGAAGTAAGCGGAGGGAAGAACACACATTTTCCGTTTACCTAAACACTGCCGACAGAACTTCTGAAATGATTGAATCTCGAAACAACTCATGTCAGGGCTTCTATCAGAGATGTGTTGGGACTTTGCAGGAATATCAATAGTTTTCAACAAAGAACAACTTCATGTAGGACGCTTAATTCTAATTGGATCTTGAAAATTGCGGTAATTTAATAATTAATATTAAAATACTCTACCTTTTCTTGTCAACATACTGAGAGCAGAGTTCCACCGAATCTGCTAGCTTCAGGATTGAACTGACTTCCTTTATTGACCGAGGTCTAATAACTTCTGACAACTTTATTTCATCTTCACCAATGATAATCTTTAACAAAAATAATATACATGTAATATAATTGAAGAACAAACAATAAAAATGACACAGAAATTCACAGAATCAGGTCAAATTGTTTACTGTTCAAATTGATAGCACACATCTGAACAATGGGTTTTGAAGATGAGATTCAATTTTTTTGCGTCTATGGGTATCGATATTTTTAGTGTAACTCTTCGATTAAACTCAAAATTTCTCAAGTAATTTTTGACTCGGTGAAATGAGTGATTTTGTGCATGATTGTGAAGACATATGACATAATTAATTCAGAAAAGCTTCAAGACTTACCCTTGGATCCAGGTTTCGACTATCGAAAATAACTTTTTTCGTGATCTTGAAACCACCACCCCAACACAGAAATGCTGGTGCACCGTCTTTTATGGTAGCAAACCAATCGTTGGAAGGATATTTCACGCGGTCGATATTGTAAACCAAAGTCATCACGTCTAGGTGGTTAGCAGAAGGGTAAAGAAACACTTCCTCGACTTGTTCTCGAGACTTTTTCGTCGGAGGAGGGCCGCACATCTCTAAATCACTTTTCCTGCCTCTACTTTTGACTTTAGAAACAATAAAACGTCGGCAGATACGATTGAACGCTTCAACGTTATTGATGATGGATTCTTCGGTATCGTCGCTCCCAACCAGGATCGTTCGAAGGTCTGTCCTTAATCCCTCGGGAGATTTTAGTTCACTTTGCACGGGACAACTGTTCTGATCATCGTTGTCAGACCCGATAAGCTCTTGTTCAATAACTTTTGGAATTCTCGAATGATTTCGTTCATCGTCATCCAAGTTCCCTACACATTTACTACTATCATGGTCGTCCACAGAGTCGCTACCAACGCTTGCGTCATCATCATTGCCTCCTTGAGACATATCATTCTGGATTTCATCCAATGATTCACCATTTTCTACAAGAATATTGCCAACATCTTTCTCACTGTCATACAGGTCTTCTTCAACCGGATGTCTAATTTTCTTAGGTCTTCCCTTTTTTCTCTCCAACGATTCCCCGTTGTTGTCATCTGTGTTTTTTCCTTTCGCATAAGAAGGATCGTTTAACATCAGCCGATCCTCTTCCTCGGGTTCGTCATCACTAACTTCGAATATATACGTCACTTCCTAAAAATAACCATCAACATTAACTTGTTTAACCAAATTTAATAAACGTTATTAACATTTACACGCATTGTAATAAAGGAAATCAGAGAAAGAAATTCTCCCCATTTACAAGGCCTCACTAAAACGTCCATAACGATTGAGGATTGTTCAAAGTAAATATTTCAATATAAATATCGAAGATACCAATAACGAGAGCATTAAATTTTGCCAACTTGATAATTTTTTTAAAGGAAATTAAGAGATTTTTACAAATTTCTGAATCTACTTAGGGAAATCGAGGAGAATGAAGAGAAAAACTGCCGAATCCCACAGAATGTAGACAATTTTCATTCTAAATCTAACCTAGAATTTTATTCTAGCTCGAAGTCTGAAATTCGGACCTCAAACAAACTTAATTAAAGCAAAATTGAATGATCTTTTCAATGATATGTTTTGAACTTTGCACAACAAGCTATACTTTGGACAATCAGTCAATTAAGTAAGAGTATTTTAGTGAAGCCACAGCGAACATACACATGAAATCTAGAAACTGAAAAAATTACGTGATGATTCTTCACATAACGTGAGTATTCATGATAATCGTTATCATCATATGTTTTGTTTATTTCTTGCAATTCTTCCCTTTGCCTACCCCTGTCCTAACATGAACTCGTCAACAGTAATTGATTCGCTAGTGGACCTGTTCACCACTTTCAGTCTCCCTTCATATGTTCATAAGGACCGAGGAACCTCATTCGCCTCCAGGGAGCTACGAGAATTCCTTCACACCCGAATAGCCACCTCCATGTCTGCACCCAACAATCCCACGGGGAACAGGCAAATTGAACGAGGAAATGGCACGATTTAGCGCACTGTGTTACTTGCTCTCAAACACCGAAAATTGGTCCCTTCGGATTGGGATGCAGTACTACCAGACGCAGTCCACGCTATTCGATCTCTCTTGTGCACAGCGACCAACGAAACGCCCCATGAGAGGATGTTTCGGCACAACAGGAGATCTGCAAATGGCATTTCGCTTCCGACTTGGCTTTCACCTTCAAAGAAAGCGCTAATGAAGAAGCAAGTACTATCCATTGGTCAAGGAAGTCACCATCATTGACGTCAACCCACAGTACGCCATGATTCGTCTCGAAGATGGACGAGAAACGACAATATCGTTGAAACATCTAGCATTCCACTGTACGACCATGACTGAGCCAGAATCAGAGGCACCTGAGTCAGAACAGGGGGCAAACGATTCCGAACCAGACTTGCAAGGGAATCGTCAAAGTTTTCGTTGAAAACTTTTCAAGTAGGCGCCCAACAAATGCTGGGAGATACAGAGCTCCAGGAACATGAAAATCCTCAGAGACATTCTACTAGAGAGCTAAATGTTCTTTATAGAAAATATCATAGACAATACGAAATACATGCATTTCCTACGTGATGGTTGTAGTTTACAAACCAATTTAGGAGAGGATTTAACCATGTGAAGTCACCTTTTCTGAGCTGCTAGGGGCTTTGACTTCAATACAATTGGACTTAGGTTTCTTCTTCAATTCCTTTCCAAAAATGGTCGGGTACACTCCTGGTTTGAGGGATACTCGTCCTCTGGCGAGCTTGTGCTCCGTCCCGTCCTTCAATTTGGTGACGAAATCTCTCAGAATGTCTTCAGGCTGGAAATGCTTCTCACAAACACCGGTGTATTTTCCAAGAGGGAGCCGTCGATGAGGTTTGACCATTTCCTCCCATTTCGAATAAAGGATTGGATCCTGCAAATCAGTACAATATTGAAAGAAGCGTCGTTAAGGTATATATAAGTTAAGTACCAAAAACCTCCCATTTCTGCTGACCTCAGCTAACGAGGGTATATAAGGAACGCGGCGAGCTCGAGTCGAGTCAGTATCTCAGTTGCTGTTCGTGCGTGTCAGTCGCGGTACCCTCTCTTTATAATATTCCGTTCAATGAATTATTGTATGGTGACCAGACGTCCCCGTTTTCTGTCTGTGTTGTCATTGTCTTTCAGCGTTAAACTATTGGCGAGTCTACTTTCAGCTTTCTGGAATTTTGCTCACCGATTTCCCACAATGCTCAGTGCAGGAAAAGGTACCTAGCGGCGGTATACATTTAATGAACAGTTTCGGAAGGACTTTCCTCACATTCGAGACACTGCAGATCCAGCACTATTAGACCTCTTCTATCCTCCGTATAAATAAACTCAAAAAAAGTACTAACAGCACTATGAGACCTGCAAATCAGTGTTCTCGTTGTAAACCGTTTTTTATAAATAAACTATTTCTTTTATAGGGGGGTCAGAAGAATAAGTTTTTAAAACTTTATTCAATTAAACACAGACAGAACTATATAAATGGGACGAACTATAAGCAATTAAGGAATAATCAGTGCTACGACGGGCTATTCCTACTCGAGCGGTTTTGGAGCTTTTATTTACACACAATTGTCTTTCCACATAATTGTCTGTGGTAATTGTCTTTCAGGGGCATTTTGAACAGCTTAAGCAAATAAGAACTTGAGACAATGTACCCATGTGAATAAAAAACGGTCTAGCGAAGATTTTTAACTGTTGGAGAGAGTCAAGAGGACGCCATTAGATTCAGGGCAAACAAATGTCACGTTACCGTTGTCCACAACAAACGTCTCATCTACCAGCTGCTAGTTCTCCAAGTTATGAAAAAATTATTTTCCTGCTGTGCTACCCGAAGGGAAGGTTATCTTAACTTAGATGAAAGTCAGAGGGAGATGCAATGAAGGGAGATTAATTCCCCACAATCGGGAGTTTTTAGGTGGCATAAATGTTGGGATGAACTATCAAGTAGGTGATTTATTGCGCGCGCCTGCGAAGATGGGATAGATCTTGAACGATAGGTTACCTATCGCACTTTACCTAACGAGCAACAGCCATCGTTCAACTGAAGTAACAGTTGAATTCCGTAGTGTTGGCAAGTGTGGCATATAACAAAAAGTCTCAAAAATGTAAAGGCAGTAGAAACGCAGAACTTGAACAGCTAAGAACGAGATTTATCAACTATTGAGGCTCTGAACGTGAAACGCTCCAAGCAGCACTGAAAGTACTAGTTATAGAGGGAGTACCTAATGCATGAAATAACTGAGTCAACAGAAAGACTTATTTGTTTACTTATTTACCTCAAATCCCGAAAAGTAAAATACGAATATTAGGTACCTTTGGCGGTAGAAATAAAATCAATGAACTACTGCAGTCTTTGTAGTTAGTGCAGGAGTCAATGCAGCAATATCGCTTCACCATATCGTCTGGCCGGAGCTACTCTGAAAAATAAATATAGATAGATGCTTTATTGTGTTAAAAAACATTCACAAGATTTCGCATACATGGTAATAATCTACTACAATAATAATAATTTAAAATGAAATACAAATTTCTTTAAATTAAAATAAAATACATACAAAAAGATGAAAGAGATTTGGAATAGAACAATGAGAATTTAGCCTAACAGCCAGTGGTATAAGGTGCAAAGAGAGAATGTAGAGGAAAAAAGAGTAGAACCCCAGCTACATCAGACGAAACAAACCTTCGTTTACAGTACACGCTCGCTGACGTAAAACAGTCTGCAAAAATCCTCAAAAATTTCCCACCTCCTTCCTATCGTTGCACGGTAGAATTGAGCGAAAAATTATTTCATTAAAAGAGGGAGCCTCAAAATATTTGAAGCGTTCGTAGGTATAAACCTTGCAGGAAGAGATGAGGCGATACAGCGTATCCGGGCTGTCAGCACTGCATATTGGGCAACTTACAGAGCTATCGAAGCGGTTGAATATTCCATGAAGGATCACTCGGCAAAAAGAGGAGTTCGCACACCTTATTTGGCACAGAAGTCTCTTCGTAAATAATGAGTAGTCATTTCCAAGATACAAAGCACTTCTGCAGGGGGCTAAAGGGAGAATCTCGAGGGCGATAACCAAGGGAAGACGACCTCTCCAAATCAGTCCGGCATGGATTATTGAGAAAGACATCCAAGAAATCCTGCTTTTTCCCCTTAATCAAGGTAAGATTTTAGCAGGTCCACAAACTTTCTAAATCTGCATCCTTAAGGATTCAGTTGCAAAGCCCAGTTGAATTTCGGATCAGGAAAATTTTGGGTGAGGGACATCATTCTCTCAAAGCAACCTCTGGGAAGTCTACATTGAGGCATGGCTAGGAATTTACCCAGCAAAACACCGCTTCGGCTATCAAGAATCTTAAATTCTCACTATATATTTTATGTATATATTCTATTGAAATACATAGGTGAGCAAATTACCAAACAAGAAAGTCGAATTTGAAATAAAAAATTCTGCTCTTTAAAACCGAGGAAATAGTGGTTGCCTGAAGCACTGAACATGATGTCCATGGGTAACCAGCTACCATCAAAAGTTGCTGAGAAAAAGAGTGGCTATTGAAATAAAGGTTAAATCTATTCCTCGTAAAATAACAAAGGCATTAATACGAAAAGATAACAAATAATAATACTAAAAGCTACTTTTACTGGACATGATGTAAATCACCGAAATACAACCCCGCAGTTCCTTCGTACACCCTCTCTAGGATACCCAAAAATGCGGATAATGGCTAAGCACAAATCGAAAGAATGTTGTTGACAACAATAATCACTTGAGTATATCAGGTAGAATTATGAAGAATTGCTGGATAAAGTAAAAAGAAGGTAATCATTTAAAGTGATAATGTAATTTTAAATATGTTGATTTTGTATGTGTGATGCTAATGGTTTGATTATTTTAAATTAGGATTTATTGTTGACCAATTTGACTGCAGTGAACAGACAGCTGCTAGTAGTATGACGAGGATGTATGTCCAAAAGAAGTTGTAATTATATTAAATTTAAAGAAAGGTAACTTATTCTTAGACATAGTAATATTATAATGTAAAACCCTGTGGTGTGGGGTGTTATGAATAATATTAAATTATATGTTTTCCTAGATCCCCTGATGATGGAGTGTCCCACCACTCCGAAACGTCGGAATGTTAATGAATAAATAAATAACGAAATTCCAGCCTTCATACAACAACACCCTGTTTCCTGGTGGTCCCTGTTTAAATAAGGCTAACATAATGACAAATAATAAAGAGAAAATAGTGGTTGCCTGAAGCACTGAACAGACGTCCATGGGTAACCAGCTACCATCAAACGTTGCCGAGAAAAAGAGTGGCTATTGAAATAAAGGCTAAATCTATTCCTCGTAAAATAACAAAGATATTAATACGAAAAGTTAACAAATAATAATACTAAAAGCTACTTTTACTGGACATGATGTTAATAACCGGAATACAACCCCGCAGTTCCTTCGTACAACCCAAAAATGCGGCACATATAATGTTGACAACAACAACTGTCAAACTGACAGGAGAAAGAACGACCCACACACTGGTTCCACCACCCTACCTCGCCTCATATTTACCTACCTAATATGTGATCAACCAATTTGCGTTTTCTTTCTTTTAAAAAGTACCTATTAAGTCCAACACTAGTACTAAAACTAAGCTGGAGCAGTTAAAACTACAATTATTGTAGTTTTGACAAATAAGTAAACAGCCCATGATAGTTAATGTCGTTATAACTTGCCTTTAATTTCTACGTAACAAAAAATTTATTAAGGTAATTACCTTGGGAATATGAACGGGGCTATAGAACGTTGGATTTCCTGTCAATACATTTCACCATCGAACGATGAAGTATTTGTGACCAGCATTGGGCAGGAACTGTGTACTAAGTATTCGAAAACAAAGTATCAAGTACCTAATTGTCAAAATAACCGCTTGAACAGAACAGTTCAGTATATAACTATCTTGGGAAAAAACACTGAAATGACGTACTTATTTTACTATACGTACCACGAGTTCGACCCTTTGACTATGAATAATAGTACTTGATTATTAATAATAATTATTATTATTCCAAGCCACTGTGTGACACAAGGGTGTGAGTGATTATGACTTATCGCAATGCCTTCGGCTTGTACGTAGTTCATTAGATAGAACTTTAGGGTGGTTGTAAAGAAGAAGACTCCGAACAGGGACAAAATCAAGCTGCTCAGATGAAGTAGGTTCACTACTAAGTTTGGATGTTCTGTGGAAGAATGCCATTTCTCAGAACAATTCCCATTTCGGAGAATTTATAAAACAATTAATAAAACAGACTGAGGAACGAGTTTCAGGTTTGAGAAAAAGATAAAACCATTGATATGTTCTAAGACACAAACGTGAACAGCAAGATATTTTTCAAATATTTCACTCAGCTAATAAGCGTTGTTCCATTCATTTAAATTCGATTTTTTCGTTAGAGAGGCACCATTTTGAATTAAAAATCAAAGACAGAAGCCCAGAAAACAGCTCTTAGCACATTAAGCTTATCAGAAAGGTTGTACGGTTGTTATTAAATTCAACTTGTGTAGTCCTCAATTTAAATTGCAGTATCATATGATGAGAATCTAAATCAGATGGTCCACAAAATTGCAGATTTATACTATGTTTCGTGGTGTATAGCAGAATGAAATGGCAGTTTTGAATTAGGTGTACCTTGAAACGTGAAAATTACATGACTTGAGGTGGGGATTTCAACAAATTTTTTTCCATGCAATCTCAACAGCTAATTACTGGAAATATAAACCAAAAAAATGAAATGAGTTCCTGCAATCAGTAAACTAACAGCATATTATAATGTTGATTGTTTTCTACTACCCCCCAACCCATTTCCCCACTCTAAATTTTCTTCACTCCCCCTCCAAACAAAATTTTCCTGTTTTTGGTTAATAGAGTCTGGAGTCAGTTCTCTCCTTCATTTTAGCCCGCTCTTACACCTTTGTTAACTTGACTGACTTCATATAGTTATCAGTTCCAAGTGAATTCATTTTCCTAACTAAGTAGCAGCAAAGCAGCATATCTTGTGATATTGTTGACTACCCCCGGAAACCGCAACTTTGGCAGAAGCGCCCTAAGGTTTTATTCAACAACACCTGTATTTATTTGATTGGTTCACTATATCGTGAAGTCATTCTGACAGCCAACTTAAATTAATTTATGTACTCGTTGTTTGGTTCTTTCACATAGGATGAATGAGTCATGCCGTATCATGTCATTAGGCTTTATTCATAAGGTGTTTCTATAATTTCCAGTCATCTTGTATCTTACACAGTGCAGCTGTTTAGAGAGCTTCTGTCAAGTACTCTACCGTCAAGTCTACCAGCTGATTGAATATATGAAAGATGTAAAATTGGTTCTTATCTCTGAACTGGGGATTTTATTATAATCGGCTATATACTTACACATTGTAAAGCCTGGCATGGATTTTCTCAGTTTGCCACACTATTGCAAAATCTTTCCATTTCCTACTTTCAATTCCTCGTATTCCAGTAAGATTTCGAAGACTTAACACAGACAAGTTGTTACAGAATGCTAACAATCATTTATCAACACAGCCACAAGTACAACTTCTGGAGTGGAAACTGTATTCTCGCAGTTTCTTCGCACGCCACTGACCCACTCATAAGTAACACTGGAGCATGACTACCCAATGTCTTATTTCTTCTTAACTCATTGCTCAAGCAAACTCCATGTTGAAGATTTGGTTTTGAGAGGGGTTCAAAAGTATGCAGTTTTTACTTTTCTATATTACTCAATAGTGTAAATTTTAGCTACAATTTTATGTGAAGATTAAATTTATTTAATGCGCATTGCGATGCAAGATCAATATTGGAAATGTTTTGCTGTATTGATTTCCAAGTGCGCCATTTTTCAACCAATCGGTATCGATGTAACAACTGGGTGTTATGTTACGAGCTATCCCGTTGGTCGGAAGGTTCTAGATCAATCTCCCCGGATGACGGCCATTTTTCTGGGGCTTCCCTCAAGCGAAATCGGTCATTTTCGTTCAAGACCTGAAGCAAGAAGTTCCGCTGTACCTCGTTTTACCCTAATAACTTATTTTATACCAGGTAAGTTTCATTCTTCGGATCATTCGCTTCTTCTTTCATTGTTATTATTTCCGAACAATCTATAATTGTCTTAATATTCGACTATTTCATTTACAAACTTGAGTTATATGAAATAATTTTTGCTGGAATGAACGCCATCGCCATGTGCCGCCTCCCTTTATAAATTTGAGATTTCTGTTCTATCAACCTATTTTTTGTTTGTTTTAAACTATTTGAATGATGAATAAGTACATGCGTAAACATTATATCAAGTTTATGATGTAGAATTTATCATTTTCGTTGTTTAAATCGGTTTCAAGTTGGTTCGGCCCTGTACCGCATTGCCATCGATTTCCTCGTTCTCCGTCGACCCACTTCAAGGTCGGTGGTTTTCTGAATCACCGTTTGAAATCTTGTTTTTACGAATTCCTCCAATCGTTATATGGTCATCGAATGCGTCACGATGTGAGCTCTGGCCTCCCGATCGCGACCTCTCCCGAACACGTGTTCAGGAAGTTGCGTTTGTAGATTATAATATGAAATCAAACTCTATATATTTACCCATTTGAGAATTATTTCATCATTCTGCTTTCTTTTTCTTTCTGGTTGGGCAAAAATTGAAATCCACGCACAAAGAACATGGTTCTATGCTATAAACATGTATCCCGGTCCTGACCAACCCGGTTTTCTGTTGAGACATCCCGAATCATTTCCGTTTCATTATGTTGTGCAATCGGTATTCCTTAATTTCAAATTCTAATCATGAATTTAATGTCCATGAGTGGTATTCGTGTTTCCTTTTTGTGCCAAGCCTTGTGTGGCTTGCCGGAAGGGTGGGGTGATCGATAACGGTATGTCTGGAACCTTCGAGTCCCGGGCTGCTCCGTGGTTCGAAGGTGAGAGGTGGGGGGTTGCTAGGTGGATCTCTTTGTCTACAGCGTCTGGAACCTCCGGGAGGTACTTGCGTCATCAGAGGAAATTGTGCTAGTCACAATCTTATTTGACTTGTTATCGCACGGCGCGGGATCTTTCTCTCAACTTGATCATCAATATTTCTTGGTGAGTAATCGAATGACCTCTCTTCGGATCTTAGAAATCTAGGGAAAATGGGTAGGCTTGTTTTAGTGTGTTAGGAGGTATTCAGGGCGCAAGCTTCAACGAACCTTCCTCAACAAAGACTCCGAACCTACGGCCATAAAAATTGTTGGTGGTCACAGGGACCGGTTGATGGAAACCTTGAGAGTCCAGCGCTTTACCAACTGAGCTTTATAGCGTTGAATGGAGTCCTTGGAATGAGGTTGTGCTCCTAGTAGGTCCGAAGGCGCAACAAACGTTGCCGACTGCCCTTGGGCTAGAAGTGAGGCCTCCCAGAACACTGTCCTGTCTTCCTCCTCTCCCCCTGATAATTTTTCCGCTCACACGTTCTGTTGTGATCTATGTATTGATGAACCTTTTAAAACCAATTCTTTTTTAAATCTCCCTCTAAATTGATTTCTAGAGATTCCAAAACTCGAGTCTAATTATCTCTGGCTCAAATCCGAGGCTTTTCTTCATAACGTTTGGAGCGATATTTGAAAATTTTGGCTCAAAACTAGTGTTACCGACGGCTAGGGTTGTGCCAGACATCTCGTCATTCTCAACTTCGGGACCCCAACGGCTTGCAATGTTAGCTAATCGTCTCTTGAAATTCTCGAAAATCAATGTGTATTGAGAGGACCCTTTGTAACTAATCGGTTACGAAAAAGTGATGCTCATTTTTTGTTTTCTAGGACGAACTGTGCTATTATAGGGACAAGATGTTACTTTTAGAGGAAAGCATGACCCTATATCGGCATAACTTCGTTAAAGCATGATAATGTACAAGTTGATTTATAAAATGTCCATCGAGCCTTAAGGGATAGAGCTGGTTAGAACACTGATTCATTCACAAGGTTATGCAAGAAAAATGATTTCGCAATGTCACTTGTTTTTGCTACTAGTTTACCCATCAGTCATTTGTGTTGTTGATTGAAAGCTCGAACATTTCGAGTTTTCGCCACTGCCTGATTTCTTCGAAATTATTGTGATTTACAAGAATTATAATTCAGTATCATTATATTCAGACAAACTACAGAACCGAAGGGGTTTTATTTTGTTGCTAGATTCTCAATGGGCCCGTGATCTGCTTAGAATGCTAACCACATTATCGGTCTTTTGTGAAATAACCGTCGTTTTCTTTATTTTTCAGACTTAACTATACTTAATACACAATGGCCGCTAAAGCTCCAGCAGTTGGTATCGATCTTGGCACGACCTACTCCTGCGTCGGTGTCTTTCAACTTGGAAAGGTAGAAATCATCGCCAACGACCAGGGCAACCGAACTACACCTTCCTATGTCGCCTTCACAGACACTGAACGTCTGATTGGTGATGCCGCCAAGAACCAGGTTGCCATGAACCCCAACAACACAATTTTCGGTGAGAAATGGACACATTGATTCCTATTAGCTATATGAGCAGTTTTGTAAACTCTACCTGTTGTCTGATAGCTTCATCTTCAAAAAGGAGATATTTGACATGTCACAATATCACGTGAAACGATTATTATTTATGTATTGGATGATTAGATATTGGCCAGAACGGTTTTAAGCACTGAATGAGAGATGATATTGTGTTTAAGAAGTTGGTTCCACACGTATGAAATAAGTCAAAAGTGTGATTATTGAGTTGAAGGCTACACACATTCCTGATGCTTGTAATTAGTTGTGTTGTACTCGAAATATGAGTGTTGGCAGTTCTCGCACGCAGACCTCACATTTATTTGGTGGATGTGCAAGGTTGGTTATTCCTGCCTACATGAAAAGACTGGCGTCATAGTACCAATAACAATGAAGTGTGTTTTTGGCCTCCAGTCCTGGCGACAATTACAATGACTTGAAAGTATACGGATTAGTAGTTATGTATCATTACTGGGTTCGGAGTGTGGTGAATTTTGGCAGTTCTCGCACGCAGACCTCACATTTATTCGCTGGATGTGAAAGGTTGGTTATTCCTGCCTACATGAAATGACTGGCGTCATAGTACCAAAAACGATGAAGTGTGTTTTTGGCCTCCAGTCCTGGCGACAAGTACAATGACTTTAAAGCTTAAGGTTTCTCTTATAAGGCGAAATAGCGTCGAACTAGGGTTAGTCGCTAACTATCACTGCAGTGTTTCGAGTGTTGTGAATTTTGGCAGTTCTCGCACGCAGACCTCACATTTATTCGATGGGTGTGAAAGGTTGGTTATTCCTGCCTACAAGAAATGACTGGCGTCATAGTACCAATAACAATGAAGTGTGTTTTTGGCCTCCAGTCCTGGCGACAAATAGAATGACTTGAAAGTATAAGGTTTATATTTTCAGGTGAATAACAGTTAACTTGATTTAGTCGCTAAGTGGTTTTGCTGTCGGTAGTTGAGCGTGCATTTCGGTAGTTCTTACAAGCATACTTTAGATTTTTTAGATGAATGAGGAAGGTTGGTTATAGTCTCCATGTGAAGACTACCTATGTGGTTTTGTTCCTACTCACAGGTGCAGGTGAAATTTCAAGTGTTCGGTGTATTCAAATTTATGTGATTCCTGTTGAGTACCTATCACCAATCTATAAGTTTAAAGTTCGGCCCTGTTGAAGTCGATTGAATTTTGAGGGCATAACTGCCGATTGATTCTGACCAACTTGGTCAAATTACATTCCTTTTAGTAATGCTGAGTAAGTAGTTGTTGAGGAATTTTTGCAGACCTAGCATCCATTCAGTGTGATTAGTCGGTTATTTCTGCCTACATGAAAAAAGACTGGCATCATAGTACTAATGACGATGAAAGTGTGTATTAGCACTCCGGTTCAGATGATGAAACTGTTGATTAATTGGCTAAATTTTTACTATTTCTAATTTGTTTTTCAGATGCCAAACGGTTGATCGGCAGGCGTTTCGATGATATCACAGTTCAAGCTGACATGAAGCACTGGCCGTTCGAGGTGGTCAGCGACGATGGCAAACCCAAAATCCAGGTGGCTTACAAAGGAGAGAACAAGACTTTTTTCCCTGAGGAGGTATGTTTTTTATCAACTCCAGATCTTCATTTTGTACCTGATCTCTTGAGATAAAATGGGTTTCACAGAAATGTACACATATCTAGGATCTTCTTCAATTGCCCATGAATGAACTTCCATCTTGGGATCTGAAAATCGTTGAATTTGCGTCCACTAACACTTCCCCTTCATCGGATGTATCATACGTGTTCCATCGGTTTAATTTCGTCGCTTTCGATCAAAACTATCGTGTTACCAAAATGTTTATTTTTCAGGAGAAGCGATTGTAAGTTTCAAACTCGCGTAGTTTACTAGTTATAGACACTACGTCTTGCATGAACATTTTTGTCGTGAATAGTTTTCTTATCTTGCGAAAACGTTGTTTTTCAATAACACCTTTCATTAGGAAAATTGTGGGGGTTAGTAATTAAAAATCGTAAAATCTCATCAAACTGTCTCGTCACAGTCTTAAAATTGGTTAATATGATTTAGTAGAACATATTATGTTCCACTGGGCTTAGATTGTATTACAATGAGGGCAATCTTGGACTCACCAATGTTGAACTGCATTATACAGTTAACTAATGAACCATTTAGTAACTACCGTTAGCGTAATTTTGATTATTTTTTTGTTGATCTTCGGCTATGATGAATTCGCTGCTTATGACCTTAGGACACCGCTGAAAGTCTGTGTGGTAATGTAGCATCAGCTGAGTCGAAGATCAACTGTGTGAAGCCAATGCTATTTGGAAATTGTGCGTTTTAATAAATTGAACTCCTTTGATTTGAAACAAATGTGGGACATCAACCTCACTTATGAGGTTGAGGCATGGTGTTTCATACATTGTCAGCTTGTAATATGGACTATGCTAAATTCTCTTGAACTAGGCTGTCAAGATTTGACCACTCAAGGAAGGGTATGACACTCGTGGTTCCTTTTCATGGAAATATCTTTATAAATCACCTGCGGAGGAATTCCAATCCCTAGCTAAATAGGTTGTTCACGTTTCAAGATCTCCAATTCCAGATTCCGAGTCGGTTAAATTTGAAGGAGAGTCACATCACAGTCAAGTATTGAGTATTAAAAATAAATATTGTAGCATCTAATCTCTCTCTTGACTAGTGTTTGTATTCAATCAATCAATCAGCATAATTTTTACTGCACGTATGTTAATTGGCTGTACCCATAATCATTTATTGATTATTTTTTCATGTTTTTAACTTGGCCAGAAGAATCTAGGCAAAAGTATTGCACTTGTCTTGATTATCTGCCAGAATGTGATTCTAATCTGAATCAAATCTTGTATTACATTGAGGTAAAAGATGAAATGTTACCTCCGAGTCAACTATTACCGAAGGGGGCAAAAGGTCCAAAAAAATCGTTCACAGCCACTTCTGCAGTTCACCCGGGAAATAGTGGTCCATTTTTATTCGTTCATTAGTTTTAACCGTGGGCAATGATGAATTCGCTAGTCATGACCTTAGGACACCGCTGAAAGTCTGTGTGGTAAATAGCTTTCCTGAGCCCATGTCATGTGTAACATAGCACATCAAGGACTAGTTACTCCCTCTCTCTAAGCTCCCTTTATCATCCGCATGTCATCGTGACTTGGAAGTTAACTTAATTTGATTAATTAACCGCGATTTTGATGGGATATCGTTGGATTAGTTGGTATCACGGGCAATGATGATTCTGCTGATCATGACCTTAGGACACCGCTGAAACACCATGTGGTAATGCAGCTCTACTGAGCCCAGTAGCAATGTTGAAATTTGATACTACTGTTGAATTCCTATAATTTCAGCTTTGAAAAATATAAAACAAATATTTTCGAAAAAATTAGTCCATCGAAATCCGTTTTGATGTATTCTGAAATAATTCCTGGATTTCAACGCTTTGTGCGTATACCATTCCAGACGATAACTTTATTTATTGAGATGAAAAATTCGTTCTTTCTCCAACGAAATTGAGCATTCCAAAACATAGGATGTGTTCGTTGGACATCACTTTTGAGCACAGTCAATTGCTCCGGTTTAGAAAAACCTACTGAAAAATCGGTCAACAATCGTCAAATTATCGATCAATTCTCAATTCCTGTTGAAGGCCTGAAGGGAGAACCCACCCCTAATAAACTGCCAGTTATTAACCGTAATAACGAAACAATCTGGATCGCTATTATCTGGATAAATCCAAGTCTTTGGATCTATTAGTCCTATTTACAACTTATAAATTTTATAATCAGTGATTTCTTTGCACTCTGCTCAAATATAAATCTAATTTACAGTAAATTTAACGCGATAATTTTCGAAAATTCGCCCCTACGATGATGCTGCATGACTGAGAATTTTTAATTTGTTGACCAATTGTGCTACTACTCTAGTAACTGATGGAAGTCTAAGTTGATGTACATGGGCTTTGGAAATAAGCTATTCGAAATTGTCGTGATTCAGGGGTCCTCTTTTTCTATGCACTTTCTATAATAGTTTGATTGACTCCTGCAAATTTCTTCAACCTTCAATTATCTGTCCAGAAATCAGCTCCATGGTGCTTACTAAAATGAAGGAGACGGCTGAAGCTTTCCTTGGCAAAACCGTCACAAATGCCGTGGTAACCGTCCCCGCTTATTTCAACGACTCTCAGCGCCAGGCCACCAAGGACGCGGGAACCATCTCCGGGCTCAACGTCCTCCGAATCATCAACGAACCCACGGCCGCCGCCATCGCCTATGGTCTCGACAAGAAGGTAACGGTACGAGAAGTATAACCTTTTTTATTTGCATCCCCTCTGGTGGAAGGTGGAAGCGGGATTGCATGCGGTTGCTTCGTCACCAATGGTCACACGAGGTAAAACAATGGTGGAGGGGAAGGATCCAAATTTTGGCGACCAGTGGTTTCTTCTAGTTTGCTGCCCCTAATGTTTAAACGTCCACTGTTCCATCAATCTGAAAAATTATGCTTGAACTCGAACTAAAAATATGTACATATTTGTCATATATAATTTAAATGATAAATTTTCGGTACATCGAACGATTCTATAAAAGACACATTCTCCCCATGCTAATTGTGTCACAAGCCGATACAAAAATCCCCATAGAGTGCACCGTGTGTTGAGTAGATTGAAAAATTCGCGTGATGTACTTTTCGAATATTTTTCTCGTTCCAGCATGATATTTTCATAAGATCTCGTTAGTTTGTTAGATGTATGTGGGGGTCTTATTTTCTCTTAAACAAATATTGAAATACTTAAAACAAGTTCTCGATGCAACGTTTCGTCTAGCTAAGTGTTGTGAAACCAAATAGTTTTTCTAATAAAGTAAATTTTATGTGCACTGCTTGAAATGCTGAAACTGGTTTGTGATAGATTCAACCATCTCAAGCCTGAACTCAGGTTTAGGCTCCGTATTATGAAGCTTGACTAACCCAATTGATGTTTCACAATAGATTCATTTTGTTTTGATATTGCTTTACTAATATTGTAGCACTGCAAGTGTAACTGAATTCATCAAGCCTGGCTTTCAATACGTCTTATTGAATGCTTTACTAATATTGTAGCACTGCAAGTGTAACTGAATTCATCAAGCCTGTCTTTCAATACGTCTTATTGAATTGAATTACCACCCATCTGCGTGGTATGACAGTTTTAATGATAATCAGCATTTTGAATTTAACTTTGATGGAACGCTTGATATTCGAATAAGTGTCAATGGACAATTGTCGCAGAATTTGGAGCCACTACATTTCCAAAGTGTATGTAATGCACCATTCTCAAAAACATTTGAATTTTTTAACCAATGAACTTTTGACAAGTTGAAGAGGGAGTATTACTTGTCGAAAGTCTGTGGCCAGATTGAAACACCTTCATTCTCCTCTATTTTATTTTTCTTCAAATGTGACGCTATTAAAATTTGATAATTTTCTTTAACCTATTCGATGAATGTCCATTGGTCCTGTTGATGATTTTTTGCATCCATCATGCATATTCTGCATTTCACCTAATCAATAATTTTTGGTGCGTTTTTGGTTTCTGGGATTTTTTAACATGCATGTAGCCTGCTGTCATATTTGGCTTATTTAAAGTTACTGACAGTTTTTATTATACTGTTGCAGGGCGCTGGTGAGCGCAACGTCCTCATTTTCGATCTTGGCGGTGGTACCTTCGATGTGTCCATCCTTACCATCGAGGATGGTATCTTCGAGGTCAAGTCTACAGCCGGGGACACTCACTTGGGTGGAGAGGATTTCGACAACAGAATGGTCAACCACTTCGTCCAGGAGTTCAAGAGGAAGTACAAGAAGGATCTAACTCAGAACAAGAGGGCTCTGAGGCGACTCAGGACTTCATGCGAAAGAGCAAAGAGAACTCTGTCTTCCTCCACTCAGGCTAGCATTGAAATCGATTCACTGTACGAAGGTATCGATTTCTACACCTCCATCACCAGAGCCAGGTTCGAGGAGCTTAACGCTGACTTGTTCAGAAGCACTATGGAACCAGTGGAGAAGTCGCTCCGTGATGCTAAGATGGATAAAGCTCAGATCCACGACATCGTTCTGGTCGGCGGTTCTACCCGTATCCCCAAGGTCCAGAAACTTCTTCAAGATTTCTTCAACGGGAAAGAGTTGAACAAATCTATCAACCCCGATGAGGCCGTTGCATACGGCGCTGCAGTCCAAGCCGCTATTTTGCACGGGGACAAGTCCGAGGAGGTGCAAGACCTGCTTCTCCTGGATGTCACCCCACTTTCTCTTGGTATCGAGACTGCTGGAGGCGTCATGACCGCCCTCATCAAGAGGAACACCACCATTCCCACCAAGCAAACTCAAACATTCACGACTTACTCTGACAACCAGCCTGGAGTACTCATCCAGGTATACGAAGGTGAACGAGCCATGACCAAAGACAACAACCTCCTTGGAAAGTTCGAGCTGACAGGTATTCCACCAGCTCCTAGAGGCGTGCCCCAGATCGAAGTCACCTTCGATATCGATGCCAACGGTATCTTGAATGTCACTGCCATTGAGAAGACTACTGGCAAGGAGAACAAAATCACCATCACCAATGACAAGGGCCGCCTGAGCAAAGAGGATATCGAGCGTATGGTCAACGACGCCGAGAAATACAAAGCGGAAGACGACAAACAGAAGGCTGTCATAGCTGCTAAGAACACCTTGGAGTCCTACTGCTTCAACATGAAGAGCACTGTCGAGGATGAGAAGCTCAAGGACAAGCTCTCTGAAACCGACAAGAACACCATCTTGGAGAAAGTCAACAATGTCATCAAGTGGCTCGATGCTAACCAGCTGGCCGAGAAAGAAGAGTTCGAACAACAGCAGAAGGACCTCGAGGCTCTCTGCAACCCCATCATTACCAAGCTGTACGAGGCTGGTGGTGGCGCTCCAGGAGGCATGCCAGGCGGATTCCCCGGCGGTTTCCCAGGAGCCGGAGGTGCCGCCCCAGGTGCTGGTGGCGCTGCCGGCACTGGCCCCACCATCGAAGAAGTCGATTAAAACCACATTCCGTTTCAACTTTTTCTATTGCGGCATCTCTCACGTAATTCGAGCTTTTTGAACATCACTATTAGCCGCTACTACAGCTCCTATCAGTATTTTCCATATTGTTTGAAACTTCTTGTTTTGTATCTTGATCAACAACGCATTTTGGAAAATTTTTTTTTAGTCAGTAAAATCTATCTTACTTGAAAAATCATGTATCAAATGGATGAACCTTCACAATATCACCTGATGACACCTTAGATGTGTTCCTAATATCACGAACTCAGGCACTGTTTATAAAGATCATAATAGCTTTACCAACTTATGGTTTGAGTTTAATATTAGGATGTTTCCGTCTAATTTCCGAGGAAACACGTGTACTAATTATTAAATAAAGGTTGCATTTTACTGCTTATTTTATGTTTTCTCTCTGGAGTTTCCCCATTTTCAATTTTACAAGGTAAAGGTTTATTAAGTGGAAGTCTTGAATCTTGACTCCTGTTCAGTTTCTATAAGCAGTCAATGATTGCTTATTTAGGTTCAATTGAAACTTTCTAGCATTTCGTGTCAGATTAAGAATTCAATTGGTGTATATTTTTTATTATCGGAATTTGAATTGAGATTTTTGTGCACCTATTGCAATCAAATTTGTATTAGCTTAATTTCCCCCTCGTAGTAGGTTTTCCTTTTTTAGGTTAATTAATCAAACCTTTTAATCAGGTTTGATTTTTTAACCAATCAAGTATAGGCAGGTTTCCAAACTTCTGAATTGAAAAAAATATGTATATAGGAAAGCACAGTTAGAGGACGCGAAATCAGGTAAGGTAAATTTATATTTCGTTTCAATTTGTGTTGATCAAATAGGAGCTCATTTCTAACAGGTACTATATCCGTTTTGGTCATGAGCGAGAAATTGACGGAAAACAATTACTAGCTGAAAACTTGATGGTTATAGTACTGTAAGTGCTCTTCTATGATGGATATAATGACAGTGAATTTTCGACCTAGTTTTTCAGAGGATATAGTACTTATAGCTCCAACTTGATTGCATTTTTATGAAGAATTCTGTCCCAAAACCCCCGGGAGGTAATAGCTCGATTTAAAAAAAAAGCCTTAGTATCTTTTGGAAACAAGCTTCTCAACAGTAGAACTAAGTAATATACGTAGAAACATTATCATTCCGAGAGCTGGTGGTTCATAGGCTCTCGGAACATTACTTCCTCAGCAGCAGTGCCTTTGATTTACTTCCATTGCCTTCATAGCCCTCAACACCAAATCAACCGTAGATTATAAAGTTATGTGAGATTGATATCTTGAACCACAACTGATTCCTCATTCTCTTTGTATATAACTTCTATTATTTCTTCGTCAAACTCAATATACACACAGGATAAAGAATGTCCTGAATTATTTGGCATTGTTGTCCAAAAGGAAACTTGTTTTAGTGTGCACATAACTTAGGTTATCATTTATATTTTTGAAAGTGAAATCTTGGTAGAGACTACCTGTACTAAGCTGAATAGGCAACAATAAGAGGAAGTTCACATCACAATTTCGTGTTCATAGGTAGCACCATTAAATGGACAATTCTGTGGTTGAGTTGAATCTACTCGAACAAAAGAACCTGTGACATCTGTATTGGACAGCCCTGCGTTAATTAGCTATCAGTAGTAAACAACTTGAACTTCAGGCGCTAAGCACCATAACCGGAAAACAGCATTAAGAAAAAATGTTTCACAAGTTCAAATATGTTACGCTATGATGTTAATCACAAGTACAGGTAGGTAAGTTCATACGCCAAAAATGTTGGCTAACAAATCGGAAAGGAACCTTGAGAAATGGGATATCAAAAAGTCGAAGCTGATGACCTCATGGTACTCTGGAATCTCCTAGGCTCACAGCCACAGCTTGTTCTTCGTTATCACAACTTACTAGCTCTCAATTTGTCCTTCGTAAGGCGGATTTTTGGTGCAACCTCCTAGGCTTAAATATTATTTCCATGTCATGACTGTAGTAGTTGTACTTTGCGTTGAATCATGGATGTAACAGAAAGTTGAACATAACAGAAAAGTAGGAGAACCTGATGAAACGCCAGAAAAACGAGAACCAATTTTGATCTAGCTGTTCAAGTCATTATGTCCTATATAATTCAGAGTTCAAGCCACTACTTGTGATAGCTTTAATTTTTTGGATTACCAAATATCCTTATGAACAAGCTCTTGGAGTACTCAGTTTTAAGGTGTACGGAAGCACTGTGGTCATGCCATAGAATGCTTGGCAAAACATGGGGGCTTTCCCCCAAGATGATGTCATGGGCCTACAAGGCTATTGCTAGACCTACGCAGCTGTCATATGGTGGCCAAAAACCTGCCAGTCCGTGTGGCACAACTCCAAAGGCTTGCATGCCTTAGCATTACAGGGGCAATGCACACATCACCCACTGCGGCACTAGAGGTTCTTTTAGACCTTACACCCCTGCACAATTATGTGTTGAGGACAGCCTACCTGGGGGCAATCAGAATGCTGCACGTGGGTGGTTTCAAGCTGAAACTTTCAGCAGACCCTTATCTAAAGATAGTCACTTAGGAATACTGGACAAGATTAAAATAGAGCCAATGACTATTTCAGTTCCCGAAATTATGTAGGAAAAAATGAACTTCGACCTACCCTTTAGGGTGATCATCAATGATCGTGAATTCTGGAAGAGAGGCCTACCTCATTTTGAGCCAGGTTCACTAGTGTGGTACACGGATGGGTCTGTGATGAATGGACTGGGGATCAGGGGCCCAAACTTTGACCTTTCCAAACCTCTGGGCAATGTAGCCACCATTTATCAGGCAGAAACCCATGCTATAGAAATATGTGCACAAGAGATTGCCAGGAAACGACTCTGGGCGCCAGTGAAATATTAATTCGCAAATAGATTCCCTTTAACAGGTCTAACGAAGCAATCTTCTGATGGTTGGGGAATTAAATATCACCAGGGCGGTTTCCATTTTTACCCTCTCTGAAATGACATACTGCTAAAAAGTTCCCCTTGAGCTACACATAGCAGCCTCTTGAAGAAGTCTCGGTTTCATCAAGGTCTTGTGCGAAAGGTGTATCAATTGCAGTTGCCAAATATTCCTTGGTAGGGCTCGGCGCTCATCACCTGAAGCAACAGGTGAGCGGAGATAGGTGTATTTTTTCATCTTTCGAGATGCTGAGAGCTACCACTATAGTAGGTTGCCAGAGGATTTTTGCTCTCTAAAGTAGAGAAGTGGTGCCTAAGAAAGTCAACACGCATGTGAATCTGAACTGTTTGGATAAAGACGCAGAGTTCAGAAAATGTAGGCACTACAGAGAAAGTAAAAAAGACCTAGATACGTGATTTACGTAGAAGGATTATCTAATACAAAAATAACAAAACTTTATTTGATAATTATCAATATTTTTCTGCTGTATTGAAAGACTTGAAGCACTCAGAAAATGTAGGTTGCTTCAAAAGGATTTTAGCCCTTTCTAGCCATTCGATCTCAGCCTTACTCAAATACTTTTTTCGGCGAAAAAAATCTTTTCATGTTGACTCTAAGGATAATTCTTGTAATGTGTGTGTGTTAGCATCATAAATCCTCAAACCTTCAGCATATGCTAAAATCCCCAAAACTGATTTCCATGAAAATCACTAAAAAAACCGGCTTCAAAAATTTTGGAGCGAACCGAATAGTTAACTACTTTTCGAAAATTCACTACGAATGAACCAAAAATTATTGGTTAGCTATGAAGGTACATCAGGGCAAAGTTCATTTAGCAAAAATAATTAATAAATTAACCATTGAGTAATGATTTGTTTGATTTCACTAAACCAATAACAAATCCCTCTTTTGTCTACTGAGTTGTAGATATTCAATAGGGATGTAATTATAAAGGATTTGGAGTTATGAATAACCCATGAGAAATAAAAGCGCAACTTTACAATAATTTTAATTCAACATAAAGAGCAACAATGAGACGATTTAAAAAAAAAGAAAGAAAGAAAAAAAATTCAAACTCGATTAAAAAATAAGGAGGAAACGGAATAGGTATGTACTTACAAGCTTAGATGAGTTTATTATTGAGTGTTGATAAAAATTACAGTAGTCCAACATTTTTCCTTCCTCAAGCTTTACATCTATACGTACATAAATATTTTATATTAATTTAAATTAAGGGATGAGGAAAGGGGCTGTACATAATTAGAAAGTTAGGAAAAAAACAACTAGAGTGATGGGGGAAGGGAGGGGAGGGACTTCGTGATAAAAGCGTTAGCGTTTTTTTGTTTTTTTAGTTATTGGTTTCCCCAATGATCCAACGAAATGATTTTGTTTATAGCGTTCGATGACCATGGAGCAATAAAGATGCGTAGATACTTCTTCAAGATGCGTCAGGTTCGGTTTGCGTGGTTGCGACGCACCTGCGCCGTCGGCGTTAGCTGTTGTCAGACTAAAATCAAGAATGAAAAGAGTTATGTACTAATACTATTGAGAACTTGGTAGTGTTTGTAACGTTGAGAATTACCGGTACAATGACATAAAAACTTGAATTCATCCATAAGGGGAAAAAGGAGGCATTGATCAATTGAATCACTTATTTCAGAAACCCCATAAGTTCAGTTTTTCGCATTTCGAGATAAACAAGAAAAGTCCCAAAAAATTACTATAAATAGTAGACTAAGTGTTGTATCAGACCACAGAACTATTTAAGCTCTATGTTTTAGGGGGAGGGAAGAGTGGGGGGTCGTTTTGTATGCCCATACGGTGTCCTACGATAAACTTCCGATACACACACTGGTTTTCAATTTTTTTGACTCGTAATTGAATAAATAATTCATTTAAAGGAGTAAGTAATGAAAAAAAGCAACTCCTGAACATATTAACGTAGTTTATTGACAAAGAACGCTGTTAAGGACAAACCATCTTCAACTATGAACTGAGAACAGAACTTTTAACTCTGAACAAAAACCTACTGAACAGACTAAAGACTGAAAATGAAAAATAAAAAACTATCTTAGTCATTTGTTTGTGATTATCTCACAAGTAATCAGAGTATTTTAGTGTGATCTCAGTCTCGGATGTGGGTTTGGCCAAAATTATGTTATAGAACTCCTCACAACCAGAGACCTACTTTCTCAACTTAGATCTTTTTCTGTTCTATAAAAACTCAACTTGCAACATAAGCATGAGTGGTAGAAAAGTCTGGTGGTCCGTCAGTCTTTGCGAATGTAAAGTAGAAGGTATAAAGCAACTGATGAACTGTTTCACTTCAAGCTGATCTGCTCTTGTGTGCTGTCGCATAGTGGGTTTCTATAACAACCGCTTGTTACAAGACCAAGAAAAACCGGCAAGGAGGGCTCTTTGTAGCGGGGTTCCTGTTCCAAACGATCCGCCTATCTCTATAAAACCCGAAAATGCAATAAAGCCGATTTCGCATTTCCCGACGTTTAGGGGGTTTCTGAAGTAAGCGATTCAATCCAAGAACTGTTTGAACTACTGCTGAACGCTTGTCCGTTGTGAACCTTTCAGGACTGCTAGCCAAACGAAACTGTACATCCATTCACCTTAGGAGACTGACGCTTGTTGATATAAAGCTCAAGGAGTTTCAGCTTAGAAGCTGAGAGGCCGACGAGGAAGGGGCGGAGTTGCGGGTCCCCTACTTTGTCGTGAAGGGCAACCATGCAGAACACGGCAGACTTCCTGACTAGACTCTCTTCATGACCATAAGCCTGGGAAAGAAACAGGGTAGAAGAATATTAGCCACACAACAAACCAAGACATACCAAGAATAATTACCAAAATACATAAACGATGGCGCTAGTTACAATTTGACAGGTTTACTTTTACTTAGAGAAGTACATTATGGGTCACGGGAATAGGGGCAAAAACGAAAAGGCATAAATATGAATATTTTGGGAGTCCAATCACTTTATTGGACCAATCAAGTTTCAAGTTTTAAAAATTACATCGCGCATATGGTGTCCATCTTGTTTATAGCATGAAGTAAGTCGGACCAAGAAGTTATTGTGAACGCGCTGCAACAATGGTTCATCGATTGATGCTGTTTTCTCTTACTGCATACTTTAGTTCGTGGTTTTGATTCATAAACTCGTGAATAGCCCGTGGGTACCCCCAGACGAAAAAGTCACACATCGTTAAGGCAGGTGACCTTGCAGACTGTAGCACATCCTCAAAACTTAATCCACGGCGGCCAGGAAACATTTCGCGTAAGACGAACATTGTAATAGTGGCAGTGTGCCTATCTTGTTGAAACCTAAGATTCAAATGGTTGACGGTTGGCCTTCTTCTGCCCAGCTCGGGTCCCAAGAAGTTGTTAATCATGCACTAGTGATTGCCACGGTGTTTCCTTTTCCTTCAAAGAAGAAAGGGCCAATGATGAACGATTTTGAAACTACACACCGTCATCTTGCGGCTGAGCAACGGTCGTTCGTCAGACCTTGGGGGTTCTTTGCAGCACAATAATGGCATCAATTGATGAACCATTGCTGCAGCGCGTTCACAATAACATCTTGGATTGACTTGCTTCATGCTATACAACACGGACACCAACATGCGCGATGTAATTTTTAAAACCTGAAATCGCAGATATTTCTCAACCATAAAATGTAAATAAAATTATTGAACTCCCAAAATATCCATGCTTATGCCTTTTCGTTCCAGTGACCCACCCTGTAGTGTCCCAACATAATTAGTGGCTAACCTGTATTAACCCAGGCATGAGTTCTGGAAGGAATGGCAAGAGGACAGTCTCTGGTTGGGCTTCTATAACTTTGGTGATAGCCTTGATGACGGAGAGATTGTAAGGATACGTTCCGGCCGTCATAAGAGGAATCAGGACCTGAAACACGGACACCAAAAATGTACCACAATTCAATACCATTGCAAAACGTTTTGTTAAGCATAGAGATTGTTAACTAAACGACGTGGGTTACCGAGATTTATTTCCTACTCACCTTTAAAACTATATCAGGCAGCAAGGCGTTGGCAATTTCTTCTATACAAGGCTCAGTATGCTTCGCTAACTGAAATAAATAGAAACTATATTAATATACCAGCTTCGTTTGATGTGACAAAGCGTTAAAATCCAGGAACCGTTTTAGAATGCCCCAAAACGAATTTTCATTTTTAATATAACACTTTTGTAGCTATTACAATGTTCAATTTTCTACTAAAATTCTCTAATAAAATTTATTCTGATTTGTTCTAAATTATTTTGTTATACTCACATCTCTATTAGAATCCGAATAGGCCTTTATAACGTTAATAAGTATTAATTCAGTGAAAGACTGTAGCTGCAAGCCTAGCGTTCGTTTCTTAAGCATTTCACAGAGGGCGCAGAGGGAGGCTTCTCTCGACTCTAGGTCACCCTGAATGTAAGCTAGCACTATCCTCAAAACTCGTCTGCAAATATAAAATAAAATTAGTTGAGTTGGTGGGGTATGGCTTGACCATTTTTCTTTGCGAATAGGGTTGTTGGAGCTCTTCAATTTTTAAAACATCTTTATTGTCGTGTACGTTTCACCCATACAACGTGGGCTTCATCAGCAGGTATTTTCTTAATTTTTATATAAGCAACAATCTCTCTGGTATTAAACATTCTTCAGATTCGTTTGTATCATCGTCAACGTGATCATCTAATTTATTTATATGTGCTACTTCAGTCATTAGTCTTGCATACATTTATATTAACTTTGCAGCTAGTCATTCTCCTGTGAAGTACCTAGGCAACACCCCAACCTCCTCTTTCAACTGTGTTAATTTAGGGGTAGAGGATCCAGAACACGTGCTCATACTCTCCCAATTTTTCGAAATTAACATTTGAAAAAATGCATTACCATAAAGCTATTCAAGTCAAACTAACAATATGTAAAGTAATGCTTCTATCCTGGAACAGTTGAAAGAGGATGTTGGGGTGTTGCCAAGGTACTTCACAGGAGAATGACTAGCTGCAAAGTTAATATAAATGTATGCAAGACTAATGACTGAAGCAGCACATATAAATAAATTAGATGATCACGTTGACGATGATACAAACGAATCTGAAGAATGTTTAATACCAGAGAGATTGTTGCTTATATTAAAAATTAAGAAAATACCTGCTGATGAAGCCCACGTTGTATGGGTGAAACGTACACGGCAATAAAGATGTTTTAAAAATTGAAGAGCTCCAACAAAAATAAAATTGAACTTGTAACTTTTATCTAAGGGTTGAAATGGTAAGATTTCATGACTGTATCACACACAGAGAGAACAACAAAATAGACGACTTACTTGAAATGATGACTTATAACTACTGGATCCGCTTCTTTCACATGAGTGGCAAGGAGGGAAAGCGCTAATTTCTTTTCTTCGCCCGCTAAACTGTCTATCGTGTCAAGCGTTTTACCCAACACATCTTCGCTCCCGGTTAATTCGGCTGTAAGAACCAGAGAGTACATGAGAAGATACCAAAACAGACTATTACATCCAAGGAGAACGTGAGATATTCAAACCCACACATAACAATTAATAATTTTAAATATCTTAGAAGAAAAACTCACAAGTGCCATTGAGCCCATTGGTAGAGGCATCCGGAACATCTAATCCGTTAGTCGACCTTGTTGGCGAAGATAAGCTAAGTGCTGCTGTCTGAAATATCAAAAAATGTGTATATTTAATATACTCGACGAAACAAGTTTAATTGCAGTTTGGACGCGTACAACGTGGAGGAATTTCATATCAAGTCCTAATTTGTTATAGATTACAAATCACTAGTCTTTTTTTCTTTTTATTATAGTTTGTCCAGTTTGAATACTTTCATCTATAAGAAGTTAAAAGTATCTGATTTCAAACTAGTAGGTTATCAGTCTATTTGTACATTTAAAGAGGACAGGCCTATAAGACAAGACAAAAAGGGAACTAAATTTAAGATAATACAACGTGTTCAGTAAATGGGTGTGATTGATTGAATATTGATCCACACAGGGGGTTTGATAACGGAACAAATGAAAGACATACAGTTAATGCACGATGCTTGGTTGCCATTTTAGTTGCGTAAGGCGACAAAATGATACCTGTAGGGACCTGACTCCATTATTTCAACAGCTAATGATGCGCATTCTTAGCAACCAGCTAATCTTGTGATTGATAATTTAAAATATGAACACCCGTTGTGAAGGAATTCAGTGTGGGGAGGTGGCATGGGTCAAGAGAAGGAAGGAAGACATTTGGTTCACCCAAGCTACTGTGCTGAAACGAGCAGGCCCTTTGTCCTACATGGTATTACTGGATAGGTTGGAAAGAAGGGTTCTTGCGGATCAAGCCGCGTTCATATCTGTGTGTCGTGTTGTGTTGTGACGCTCTCTGACGAAATGGCTACTGTTCACATTTGTCTGACGCGTTATGACGCACTCTGATGCAATTTTTAGTTCAGTTCGGTCTCAGCGCTCGGATAGCTCACACGGTCACAATGTTTTTTGAAGAATCATCCGATTCAGATTCCGATTTTGAAGATGAACTGGAATTGTTGGCGCTTAGGTACTATGTTGACAAAAGGAAGAAAGAGACGGAGATATTGGATTCTTCCAATAAACAGAAAAAGGGAGCCTAAGGGCGAGTTTCACAGTCTCGTTAAAGAGCTTGAGAGTGACTCTGAAAGATTCCATCTGTATTTTAGAACGTTATACTGTTTAGAACACCAGATCTTTTTATGCTGCTTACATTTTGTATTGTAAATCACATCGTATTGCCGTACGTATTCAATGAGCAGCTCGAGATCCATTGTCGCTTGGCAGCTCTGACGCGTCACAACAGAAAACCAGCGTGTTCACACTAGCAAATGGCGCTCTGTCGTGTCGCTGCCCCGCCCCCGTACGGGAGAGGGGGGTCACCCGATCTGACGCAGACCCGGATCGCTTCTGATGCGACACATCAGAAGCCGTCACGACACAGAGCATCAGACAAATGTGAACGCTCCTATGAAACCGGATGAAACTGATACCGTTCTGATGCGTCACGACACAACACGTCAGACAAATGTGAATGCGGCTTCAGACGCGGAAGGGTTTCAAATTGCTTGAGGAGGGAGGAATATTGAGACCTGACTCCATTTTTTCAACACCTGATGATGCAGCTGGTTGGCAACCAGATAATCTTGTTGTGATTGATGATTTAAAATATGATTATCACGATTCTTGCGTGCAGCAAGTTACTTCAATACCAATTCTGAAGGCTGAAGTTTACGTCAATTTCTACAACCACAGAGAAATTTGAATGATTGGGCAGCTTATGGAGAAGTGAGGTCTTGCCGATTGTGTTGAAACCCTAACTGATGGAATCTCTGATAGAACTGTCCCGTGTGCTAGGTTTCAAGTTCAAAGGTGTCTTTTCCAGTAAAAAGAGGATGGCTTAGTTCTGATGATTCACGGTTAATGTTAGCAAGAAAGGTAGTATTCAGTCACAGTGAGATTCAAATCACAGGGCGCGAACTATTTAAAGAACTGTTTCAGAATAAGGTTGATAAGTTAAAACAGGTTTTGATGAGTTGATGTGGGTTTAGTGGCTGTTCGGTTTCAGCAGTCAGTTAAAGGAAAAATACGAATTGGCGAAATTGAAAAGTCATGGCTCATTAAGCAACAATTCGAAGACACATTGTTAGAGAGGGCTGATCAAGAAACAGAAAGCTTGAGTCATTCTATCAGTTAACCGTAGTTGCTGACCTCAGCAATAAGGTGGTCGGTCAAAATGAAGCCGAACTGTCTTGACTATGTACATTCCTGTACCTTTGTAGACAATTACAAGTACCCAACCATGTCATGCGGATCACTTTACAGTAAGAAGACTAGTTGAGACCAGCTCGTCAGAGATACGACGCTAACGGAAAGGTTAGAAGGGCCGAAAATAATTAAGAGAGTTTGAAAGTCAGAAGGATACCAACTAAGCAATTAATCATAAAGAGGAATGTCTAATCAACTTCACTCTAGTTCATTGGAATCAAAATACAAATTACTCACCCAATTCGATAGCAGGTCGATGTCTTGTTTGTTGTCATTCAATGACATTTGCGAAATCCCACTATCATGCGAAGCCGTATCAGCTACTTTATTGTCAAATGTATACGACTGGATTTCTGCAGTTGTTCTCCTCAAAGACCTGAACAAACAAATAACATAAAACTAAAGACCGCCAATCAGAAATCAATACAGAAATTAGATAGGTTTGTCCTTAGGTGAGCTGAATCGAGTGGCATGTAGGCAAAACATATTTCCAATAATTAAGTAATTTATAAGCGTGATTTGAGGAGTAACGTTTTCAAGTTCGCATCGCTCAAAGTTATCAAAATAATGAAGACAAATTGCCAACATTATCAATAGGATAAATTAAAAGATCTGCCATTATTTCGGTGTAAGGATGAAGGAACCGTGATGTATACCTAACTTAAATGTTTAAAATAGCACGAAATTGAGTTCTTTTATCAACATGCTTGGTAATAATTCTGTTGGAACAATTTTATTCGGATAGCAATTGACATAACCAAGTAGTAATTTCGTTAAACATTTTCAAATGTCATAAATTAAATGGATTCAAAAAGGTTAGCTAGTACATCCTGTACAGGTGGGTTACAAGTACTAATTGATAGGATTGACCAATTTTCTCTCGTCAGATCTTCAATGCACATTAGATAGAGCAATGACACCACAATACAAATTCGAACCACAAATAAAACACAGCATTTGTGTGGTAATTTTTTGATATTTATGATCCAAAAATTAACCATCCCATTTTGAGAGGAACACAATATGAAACAAGAATTTACAGACAACATACTTGTAAACTTGGTCGGGGCTAAGACCTGATTCCTGTTTGGTTCCAGGACTATCAAGGCTGCCACTAGCCTTCCGCACTCGTCCCTGTATCAGAGATGCCGCCGCTTCCTGAAGAAAAACGAAACAAGATAATAATATTATCAAGCTTTCTTTTGCTTAATACATAATATCTTCTGTAGGTGGAATAATAGCAATCAATCTGAATTGCTGATTACTACAAGCAAAGCATTGGCTAAAACATGGTAACCCAAAATGGTGATAGATCAATCTAAATATAAAGAACATACGGGAACATGAAATTCATTGAATATCTCTTCAGAAATCTATTAGGACCTACCTGGTATTCTTTAGGCAGCTGGGCGAATCTAAGGGTGACGTACGGCGTGTTGAGATTGAAAAGGGCTAAAATGGCTTCCTGGGCAGCTCTGCGCAGCTCACTCCCTTGTTTTATGGAGTCTCCCATCGTCCACCCTGTTGGAATTTGCCACAAGAAGTTGCATTTAAGCTTAAAAACAATGAAAAAACTCAACTAATACGTAACACATTTATATTTAGTGAAAGTTTCAAATCACAACAAACATCTATTCCACGAAAATTACAGGGGTTGTTATTAATTAAAGATCGAAGCTCGTTTACTAGTTTTAATTCCTTAATGGTTGGAGAAATTTGATCAGAGAAGTATACAATGCGACCTATGAGTTTCGGAAAACCGATGATCTGATAGCACAATCCGGACTCACTGGCAACCCTTGACCGTTTCTTGCACAAGGAAATGACGAATTTGTATGTGCACACTTGTGGTATTCCGGATTGTTGGAGAGCTTCAAGGCTGCTTTATTGTTGATTTGGAGTTGAGGCATGCCAATATCTCCCTCTGAACTCTTCAACAAGCGCTTCAGTTGTGAAGGTTGCGATTGATTTTTGCCATCGACTTAACCAGTTTCATGCCCCTCCTGAGTAAAGGCCAACAACTGCTGATGTCGATCTTCCAGTTCGTAGACCCCCCCCACCATGGTCTGCATAGCTGTAGCTCTCAAGAACTCCTCGTTTAAACGCTTTAGTGGATGTAAACCCTTCCCTGAGATATCTGAATATCCGCTTCACTCATAGACAACACCCTTAAGGCATTTTCCAGTTCGGTTTCAACTCCTTATTATGGTTTCATATAAAAGGTACATAAAAGCACCGAATGCTGACCGTTTAGAAATTTCAGCTTTTTCGATGTAGACGGATTTTCTTCTAAGGGGTTTTTTCAAGACAGGAATATTGGCATGGCTTGCAGTTTTGCATCCCGAATTTTCCTTAAAATTTTCGAGCATAATAAGCCTGATTAATACTGGTAATTTCGTTGTAATTTTAAACTCTTCCTGTAACTCGTTCAAAAAGTCATTTTTCAGGTGCTCTGAGCTAGCAGTTGGTAACGCATATTCGATGTGAACAGCTGGCAAGATTCTCTCTGTTCCTGATTTTCTTGTAAATAGACTTGGATCTGCACTTCTTTCTTGAATACAATTTTCTTCGATGAAATGTATTGTTCCAACAATGTCGAGCTCGTTTCAATCTGTATACATTTTTTTTCAGATGGCATACACAGTTAGCTAGTTCCTGAAATCGATCTGGTTGTGACATGTACAACTTCTCAAACATCTGATATTACCACTGTAGAAAATGGAATTGATCAACTGGCCTTCAATTAGAATTAGGAAATGAATTTTTGTCCAGGGTTCTTGAGAGAGATCGTATAATAGAAGGTGCCTTGGAACTGAAGTTTTTAAATTCATGTACTAGTACTTTAAATGGTGAAAAAATGAGACAGAACACTCAAACTCATGTATAGTGCAGTCATTAACAGGTACCTGGGATGGGAATTTCAAACAGGGCCCTGAAGAGCTACATACCACGTCCCGGAAACATTAGACCACATTGAATCACCTAATGTGATAACTTCAACTGAAAGAAGAACATAGACAGAGACATTGCACCGGTATTTATACATGGGGGAGGATGTGTTCATATTATGCGTTTGATCAACGCTGTTTCCCTGTCAAGACATACGTGCCACGACAGTCGTGTTGGCTTTGGAACGGACTCATCCCGCTACGCTTGTTTCCAATTCAAAGGATGAAGCAGTTCATTCTAATTCAAGTTTTAATGTTGATATTTTGTGATTTCATTATAAACTATTCAATATAACTGTAATACAAGTAGAACGGCAAAGAGAAGCTTGATATAAGGATATAAGATTTCATGGGAAGTAGCAACAAACGAGGGATTCTATTGAGTGTATAGGAATACCACAAGCCTGAACCTTCTTCAACAGACCTCATCCATCATTAGACATCCCAAATCACGTTTAATGTTAAACAAATCCAAGAAGGCATTGAATGCTCTGAATCTGTTCGCCTACCCCGTTATAACTGGAAGAGTTGAATGGGATATTGTAGGAAAGAAAATTAATGCTCCCTTTCGGATTCGAACCACAAAACCTTAAGTTCTGAAGCCAACACGCTGCCACGAAGCCGCACCTGAGTATGGGGGGGGGTTACACAGATGTAGATTGTCAAGTCCAAAAAGCGTATTCCAATGCTGAAGGTGTAAATTGAAATATCAAAGGTGTAAACTAAGAGGGTTAGTGAATATTAAATCTGAAATAGTTCCCTATCCGTATTTAATCACACATCACATCTCACATCAGGTGATCAGTGTACGACCATTTTGCCTGGTGACACCTATGGTTTGACTACTTTAAAAATCACTCATAGCCCTCTATCTTATTTATACTCGAAGACCATAACCAGAGGGTGAGCCGGTGCAAACAACAACACAAATTAAAAACATGTGGGTAGGGCATGCAATTACATACCAATCATTTTTGTAAGAGCAAGAGCCGTAATGTCTTTGTCCCCAGTAACAGGCGGAAAGGCAGTCGACGGATCTGCCAAAGGAGCAGTTTTGGCCAACCACTGAAGCACCGCCAGTTTGACCCTCGCGTTGGGTGTTTGTGTCGGATCAACCAGAAACCTAAGGGCCCAGCCCAACACGGACTCTGGACCAAATGCTTCTCGTACAGTATCCAACGTTCTCATGATTTTAGCCTGAAAACGATACGCAAAATATAACTTTTAAAGGTATTCGCATCATTAGTGAGATCTCTCCAAAAAGAATCATACAATTTGTATTTATATCATGCATAAAAATAGACAGAATACCGTCGTATTCTCAATACTATACAAAATATACTGAGTTGGAACTTGAGATTCAGAACCGAATTTCAAAGACTAAATATTGCAATAGAGGCACTGAATGCTATCAGAGGACAGACATGCCATATTTTGATAATTATATAAATTAAGCGAATAAATTACCTGCACGGACGTAAGAAGATCAGACCCTAACTTATGGAAAAGGCGCGTCAAGAGGACATACAACCACTGGTGCAGATCTGAGCAATGCGACGTTATAAGGTCCGAAACCGTGTCCAAAAAAAGAGTGAACACCTAGAATCAATAGGATTAATTATACAAAAGTTCAAATATTACTAAAACACATACACATTCTTTACCGCAAAACCTAGAACGGATAACTAACGATTGAGTTTCAATTATTTGGTCTAGGAATCACTAGAATAATCACAATTCATAGAACTATAGCTGCATTTTAAGAAAATCCTAGGCTAGAGAGAGATACAAACCGTAACTCTGATTTTAATTGATTTCTGTATTAGGTAGTGTATTTTGGTTTATTATTCAATAATAAACCATTGTAATCGCTCTTGAGAAAAAAAAAAAAAAAAATCTAACCCTCCCTCCCCCCTGGAAATTGCATGGGTTACGTTTCAAAGGGTGTAGAATCCGAATCTGCAATACAAATTTTTCCGTCCGTCCGCCGTACGCACGATTTCTCCCAAACGGCTGAAGCAAAAAAGCTGAAATTTTCAGGAAAAATCCATGTTGGTCCGGCGACGCCCCAATTCTTGAGCGAGCTCTCTCACTTAATTTAAAGTGCCCTTTAAGGGTTGTCAAAGTTTTGTAAAAATCCCTAAAAACTGCAAAAAAAGGTCAAGGCGGCCTAAATTTGTACTCTTTTTGAAGAACACTCCACGAGGAATCGAATGAGCCCCTCCCCAGGTCCGTAGTCAAACCATTCCCGACCTATAGCCCGATTTATGGTGTCAACATTCGTTTGGTTTATTATTGTTTTTGTGTTGATATCAGTAACCTAGTGACGTAGTGATGTAGTAATGTGGATACTGGAGTGAACTCCTAAAAGGCTTTGTAGCCGATACACGGGTTGAAGCATTCTGATAACCATAAACAACGCTGCAAATTCTTCCACTGGGGTTTATTATTCAATTTGCTTGCGTTCATGATTGGAATTTCTACTAAGCTTAGGAGAGTGCGCGTTTCACAGGTGATAGAGCGATTATTGCATTTCAGAAAATATGCATAGAGCACGTAAATCTGTTCTCAACCAAAATACCTATTTGGATTGTTCAGTTGATCATGTTCGTGTGCCTCCTGAAATTCAATAATCGCTCTATCACCTGTGAAACACGCACATTCCAAAGCTTAGTAGAAATTCAAATCATGGACGCAAGCCAATTGAATAATAAACCCCAGTGAAAGAATTTACAGCGTTTTCTAGAAGATTAAGTGATTTTATTGTAGAATTGACAGTAGTTGTGCGTTCTCCACTAATTAAACCAACCGCCTATCTTGCCATAATTTGGTGGTACGTCAATAGATTGGTCGATTGTGTTTTACCTATTTCATGTTATTTTTTAGTGAAATTCAACATTTCGACTTCTTACCATCCGGATATTTGATATTCAACGAAGTGCATACTAGGGACTTAAACTAATGCATCCAGTATCAAGTAAGGCAGAAGTGCCAGAATCTGGGTGTTCGTTGAGAAATGTGTAACAATTTCAGACAAAAATTTACCAATAAAACTATAACTACCTGTATTCATTTATTTTAAATCTTACTTTTGTATGCGAGTCACTCAACATCTTGGTAAAGTTGTCCGTGATCCGAGCTAACTGGTGGGGCGACAGTGTGTTACCAGCCTGAAGATACGCAGAGAGACTAACCAAGCCATCCTTCCTATCAGACCAGTGGGTTGACTCACAAGCCAGCATGATGTCGTTGATATCCTGCCAACAATCAGGAAAGGTGTAATTGTGGTAGAAGTATCTCCGCCCAATATGGGAGTTAAGAAAGAGCCCTTTAAGGTTCAATCGTTTGGCTGGCAGAGCCAAGTCAGGGTTTCAGATGGAGGCTTGATATAGGAAGCTACATCTATCAAGTGGCGACTAGGTAGAGTATGGTAAGAAAACTTCACCAACTGAATTATTCATTTTTCGCTTTAGAAAGTATGAATTCCGATGTGCAAGAATGAAGTAAAGGCTCACGGAAAGACAAACTTGAATTAACGCACAGTTAAAATATGGAAGAATGTTATAAGAATGACTACACAAACTCTTTCCACTCTCAACCCATAACTATTACAATATTTTGGAATCAATGGAATTACTTACACAAATAGATCATTGTTAAACTGTCTGTGCTGATACCCATACCTGATAAAAAATCAAGCGGTCACTCTTCTTTATTGGATGATTTTTGTTCTCCAACCAATATCAACAACAGTTGTATCGAGAAATTTAGAAACGATTTGCATGTAACATCAGTTTGAAACCACAAACGAGTTTTCCACTATCAGTGCCAACTCTACTTCACATAAAAATGTTTCAATGAATACTTCATCCATCATTGCGTTCTTCTAAAACCGTCACCTTAATTCACATGACAAATGTACACCTTGTTTCGCCCTTGGGTATTATGGCTGTCAGTGAGGTCAAGTATCTGTAGGTTTCATGATTTACTTGATTTTCCAGACGAAAGAGGAGTTTGATTGGGGACTGATGGATTGTAGGTAAGTAGAAAGGAAGTTTGTATAAATGTTAACAAGATGAGCTCAAATGAAAGTTCAAAATTAAGGGGTCAAAGAAAAAAGACCTCTTGGTTTGTTCACCAAAAACACAGATCGAGGTTAAGTACCTGCAAATGATCTGTAATCTGTACTCATAAAAAACATTAAATAGTATAGCTGTAAGTACATTACGCTGGAATCATCATTAACAAAAATACAAAAATTATAACACAGAAAGATGACTTGGTGTAAATTTATCATGTGAATGGGGTATATCCAAATTATAATAGAAGAAACTACAAAATTCTTCCCAACGTTCTGGATCAAGAAATGGACGATTGAGACAACCAGACACCTATTTTGTGCAAAACTAGATACATCTTGAATAACCGAGAGCATTCAGTACACAAAGCCAAAACATAAAGGTCATGCTTACCCTCAAACAAGGTTCCCACAGCTCCCTGTAAAGCCGGGACTGCGATCCACTCCATGAGAACGACTGTCATATTGTAAGCAAAGAAACAAGCAAGTTATTTGTAAGTAGGAACGAAAACATTCGTGTCATACAACGAACCAACTCACGTGGAAACGCCCAATTTTTGAGAAATAACACAGTGTATGTAAGGTTTATGTTTGTTTGTAACAAAACAGCGTTCATTTTTGGACAAAGTCAAGTGTCTGTCAGTAACTCATCAAGTTGTGCTAAAAGTCAACTCACTCTTGTTGACGTTTCCAGAAATGAATCAGTACTGGGAGATGTATTAATTATCAAGCGAATTTCCCAAAACAACCCACAAAAGCATAACAGATAGATTGCTTCATTGATACTGTGATTGTAACTTCCTTGTGACAATTTTGAGCAAGTGAAATTACAATCAGACAAATTGGGATTATTCAGCGTCGGATGCCAAATTAACCGGACCACAACTGAATTACCATGCACGAAACATAAGTGCTCATTCCAAGCAAAACTTTGGTAAGAAAAGTTTTAATTAGATTAATTGCAACAGATAAGTTACTCCTACTTTTCAGTTTCGAGTATCATGCACGGTTGATTGCGTTTCCAATTGGCCCTATTCCAGAATATTTATTTGAACTTGAATAAAATTCAATTTGCTCAATTTTGATTAAAACAAACATAACTATTGGGAGTCATACGAAACAACATTAATATTCCCAAGGAGATGAAGAGTTAGCCATTGGTATGGAATGAATGTACCTCATTACTGGTATGTAATGCAAATAGGCTTCTGTTTAATTTGTTAAGACCTAGTCCTCAGGTTCTAACCTAGAAGTTAAATCGTTTATGAATCAAGTCCACTAGAAATCTGTTCTCGACATTTTTTGAAAGTTAATCATTGCAAGGAAACATTACGATTAAAATTACATTACCTATACAGAATCAAACGTACATGAAAAGAACAGTTTGACCTTATTGCACATACTATTTTCACCAAATTATATAACTTGAACTAAATTTTAATTTCAAGAGGGAAGACATGATCTTTTGATTACAATAACTACTCGTACTTACTGAGAATCTGCTTAATTCTTTAATAATGTCTGATCTACTCTACACAAGCCCAAGGAAGCTACATCAATAGGTTCGTTCCAAGAGGTTTAAGGAGTTTGACAGTTGTACAAGGGAACCTCTGAATAGCCGTTTGATATCTGTTTACAGCCATCGTCATTGTTTTGCTGTGCATTGTACATAGCACTCTTCGAACACACTTAATTTTCAAGCACTCCTCACATTATCAGTATTCATCACTAGATCCATCGATAAAGACGTCCGAAATAAATCTTAAAATAGAAGAGATAGTAATTAATTGAGAATTGAAGTGAAGTAGCAGCAAAAATGCCACATCATTTTATACTGAGTGCTGAAGGTTTCATGTTAGACACCATTGAGCACAATTCTTCGTAGCTGTTTGCTGCAGTTCAACTGTAGTCAACAAACTATGGTGTGGATTCAGTACGTTGGCGTATCAGTAGAGAGTGACTTACAGCACAAACAAAGTTAGAGGGGCTTGGCCCAGTGCCTTGGTTCGATTCCTGGTCAACGATTTTTTTCCCCAACAAACAATGCACCAGAATCCAGACCGAATTACATCATTGACATTATACAAAAAATTATGAAATGTTACTTAGTTGGAATTCGCTACTACCTATTATGTTTAAGGAAAATAACCCACAATCGAAGAAGTATGATTAAGTGGGCATCATGGCTAAAACCAAGTGGCCCAGTCAGCAGGACCCAAAATGAGACGGAACAATAATTAATTAAACCGTTCTCCATCCAAAACACTGTCAACATCACATTCCCTAACGTAGGATCTTGCACTTACTCACTCACTCGAGTCAAAACTCATACTGTGTCAGTGAGCTCTTTCAACAGCTGAACTTCTTCCAGCCATCATCTGCTGAGCCAGCAGCTAGCTGTTTCAATTCGTATAACCCCAAATCACCCATGGTGTTATTTGACTGTGGAGCAATGTTATGTTCAAGGACCCACAATCGAAGAGGACTGATTTAAATCGGCCTCATAGCTCAATCTGTTAGTGTTGCAACTGAAGTGAAATTTCTTCTCAACAGTTCCATATTTTTGGGCAGTAACACGAGATCTTCGCAATGATGGCATCCAACAAGCCCTCTGGTCATGCTCTGTTAAACCCCCACTCCCTCATCAGGCCATAGAATGTCATTCTGAGTTGCTGTTGAACAGAGTTGAAACAAGGTAGTGTAACTGCGCATGCGATGGTTACTTTCCTTCCCTTGGAACGAACCTAATATCAATTATTACGAATACAATCTACTTTCAATAGTACTGTCTTATCACTACCATCAAAATACACAAATGCAAAGCAAACACTAGTGCTCAACTGTGTTTTTCACTCAAGCGCAGATTTTAATTGACACTGTCAGTGAGTGGTTGGACAAATAATATTTTAATTTGAAGCTAGATAACGCACCAAAAGTAATCAAATTAAAAAAAATACCAAATTTCGAACAGAAACAAATGAAGCGTGATAGCTTAGAACTTACATCCGATGTTCTGCGATGAGCGTTCGATTCGAATGAGCGTTCAGAGCAGACACTGGACGTTTCAGAATCATCCGAGTGATCATCCAGACGCGTGCGGCGTGGAGAGGTAACATTGTTGGTTTCTCCCTGTTTTGTATAACAAAACGTTATTATTGAGTTCGAATAATACAAGAAGGATTCTACACAAAGAGCTAGTCAGTGACCCAATTGATCTTATAAAGTCATATCTGTAATCTATATGGAAATCAAAAGGTAGAGTTCCCGTAGGGATAACAATAAACTTGGAAAAGTAAAGCCCCGTTTACACTGCTCGAATATTCGTCGCGAGCAGGGGCTTCCAAGGAGCATTCCTTCAAGGGTCAGGCAATATAACCGTTTGCTTTGAGCCGAGCAATGTTCTCGTGAAAGGCTTGTTCGTGCTCCGGATTTTGCCGGTTTTCAGACAAATCATCAAAGGGATGCTCGTTCGCCACCCGCTCAGTGTAAACAGCCCAGACTGAAGTTCGCCAAATCTTGATAACAACACAGGAAATCCTTGCGAGCGACTGATCGTTGGGAATGCTCGGGCACTGTCATCAGTGGTGCTGTTGAAAACCGGCAAATGCTTGATCGCGCATGCTCAATGCTCAAGGATGCTCGAGCAGTGTAAATGGGGCTGAAGGAGGTATTTCGAGGAAGCTATTTGCTGATAGCTTACTGGAAACACTCTTGGTAGTTGAACAACTTTCCGTTTATGCTGTAACCTGAACAAGGGAAAAAGTATGATTGAACGTACAAGAGCGTCAGCAAGCGCAGTCTCGGCTTCAAGGGATTGGTGAAGGATACGTTGTGAGAGAAGTGGCGGTCGGGAGGGGAGGGTCGATCTGATGCTGGAACCTCCCCTCCGCGCACCACCGGACGCAGGAGGTATTCCATACCTGAAAAGACAATGAATTTTATGATCAAGTTGATCACATAAAGATATCGTGAACTGGGAGGTAAAATAGTGCACAATACATCGTGTTGATTTTAGGAAATTGCAGTTTTCTTTAGATCAATGAAATACGATTTCCCACAACAAAATTGCTCGTAATTTTTATACTTGGGTATGTTTTTGGATGTTTGCTACTGCAAACACAGACAATGTTGAGCTGGAAAACCTAGTTTTTTTGCTTGCATTCATCCTTATGCTGTTGCAACGCTATGCACTGGAGAAAACACACACCTTCTGGTTTATAATTTCAATAATGAACCTTCGCGGACTATCACGAACAAAATTTAAAAACAACCTCCTCAAAATTTGTTGGTTTACGTTTCAAGATGACGTAGATTAGAATTATATTTAAGAAAAAGTACGTTTACCATTTGCAGCTTTTTTCTAAGCCTACCGGACCTAACCTTACGAAATATGGCTCAAAAATCCAACATCAATCCAGGATGTGCCAGCCAACTCGGCTTCTTCATCAACCAAGACTGAGGTATTAAAATAAAAAAAAATAGAAATCTCAATACTTTTGATGTAAGAGATTTCTTTTTGGAAATTTGTTTCTTAAATCAAATGAGACCACTTGCGTTGCTGTATGACCATCCGCTGGAACCTTCGAATAATTCACCAATTCAATCCCCCGAGAAGGAGTGACCACATCAGGAAACTACCTTCCCACCTTTGGGGGGCTTTGTCTTATGAAGAGGGGAAGAATGTGATGATTCACTCATTACTAAGATTGTAATCATGTGTTTGAGTTGTTAGGGATCTTACAAATTACGTGTTCTTCTTTTATGATTTATTCACTGCTTAATTCTCGTCGAATAAAGCCTTATCTTGGAAGGTATTTTCTCGTATTATTACACGCTTCCTCTTCATTTGAAAAATCGGTTAGGTAGACAGTTGAGCAGACAAGTTGGGATGCAGAGATCTTTCAATGGGAAGTCTGAGCTAGACTGTGTTGCTGGCAGCGGCCCAAGTACTTTTATTTGATTCAAATGGAAATTAGTTCCCCGAATCAAATTATACCACTTTATTTGCTCCACAATCGTCCATTCGCTCAAGATTGCAGGGATGTATTTTATGTGAAGGTAATTACTATAAAAATAGCTACCAATGGTTGTGGAGCAGGATGGATACTATATGAACACACAACTTCGTCTCCCAAGCTTCAATCCAGTTGGATTGGTTGAGGACAATAAGCGGGACTATTCTTTTTGCTTGTGATTTTATTTTATCTAACGATGAATTTCAGTTTTTGTATTTGTGGGTTTCTTATCTGAATGTACCTAAAAAGCACTATCTACAGCTGTACAGTCCAGTGGTCCATCAAATAAGGAATAATAAACCCAATTATTACACAATTGGTTATCATCTCATCACCGAATTATGATTAAAATTAAAACACCACCAGTAAAAATAGTGGTGACCTCGATTTTAAAGAAAAATGTTTGTTATCATAGAATCTATTCGAGTAACGTCCTTCATAAATTTGTTACAATACAGAGGATGATGAAAATTCGTTAGCGATTTTCTATAAATTGTTTTCAACTTCGAACATGAACGCACAGAAAACGAATGGTAACACCACAGCTGTTTAAAAATACTAAAATTACGTTTGGTGGTTCATAAAGCTAGGTAGTTGGTAATTAGTTTGGTACACAATTATTTTAATAAACAGCTATCTAGTTGAAAAGGCCAGTTTTAAATTTGAGGAATACCTACCTAATTTTCATGCTTTAGATAAGAAATATTTAAAACTTCGTTTTCCCTAGAAAACACAGCTAATAAACAGTATTTTATTGTCAAATCAGTCTTCGTGGTTTTCATTGGTTCTATGTTGTCAGGGCTGCATGAATCCTCTTCGTCTGTTTTCGCAAGGGTGTCAGTTGGAAGAGCATAATGAGTATTCATCTTGGAATTTTCTCGATATCGCGAAGTCATTGAGCACTTTTTTAAATCTTTAAATTTAGCTTAAAGTATAGGTAATTTAGATGGGTAAAGTGTCTAGGCTCGCGGGGTAATTATAGACGGTTGGGAGAGCGGAGTTAATGTCCCCCTCCCAAAACAGCAAAACACTCAGCAAAACAACTCAGCTACCAAACAGTAAAAGTAAACATTTTTAAAAGTACACTTCAGGGGAGAAAGCTGCGAGAAAATGCGAAAAACGTGGTATTTGTTTTTAGTGAAAATCGAGGGCTTTAAGGACAAACTATCTTTCCACAAATTAATCACTTCGAGGTCGAATTTGATGTACTTCGTCTCACTGAATCGAATGAAGACACTTTCACACATCCAACGTACTTCGTAAGCGGCTGTACTTCGTAAATTAAGTAAAAAGTGCTCGAAAAACCCCTTTACCGTTGGTTGGGAAGGGCTGAAAGTGTCACCATTCAATTCAACGTGAAAAAATCTTAGTAGAATTTGGACTCAATCAATGTTTATGGAGGATCGTTGAAATCCCAGTGAGAATGACAGACGGAAGGAAATTCACATTCATTTCAATAGCTGCCTCAGTTATTGGGCTAGCTACTTGAGTTCGTTAACTTAAAAAATTAAAAATAAATAAATAAAATTAAAAAAACTGCCGTTTTGCACATTTATTTGGCTTTTTTTCGTATGCAGCCTCCTGACTGGTTGAATTGGAGGAAAACGTGCAAACATTCCTTGACGGCATACGGGAGAGAAACTGGCCATACTTTACTTTTCTATATTACTTAGGTGCATAGATTTCAAATGGAAATCTGTGGAAAAATTGACTGGGATAGGTTTCAGATCCGTCAAAATTCACATTCAGCAAATTACTGCAATTTCTGAAGCAAAAAGTGACCCATGAAACCTCACTAGGGCACAAGAAATCAAGCATTACTCAAAAAAATAGTAAACCAATCTGTTAGGATTGAAGGCGTTTTTATTTCATTATTATTCGGTTAATCACACTACAGTTTAATGTAAGGAAGGAGAAGTATGGAGGTAGCGATCATTCACCTGCCAGGCGATGTTTCTCTGGAAGTCGCGCCGCTTCTGGAACCCGAATAGGAAGGCGAGCGACGACTTCGGTCACTAACATTCGACGTAAACGTCGCGTAATTCAAGCGTGACGAGGGAGATCCAGACCGTGAAGAGGCTGTCAGAAGATGAAACAATACCCGTTAATACACAATAGTACAATAACAGTATCGTATCAAATAGATTTTAACAAGAGATGTTCCAACCAATGACAAAAGAAAATTTCCGATTGTCTATCAAGACATGACTTTTTACACTAATAATGTGGATATACTATTAAATTGATTTAGTGTTAGGTCGTCTACACACGGAGCTATTGAAAAGGAACAGATTAGTGACGCGAATTTCTAACCCGTTCGTTTCGAGTTATTAGACAGTTCCTGCTCCTCACGGTGTTTGCTCACCGTGAACGGGAATCTAGGCACAATCGAGTTGAATGCTAACGTTCAACGTCATCTCCCGACGGTTTCCGTGTTCCTCCGCGGTGTTTCTTATCATTAGATTCATAACCTGACACTGTGTTCCGCAATTTTAGTTCAAGTCTCCCAGTTGAGTCGAGTTTTTTTACTGTACGTTTTGCTCGTCTTCAAGTTTGGATTATGAAAGGAGAAGTTGTGGACTTCATTAATACTACGCTGATCTCCTAACGGACAGCGAGTTAGCGAATGTATTTGAGGAGCATCTTCATGCAGCTTCTTTTCATAGTTCTCCACACTCATTTCAGTAAGTTGCTTTTGAATTAGCATAGCTGAGTAGAAACATAGTTACGCCGTAATTTATTAGAACATACATAGGATGACGAGCTCTGCTTTAGGTAGATATTTATGTTTGTTAACTTGATGAAGAACTTGAGTGTCGTCAAGCTCGTTCACAATGTAAGTACGTAGGTATCTACATGTAGCCCTACACTGCACACTCCCACTTGCTACCATTCTAGACTACAAAAAGGTAAGTTTGTAGTGGAACATGATGTTGGAAAGAAGATGTGAGGCGACCTTTGCAGACGATTGTGAGCTGTCGGCCATCATCGGCGGTTCACGGTCTCCGTGAAATTGGCAACCGTGAGCAACAGGAACTCTCTATTTGCTGTGTTATCAAATGGAGCGCTGCAGACAGGGCTACTGATTGCGGAGCCATATGTGATTCACAGAAACCAAGAGATTGTCATGTTGGGTCGCCTAGTGATTTGAGTTTGCAGTTTCTTTCCGATTTTCAGGATGAATGACCAAAAAGTCAACCTCTTGCTGCTCGGGGAAGTTGAAAAATGTCCAATTTTGTATAATTTCCGTCTTCCAGGGGTACTTGAAGAAGCATGAAACTGGAAAGACGTGGATTGAAAATGAAAGATCTGAAAAAGGCGGCGGTGAGAATTCCTTTCAAGACAAGGGTGGACTCAAAAAATTCTGCTCATGTATCTAATGTAATAATACATTATGATGGCTTAATCTTTGCTGGATTCATTGTCCTCCGAAGATGACAAAACGACACTTGTTGAAGGTTTGGCGTCCAACAAAACACTGAAAACCGCAGATTTTGATCACTACTAATGAGTAGCGGGTTACCAATCAGTCATGAACTAGTTTCTGACTCGATTTACCAACCCAACGCGTACCTTTTCAGTAGCTCCGTGTGTAGACGAGCTAATACGTATCCATAACACTACAACTGAACCGTGATTTAGGTCAGCTCGTATTCAGTAACAGAAACTTGTGTAAGCTAAGACGTGAGGACATTGAATGACAACTATGAATTTTAAAATATATCAATCCTGCAACGTGATATTCTTTTCATTATAACTCAACCAATTGTAAAATAAGTATATATTTTTTAATTTAAACTAAGCAGGTACTTGTTTTAAGCCTAATATATTTTTACATACGCAGCCATGCAAACCTTTTCCAAGGAAATGATACTCGTTCAGGGTGTATGAAATATGCACAACTGACAGACAATGGATTACAATAATGAATGTATGAGGATTAAATTAGCTGCGCCGAAATTGAATGAACACGGAGGATACTTAAGATCGTATATTTCCATACGATAGCATCATCTTTGGTCGAGGGTTTACTCACGTTGTGATTGAGAGACACGTGTTGTGCGACTTCGACCTTGGCGGGAGTGCTCGGGAGAAAACGGCGAAGGAGGTCCAGTCAAGGAGCTTGGACCTTCACTTTTCTTCGGTCGGGCTGTTGTTCCATTGGATTAGGAAAAGAAAAAACCCAAACGCAACGAAAACACAATCAAGAGTTACGAATTAGTGAAATTAGTTGTAGAATAATCAAAAAATGTAGTTATCGTCAGAAATAAATACAATCTTAAAAAGAAGTTAATAGAAAAGAAGTTAATTCATCAAGAAAAATGGAAAATTCAGTACTACAAAACCTTTCCCTATTATAATTCAGTTTAGTAGAACTTGACCAGTTGTTAATCTACGAAGGTACCTATATTTTTATAAGTTTCATGGATCGTAAAAGAAATTTGAAACAAGCTATAAAAGAAAACGGTTGTAAAACTACAGGTATTTGAAAAAACACATATTTTTCATACTGAAGTAAATGGGTATTTTATTGCTATTGAGATGATTTATGTTAAATGAGTTGGAAGAAATTTATAGACTAAAAAAATATAAAAATTGCGATGCGAAATACAGGATTCACTGTGGGACGACTATATTCTGAAATGACGCCCTTGTCCCTTGGGCAGGAGTTTTAATTATTTCACCTAATGTAAAAATGTAAACAATACAAATGTAGTACTTGCTAAACTTACAAAGGAGATTTAAGATCAAATGACAATAAATTGTTGAGTATTTTTCTAAAACTGTAGCAAAGCGTTGGATTAAATCCAGTAGGTTAACATTTCAGAAGTGATCATTGGACGAGTTTCTTGGGGTTAACAATAAAATGTCAAACCCTGCAAGGAATTTCTCCGTATTTATAGAATTTCTTGCTCGTCTCTTAAATTTGTTTTTGTTTTTAATCATTGAATTGTTTTACGATTAATCGAGACTGGGGGTATTGTTGGATCTTCCGGGTGTTTTGGTGGTCTTTCTTTGTTTTTGCAGAGGGTTGAAGTGTTCTATATGCAAATGGACGTAGGACCCTTTGAGCCGAGGCTACTAATTCACTGTATTCCTCCTCAAATACGGGTCAACGGCACAGATAAAAGCAAACTGAAATTCTACTCGTACCATTTTAGAGTAGATATGGCGGTTGTCGAAAAACGCTGGCTAAATGCTCACCTACCCCACGTCCTTACACCATAATTTGATTGAATTTGAGCATTAATTTCCAACCAGTTAGTTAAGATGTCCTGACAATACTCCGTGATTTAGAAATGAGTATGTAATAAAATCCTCAATTAAGTTGACATGGAATGGATTGAACTGCTGCCTCGAGGTTGTGCCTGAAGCCATTAAGCTTCCCAGTGTTACAAGCTAAGTACCTCTCCATGTTTTTGCCACATGTGGTCTGGAAACGAACTACCCCCACCACAACCCTCTAATGTTGACAGTTCTGACGTCAATTACACTCACACTGCTCCCCTAGGCAAAATGGGCAATTCATTTTTAATATTAACGCCTAAAAATGAACTATTTACCTATGCATTGCCTTCTGCGAATTTTTTTCTCCACTCAGGACACTCCGCCCCATTCCGCTATTGGAACCCTTGAAAGTATTGGAAAACCATGCCCTTAACAAGGACACCGTTTTTAAAAAACAGTTCACTTTTTTCAAGAATCATTTAAAAATTCTCCTAGCTAATTACCAATGAAGAACGTACAGAAAAAAAGTGTTAGTATGAGGAGTTCTATTAGTTCTATTAGCCATCTAGACTACGATCAGATCAAGAAACTACTAAACAGTGACCATAGTAGGGTAGATTTCAAGGTTAGCATTCAATATCACATTCCTATGACACTTGAAGGATAAACAAAGGGGAAATAAATGTAAAAATTATTAAAAACTTGAAGAAAAAATAATAATAATAACAACTGTGAAGGAAGTCGTGCTAGAGGGAAAGTTCATTCAATGTGAGGTGACATCGAAACCAGAAATGGTCAGCGTACCTCCGTCCTCTGAGGCAAGAAATCAAAAAGCCCTTATCAGTTAAGAGGGTATAATAATAATAGTAATAATAACAACCTTTGGTATTTTTTCACGTATTGTTAGGGGAAGTAGGTTAACATTCATAATGTACCTAGAGCATGAATGAATTTGGAGTGGGAAAACAAAATGAACTAATCTCGAGTCACTAGAATTGCGATTGATTCTACCACACAACATACAAAGAAGAATTGAATTAATGATACAATGATGAAAAACAGGCATCTAGAAAATCTCATTACAGACATTCTATTGATCCGCTAGGTCATTCGATTCTTTAATCCATTGTCAATAGATTTCAAGTGGATATAGGTACTATTTCAGCTTTTCCTCTACTTAATATTTATATGGATTTTTATGCAGTGGGTTTGGATTTTTCCACACATGGGAAAAGAGCATTCGTCATCTCAAGAAACCAACAAAAGAGAGACCGACTAAAACCCTTGAAAATGGCAGATGGTAACATGTTACGGCATCGCACACATCCCTCCATCTGTCGCACCTGAGCAAAAAATGCACATTTGATTTTTTTCGGTTGGTACCCCTACATGAAACAGGCGATAAGCAAAGCCCCACCCTCTGTACCTTCCTGCCTTGAGTCGGACATTCGAACCTTGTCTAGCAGCTGATCCTACGACATCACAAAAATTGTATTCAGCAGTTTTGTTCAAATTTTGTACATTGCAACCAAACGGTTGCGATGACCCAAATTTCTTCTGACGTCATTGAATCTAGCAATTCCGAAGAGGAATATGTCTAATGGGATGAGTAAGAACAGGCAATGTGGTTTTTCATGCATAACTCTTAAGATCAAGGTGACATTTAACTCAATTTTCTGAAATAATCTCAATTTTCATCCATTCTTAAATTATTATCCCCTAGTTTTCATCCTAATGAAGATTGGGGTGAAGTGGCGTCGCACAGTTTTGAGTAGAGGCGGAGCTAAGGCAATTTGAAAAGAGTGCCAAATTTGCATATTGCGACCGACGGGAAGTCCAAAAAGGTTGAGTTTGACAGAGGGATATATTGGTAATTTGGAAGAAATGTTTCTCCATAGAGATTTGTACAAATGGGCGAGTGTACAGACATAGATGATTCCTCGAATCATGACAAAATACGAATGAAGATTAAAAGCGATAGACGAAAAGACGAGATTATTCGCTAATGGAAGTAGTACAGTATGTGAACCCCCATTAGGAATGCTCGAACCCCTCGTAATCTTGAAGGTTTTCACGTAGAAAACGAAAGTATTAGCAGGACTGGATTGTCTTTCAAGGATCCTAGATTGCAGTCGCAAAATTAAATCGTAATTTAGATTCCTAGGCCATGCAGATCTAAAATATTGGAAAACCTTCCACGTTAGCTCAGACAAAACTTGGCATACAATACTCGCTCGAAGGAGTTTTCCACAAAATTCAAACAAAAATAAGGACTAAAAAGAATGTCAATAAAAGAAAAATATTGTTGATTTGAATTCGTTCATAGAGTTCACAAATGAGTTGATTTCATCGTCGTTGTATTAGGAAACGCTTAATTAGTTGGAGAGCTTACAAACTGTAAAATGAGACAATGCAAAACCTGTAACTACACGTCAAAATCTCAAGGAGATGGGTCAAAAATGACTATCGTCGTTGTTAGTTTCTTGTTAATCGGAGTGAGAAAGACTAGTGAAGCTATGAACAAAACTGTTTCATGATTTCTGGTGAAGAACCAGAGGGAATATTTCAGGAAATGCTGTCAAAAAGATTCTGGAGAAAGCCTGTATTATTCCTACTCTATTCAAACGACTCCAACAAACTCAATACTTGTGGCTTAACTTTATTATGGCTTACGCATGTCCGAATTCTCACCGTATCAGTGCTTTAATTTCTTTTCTTCCAAGACTTTTCGTTTAGAAAATATTATCGAATGACACGCAAGAATTATATTTTCATTTTGTGATTAAATTACTAAATACGGCGGTAGAATATGTTACAATGCGCCCTGAGATTTCGACGACCCGTCAAGGGCCTGGCTTGTCACAGAACTAACTTATTACATGAAGCGAATACTGTAAGTATAAAAGTTACTTATTCTACAATACGAAATCGTAAAAGATAATAAAACTGGAATATCACACGAAATACAAAACAAACTGAAAAAGTGAAAATGAACTTGGTACTTACGGAGACTAGCATTGGATCCGACTTTTTGACGAGCGAGTGCGGCGTATTGAGCACGAGCTTTTGCTCTCTGAGCCGCTTGAAGATCGACGGCGGAATTTGATCTCCTCGAAGCAGGAGTCGATCCAGTGGGGATGAGTACTCTCCGTGTCGGTGTCTCTGTATGAGGAAATAAGGGAACAGATGAATCATGATCATATTTATGAATGTGAGCAGAAGAAGAAAGAATGAAAACAAGAAGGCTTTACAGATTTTTCCATATTTGTGAAAGTGCCCGTCCAAAATGAAAGACTTGCAGGACTGTACTTTTCTCGATTTACATATGCCGTAAAAAAAGGATGTCTTGAACTTCAATAATCTACTCGGGGAAACTTTCATTATTGGAAATAAATGCACAATTAGGATTTCGTTAAAGCATCACACATAGATGAGGTACATCAGATAACCATGTAGAAGTTCCTGGAACTGCTACGCGAGCGCGGACCGATACTTTATTGGCCCCCCCTCCGCGAACGCTCCTCCAAGAGGCGCGTTGTGAGACACCAGTTGATCCCTAGCCGTCTCATAACTGGTAAGTCCCATTTCCATTATTCCTTAATACAACCCGAATTCTCCCTTGATTTCATATCGGATCTATATCAGATTTAATAAATCTATATAAACTCCAATCCGATTGTTATTCATTAAAAATACCCAATTCACCATTAATTTCTATTTTCATGTTTAAATTATTGAAATAGTAAATTAGGTTTTTGGGGTAGAAATAAGTGTTAATTATCATAGATAATTTCAACACTATTTCAACCATTAAAGATTTAACGGACACCAACCGACCAAAACATTAAAAAAATAAGGATCCATGACTTTCTAGTTATGATCATGTTTTTATACTATATTTATTTATTTTTGAAATTAAATTTGCGGAGGCTGATTTTACTGAAAATTTACCTAAACGATTTCCTAACGATTCTGGATTTCGGTTGATTCGAGAATTCAAAAATCGAATTTTAAAAAATCCGTCCATCCGCTGGCCTTCGTCTTTGAATTTTGAGAACTATTTTGCTTACAAGTAAAATATGTTGAAATGGGTCCTGTCGTGCAATAAAAATCAAATTAAAGATTTTTAAAGAATAAACTCTTTATTGAAAATACATTTTTATCCATGCGGAGTAGTGTCCACAGCGTGCAAAGTGATTACCAAAACCGAAGGTGATGGGAGACGAAGCTCAGTGTTTTGCACCAAACACTGCTAATTGAAACTATTGCAACAACCACTGATCGCAAGAACTCATCAATCATAGAATTTTCCGAATAATCGAAAGCAATGTCCAATATAATTAACCGTGCGAGCAAGAGACATTTTATTAATAAATAAACTACTAGTTAACATGTAGGTAGCGAGTGTCATAAAATATCACGGATCAAATTGGAGCCCTAGAAACGTTTCACTGGTTGGGATAAATATCCGTCCAAGCTGCTCAAATAGATACATTTTACAAGATAATGTAGTTGTGAAGTGGAAAGTGATAAATTACAAAAGCATTTTCAAAGGGCCTGGTAAAATCAAAACCTAATAGAAAAGTGCATGAGGTTTCATACTTCACTGAAATCGCAAAGCTGAGATAATAATCCTGAAATAATAAAGTAAAATTACTTCACAGCGTGCTGATAATTTGTGGAAAAGAGGAACAATTCCATAAAAAAGCGCTGGCCTAACACATAAAAGCAACAGGATTCTAAAGAAACTGCGCAGATTGTACTAAAAAACTACAACAGGAGCTACCTCCACAAGTGAGCACAAATTATCCAAATGAAGTCGCTATAGTGTCATGTTGAAAGTAAGCCACAGATTGTTGAATATCCTGTTATTCCTAATTATTAAAAACCGTTGGACCTAAAGTATGCAACCTGACTATTTGCCCCAGAAAGATGAAACCCACGTTTTTTTCCCTCATTCTGTATATAATGGGCTTCAGACCCTCATCTCACGTCAAACCTACAGCAGGGAGTTTATTTTTCATTTCACCATATTTTCACTCTCCTAGCTAGCTGAGCGAAAGCAGAAAAATCAGGAGCAAAAAGTTTAGAAGTTAGTAATCCAATCATCACCCTAACTCTCTCAAGGAGCTTTTGAGTATCGTTTCACACACCCTGAACATTATATGCCAATCAATTTGCTAATTAGTGTCACGCAAGAAAAGGAAGGCACCTTAATGTTTAACTGTACACATCAACTTTCAAACAATATTTGATTAATTAAATTATTGCAAAATAAGAACATTTTAAATCAATGAGAAGTTTTAGTGTGTATTTTCATTTTTTGGTAATCAACTTAGTGGACATTAAGGTTACTGAAAAAAAAAAAAAAAAAAAATGGAAAAAGAAAATAGATTATCGTGTGAGGTTTATTATTGATTAGCGTGGTTGGATGCAGGAGCGAGGCATCTTGATAGCAGGCAAATTACAACAACTATTGGAACGATTTGATACAGGGATCTAGGGAGCAGGAGTGGGTTGGGGCTGACCTGTGGACTCTGGACGACGCAAAGTTGGTATGCCTGAACCACTGGAGCGACGCGAGCCTGCACCACTCGCAAGGTTCTCAGTGCTGCCACCTGTCATCATATTTACAAGCACATCGTAGGAAGTTTGTGCCGTTTGAACAACAGGGTAATGCACATGTTTTCACATGTCTTTCTGGGATACAATACATTCATTTGCTGAAGGGTGTGAGGTTGTATTGTTTTACAACAGAGATGGGAATGAATGATCATGCAGTTCCGTCTGTATTCTTGGAAAAATTAAGTAGTTTTTCCTCTCAAGGAATTTGAGCATTTTTATTGGCCAGTTACAAAAACTAGATTGTAGTCAAACATAATATTATAAGCTCAACTGGTCAGTCACTTATCACCAGTCCAATGTAACAATTTTGCAAACTTACCATCAGTGATCACAAGACCTGGTATTGCCAATACTGACATAAAGTTACATTAACTAATTCAATGGGGATAACAGACGAAATCAAATAAGGTAATAGTAATGTCAACATTGTTCAACCAGAATCAGAAGATGATATAGAATTTACTGATTTCGTCATCCATCATTTGTCTTGCCTATTACTCAATGGATTTAGTATAAGTTTAAGTTTTTTGAAAAATATTAGAAGACTCACATGATAATGCATAAATTCAATTTTTTAAATCCTATTTTGATTATCAGATTCATCTGTGAGTGTGATTTCTTTCCAACTTATTCAAGAGCCTGAAATTCCAAACAGTCTCTTTGAGAATTCTGAGTAGCCATGAGTCTGAAAATATTACTGATTTAAGGAGAAAATATTACTGCCACAAGTTCTGAGAATACAACATTGAACGAAACACATTCGTCATTTTCTGCTAGGCAAGGATTTCAAAATTAGTTAAGAAGTCTTGAAACAATTCTTGCCTGAGGAACACATTTCTCTAATGCCATAAACAAAAGCCAATGTGTTTATACGCTTTCCCTTGGAAATACCCTGTAGATATGAGTTATCAATACGTAATAAGAAAGATATTTACAATGCGTCTTACCAGAAGGGGGACGAATCCGCGATATGGATGGTGGCTGGTGAAGCGAATTAGACGAACTGGAATTCGACATATCTGAATGCAGGCTGCGCTTATAAGGTGCATCCAGCGTGTTGAGCAGATGGTCTGCTTGATCGGGGAACTGGTCTTTGAAGGCCCAGAAAGCTCTGCGATAAGAGAGAAATTAATATTAGTGTGTTGATAGTGTGTTGGTTTCAAATTCCATTCACAGCAGGAAGTGGTATAGAATGGGACCAATGTATTAGGAATTTTTTACCAATTAGTGTTCAAATTAATGAGATTCACAAAAACCATACCCTAAGGTTACTAAACAAAACATGCTTCTATAATTTCTTAAGAGTCTACTAAATTAAAAACAACATCCCTTTTCATTTTGAAACGTTGAAATTTGTGTTGTCATGCAATCCAGATTTTTACTTTTAGACCTAATTGAATCACTCGTCCTGTGCTTGTTTTTCGACCTTATAACAAATTTTCACTTTTATTGAAATTTCCAGAGATTTAGCGGCTCAGGTCCCAGTTGGTACCCCACGAACATTATCATGGACAGAACCATAACAGCCCCAATGCACTACAAATCTTAAAATCTGGCCATTTGCTTGGAGGGAGTTAATACTAGTAGAGAGTTCTTGCTTTACACGGTCAGTCAGCACTGTGACCATAAATCTAGGCAAAATAGAAAATGCCTCTTAGCACGGTGTTTGCCACTGCCTTACTGCGGTGTCATGGGACCGCCCCTATCCCCTGTTGCAGATCCATACCCCTTAGTGGTAGGGGCAGTCTGTGTTAGGAATTCTTAGTGTGGTTTGTTAGTGAGGTTCCACAGTAATGGGCAGCCATTTGGCCACATTCGTGCCATCTTTGCTCACCTTTGGATCACACAACAGCACTGTACAGTACCAACTGCGTGAAGCAAGAACTCTCTACTGTACTGACCATGGTAATGGGAAAAAAAAGTTGAGCATTGCCGTTGACCTACTTTTTAAATAAGTATACAGGTATGATTATTTGTAATAGTAGGCAGTATTATTTATTTCAAACAGATCAATCTACAACCACAACAGGAAGGTGTTTGGTCAAAAACTGTTCATTTGACTTACTTCCGTGCTATTTGCCGGACTTCTTGGTCTGCATCAGCAATCGCCGAGGCAAGGGCATTCTGGATAGCCGTCAGATGTCGTTGAAGGGGATTCATCGGCCAAGAGGATATGAGCTGATGAAACGCTCGTATGATAGCTCTCCTGATCTCTCGAGACTTGTGTGACATGGCGGTGCAAAGGTGGGATATGAGGCGACCGGCAGGAGTGTGTCGGACGATAAAACCAAGCGCCACTTGCCCCGCACTGGCAATCACCTATTTTCAATGGATTCACAAAAATACACAGTGAAAATACAATATAAAAGCATTTAGAAAATACAGGCAACTATGAGTAGGTAGGGAAATTTAATCAATTAATACTAACAAGGCATACATACTGACATACATAATGACAAATCCTACTCATCATATCTACTTGTATTTGAATTCTTGAATAAATGACACATGAAATCAAAGCGTTAACAGCAAACTTCACTAACCTTGACTTTCAAGACTTGAAACTTGTTTAAAATCAATAGAATTCCAAGTTTTTGAACGAATTTCACAAATTCCAAGACTCTATTACATGAAATACAATGAATAACCTAATTTATTTTTCAGGAAAATGAAATAGAAGAGATTTTTGATTAAAAGTTTCACAGGAGAGAGGCCGAACCCCGAGCACAATGCTCTCGTTATTCATATTAGGACTTAACATTAAAAATCGTTTTCTAAAGCATTTTAGAAAGAATGGCCCATTCAACGTACCAAAACATGTTAACATCAATAGGAACTCAATGATTTAAAAGACGGCAAAGGAAGCCTGACAAGATCTGAAACATCATATACCCACACACAAGCATACAATCACAAAAAGCAGTCACAAAGTTAATAATTGCGAACCACCTAATAATTAATTAAAGGTTAATAACGAAACGACAAGACTGACCTTGGCAGAATTCTGTATCTGATTGATGAGAACTGGTAAAAGACTTTCGGCAATGTGTTCAAACTTGAGGCCCAATGTTTGTGCCAAGAAAGCAACAGTAACGCAAGCCTCCCGAACAACCTGCGATCTGCAAATATTCAGAACCGCAATTACACTTGAATGTTCCCAAATCAAATACAACGAGGTGACGTTTTTATCGAAGTTTGACAACGCGGTAGGCTTGAGATGATGCAAAAAAGTTATGAACAGTTCAAAACCAGAATTCGAGGAACAGTTCAGCATTCAAGGAGTTTGTAAGGAACTGCTTAAAAAAACGTTAGGTATTCTGGAATGTTATATATCCTGTCTACCACTTACGCGTGATTTTCAACAGGTATGATCAAGCCTACTGAGCAAGCAACTCTTAATGTGAAACACAGGATTGAATGGGGAGAATAACACATAACTCACCGAAGATCTTTAACCGAGACTTGGAATGCCGGGTCGAGCGTTCGTAATTGAGCAATGAACTCATCGTAGTCGAGGGCTCCAGCGATGAGGAGGGATCGTACTTTTTTGAGCTATAACGAGATGAATTGCATGATTACGAAACATTAATAGAAACGAGTTATACTTTGAAATCAGGATCAGCTTATCAAATACATTGTTGAAATGTGGGTTGTTTGTAGACGTTTCATTTTTAGGGTGGGAACCGCACCAAAATCGTTGTCGTTTCAATGTATCATCCAGATAATGAGAAATGCACTCGACATTCTCCAACGATTGCATGCAAGCTAGTACAAAGGAATTTTCGAAATTACAATAATGAAAAATATTATCAACGATGTTGAACCGATTTAAGGAGACTAAGAATCAATAAAAACTATTGAGTCTGAACACGGGGGAGGGGTTGAATGGTATAGACTCTCCTCCCATGAGCTGATTGCGGGTAATGCCCACAACAATTAGAGGATTTTTTTCCCTTACGCCGCGGTCGGATGTGCTTCAGCCAATAGACCTCTGGCAGCCCAATATAATTTTCCTATTTTTGACCATTTGGTCCCGTCATGATTAAAGTTTTGTCTAATGCCCTCGAATCGAGGGCAGTCAAAAAGATGGACGCCTGTCATGATAGATGTTGAGTGGCACAGAGTACAGGACGGGTCATCCCTCAGCCGAATGCGGTGGAGGTGGGCGTTGAGATAATCGTAGCCAGTAACGAATCTGAACGCAGCGACTGACTGATGACGGGGCAGGTAGGAAGGGACACGATCAGCTGCACTCAGTAGAGAGGACCAACATTTGCCTTCGGCCTTCTGCTCGGGGTCCTGGCATGCCTTACTGCTAACGGCCTTGTTTATTAGCGTTCTGGCCGCAGCAAAGCTAATGGGTGCGTCAGGCATGGGCATTCGTGAGCCCTCCTTGGCTAAGGCGTCAGCTCTCTCAATCCCCCAAATACCCACGTGTGAGGGAATCCACTGCAGAGCCACAATAGCAGTGTCTCAAGGAGCCTCCTTCCTTTCAGTGTATCATGGGAGTCTGTGTCGGTGTTGGTGCAATTAGAGGATGAACCAGATGCTCTAAGGCCACTGGTATGTCCCCTGAGGCGGCTAATTCAAGAATCGGGAAGGGCACAGTAACCATATCCATCACACTCCCAGGGCTCTGAAAATAGGTGGGAGGGATTATGGGGGATCCTTGCAATAATCAGAACAAGGGTTATAATAATTACTAAAGGGGAAATATTCAGAGGCATTAAATCCTAGTGGCTATGCGAGGGAATGGGGGAATCAGGACAGTAAAAATAAAAGGCCATTGATCCCACCACGCTCTGCTACCATGTAACACGTTGGTTGTCCATTCCATGAGTTGAATGCGGATAATGCCCTCAATACTCAGAGGATGAACCAGTTGCTTTAAGGCGTCTGACATATCTCCTGAGGGGGCAGATTCAAGAATTGGAAAGAACACACGAACAGTATCCATCTCAAGTGAACAAATCTCGTTATTGACTCATCAGTCAGCTCAAGCTCAACTCTTCAAGAATAAGAGTCTAATAAAATCAATAGTTTGTTAGAATTTTGGAGTATATGATTTATCATTTAAATTGATTGATTCGCGTGATTCAGTTTTAATCAAGTCAAATTAAGAACATTTAATATCAGTTAGAATCAGTAACATTCGAAGGACGGTATTTGAATAATGCAATTTTCCAAGGCCAAAACACCAATTTCGAGGTGGTTTTTATCATGAGACAAATACTACAGTTTTTTTGAATAGGTAGTTCAATTTCATTCATTTCCTCTCGGGAGGTGTAACATCATACTTGAATACGAAATGGCGTTACGGTTACGTGAAATATTTCCAAAACCTATCAGCTGTGCAAATATTTGAAATGGACTACCTCAGGAACTTTCAAAATACAATTAAAAAGTATCGAATAGTTGTTTCGGCTAATTTCTTGCCTAATCTGCCAGCAGCGCTGCCAAAATAAAAAGTAGTGTTGGAGATCGACAATTTAATTATAAGGTATGGAACAACACTGATCAGTTGATGCTAATTTCTTTCCTAATCAGGAAAGAAAACTACCGAACAGAAATGTAATATTAACCTCCTTTTGTTCGTATCGCCGCTCTTCTGGCAAAACCACGAAATTTTAAAACTAACCTCACTAAAACTGCAACCCTGCGAAAGTTCGAAAATAGTGAGGCCTTTGGGCTGTTCATGACGATTCAAAGGAGTCAAACCTATTTACACTTCTTCAGCAACTTTGTAAGGTGAGAAAAACAGTGCAACAATCAAAGCAGTGCCTGTTGAAAAATTACAGATGGGATGCCTCTACTGAAAAACAACACATTTCTAGCTTAGCGGTTTTGACGAAGGAATGTTTCAAAGTTTCGCGATTTTGGTAGAGAACATGATACATTTGCACTGCGGGAAGAATGAAATTGAGGATCACAAAGAGATCGGACATAATAATTAACAATATTGGTAATATTTAGAAAAAAACCTCATAGCATATCGCTACTGACATTAAAACTAGGAAAATCTTAGATTTCAAATTTCATGGATTTTGACAGGAAAAATTGCGAAAATGTGTCTAAAATGGTGGTATTTTCTGTCAATTCCGCATCCGAAAATTGCCGCCAATCCCAGGTGCTCATAAGGGAAGCCTGGAAGGTGTGACCCCTTGGTATAGAATACAATGCTAAGGAGCTTCGAATGCTCGTTTCCCAACAATGTTCCATAGACTACTTTTAACAATCATGTCTCTTATATTATCAATGAAATACCGTGTCATCGTCCCTATCGTAGCTACATACTTGAAGGATTGAAACAACAACGTATATTACGGTAACAATAAAATGTAGAGTAACTCACTGCTTCCACCCTTTTGCTCCAGTCTTGCGAGGTGTCTTCGATGACTTGCCGGATTTTTGAAATTTTGTCTTCAAGATCCCGGGCCGAAAATATCTGTATAGTAGGTACTGCATCGAACGCCTTGATGAAGCCTTCTTCGTCCACTGCACCAGCCTGGGTACCTCCGGTGCTTGGTGTTGAAACTGGAAAAAACATTCATAAGTCACATGTAGAGAATCGATTTGATAGTTTTTGAACACGGACCATTAGTAACGGTTGCAATTCGTCGACGATATTTTCAAACATTATATTGAATGTTAGTAAATAAGATGCAATTATGTGCAATTAATTCACGCTCACAACTTTGGTGGATAACAAAGACGCTAGGTATCCTATTATGCACAGTGTGCCCTTCATTGCTCGAATCACTCACTTGCTTTATAACTAACTTCATTCAGTTGATGTTACAGCTTTTCTAGGTGCATAATACAATTGAGGAGGTTGCATCGCAAAAAGTACTATATCCACTTGAGTGAATTTTGTAGGAAACGCAAAAATCTGTAGCATACTAATTTTAGCTGATCGGTTCACACTTTTTTTTTTTTTTTTTTTTTTCAAATTGATCATTTTTTTCTCCTCTATTGTGTGGCAAAACAGTTAGATAGTAGGTGGAAAACGTGATTATCCACGTCAAATTTTAAATTTGTAAACCATGGATAACACAGCCCCACAAAAAAAGTCAAGATCCGTAAAGTAGACTAGGGTATCCCTATGTATTTTACTTGGGGAAACTGCCCCCCCCTCAATCACCCACTCCTGGGGGTTGAAATTTGAGTTCTCACGCCAAGTCGAGTGGGTTATGGATTTCTATATTTTTGGGGCCCCTGAGATCGAATGTGAACTTCCAAGAGCCTGTACCCCTCCCCCCCCCCCCCCCTGTGGGCACCCCTGGAGTATTTTTTGGCTGAAACATTTTTGGATTGAGTAACTTTTGGCTGAAAACGTCGGATCTATCAGATGAAGCCTAGTGAGGCGGATGGAGTATCTTTCGGATGAAAATAGTGTAGAGGAAGTCGGATGTGACTGGGATTTAGAATGTATGATTTGTAAATGGATAGAGTACGTTTTGCTAGGAACACACCTCAACTGTTTAGTACTTTGTGCTTGAAAACGCTATTTTCATCGTTTTTCAATGAATAGAGCAAGTTTTGAGATGAAATGACTTCATTTTCGTGAAGAAACAGTCCCCCAAACCCGTAACCAACCGTTAGTTTGAAATTTAAAAAACGCTGCAAATTCTTTCACTGGGGTTTATTATTCAATGATTCATGATTTGAATTTCTGCTAAGCTTTGGAGTGTGCCTGTTTCACAGGTGATAGAGCGATTATTGAATTTCAGGAGGCACACAAATACGATCAACTGATCAATCCAAATAGGTATTTTGGTTGAGAACCGATTCAAGTGCTCTATGCATATCTCCTGAAATTCAATAATCGCTCAATCACCTGTAAAACACGCACACCCCAAAGCTTAGGAGAAATTCAAATCATGAATCATTAAATAATAAACCCCAGTTAAAGAATTTGCAGCGTTTTTTTTTTCTTTTTTCATGATCAAGCTCGGAATAATGAATTAACTGCTAACTGAAAGAAGCCCAGCCTAAAAGGTAGGAAGAAGGACCATCGTGGTGATGCCTATTCATAAAATATGGAAAACCGATAGGCATGTTCAGATTTCAATACTCTTGTGATGCTCTACGGTGAGGTGCATAAACGCGAGACATTGACCGGGTTACATTCAAGATTAGCCCTAATTAAGAGGTAGGCCATTAAATGACCATTTAAGGCTTAAAAATTCATATCTCAAGACCGGAGAGTAAGTAGTTATCTATATTTTTTTCTAGTAGCAATTCTACAGTAAGTGATTGTGGAATTGATAGAAGTGATTAATGTTATAAAGGTGGAAATCCACACCATCAGACTGTGCTAACAATCGTTCTCTAAAGGTCACAATGGGGCACTACGGTATTTCTATTTCCGATCCAAGCTATTCAGTACTCACAAAAAACTCCTCTGTTTCTATTTTCAGTTCTAAACTTCGATTAATTAAACCGAAGAAAGATAATGGAAAACATTGGGTGCGATGCTTCACACTCTTTCCCGAACATATGTCAAACAAAGAATTCGTCGTTTTGTTGGGTTTTAAAGTGTTTCAACCATAAACAGTGTAGTTAATAACAAAATGAAATTGATTACAGGGCCCAAAGGAATACCATAATTGGAATTAGAGGTTTCACGCAATTTGTACCAAGACCTTCAGCCGGTACCTCACGTAAATCCATAAAAATTGTTGGAACACATAGGTAGTTTGGTCGAAAAAGCTATTCTCTCAACTGTAGCAACATCATTTTTCGCTCTTGATGTATTTACGATTACAAGATTAATTTGTTTACAGTGTTTCAGTATTGGTAGATACTATTTGAAACCTATAGCAGAATGAGTGACGGGCAGATGTCACTCATCAATTTCTCTAATTAGTAAAGGTGCAAATGATCTGGTTCTCACATTTCGGGAGCTTCAGAAATGATTTTTCCGAATCAATTATACAACTTTTCCATAACAGTTTGAAACGATAGTACCTTCAGTAGAAATGTGTGATTTCACCTCGTTTATATCTTCATTTTTTCCTTGGTATCGATGTTCATGGTCTATACACTGCCATACCAAGTTCATGAGAGAAAAGAAACATTTGAAAGAAGTGATATTTTGTTCACTTACACTGATTTATGACTCATCCTAAAACACAATTTGTGTATGAATATACACACTATCACCACAATTCTCTGTGACAATTGGGTAAGTGAATTGATTGAAGTTTTGTTTTACAGACAGTTACGGACCAAAGCATGTTCTACAGTGCAAGAAGAAGTGAAGTCTGTGCTATCGCTAGTGCCTAAGATAACCCACTATGACCACCACCACTACCATACCATGTGAGCGTTACCTGGTTTGGGTTTCCTCAACGAGCCCGTCCGAGAGAACTTTGAAGCGGAACTTGGTAGACTAGGGGTGCTCTCTGTTGGATTGAAACACAAGTTACACTAACGAAACTGTCAAATCTACTTCAAACTCATACGCTCTACTTGTACACGAACTTGATTATGAGCTCACTATCCCCTTCACATATACAACTTTGGCACCTAAAAAACAACCCAATTGAAATTGGTCTTAATTTATCAGAATTCATTGGACCCCAGAGTCGGATCAATTCAACCGGATTTGTCTAGTTCAACTAAATACTGATTTTATAATGAATCTTGTGCTCGATTTTTTGTTGATACTTTATGGAGTAATGATGAAGTTAAACAATGTATCTTTCATAATTAGTAAAAACCTTCAAGTATTCAACAATAATTGCAACGGACTTTCCAAAATTAGAAACAATATCCGAACTTACGGTTCTCAAACATTATTCCGTATTTCTTGTTCTCATAAATAAAAGTTACCAAGAAGAAGACGAAAAGGAGAGAACAATGTAGTTATAAAGTATTTAATACCAATTAGGGAGCTAGGCAGTGTCAAGATGTAACCAGAACCTCGGCAGGTCGTTTTATCGCGGTTAATTAAATTCATTCCAAAAATGAATGTTAAAATGCAAACATCAACTTTGAACAGTAACCTTTTAATCATATTTCGACTCTGTGATTGGATTTAAAAAAACGCATAGCAGGAAATACAGAAAATCATGCCTGTATTCATTCATTCCAGTTTGTTACCTCGAATTTTACAAAAATAAAGCAGGCAAAATATAATTTATTATATCTTCTGTGACCAACAGAGGTAAGCAAACAAATAGCAACAATACAAAATGCATCATCGATAAATCTAGAAAAAGAAATGTTAGAATTCAAACAATGTCATGAAGTCGCAAGCACTGTCATTCAAAGTCAAGTTGAAAATCAAGCAAACAATGGGTGTTCTTTTTCAAAATAAGAAAGTAAATGACAAGGAAGTTATCGGTATCAACACAAATGAAGTAGCTGCCAATAAGGATTGAATTATTCGAATTACGTACCGACGGGAGGTGGCTTGGCTAGCGGCGGCCCGATGTTTCTTCGAACGCTGGGCGATCTTCTTGACGATGATGAGCCCTGATAAGAAATCCAAAAGAAATTCAGAGAATGGAATTCACCATAAACCCAATAGAGGGTTCTATGTTAACACAGTAGTGGGTATCAGCTGTACCCGATAACGCATATCCATTTTCAATAGTTTTTCACTATTTTCGGTTCTTTGTACACCATTTTAATGATTAGGATGGATGAGAGAAGTATGTCGGATGATAGAATTAACTAGAAAAAATAAGTCAGTTCAAATGTATTTGTCTCAAAGAAAATCGACAGAGAAAATGGCGAGAGATTCACTAGTCAAAGTAGCGGTAATACAGGAACACGAAAATCACGAACTGCTTTCCAAAATTATACTTAGTTATGATTTTTAAGGAACAGGTAACAACAGCACTTAATGAGAATCTGAAAGGAATACAAACGGGGAACTAGAGAAACGCTGGCAAGACTGGATACCGCACTTAACGGACGGTTACTTTAAAAGATTATAATTGATTAAGATCAAGTCACACGCGCCTGGCAGTTAGATATTTTTTAGAGGGGAGGGGGGGGATCAAATTTAGGAGTACTATTGGCCGCCATGGCTATAAAACTAATATCTTAGAGCAGGGTTGTCCGATTGGCGGCCCGCGTAGGTTTTACCATAATCATACATTTTCTCAAAATAATGCTATGATAAAAAAATATCTTCTTATTTTTTTGTATATCATCGTTTTTACATCACAAGTGCACGCACCGCGAATTTGTAAAACTTCCTTCCACCACCAAGCACTAAACGTCCACTGAGGCATGGGAGAGGGAATGGACTCCTTTTGGACTGAAAATGACGTCAATGTTCGGGAGCACATATATGTGTGAAAGCCCATTTTCCTCAATGAAACACATCAAGAACCACAACAGATGCAAACTTACAGATTCTTCCTTGCGTCATCTCATGAGACGCTCTACAACTGGACTGGCTGTGGACATTTAGTTATTGGTGGACGAAGCCGATCTACCACAGTCCTCACATTAGATGAGATTGTTCAGTATTCATGTAATGATTGTCTAGTTCTTGATGAAATCTTTATGGCTTAGGTGTATCTAGTTCATTCATACATAAAACTGTGGTAGTTGAGCAATAAATTAAATAATAGTACTCCTGGTTTTGATCATTGCTACACCTCACATTTCTTATTGTTACTTAAAAAATACTATATGGCCCGCAACCCCATCAAAGTTTTGGTCTTGGCCCTTGAGGCCTCACAAGTTGGACACCCCTGCTTTAGAGTTATGTTGAGCTCAGATGCAGCATGGAGTACTTCTTAGCGTCTACTAGTAACTTAAGGGCTCACTTAAACAAGTGATATAAACAAAAATTAACCACCGCCATTCATCACCAGCGATTTTAACTGTTAAAGTACCCAGATTCGTCATTGTCACAACTCATCTCGAAAATCAATTGATAACAGAAAATTAGAAGTACAGATTAGATTCACCAGTATTAACTCACTCTACAATTAAATTTGGAACTCCTGCAAGACTAAGAAATTACCTCCTGTATTCCCCCTGCGTCGCCCATGTCTTTCTTTTTTTGAATTTCAAAATTGTATTATTCGTTTGCCTTAATTGCTTAGATTCTGAGGGATCTCTAAAGAGAAGAAGAAGAGGAGAGGAAGAAAGGGACAATATCAGGACAGCAGCATTATAATCAGGAATTCAGACATTTCTGTGTATCAATTTTTCAATTAGAGAACAAAGGATTCCTCCACCTAAGGAAAGTGAGCAAACAGGTAAGAGAAGCTATGTAAATTGGAAACAAGATTTTGATAAACCATAAAAGAGAAGGAAGAATACGTTCTGCATTTCCTGACAAAAGACAAATACCCAGGAACTGTAGAGATAAGAGCACAATCTGAATCCACTTCCATCACGAGCGACTTCTGTGCGTAACAGGATTGTAATATGATCGCAGATTTAGTTGTTGGGGAAGGCTTCATTTGAGACTGTTAAAAGTAATATAAGAACTACTCTCCTAGTTCTTATGCAACTGTTCCATCCGAGTCTGCAGCGATTAGTCAAAGACTTCAGAGGAGTAAGAAGTATTGCGAAATAGAAATATCATAGATTGGTGAAATATCAAGAATTTGTCCGTAACTATTCGTTTAGTTACAATATTCCGTCTTTTTCAAAACCCTCGTATTTTAAACAAATTCGATCTCCAAACTTACCAAACTTCGGTCAGTTTCATCCTCATCCGCGAAATCTGCAACAGAAACAAACAGTTGGGTAAATAAACGATCGTCGATAACTTTACACCAATCAAATAATATTCAAAAATTAAAATTGTAACTGATGTAGGTAATTCAAGAGATCAGAATAGAACAAGAACCAGTAACCGAATAAAAATTGTAATTCCCGCTAGCATGTTTTACGTTTCAGCGTTCAAAGTCCCGATTGGAACGGATTAGAGGAGCGTAAGTATAAATTCGTAATCGAGTACCATTTGGAGAATCCCAAATGATAATGGATTCCAAATAACATATTTTCAAAGTTATAAAATCAGAACTTAATATAACAAGTAAGTGTTTATTAGGATAATGATTAGACCTAACGAGAATCCCTCACTTGATGTTCAATCAAGGGATTCGTCGGAGGTATTACGAACCCGAATTTCCCACACTCGAACCTCCTGCTAACTTCTCAACCATTAACCGTTGTGAATCACTCACACTTTCTTTCCTGACGGATCCCAAATTACACTTTTCATGTAAGCCTCTCTCGATATTACCATGTGATGTTTAACAAGCACGGTTAAACGGCGGTTAAACAGCTACGGAATCGTAGCTCCTTAAAATGGATAAGCCGATATGCCCCCAACGCTCATGTGATACTTCTAGAGCTAAAAAGCTTCAAGTTTAAGTAAGCTCAGGTTTAGCTGTTTCAAGAAACGGAAAGTTGTTGCAAAATTAGTTGTAGAATCCATTCCCGATCGTTGGCCAATCTGACACACTCTTGTACGCATGTATGTTTAATTTCACTCACGGTGCATCATTTGTAATAAACATTGTATTGTGGTGAAGGTTTTGGTTTTTTTGCCTCTAGGTTCTAATAATTGGTCCAATAACGACTTCTCTGCATGCTTAAAACGGCTCGCAAGTTGGTTTTGAAGGCGATTCAACTTAAAGACGTCATCGTTAACGACTAAAATTAATCGTGTCGCTAAACCTCCTCATAGAAACCTCTTCGTAACACCTTTTACGAGTTTAAGAACTATTCCGTTATTCTTAAAAACTGAACGCGATGGCAAAAGCATAAAACATAAACCAAAATTAATGACAAAGCAGAAAAAAATCCAGTTGAGCACCTCAAGATGAAGTTTTCCATAATTTTTTTCACCAGTTCAGAAAAGTTATTGGCCATGTTAAATTATTAATGAATCCTTTTTTTAAATTGATGTTTGAGCTCGTAGTCCACAAAAAAGTTAACGTTCTAATAATCGAAAAAATACTTTTTCTCAATACCAAACACACTGACCAAAATTCCAATTTTATGACTTGGCTCAATCGTTTGCATCTTTTTTGAACAGCTTTCAATACGATTTAGGAATTAAATAAGGAAAATTGTTTGAGGTTTAATGTACGCCGATTGACCAATTTTTTAGAAGTGAAGTGTTTTTTATAAAACATAGAATTGATGATTTTAGACAATGTCGTTTTTGTTGGTTTTTAGAAATGGATTTTTCGAATTGATTCTGGGAAGACATACACATTTTTATGTATACGTAGTTGAAGAGGTGTACCTATGCATAATTCTTCGACATCTTGTTTTCACAATATATCGTTTTAAATAAATAAATACAATTATGTAAATGGCTGAGAATTGAGAAATCTTTCAGAATACTTCAAAATGGATTTAAGTTGGGGCATTTTCTAGGTAATTTTGAAAGTATTGCAGTAACTTAAAGTTTAAACAAAAATTCCCTAAGTAGGGTTTATGATTAGCGTACTGCATCGCTTATAACTTTCATTCTGACCTAACATTCAGGAATCGTCACCATGTGATCATAGAAACTCTCGACTCGAAATGATAATAGTTTATCAATAACAACAAAGTTATAACAGAAATTGTATGATTATTTGATGCAGCACCGCAAAACGAATGGCACGAAAGTGTATTTTCTTTCATGCAAGTGTTAAAGCAATTGAAATGGATCGAAATTATACACGTTCCCATTATATTTGGCCTAGTATACCTACATACAAGTAATGTTTATAGACATATTTGGAATAATTATTCAGTAATCTAAGAAGGTTATCATCCAAGTATGTGAAAACCACAGATAGGTCAATCAGGAAGGAAAAAACGTCTGCCAAGTGGTTGTGGCACATAGCTTCCTCGTATCCATAACATGACTGTATAGATCATTGAAAATTATTATCGACTAAAGAACTTCGTTCAATTAGGCGAAGTAAATATTGAATTAGGGTAAATTTATTGTTATGCAGGAGCATAACTTGAGAAAATAAAGGTAGGCATGCTGAACTATTGAACAAACTATAAAATATAACAAATCCGAACAATCCCTGAAAATTTCATTGAAATCAGTCATGAACTCCCGGAGTTATGCGTGTAACAAGGATTTCACGTTTGCGGATGCGCAGAGGCTACTATTGATCCGGGGGTCATGAAACTCATAGGGGACCATCTACACATCAAACCGAACAATCCCTGAAAATTTCATTGAAATCAGTCATGAACTCCCGGAGTTATGATACACATTTAATTCATTGAGCATAACGGAGTTTGATAAAAATCACTTCAAGGTAGGCATATTCAACTATTGAACAAACTATAAAATATAACAAATCCGAACAATCAATGAAAATTTCATCGAAATCAGTCATGAACTCCCAGAGTTATGCGCGTAACAAGGATTTCATGTTTGCGCATGCGCAGAGGCTACTATTGATCCGGGGGTCATGAAACTCATAGGGGACCATCTACACATCAAACCGAACAATCCCTGAAAATTTCATCGAAATTGGCCAAGAACTCCCGAAGTTATGCTTGTAACAAGGATTTCACGTTTGCGCATGCGCAGAGGCTAATATTGATCCGGGGGTCATGAACCTCATAGGGGACCATCTACCCATCAAAGCTAATAATCCCTGAAAATTTCATCGAAATCGGTCAAGAACTCCCGGAGTTATGCGCGTAACAAGGATTTCACGTTTGCGCATGCGCAGAGGCTACTATTGATCTGGGGGTCATGAAACCTATAGGGGACCATCTACACCCCAACCCGCACAATCCCTGAAAATTTCATCAAAATCGGACTATAACTTCGTGTAGTTTTGCCCGTAATAAGGATTTGCTGACAGACAGACACACAGACAGACACGGAACCAAAATTGTTCAGAAAGGTCTAAAACGCAAAATGCGAGTGGAATTTTTGATTTTGGAGACAAAAAAATTTTCACATTCCGAAAGTGAAAACAATGCTTCCGCTACCTTGGTAGACTCGGAAGCAATAAATCTGCCCTACCTTACTCTCATCAAAGTAGCTGAATTGATCGGATGGTTATGAGATTCCACGGGTTCTGAAGGGGATTTCACTGTAGACATGTGAAATCCTATTAGGTACACGATAATAGAGCTATCTGTGGTTGGAATTTTCTTGGAAACATCTTAAATCAGTTTCTGCAGAAACGGGACTGTATTGGGAATGCAATGGATGGCTTACTACATAGTTAATTTACATCGAAGTGTGGGCACCTTAACGTAATCATGATTCCATGACCAATAGCAGAAATTACATTTGATATTGCAAGAGGGATAATAACTATTCGAAGTGTGAGAAATCGCGTTTTTACAACGCTCAACCTCGAAAACCGTCTCGAAAACACATACGACATAAACCACTAGAGTCGAGCCGACTAAATAATTTATTACCTTCGAATTGTAAAAAATACGACAAACAGGAGATCTTTTCGCAGGCACGATTCGAACACAAGATAGGGAGCGGAGGTGTTGGAGAGGTGAGGAGAGTCAAGGACCCCCATTATACAGGCTGAAGGAAAATTACGATCTTATTGAGGCCTTACGCAATTCCTAAGAGGGGTCCCAAGTAATAATCCCCAGGTAAATCATGGTCCCTCTTCGACTACTACTACCAGAATAGTGGATGCTGTACATTAGTGCAGCATCCACGCCATTATAATCACCTTCGCGTCCTCATTGAAACTCAAGAACCTCGTCTAAAGTAGATATAGAGCATTCATACTAATCTCCTTTTTTGCTTCGTACGTCTATCGAGAGCGGAAGACCACCTACTACTAATCACCATCAGACGGCAAAAAGAATGGAGCCCGTTGTTTCATTCACAACGTTAAAATTAAAAAGATAATTTTTGCTTCAGAGTAAAAACAAGGATGCGGAAGCATTTCCATAGTTTTCAAGACAACATTTTCATATAGAAAAAACAAAATTGCTACTCGTACTTTGGGTTTTATGGTTTTCTACACCAAATCCATCTCATATCAATAAATCTTTGTAGCACTCATAAATCCCTCAATTTTCATAAATGTAATGGCATTCAGCCTTGCAATGTCTACTATAGTACTAAAGTAGTTTCATAGAAATGTTTAAAGGCTCATTTATTACCAACGATTCTTTACAACGCATCGTAATTTTTCCATAAAGAAAGCTGTACTGGTATTTGGAATTTTGACAGTTGAATCGTCATCAATGGCGAGCAGTAACAATGTATGTCGAAACATTAAAATGATGATAGAATTAAACTTCTGGAAGTGATTTAGAAAACTAAATCCAACTGTAACGTTAATCCAATATTAAGAATAGCCATGCTCTAAATACGTATAGATCAGAATAGGCCTTAAACCATGATGCAAACGGTAATTTTGAAACATATCAAATGCTTAATGCAACGATTTGAGTAGAAGAAATTAAGTCAACACGTCGTTAGTGATTGGTTCCAAAAGTAGTGGATTAAATATGATAAGCGCATACGTAGACAAGTTAACAGTATATGGTACTCTACACGTATTTTAGAATCCTGTAAAATGTGATTTTGCAGGCGTTCTTATCCCATGTATTACGCTGTTCCTTTTCCCTCATGAATTAGATTCATTCTCTTCTTAGACATTTGTAAAAGTTGACCAAACTTCAACACTGTGTTAATGGATAGACCACCCTACCACGACAGAAATTTTATTGTAACCAGAAACAGCATTGTTGAAATTTAGAACCTGGAATGGAGAATGAGGCAAAACTGGGAGCATGCTTTTGCTTTGCACAATGCACGATTTGAGCCAAACTTCATGGGGTCTACTTAGGCTTTACAATGAAATAAAAACAGCATAAAAGGTCAGAAACACTTGTAGGCAAGTTTGATTGGCCTGGCACTGCAGTGTTACGGACGAGATTGCATGTGAGCGGCTACATATAAATAAACGCTGCAAATTCTTTCACTGGGATTTATTATTCAATAAAACCAGCTAAAAGGTCATAAACGTAGTCATGATTTGATTTGGCCTGGCACTGCTTTGGAGTGTGCGTGTTTCACAGGTGATAGACGATTATTGAATTTCAGGAGGCACACAAATATGATCAACTGAACAATCCAAATAGGTATTTTGGTTGAGAACAGATTTACGGCTCTACATATTGAAATTCAATATGCTCCATCATTCAGCACACGCAACAAAGCTTATAGAAATTCAAATCATGAACGCATGTGAGCGGCTACTTTTCTATGGATTCAGGAACGAAAAGCAAATAAAACCTGTATTTCAAGGTCTGAGAATGTTGAACAACTATAAATTGATACTTCACGAAAGAGCAAAAGAAAGCAATATGTACCAGGATAATAATAGATGTGTATTCTCTCTGTTCCAGAATCTCTTGGCATTTAATCGGCTGGAATGGAAGATGGCAAGCCCTTGTATTACCTATCCTACTTTACTAAGAGTGATGTACCCTCTGTTCTGAATACATTAAACAAACATCCGAGATCCGATCTACAGCCGAGCCTATAACCTAGTTTTTTTTAAATCCCTACCGATGCGTTACGCGGCAGAAGAAAAGTGACAACAGTGTCAACACAGCGTCACAGTACGTTGTCCTTCTTTCGCCCTTGTAGAATGTTCAAACGGTTTGACTCATCTAATTCATCTATCCAAGCTTCAAGATTGACAAGCTAGACAAGATTTTATGAAACTAGCAAAAAGTCGGTCAACATTTCCGAAGCCTTAAAATTTCAAATAATATTAAATTTGAATAATAATATTAAATTATAGAGAATATAAAGAATACATTTTATACTTCACAAAGGGAATGTCAAGATCGTTTCTAGTTTACAAACATCGTGAACTCCAATGTTTTTGCCTTATGGATACCGATAAAGGTTCATTTTTTGAATAATACTCTTCTTCGGCCTGAAATACAAGAGCAGAGATATTGAACGTTGAAATCAGTAGATAGTCCGATTCTAAATTGATAAAAATATATCGGGCTATCAAAAACTCTTATGAAATACGTCTTTCGAAAGGGTGCAAAACAGGTCAAGTCAAGTTTGTTGAGCGACAAGTTGAAGAGATGGAAATAGAAAATATCTTACTATTCAGAGGCGTTGAGTTGATCATTTCACGAATTTAACTCCGTCAGAGTGTTTTGAGGAGGTTCAAATAAACAAAATCCGTCTAACTTCGCAAATGTTAGGTTCGTAACTGCTGTATGGAAAACTATTACAACTCGGTGAAAATGGCAAGAACTCACGCATCCTACTGTCTACATTATGCCCTAATACTTGTTGGTAACACGCACCACAATTGATTTATCGATTTGAAATCGAGACGGGTCAACGGACCAAGAGTGGTTTTCCGAGACTTGATGGCACGCACGTGAGTACCTAATTGGGGAGCTTGTTTCCAAAAGGTACTAAAAACCTTTTTTCGCCTTTTTTTAATCAAGTTTTTACCTTTCCGGAGGTTCAAAAACTGCAATCAGGTTGGAGCTAAAAGTACTATATCCCCTTGAAAGTTCAGTTTTATTTCAAAAGGTACTATTTCCATCATAAAAGAGCACTTCCATCAGTTTGGGTTCAAAACGTTCTTTATCCATAGAAGAGTATCGCACTGGCAACAATATTTTGAGCATCAAGTACTAAATCCATTATCTTATAGGATTTCTCAACTTTCAAGCCATTTTTGAAGGGGTTTCAATGACTTGAACCGTATTTTTTTAGTTTGTTCATATCAGTTTTAATAGAAAGAATGTTGACAACCTTGGTGAAACCTCCAAGGTAGCTTCCACAACATTGTCATCATCAAAAACTGCCACTCACTGCTTCGATAAAGCTTGGTATTTGGTGCCTTGTTTTTCGTTGATTTCGACTGAATATAAAGTGAGCAGTATCAATGAATTTGTGTGAATTGAAAGAAAAATTGTTTTTCTGTAGAAAAAGTGCGGGATGAAGGAGGAGGGGGCCAGCTGCCTACAACTACAACTGCAACAGCTTTGGGAAGATTATTAAAGTCCTTGACAGGAGGAAAAGATTTGATTTCAAAATGTACTTTATATATCCACTTTGTTTGGTTTCAAAAAGTAGTAAACGCCAGGTTTGACTCCTAAAATCTTGAAATTTCAAAGCTCCACCTAAATTAATTAACGTCTCAAAATAACTTGCTTCTTTTTGCAAAATTTTTCATATTCATAGACTACATTTAAAATAAAGTTTTTGACGCGGGGCAAGTTTCTTGTAATGGTTTTCCAATTTAAGAATTTCTCGCTTACGACCAGAGCGGATACAGTACCTTTTGAAAACAAGCTCCTTAATTCAACGATTTAATTTGTCTCAGAAAGCTTTCTCGGCGTTTTCTACATCGTTAATTGTAAGGCTTTATATGTCGAATATGTCAAATTTCGAATCTACCCACCTTGAGGGGGTTACAAAAACTTTTTGCTATACGATTGCAAAGGCTCATTATTGAAAATAATAAACCATAAAATCTAGCGACACATTATGTAAATAAACAGAACATTCTCCTTAAGGTCAAACGATTTCTGCAACTCTAGCTATCAAAGAACCAACAGCAGTAACCATTATGTACACTTTGAACAATAGCCCGGCAGTGAGATGAAGGAAACATAACACTACCTAAAACGCCGTTATAGCCGAACGATTCGCAATGAATTACCAGATACGTTGTGAGAATGTACTTCCCGCTGCTTATAAACGAACTAGATAAAATTCGCTACAGTACCGTTTAGAAACAAAAAGGAAAAAAAAAAAAAAAGTCTGCCAAGTGGTTGTGGCACATAGCTTCCTCGTATCCATAACATGACTGTATAGATCATTGAAAATTATTATTGACTAAAGAACTTCGTTCAATTAGGCGAAGTAAATATTGAATTAGGGTAAATTTATTGTTATGTAGGAGCATAACTAGAGAAAATAAAGGTAGGCATGTTCAACTATTGAACAAACTATAAAATATAAAATCCGAACAATCCCTGAAAATTTCATCAAAATCAGTCATGAACTCCCGGAGTTATGCGTGTAAAGGATTTCACGTTTGCGGATGCGCAAGGCTGCTATTGATCATCAAAATACACCACGGACTATAACTTCGAACTATCCCTGAAAATTTCATCGTGTAGTTTTGCCCGTAACAAGGATTTGCTGACAGACAGACAAGGAACCAAAATTGTTCAGAAAGGTCTAAAACGCAAAATGCGAGTGGATTTTTTGATTTTGGAGACAAAAAAATTGTCACATTCCGAAAGTGAAAACAATCCTTCCGCTACCTTGGTAGACTCGGAAGCAAAAGTTTTGTACAGTTCGCGATATCAAATCACAGTGGGTAGCGTCTCATTTGGTTAACAACATTCACACAAAACTAAGTAGGTACTTAGTGGATAATAACACAGTAGGTATTAAATGGTAAGTGATACTAATAACATACTAGACAAATAGGTAATACTTTATAAAGCTAGACAAGAAAATTATTTTTATTATATACACACCTTAATAAATTACCTATCGTTATTTCATGTTTAAGTTCGCATTTGTTTATATTATTTTAGTATTTCATTATTATTATTATCTTTTTTTATTAATTATTTATTGTTCTATATATAGGTATTTGTTTTAATAAAGTATTTATTTTGATCACGCATGTTTATATAGCTAGGTGTCCTTACTCACAGTAATGTGTTTTACACCAAATACAGTAGTTCATACAAATATTCCATACATAAATTTCGCGATATCACTCGGAAGCAATCATCGTACAAAAGGTTCTGAAAGAAGATTCGATTTTTTATCATAATTTTATTCTATGAATACTGAAAATAACTAAAAAATACCGGTACAAACCTATTAAGTCATGATCCGTGATCTCTATTTTTTCCTTTTTTATTTGTCAAGACAATGATTTGTTGTGTGGTGGTGGAGGTAGTTCACTACGTTATAGGATTATTAACGATAAAAATGATGATTTTGAGCGATAAATCCAACCGATCTCGTATCCTTTACGCCTATTTTAATTCTGTCAAACAGATTCAGAGTTTCAAAGCGAAAACGCAAACGCATTATTATATCTCTCGGTCACTCAACTGCCAATACCCAAAGAACGTTAAAATTCAAATATTAATGAAGCATATTCAATAACCGGCACGAAAAGACCGGTTTCCTAAAGTTTGTTCTATATTTCATAGACTGAAAATACTTCAGTGAACAAGTGGACAACAAGCACCTCATGAAATGTATCATACAAATCATGAATAGCTCATAATTTCGTAACACTTCAATACCGTTCATTTTGATTGTACTATTGATTCCCATGGCCTTGGCAAATTCCTCATTTGTACTTTCGCTTTCATTTTGCCATAAGGCATGTAAACTGTTTTTTTAATTTTTAAATACAATATCACGATTTAAGACTTTGAATATTAGCGTTATAGAAATAGTAAACTGTTCAACGACTGACAATAGTTATTTGTGAGTCACCCTAACAATATTGGACGTTTATAATGGGTGAATTTAATGGTCCCAATCCTTTATTATTATTTTATTATCTTTTCAGCGTTTTTATTGACAACTGATTAACTGGGCTTCGAAAAATTGTTTTTCACAATGACTTTTATCGGAATAATAATGAGACCAAACTATTACCTACGGCGTCAAGGGGAGTAATTTGATCTCTACCGCTATGACGCAGAGTTTAGGAAGTTCCACAAACAGAAAAATTAAAACTCAACGACAGTATCTACATAATGGATATAATTTGCATATCTTTGTCGTGCTCAGCCATTCATAGGATTTTTTGACTGATGGTAGCGTTTAACGAAACAAAGAAGAAACACGTAACTGGTTGGATGTTTTCTTCAAGCGGTTCAAAGATTTTGAAAATTCACCCACCAGCTTAACTATTTCGATGATTTAGTATTAGAATGGAATATACTGTACTGTGCCACACTTATTGCAATTGTATTTGCCTGATTTAATCTGTTCGCTAAGTAGTACGAATTGCTAACGTACTGATACCCTCATGGTTGGGGATAATTTATATTTCAATGAAGAGCCATAAAATCTAAATGGTATTGGAAACAAACACTTACAGGCAGCAGATTCGAATGTACGAAGTATCCTGTCAAACTGAAGGATCCACTGTGAGTCTGGATTGTCTAGAAGTGATTCCTCAGTCATAATAAATTCATATTTTACGGAAACTATCACTGAAACTGTCAACTTAGGATCTGAATTGCGGTACTAGTAGTGTGAAGAGTTCACAAACACATTTCGAACATGGGAATAACAATTTTTGTAACATCGCGAAGTTCACAATCAACATAGCGTCATGGGGAAATACGCGAGAGCCCGCCGGTTGTGGCGCTATAGAGCCGGACGTGCCACTGAAGTCGCGGACCTCGAGAAATCGCGTCGATATTGGAACGGGGTGTAGCAGCTCTAAAGAACGGAACAGCCACTCGGAGCAGTTACAAGAACAGCCCAAGTTACCGAGTTCATTGTTATTGAGATATCGTAAGCGGCGGAAGACGTGATGAGGAATGAAATAGGGCTACGTAGAGGTTTCTTGACACCAAGAGATTATCAGTGAGAGAAGAGTGAATGACAATCACTTTACGACTATTAGAAAGACATACACACACGCCATTATTTAAGCCTTGAACATCTGTATTGCTCATGGAAGGATTCAGACAACTTTTAAGATTCAAACGTAGGATTACTAATTTTTTATTCTCCCAATTTCCCAAAAGTTCTTGAATGTTAACTAAAATATATAGTAAACTTTAAGAGGCAAAAACCATTGATGTTCATCGAACCTACTAGAGTACATGCCCTCTTTGCATTATCAACGTAAAGAGAAGGAAACCCAACTTCATTTCAATAAAAAGAAATCTATATTCAAGAAGCCAGTGTAATGTAATATATTTTTAATCATTTTCTTATGAGTTATCTAACACAAAACGTCTCTTAGTCTTCCTTTATGGATTTTCAATGATGATGTTATACAAAAAAATTTTTTGGCATGAAAACGATAAAATCATTTTAACAATAACCTATGTGTGTTGACCAGGATGATGTTGGTTGGATATGCAAACATAACTATAACATAATGACAGGACTGAAGAAGTCCCCATAGCGGGACGAAACGTTTCCGATAAATGAACCTAATTTACGCTCCAATCTGATGTCTAATTTGAAAGTGGTCACACCACAACCAACAACCATGACTTAAAAAAAAACCGAAAAACCACTTTTTTTACAGGTTTTTAGCCCGAAGCATCTATGCGGTTGATGCGATCGGGTTGGCTAGAAAACCAATTAGAGCCTAAGTGGAGTCCATGTGCGAAAGAGCGGATTTTTTACATCAACTCTAAGGCCTTTTATAACCGTGTATTTATTTTATAAGGACATTACAGATTTTCGAACAACGCACCCTGAAACGTACTTAAAACGAGAAAGTTTGAAGGAGGTACTCAAAATTTGTTTCTGTACGACTACAAAGGCTTATTATTACAAATAATAAACCAAAACCGGATCATATGATGACAGTCACTAAATTAAACTGTTCAACTCAACTGTTACACATATCCGCCACATTCAAACTTAGTTACCATAAATGTGAGTAATTATCGGTATGTCACACCGTCTTTTCGTTACAAAATTTCATTTCGGTTTTTAGCCGGTCGCAGAAACACATTCTATGAAGGGGGAAAAAAACTTTAAAAGGCAACGTTTCTTCTTAAATAAGGAAATGTTCAAACTGCTTAGCGAGTTGAGTATTGGTAGGATTGATTCAATTCAACCAAAGCTTAATCGATTCAGGGTTGAATATTTTGTAAGGTTTATACCGAGCGAGTTTAAGATATACGGACCCTTTTCGATTAAACTGCACCATGAAACGCCTTTTCTTGGAATTTCATTTTTTAAATGACACCGCATGACAATTTATGAGTCACGTAGTAAGTAAATGAGAATATTATGTAATGAAGTCTATAATAATGGTCCTGAAATTACTACTGATTTTTGATCTCGGTAATTAAATACGGATTTTACGTGGTTATGGGTCATCATTTTATTATTGACATTATCAAAAACTAAGTAATTCTCATACACCTCAAACAACATCAACGCAGTAGTAGTTAATGGTGGTTATCTCACCGTTTAACGTCAGAACATCAAGTACTCACGATATGGACAGCGTTTGTGCATTGCTCCATTTAAAAAATGAGTGTTAGGGACTACAGACGATATGCTACTGTGAAACAAATACTTTTTGATTGACTTTGAAGTTTTCATTAAAATGTTTCTGTTTGGGACTAAACCCACGATTTATATAGAAATATTCAAACGCCGATTACTCAACTGTTTTCATGGGTGTTATGAAAGTATTACAAAACAAATTTGTTCTTCGTTACGTCGTCCTACAACGGGATTGCTAGATAGTGTAGAGTGGAAGTGACAATTTGATCACAACTCTAGCGAGCCTAAGAGTTATTGAGTTTTCATTCACTGGAACACATTTGAACTTCAACCCCAGGGAAATAGTGAAAGGCCGGCAACAGCTCTTTGCTGACCTTTCGTGAAGTTCAAGTCCGACGTAATGGACATAGTAAACTGAAGTTATTGATCATTTAGTCAAACAACCACCAAAACATTGGCTTTCAATTGATTTAAGCTGCTTGATCTACTTATACGAACAGTCCAAAATGGAGAAACTTAGGGTCTTTGATCCTCTAGTTACAAAAAAGATGGGTATCACCAAAAGAATGGTAAAAATCATAAAGATTTGCTAGAAAATTTCAAAGGGACGTAGGATGTGCCATTTTTATTTTCAACACCATAGGGTTGTCGTGCAGTCGGTCACATCAAAATGCTCCGCGAGTAGTCTTATTGCATCAAGCATTAATTTCTATGATTGAAAATTATTTGTTTTAATACTTGAAAAGATTTATCATTATATGTTCAAATAATATCCTCAAAATTTACTGGTTCACGTAGCAAAATTGTTTTAAAAAGTCGGCCAATAGGAGCTTTTCTCTCTACTCGAGTAGAGTTTATCAAATTTCTATCCTTCCTGAAGAGTTGGACAAGTAAAAGAAGAGTAAATGGAGAAAATACTTTTTAAAACCCTCAACAATGGGTTAAAACATTATTCATTGATAGATTTCATAATATGAAATCTATTATAGATATATAGATTTCATAATATGAAATGATCATAAAAAATAATAAAGCACCCTCTCAGGAGGGATCAGTTGTAAGTTCATCCGTTCGCTGCATTATTGAAAATTATTTGTTTTTTCCAGATGTTTAGCATGGAAGAAAGAAGTCAACATGAATATGAATAGAAACACGAGTGAACATAGTGTCATTTGTTGTAAATAATAAGCCGATCGACCATGATGTTTAATATCAACATGAATATGAATAGAAACGAGTGAACATAGTGTCATTTGTTGTAAACTAAGCCGATCGACCATGACTTAATATCAACGGCTGTCAAGAAATAGAGTTACATGATTTCAACTTGTGTTACTGTACTAGATTTCATGAATTTTTATTTAGGTACGGGCCTTTGACCATTTAGTCATATTCATGTAAATGTTGAGGTAACGTAGAACAGAAATAGTTAACTGTCATATTATTCATATAGCGTGGCTAACGACCACAACTGCAATCTCCTCTCATAATTTATTAATTCATTCCATGTTCATAAGAATGTATCGATTTTGATTACAGCCTAAGTTTATTCGAGGTTTAACTATTACATTAACCTTTGCGTAACGATTTTGTAGCGGTTTTCTATTTGTTAGAAGTTATACTCTTTAATGTTATCCATTGTCTTAAAACTATATCATAAATATGGCACCTAAGTATTACTAGATGATATAAACGCCCAACAATCTATATTTATGTGCCTTTGTTGAAGAGCAACCAATGTAATTATATTTACATAATGCAAGGAGCCCGTGTTGATAGAACAATAGATGAAAATACGACAGATGCCATCACTCATATCTCGCCCTACTATCCCCTTGACGTATCAACGTTATCCTAAGTAATTGTTCCCCGATACCTCGGAACGACTACAATTATAGTCTGCGCTGAACAAGCATGAGATCAGCGCTTAGATATCTACTTGGCCGGCTTGCGTAACCCGTTACCGAGCTCCGAGGACCTGGGAGTGTTGCCCTTGGTCTTGGTACGCTGCTCGTCTCTCTCTCAGTCACGGCACCCAACCGATCCCTAGTTGTCATTCTGACCAGCGCATCCTCTTCTTGTGGTAGGTACAATGAGTCCGTTTAGAAAACTCTCCACGACCTCCCGGTATTTGTTCCGCTGAATTTGGAGACTGCCCTTGGCTTTGAAGACAATCCGAAACCAAGTATTAACATGATTTGGGAACGAACGTAGTTTGCCGGTAAAAATATCCAGAGAAACAAAAAACGATCTTGAAGTTCTATTTTCACAATTCATTCAAGAGAATTTTGAATGTAAAACGTAACATTTTGAATGTAAAATACTTTTTATAAAACCCTTCAAGACTTGATCGATTTTTTAAAATTTGGTAGAGTTTGAACATATATTTCAAAAAATTTACGGGAGCACATTTTTAACGTTTTAGTTTCAAAAATTGTCTACCACAAAATATAAATTAAACTATTTACAAGCCGTTTCTCGGCATTTTACAAGTCTATTAACCATTTGAGCATATTTTTATGATAAAAACGCTTCAAATTATCACAGGAAGGTTTATTGTTTCTTTGATACTCCTCCTGCAAGGATCACCGGACTATCAGAACTGAGTTATACAGCCGGACACAATGCATCCTAGGTACACTCAGAAACACATGTAGGAACCCACGAACAGTACAGATAAAATTCAACGAGTTTAAATAAAACTGCAGGCAAAAAGAGTACTTCAGCTTGTTCTCGTCGGCCTCAGCTTCAACAGAATTGGAGCTTGGGAGACAGCGTTGTGGATATTATAATAGTATAATATCCACCATGCTTAGAGGGCTGCCACCAGCCACGCATCTCACTCGGTCCTTTGTGTTAAAGTCAACCCTCTTGACTTTTTTCAAATGATGACAGAACGGATGATCGTTTAGCAAGGCGAGTGGCACGGAACTAATATCTATCAGATTCATACGTTTTCCATATAAATTGTTTAGAGATTTTGATTCATTAACACGTCAACCCTTACATTTTAACCCTTACGGTAGGTCGAGAGCGATGTCAATTTACTATGATCATACGTGCTTTTTAATACTAGTTGCGTTAAGTTAGATCCAGTAGTTTCGAAGAAAAGGTCTGGATGGCGAACAGACGGATTTTCGATTTCTGAATTCTTCCCATCTTGAAATGTGAACCAACAAATTTTGAGGGGGTTAAGATTTGTTCTTTTTGTCGATTACAGAATATTAAACCAAAAGTGTTGTCCCAGGAACTAATCCTTTCTTTCCTATCCTACTAATCCATGAAAGTTCCCATTTCTTGGAGAAAAAATGGACTTTTTGTTAAGCTCGAATCTCAAAAGAAATGACGTCTGCAATGATATGATATAACATCAGTGTGTCCTTCAAAATACAAAAAATTCTATTCAGAATGCTCCAATAACTGAAATTAGTGGACAGTTTGCGTCAATCAGTGACGACCACTAAAAACTCAATAGAAAACGAATGACCATTCAAAGAATAGCACAGGAGGTGAGGATAAAAGCGCTGATGAAACTAATGGCTTGAAACCGTAGTAAACAGTCAAGAACCTTAGTCGGACAATGCTTGGAATTCTAATACAAGTGCGTAATAATTCACATTCGTCAGCAATTAGTAAAAGAAAGCGTATGATTTCGTAATACTGAGACTATGATAGAAGTCAGATGAAAACTAAAGAAAATGAGCATATTACAAGGTTTTTTGGATACATTGGAATAAGTAAAAATACAGATACAAACTTTGAAGAGATTGAACTGCGAGAGTCCATTTTGATATAGGATGAGCAACGTATTCTATCCATTAGGTCGAATTCGAATAACGACCTTTGGATTTGAAATTAAATTTTGAATATGAAGAAATATGATTTTCTAGTCATTATTCAATTCTGAAATTATATTTCCTGATAAGAAACGAAACATATTTGTTGGAGTTTGTAAATACTGATGTATGTCAACAGTACATCATTACCAGGCATTTGAAATGTCGGCGATTCTCAAGAATCCCGTTTTATTGAAAGTCTATTCCGAAGACTCATTGCCTAACGGAGCTTCGAATACAGGAAGTCACCGTTCTCAGCATCTATCACTTTCTCAAGACATAAAATACTCTTTATGTGTGTGGGAAAAGTAAAATATGCTATTGGCTGTCTATAATGGCTCAAGCTCTATTTCAGTTTCTCCTTGGCGTTCCATTTTTTTGGTTTATCCTCTCCGCGTAACGGGATTTAAGGCCATAATAAAACTTTTTCAGCTTAAACGCTGGAAGTTTTAGGGAGTTAACATCCCACATGAAATCAAAAAGGTAGGCATTGTCGTGCATGCAGATCGTCCATGTTAACGAAATAAGAGAAACTAATTTAAGGTTAGTGTGAATACATTACACAATCCACGATTGTTGTTATTACTTTTCAAGTCTCATAATTTCACCGAATTAATACCATTTACCTAAGATAATCAACATCAGGAAACAAAAGAAAACAAGATTGTTTTCTATACGATCCTTCAACACAGAAACATTCCAACATAAAAATTGAAGTTAACCACAGCTAAAATCAAACAATATTAAAGATCGAAACTATCTACCACCAATATGCTTCACTTACAACAAATACATTGAAATGTTGACAATTAATAATGACAATTGAAATGTTCCTATGAGGGTGTATAAAATCAGTTGGGTGCATCAATTTCCCGGGACTTTTAACGAGCTTAAACAACGTGAGTGGATATTGGTAGCCATACGGGAGGAGTATGAATGTGATGGATTGTATGATTTTTTGGTTTGAGTTCTGTAGTATGACAAACAAGTAAACTGAACAACCTTCAATACCAAAGACGAAAATCAATGGATGAGATCTCAAAAACAAACGAAACGCAGTTCGAATCCGTAGGGGTCTGAACCAAGTATCGACAACTTCAGTGACATCACAGTTGCAGTGAATCTATCATTGAGAGTGCTAAGACGTTCAGATTCTGTGATGAATTTATTATCATCTTCACTAGATACGGCAAAAAAAAAAATGGTTCATTGAGGCCGGCCCATACACTACGTTTTGCACAACGTTTTGTCTCTGCAGTTCAAGACGTTGCAGACAAAACGCCGCGTGTGGACCGGAAAACTGAGCTCGTGAGTTCTGAAAACCGTGACCTGTAAAGACATGCCGTTGCGTGTTGACAGTTGCTCCGTTTTCAAATCGGTTTTGTTCCTCAGTTTTCCCTAATCATACGACCTTGACAGATCTTCGGCAATGTTCTCGCGAGTTTTGACCGGGACAAAAACGGGGAAGCGTACGAGAGATTGGTTGAGAGGTACAAATAAATATATGTCAACGCGAGCAGAGAGAATTCTTCTTTGAGAAGTGTTTATCGCAAAGAATTGGCAGCAGTAACTGGCGAACTGAGCAGAAAATACAAGACTGCACCCTCTGGACTCTCAAACTCGCAAAGTTTTCATTCATTTTTAAAACTGTGCAGACCTAAAACGTGCAGAACGTACTGTGCGGAACGGCCTTAAGGCACGATATTTACAGTGTAAATCCTTATCAGAAGGATTCACAGTGATTCAAGCAGATAACCTCTCAACGCATGCGCAGAGATTACTATTGATTCGGGGGTCACGAAACCTATAGGGGACCATCTACACTTCAACGCTCTTCAGCTTTGCTCGTTGGGCAGCACTGCAAATTTTTGTGATGTTCCTCTTCAAACTCTTGTATGTTTCTCAAAGTTGCATGGTTTCAACATTTTTCAGGAACAGATTTCTGGCTGCTGACTGTTTTTTCTATTATATTCTCAGGAAGTACTTTCAGAAAAATGAAAGAAAAACAACGAGAATTCCCCATTGGAAAGAATGATTTGCGAATTGACATTAGAATATTAAAAGCTTGAGTCAGAACGAAAGTTCCACTCTGACTGGAGTTTTATTTGTATAGAACCTTTTTGCAGGAGCATTTATAGCCTAACCCACGTACTTAATGGCTAAATCTTCATAAAAATCATACGATAATATTGATACGGCACGATTGCTACTGTTGATTTAACAATGTCCAAATTCATAGAGAATTATGTGATACGAAATTTCTAGCATCAAAACAGGAAAAACACGTAGTCTATTTCAACAGAATTAAGGAGTTAGACGCCTTAAATAGATTTCGACGGTAAGGTCATCTACAGTAACAGAATTGTAACAGTTATTTTTCTGTTCAATCAATAACAGTCACTGACTTGTTTAACGTGTTTGTTCTTGACTTGGGTTTCCAAAATTTCATCACGAATGATTTATTGCGTTCAAGCATAAATTGATGCGACAAAGTCAAGCGCGGATGTATTCCATGATCGCCAATTTTAAGGGGAAAAGACCGAAGGAGATTATCGCAGACAAAGAGGGGACACAGAACTAAAATTGGTGTGTTCTGAAACGAAAAATCTCGATTTTGGGGTAAAGTAAATTTTGACACAGAAGTGAACGCATCGCTTCCGCCATCTTAAGTTAGAATTAAGATGAATGGACTAGAATAAATAAGACTCCGATGCAAAAAGGGTAAGCACGAAATTGGGTATCAAGTAAAGATTATTCAGTCTGAAAAATGATTCGAATTCGTAGGATAAAAGGAAGGACTCCATTATCGGAGTCATTCACATATCCAGTGGAGTCAAGAAGACAAAGGCATTTTTAGAAATGTTGCTTTGTCCACCGACTTCTTTATTCCATTCTCAAAGAACGTCAGACGAGCAACTCACAATCAAAACATATTAGCTATCTATCATCTAACCATTAAGGGAAATGGGTTTTTAACGAGTAACCAACAAACAAAGACCTGACTAGAACGAGCAAATCGGATAGGAAGTTATGGAGAAATGGAAACATTAACGGATATACCACGAAGGTGATTTCACTTGGGTGGTCGCAGACCTTAGTTATTAGTTTCCGAATTTTTAATTGTTTATGCTTTCTATAACAGTATAGGAAAAAAGTACTTGAAATTTATATAATCAGTATTAGAAAACGTACGCTATGAAAAATAGATTTCTAAGCAAAGGACCTTCTTGGAAAGGAACGTGAGTTCCATGTCTACCAAACAACCGTAACAATTGTTCTTAACTTAAAACGTATAAACGTGTCAGTTTTCCAGACACATACTTTCATACTAGATAATAAGAAATGACGTTTGTGCCCACAAAAGAGTTAAAATCTGCAAAAATATTATGTGGGATGCCGTTTCGTTAAGAAGGTTGGTGCCATTAATGCTTTTATCGAAGCTTGGCTGTCTGAGAGGATGCGGACGTGGGCTTTTGGTTTACTATTCAATAATAAGCCATTGTAATCGCTCTTGGAAAAATTTTTATGGTTTACGTTTCAAAGGGTGTAGAATCCGAATCTGCAATAAAAAAAATTTCCCGTCAGTCCGCCGTACGCACGATTTTTTCCAAACGGCTAAAGCAAAAAAGCTGAAATTTTCAGGAAAAATCCATGTTGGTCCGACGACGCCCCAATTCTTGAGCCAGCTCTCTCACTTAATTTGAAGTGCCCTTTAAGGGTTGTCAAAGTTTTGTAAAATCCCTAAAAACCTCAAAAAAAGTCAAGGTGGCCTAAATTTGGACTCTTTTTGAAAAACTTTCCACGAGAAATCGAATGAGCCCTTCCCCAGGTCCGTAGGTCAAACCATTCACGATGTATGGCCCGATTTATGGTGCCAACATTCGCGTTATTTTGGTTTATTATTGGTTTGATATCAGTAACCTAGTGATGTAGTGATATAGTAATGTGGATACTGGAGTGAACTCCTAAAAGGCTTTGTAGCCGATACACGGGTTGAAGCATTCTGATATGCATACGCTGCAAATTCTTTCACTGGGGTTTTGGTTTATAATTGTTTTTGTTTTGGTAGCTGTAACCTAGTGACGTAGTGTGATGTGGTAATGTGGATACTGGAGTGAACTCCTAACAAGCTTTGTAGCCGATACACGGGTTGAAGCATTCTGATATGCAAATTCTTTCACTGGGGTTTATTATTCAATTGGCTTGCGTTCATGATTTGAATTTCTACTAAGCTTTGGAGTGTGTGTGTTTCACAAGTGATAGAGCGAGTATTGAATTTAAGAAGGCACACAAATATGATCAACTGATCAATCCAAATAGGTATTTTGATTGAGAATAGATTTACGTGCTCTATGCATATCTCCTGAAATTCAATAATCGCTCTATCACCTGTGGAACACGCACACTCCAAAGCATAGTAGAAATTCAAATCATGAACGCAAGCCAATTGAATAATAAACCCCAGTGAAAGAATTTGCATCGTTTTTTGTGTCTCCTCCTAAGGCTGTCAGCAGCTGCTGCCTCGATTGCCACTATTTCTGCTTGGAATACAGAGGTGGAACTGAAACGTTCCACCTGGGTTTAGCCCCATGTACTCAAGCACCAGTTTAAAATCCATCAAGCATCAATTTATTAGGTTCTCAAATTCTTAAGAACGATCTAATCATCTCATATTAATTTCAACAAAATGTTAAAACTATTCTATCCAATATAGAATTAGTGAGGCAGACCCACATTACATGTCGACTAACGTTTTGAAGGCGTTGATATTCGGCGGCATTTCTGTCCCTTGAATGGTTTCAAGAAGCAAGCGCTTATTCGACAATATTGGAAATGAATCATTTGAAACATTTCAATTATGTGTACATTCCTGATACTTGGATAAGGAAGCTATGTGCTTCACCCAACTTGGAGGACCTTCTTGAATACTTCAGCCTCTTGATTTCACCTTTTAGGATTGACCTCAGTCCCAACTAGACCCCACTAATGATGCTTTATCCAAGTTTCATCAACTTTGGTAAAGCAGTTTCGCAGAAAAGATGGCCGGCCATTTTATTCGATTTTCGGATTCTACACATCTTGAAACGAAAAAAAACGTATTTAGAAGGAGATTAAAAACGTTTTTCTTGGTGTTCATAAGGTTCATTATTGATAATAATGCATCGGGTGCATTTTGTCGCATATTTTCATCCAAAACTAAGGCCTTAGACAACATCGCCAGCACGGAGAAAATAAATCTAGTAGCATTCTTCCGTAGCAGAACCTAAATTGTGTCTACTAAAGTTCTCTTCACAGCACTAATTCACATGCTAAAACCAATTTTCCACAATCACTGACCCCACCATTCAAATCATACCATATTAACAAACCCCCCCATCCCATTGCTGCCATCAAAATCTGGTCAGATAAGAGCTGCACTCGGTTAAGCCCCTAACCCCGAACAGTCACATCCTTGAGCTGCTCTCATGGCCATACGATGCAGATAGGGTTGAGCAGAAACGCTCCTTTTTTGAGTCGCGATTACATTCCGTGTACAATCCTAAATAGCCACAAGAAAATGTAATATGAGAGCCCCATAAGGACTTCTTAACGATTCAGAAAGAAACGTTATACAGCATTGAAATCATTTCTTCATGAAGCAATTAGAACTGTAGTTTTCAGTGAGAAATGCAATCCTATGTTTACACCACAGTTCTCACCAGGGCCTTGTGATTCGCCTTCTACTTGGTGTAGCAATATACATTAGTTCGGTACCTACTCCTAACAAGCTCATTCCCTCTTCTTGCAACACCAAAATTATTGTTAAATACTCGCAACTCCTAGTCTGAGCAGTTGACAATCAAGAGTAGTCAATACGAAGTACTTCCTACTTTCCCTGTTTAAACCATTCGACAACAACACTGCATTTGGGCCAAGGGTGAATATCTTTGACGAAAAGTACTAAACCTACTGGCTTCATTTGGATAAGGCCATGCCCCTGCTACAGGTACATTTCGCAAGAATCTTGCCTCTCCTCCTATGTGCCAAGATGCTGCTTGATTCAATGTGCTCAATTAGGACAGACGCAGTCCAAATGGATTTTGATGATTTCTTTCCCAACGACCAGTATTCCAGTTTTGAAGATAAATTTGAAAACCGATTTACCTTCAAATCCTTACAAGTAAAAGACCAATATAAACACTTACTTCCAGCATTGTTCATCGCAGTAGGAAAAAAATCGTTGGAAGCTTTGATTTCGTCAAACTTTGCCATCAAGCCAGGAAGTCTAGAAAGAAAATAAAAACCGCATAATAATAACAAAAAAATTGACACAATTATCAGTGATATTGAATACAAGGTCATTTCTAGAACTTATTCAAATTTGTACCACTCCGGAGTAATTTTGGAATTTACTTTCTATTAAATCCTAGCATCAAAAAGCTCCTCCATGGCACAATTATTTTTCCAATTCATTTAGTAAAAGGAATGAAACTACGTACCTGATACTTGTCAGGCATCGGTACTAACCTATCAATAAGTTAGTGATATCAATATCCACTTCTACACTTAATTCAAGTATGTTAACTTAAATAAAACGCTTCTGGTCTTGAATTGAAAGAAATAGCACCATTCAGGAACACCCTTCTACCATTAGCAGTTTTAGCAGTCCAAAACTCTACAGTACTGGTGTTGATGGCACTCGGATCATGTGCGTGGTGTTTTGGTTATTCCAAGTATGAACACTTTTCCTACAAGGAGGAACGTTCATCTTCAAGATCTAATAGAATTGCTGATCATGGTGGACAATTTCTACTGTGATTAGGCGATGCACCAATTTCATTCAAGAACCTGCTAGTTTCTTCCACATTCAACCGATTTCAATGACGTTTTTCACTAGTCGATCAGTACGACGGGTGGTGATGAGAGTGAGAAGATTGATTGTTGAACTTGGTGGGCCCTAAGGTCACCTATTTTCTTATTAAGCACATAAGTATTCGATTAGAGGCAGATCTTCTCTGGGACAGTAGGAAAACATGAATGAAATACAAACTAGTTACAAGTAGTGAGCATAGAAAGATGGAACAGGTAGAGTGCTCCAGACGTAACTGGCTTCCTAGTCCTCTGATGCCAAAACACTGGAGCTTCCGCCTTTTGTATTTATATTCGGCTAGTTCATCTGTTGTTAGAGCCTAGACTCTTCAAAAATAAAAATACAAGATAGATACGTTAAAAAAGGAATTTAAACGATGTTTAGCAACGTAACTAAAGGAAGCGGGATCTACATTTGTGGTGGCATCAAAGGGCTGGTCTGGAGGGTTTGCTAGTTCTTGCTCAACAGTGAGGATGCTGCCATTTGACTGTCGATTTCGATTTATATACTCTTTGTTTTCAAGCAGTTCCCATCCTACGAGTACTAACAAGAAACGTTGTTTAGCAAGAAATTAAGGAGCACACTGTTAAATCGATATCTGGTGATTGATGTTTTTCAAAGGTCAACCAGAAATAACAAACAATAACATATTGAAGGAAACAACAATTTCTTGTTTTACAGTGATGATGGTGGCGTTGAACTTTGTAACTCTTTATTTCGTGAAAATATACCTTTCACTTCCGTTTTTCTTGAAAATGAAATTCCACATTTTCAACAACTTTGACACGAGTGGTGTGATTTGAAGCAGTGAAAAACAAAATTTTCCTCACCATCACAAGATGATGTTTGAAAGAGAAAGTTTAAAATTTGTTTAAATGTGGTGAAACTTGTTTGAGTGAGTTGTGCAACACACATATTTATATCGTCTTCAACAGTATGGCAAAAATACTTCAAGAATTACCTATAATTGAAAACATTTCGTAAATGGTATGGAAATGACTTCACAATTTTCAATTAATAATCTTCCTGATCGCCCAATGAAACACGGGAGAGATATTGCAGCAATACCAACCAGCATGCCTAACTAGTGAGAGGTCTCACCCGATATCCTAGCACGCTCCAATGAGAAGGGCTTAGGACAAGACTAGTTTAAACCTCACTCAAGGCTTATTCTGCAGTGTTAAGGGTGAGTGTAGTTTATGCCAGGTACGGAAGTTCTTGAACCACGGCTATAGTTTGTGATAAGGGTTAAGCTCTGTTTAAAGTTGAACAGCCGTCAGGGGGCGGTGAAACTCGGTTCTACGGATTTTAGAAGTGAACATCGGTTTCAACCGTGTTATTAGTTCGTTATTCCGTTGCATTTCGTTTTATCACCATTTGACCAGTACGAGAATGGCATTCAGACCACAATATATTCCCGACAAAAAGGATATTGAGGAGCCTATAGAAGTGTTTTTGAGGCGACCACGCGTATTCCAAGATGTCCCAAAATCGAAATCAGTTGAAAAGATGTATTTCTGCCAGATTGCGCTAACAGTAGCTTGAATATAGTTTCAAAATCAAACAAACCTCAGTTATGCCTCCATTTAAATCTCAACTTGTACACCTGGTCCCTAACTCAATTCCACTTTTGATCAACCTCTTCCCGTTCTCAATACCAACAATAGTAATACTTCGAATTATATCATACATCACCAAAGCTGTTGAAAAGTCAGTACCAATAGATAATAGCATATTGTGAGAGTAACTGACTTATTGCATTAACAAATTGCTTACTCCAAACGTGTGGAAATTCAGAGGGGAAAAATTGTTACGTTGTAGTGGAACTTACTTAGTTGGAGGGAGAGTGTGCTTCTTCAAAAGGTCCATTCTCAGCCGTTCACCAATGTGACGGTAGACTTGTACCAGCGTCGTGACTGCCTCGTCCCTCACGACGGCGTTAGGGTCGCTCAGGAGCTTGACGAGGGATGGAACTATCCGCGAAATTGAAATACAACTGGCACCATGTCTGAAAATAGAAAATTCCAATATGAAAAGTAGAAATAGAGAGCGAATTCAATCATTGTAAGCACGTTGAACAAGTAATGGCCATTTACGGACTCACTATTATGGGTTTCAAGGTACCAGATCAGTTTTGAGAATTATAGAACTCTTTTTCCTTTACTTTATACTCTGATTCCCCCATTGAACGAACCGTCTAGACCAGGGGTCTCCAAACTATGGCCCGCGGAAGGATTTGGTCCGGCCCGCCGCCCGCGGAAAAAAATGTATGGATGGAAAAAACTAGGCTACCGCCAGAATGTGATGACTTCAGGGGAATCAAGAGTTTTCCCAGAGAAACGATAACAATTGGTTCAACGTATGTTTCCGAACAAACCTTTTCAAAAATGACGCATATCCAATCCAAATATCGAGCGATACTTTCAGAAGAACACTTGAAAAATTTGCTCATAATTGGAACAACAAACTTTGGTCCTAAGTGGAAAGACATTGTAATCAAAACACAATTGCACACATCACATAAGATATTTTTTCCAAAAATACTTTTTTGAATGTAATAATTTTAAATAAATAAATAGAAAATAGATTTCTCTCGAATGCTTTGTTTTTATATTCTTGAAAACGAAATTGATATTATTTCTTATTAAACGATGAAAAACTAATAATCATGGAATTAAAAAGATTTATTTAAAGACTAAAAACCAAGTTTTGGTTCCTATATTAGGTCTGATTTTGAATTTGTCGAATTCGTCTAGGAGTGTTTAAAAACCATGTTTTCAAGTGTCTAACTTTCAACATTTTCCATTCCTGAAAATTCAATTGTTAATATTTTTTATTGAACAACGAAGAAGTAATTATGGAGTTTAAAAAAACACAATCACCAAAAACAACTTTTGGAGCCAAATGTATAGCAATAACGAGTCGACCAGCAATTTTCTTCTTTTTCGTGGCAAGATAAATTTAAGAAGACAGTTAGGCATCTAGAAGTAGTTTCTTTTCAAATCTATTTGGGATGGTGTACCACTCAAATATAAATGAGGATTTTCACCATAAATCAAGTTTATTGACTAAGCCGATATTGCTCAACATTTACTAAAACAAGCAATTAAATTTTTATTGAACATTATAATTTGAATTGGTTTGATAATGAAGGAAACCTACAACTAACTGAAATCTGTAACACTCTGGGTAATCTACGGTTAATCTGGGTTTCTACAGAGCAGAAAGTTGGCTAGAACTGGTTCAAGAGCCAAAACAAAACAAGAGGATTTGAACTTAGATCTAACATAAGACGTTTTACCAAGAGGAAGTATGACAACTAACAATCGCCTTACAATAACCAAAGTCATATGGTTTCATAGCGTGGAGGGGAAGAAAGTTGTTCTTAAACTTTATCGATATTAATCAATTAAAGACAATGCGTGCAGAAATGGTGCTAGAATAATAACTATCTTATGGTAGGTATTTAAACTAAACGATTGTTCATTTTACCAACCGAGTTCTTGTACTGCGGAATTTGTTCAAAGACCTCAATTCATAACTTAAATGAGACTGACAATATTTCCCAAGTTACAAACCACGTCTCGGGTAAAGGAATGCGTCATTTGAGTTCACTTTTGAAACAATTTTTACAACCGAAGTACATAGCATATTCCTTATTTATGAAATTAGATAACCATGTTGACTGTTTTATTTTTCAGAATCATGTGAAATAGGTCAAAAAGGAATATTTCCTAGGCCCTCAATACTACCATGTGACGACAAGCGGCACGACAGAACAAGGTTTTCCTCCTACCTTCAACAAAAAAGCTCTTCTCGCTCTCCGAGATTTCATACTACCTTCTACATATCCAAAGCCGTTTTCAAGCCATTCGCTATCGATATCCATCAGTTACAGGATTTGATAAGCAACAACAATCAGTAACCCACATGATAACATAACTTATCTTCTAAGAAACTCTGTCAGGGAGAGAAGAAACACGACAAGACGCGACTGATTAAAAAAAAAAAAATCCGTTCTCTTTAACGCCCTGTCGGCAAACACCCATCATATTAAACCTTTTTGGAAAAATCTTTTCTAATTCCGAACAATCGGTACATCAACCACGACAAAAACTTACTGATTCAAGGTGGCAACGAGGCACTTCATCGCTTCATCCCGCACGTAGTTATTCCTGTGGGCAAATGCTGGGATCAGTCTGTCGAACAGCTGTTGTGGGGTCACCACTCCAACTTCCATGAGAGTCATGAGAAGGACCTGACATCGCTCCCTGACATGCTCTTTGCTGTCACCTGCAACATAAAGACACACAGTCAGTAAAATGGGTGAACAAAAACAACGATGTGCAAACCAGATACCAATAAATCACGACAAAATTGAGGGGATTAAAATTTGATTTAACTGGAAGCAGACATTGATCTGTATAAGAGGCAGATTAAACTAAACGAACTCCTAAACATTTTTGATGGCTGATTACTAGATACATCTGAAAACAAAGCTTTCATTACGATAAGAACGTGTAATAATTATTATGATTGAAAATAATGAATTGCCTCCTTTCCTTTAACAAGCTAATAACAATACTGTGGATGTAACATGGATTTCACTTTGCCCGTATTCTGAACTTATCAAAGAAATATCCGAATTCGGAGGATACTACAAGATATATGGTTTTATCCCTTAAAATGAATAGGAATGTGATCGATATCAAGTGAAAACTGAAAGGGCTTGTGTCAAGGAATTGCGGACACGATAGAAAGGTAGACCTTGGTTGAGGAAACTTGAAAATATAAAAACGTAATTCAGAAAATTTCTTACAAATCTACGTATGTATGTAAGTACATCGTGCAGGATTTTTTTTTCTTTTTTCAATTTCTGAAAGTAATTTAGGACAATTAAGAAAATTATAAGGATCTTTGAATTTCTTTGAAGCCTGAAGAGTAGCCAGCTAGTTAAAACTCGAGTGACGGATTAGAAGATGACAAATCACCTTTATTTGTCAAGTGAGATGTGGGTCACGAACAGACAGAAAATGGTAGCTCTCAACGCAGTTGCCTCCTTTGCCCCGAGTGGCTGGAAGTTATTTCATCTAATGCACTTGTCGTTTGTCACTAAACTAGACGTGGAACGAAAGGGGGCGTTGATGACATCAACTCGCCTTACAAAGAAACTCCGAATTTCTGAACTTTACGGCAGGAATTGAGTTCTTGAACTACCAAAGTGGTTGGTAACTTTTTGATGGGTGGATAGACAGGTGAAAGACTAAATTTGGTTATGGAAGTACTCCTGTTTCACTCAAATATATCAAACAAACTGCCTCGAATAGGGTACAGAATGTCAATCCATCCGTTCAATCGGATATGTCACATCAAATGATGTGTAGCACTATCGAAGCTTTGATGGAAGCCCGGTAAGATTGATTGGCTTCGATCCTCCCAAAACCCATGTGTTCACTCCGTTATATCAATCAAACGGACAAGGTGTAGGAAAATGCACCGCTTTAGGTTGATAGCTGACATAGAGAAGACGTCATCAACAAAATGGGCAAGAAATTGGACGAAGAATGTATGCAATCGATTGCTTGCATGATAACACAGGGATAGTTACTCATCTACTGTGCATCACAGCGCAGGTATTCATATTTTAATTCATTATTTAAAGACGAATGGCACCTTATTAATCTAATAGATGAAGGTGCAATTATGATTACAAGTTTTTTTGAAGATCCGATTAATCAAACGCCTGGAAAACGCCATTTCCCACTGTGCATCCTTGTAGAGTTGAATTGATTAATAGAGATACATCAAGTACAAAGGATTTTGTTTTTGCGTTAGAAAACTAATTAGGAACTTTAGACTTCAAGCATAAAAGTTCATTTCCTAACGCAAACACCAAATCCAATCGAATCTACAATTCTGCGTGCACACGGTGAAATTTCGTTAGTGACTCTTCCTCGGTTGGCTCTTCCTCGATTACCCCTCCCTTCCCTAATTCGTTGATTTAATCATTCAATATTAAATTACCGTCCCATCCTATCATCAACCTTTCCCGACCCCAACGATGCTGCAGTAACGCAAAACGAGGGTGGAACCCTACTGTTGCATCGACATCAGTCACTCTATCGACGTTTTATGATTGAACTTTAGGAGGGCAATTATAAAAGCGAAATAACATGAATTATCGAGAGTATATGAACAACAACAATCCCTTCAACTTAAGCTGACCGTTATTTGTAAAGAAAATGTATTTCTCGATGTAGGCAAGTGCATATGAAAGGTGCACTGACTATTTTTGTGACACTAGTTAGGAAATAAACCTACAATTACAATAAAATGCTTAAGGTGTAAGATCAGGAAGGTCCCCAAAGCTCTTCAACACGCCTGTTCAACAATGAAACTGACGTAGGTATTTGATGGTTTTTAACTGATGTATTTAAAAATAATATGCCACCCAACTATTTCAAAAACAGGGGAAGTGGAGTTATAAGGCAAGTTGTTATTAAATTTTAACGACTGAACAATTCAACCAAGGATTATAAGCAAATTGAAATGCTATGAAGAGGTGAATTCAATTTAACATTATTGGGATAGGTAGGTAATATCCATGCTTAGTTAGATATTTCATTTCGAAATCACGATACTGAAAAACATTACAGTACTTGCACTTTGCCGTACAGTTGTTTTCATGAATAAACAAGAGGTGTATCTTGTGATTGCAGTTTACAACTTGGACTTGCAGTTTTTGAAAATTAGTGATTATATCAATGAACATATTGCCAATATTCATAAATCACCACACATCAGGAAAATCATGGATGCCATTAGCTAGTAAGTAGTTGATTTAATCGGGACTTAGTCCACCATATTGACTTACTAGGATTGTAGTACAATACCTACTCTGCAATGTAAAAAAGAAGTTTGTATGAGTGTTTACAGCTAGTTAGAATAAGTGTAATGATGTAGCTTTTGTCAAAATAGTACAACGTTGGGGGTGATGGAATATGGTTTCAATATAATAAACATTCAACAAAAATGGTACTACTCCTCATTTTTGACGTATTATAGTCCCAGCAAGGGATATTACAGTTTGATAATGTTTTCAGCGTTACATACATCAATTGTGTGAGTTCATTAGTAATGTGGGTATGTGTTAAGGCAAATGGTAACGGCGAATTCAGAGACAAACAGAGCGCGAACGATAAATACCGACTACTTCCTCACATATACGTATCAATGAAGGAACTGGTGTAAACTACCAATCCATGAGAGAAACTACCATAGATCCATGAGATCTTAGGGGAGCTGATTCATAACAAGCCTCGGACAATTCAACGACAATTTATGATTAGTGTGCAGTGTGTTAATATGGGTACGGTAAGGGTATGGCGGTAAGCGCCAATGAATGGTGTGTGAGATATGCTTCGAGAAGCTTGAACATTTAAACCAATTATCCAAGATAACACAGGTACCTACAATCAAACAAACAGTACTTTGAAAAGTCACATATTCCTTAATTAATAACACCAATTAAAATTTAATATCATAACTCATTACCTAATCTGTCGATGACGCTGGGTAGAACTGAAGGGATATAAGGCTTATAGAAATGCTCCATTCTTCTCACCAATTCCGTCATCACGTCAAGCCCCATTTGCGAAACCTGAGAACAGATGAAATAAAGGTAGGTCAGTACAATAGCAGGCAACCGGATTCATATGTAACATTCTAATTAATATGGTGCCAATCAACAACTCAAAATTACAACTGATTTAAGCTTTGGGTTGATTGAAACTAAATGTGGAGTTGTCAGACATATTCCCGGTTGATGAGTGATTTTAGAGCAAAGCTTCGTTGACTTCTGATCCAGTAATTTGGGAGAAATTTCAGGCGGCGATAGCCTTCCTGTCGACCTTGAAGCCAACAAAAGTTATTTATTTGATGAATTTGAACGTTCATTACTCATTGAAAATAATTATAAGGTAGATTATAAGGTAGAGGAGCTGAATAAGCCAGTAAAATACTAGTTTTCTTTATGTTTTAAAACATTTTTTATGCAAATAGGAAGTGGTTTGAATAGAGTGCGTTGTTGTCATTTGCCGAGCGGTTTCGTACAAAATTCCCTGGATGGTATGTTCTCTTTACGGATGGATCAAAAACCGATGTTGGATTTTAAGCTTTCCAGGCTGGCGTCGATTTTCACGTAAGAGTCAGTGGCGATTTGGGAAGCTTTAAATTACGCGGGGCCAGTCAGGTAAGGTTGTCATTTTGGCGGACTACCTCAGCGTTATACATAAAAATGAGCAAATTTCAAGGTGACAAGCAGCGTCAATCATATACTTATGGAGATTTTAGAGAAGTTTCACCAATTGAAACTATCAGGCAAGAGACTCGCACATTTTGCCGATGGAACTTAGTTTGGACAAGACACCCATGTGTGTATGGTTGGAAATGAAATTGCCGATGCCCTGTCGAACTCAGGCCGTCATAATGGGATAATTATGGAAATAAACGTTCCCTATACTAACATTTATGCTCGTGTACACACAATTAAGATGTGAATGGCAACGGTAATACAATGGATCAACCTCAGGAAACCACTTTCGTGTTATGAACCCTTTCATTTCAAAGTAACCGTGGTTCGTACGAGTTCAGCTAAGTAGAGCCGACACAAGAATAATTGCACGGTTAAGGTCTAACCATGGATTGTGTGAAGCTTAAATTTTCAAAATAGATGCAGATCATTCCCCCATCTGTGACTACTGCCCTTGTAAAGGCGAGACACTGGAGCACATTTTCATGGTGTGTCCAAAATACTCTTCAGCTCGAAATAGGATGATAAATGTAATACACCAGCACCTGGAGTCTCCAACCAACTAAGACCAAATATTAAATTCTACATCCTTGCCCGTTTACAAAAAAAAAACGTTCATTTATCCAACAAGTGAATTTAAAACTTTAATTTTTTGTTTTAAACTCAGTGTTATGCAATGCTACTTTTTTAAATGCCCCTTGTTCTGTAATTTTCTATAAATACCCAATGGCTATGCCTTCTGGCTAATGGCAATTGAGGAAAAAAACGCTGCAAATTCTTTCACTGGGGTTTATTTTTCAATGATTCATGATTTGAATTTCTACTAAGCTTTGGAGTGTGCGTATTGCACAGGTGATAGAGCGATTATTGCATTTCAGGAGGCACACAAATATGATCAACTGATCAATACAAATAGGCATTTTGGTTGAGAACCGATTAAAGTGCTCTATTCATATCTCCGTAGTAGAAATTAAAATCATGAATCATTGAATAATAAACCCTATTTGGAATTGATCAAGAGCGATTACAATGGAAAAATATTCTATTTGAAAATTTTAAATTTCGTAAGATGGAGCATGCATATCAGAATGCTTCAACCCGTGTAACGGCTATAAACCCTTTTAGGAGTTGATCATATTTGTGTGCCCCTGTGAAACACGCCCATAATCGGGCCATACATCGGGAATGGCTTAGTTCTTCAAAAAAAGTCCAAATTTAGGCCGCCTTGAAGGTTTTTAGGGATTTTACCAAACTTTGACAACCCGCAAAGGGCACTTTAAATTAAGTGAGAGAATTGGGGCGTCGCCGGACCAACATGGATTCTTCCTGAAAATTTCAGATTTTTGCTCCAGCCGTTTGGGAGAAATCGTGCGTACAGGACGGAAAAATTTCATTGCACATTTGGAGCTTTGAAACGTAAACCATTTTTCAGGGGGGTTAAAACTTTGTTTTTCAAGAACGATTACGATGGTTTATTATTGAATAATAAACCAAAAGTGGTTTGAATATATTGTTTTCCTGGTTATACCACCTGCAGTTTCTCATTACTTTTAAAATCTATGTTTCAATGTTTTTTTTTATGAATACATAGGAATATAGAAGATCATTTTCATAGAAGTAAATGTAGCAAAGTGAATAAGCCAAAATTTGGCTCCAGGTTGCCCCGTTTAGGTTAGCAATGCCGATCGATGCCTTGAAATCGTAATGTAATGGGACTTTTCCAACATGAAACTTGACATGAATAGAGATGGGCTGCTGAACAACGTGTGACCCGAATAACTCGGGCCACGTACTTGAAATACATCACCTTCTCACTACATCCGCAACCAAAACACGTATCTATGCAAGCAGAAAGGGCTGGAAACCTTTGAAGTTACAATGGACCTATTGAATAATAGGGCGCTCGCACCTCGGAAAGGGTTGAACGATGAATAAATCGTCAACACGACAGTGAATCACACATCATGCTATTCACATGCTGGAACTCGGACCATGAGTTGAGACGATATGAACGTTTTTCTCGTCCGTGTGTACAAGTTGAATAGTGCAACGCTAGTCAAACTTTAAAAACATAATTGTGAACGATATTTTCATCTTTTAATCAGTAATACATCCACTCGAAGTGTACTCTAGGAAAACTGGGATACTCGGACTACAACTGGGAGGACCACCTACCGATTTTATGCAAAATGTCACAAATAAATTAGAAGAATGAGAAGAGTAAAACCTTAGCAGTTTGCTTATTTTCTTCTTTTTTTCATGATCTTGATTTAATTTATGATTTTTAAAAGGTTTTAAAACAAACTATAGATTTCATGTATATTCAAGAGAGAAAAAATCATAACTCATTATTAATGCCCATTATTATGCGTAGGATAATTAAATACCTTTGTTGCATAATTAGTCAGACAAGTACCACTTGGTTGTAGAATGGTGAATGCATTACTGCATTTTACAAGCTGGATGAGTTTTTTTTTTAATTCGAGGTTGTATGCGAGAATGACCGCCGACGCAGTTCCCCAACGAAGGAACAAGGTAATAGATTAAAAATTGATTTGCGTTCTTCTGTAATGCTAAGGGGGAAATATGGAGAAACCTCTTACATGCAAAATGCATGTACCGATTTAAGTGCCATCTATGGACAAGAAAATTAGTCGTGTTGGTGAACGTAAAACACATCACGTGATTTAAACGTCTCTTGTTTTCGTCCTAGAAATGAATCAAATCTCCTACGTCAATAAACATTGAACTGTCATTAACGATTGTAACAAAACTTCGGTTAAACAGTAAACATTTCCTTATAGGGAATATCTTTGCGTTGTTGAACTCGATCTTGTTTCCATTTTCGTAACGCCGCTTTAGATTAGCTCAGCGTTACGAGCATCGATGATGAATGACTCAGACAGAAACGCTACAAGTTTGGCTTCAAAGAGTATGAATTAATGGGAGACAATCATTTATCACACACTCACTTTGATCTTTAATCACATAAGTTTGCTGATTCCTAGTTTAATTTGATGACATGAGCCTTTATGATGAACTTTCAGTTGTTCAGCTGTTGTTCAATACATCGTACGCGGCTCTGGGGCGATGCTTGTATCAAACCCCTTAGGCCTCTCATCAAGGTAAGCACACACAACTGGACTATAAAACCACAGACAATGCTTCCTAGGTACCTAAACTAGACACGTAGAAAATAAACTGAAATTTAAAGAGATAAAATAAAAATACAGGCAAAAAGAATTTCACTTGTCCTCCTCAACTGAATTGAAGCTTGGGAGATGGCGTTACGGATAATGTTATAGCAAAAACCATGCTTTTTCGGCTACCGCCAGCCAAGGTTGTCGCTCCGTTAATGAACCTGAAGGCTCGGTGTACCAGACCAATTTTTAATGGTGTGCCTGAGTGGTCTCATTCGATTCGCAGAACTAATTTCTTTCGGAATCAAACAAAAAACTACCAACTTTTACCCGGGGATGATTGGCATAGACACCGAGATCCCTGGCACATCCAGGATGTGGATTTTTGAGTCTTTCGAAAACTTTCGGGTTCAGTAGCTTCGGAGAAAAGCTGCGGACTGATTTTGGAACTCTATATATTTTGAAACGTAAATCCCCTGATTTGAGGGAAGGTTAAATTTTGTTTGTCTCGGGTCGAATACTAAGGTTGAAAACGCTGGCAATTGAAGCACATGAGACTGTTCTTTTATGAGGAATGAGTGGCTGTTCCTGTTTTTGAGTGGTTTAGACATTTTTGGTCAACGACTGTTTGGAGTGAGTGACTTTCTACAAATGTCATGTCCCAGTCGATTTTTCGTCCAAAATTATAGGTGAATAAAACCCCATTTCCTACGTCAAAACCACGTTTTTTTAACCACAAGTGGAGTCCTTGTGCGAAAGAACGGATTTTTTTTTATTCAATAATGAACCATTGTAATCGACTAACCCCCCCCCCCCCTGAAAATTTAATGGTTTACGTTTCAAAGGGTGTAGAATACGAATCTGCAATAAAAATTTTTCCGTCCGTCCGCCGTACGCACGATATCTCCGAAACGGCTGGAGCAAAAGATCTGAAATTCTCAGGAAAAATCCATCTTGGCCCGACGACGCCCCAATTCTTGAGCCAGCTCTCTCACTCAATTTAAAGTGCCCTTTAAGGGCTGTCAAAGTTTTTTAAAATCCCTAAAAACCTCAAAACAAGTCAAATCGGCCTAAATTTTTACCTATTTGAAGAACATATCATGAGGAATCGAATGAGACCCTCCCCACGTCCGTAGGTCAAACCATTCCCGATGTATGGCCCGATTTATGGCGCCAACATTTGCGTTTTTTGGGTTATTATTGTTTGTTTGTAACCTAGTGATGCCGTTAGCGTCGAGTTGTAGTGAATGTGGTTACTGGAGTGATAGCCGATGTGGATACTTGCAATTTATAGATACACGGGTTGAAGCATTCTGATATGCATGAAACGCTGATAATATATAGGTAAATATTATTCAATATTATTACTGGGGTAAATATTACCATTCTTTCACCTGTGTTTCACTCGATTTTTCGTCCAAAATTCAAATCATGAACGCAAGCCCAATTCCTAAGTCAAAACCACGTTTTTTTAACCACAAGTGGAGTCCTTGTGCGACAGAACGGATTTTTTGAAAATAATTTTTTACACAAATCAAATTTTAGAAGAAAACAAAATTAATAAAATAAAAAAATCCGACCGACCGCCGTCCGAAGTTTTTTTTCCAAAACAACTAGACTAAACTTTACGAAATTTGGCTCAAAAATTGAACATCCATCCGGGATGTGCCAGTAATCTCGGGCATTATAGTTAATGATCAAATTATCAACAAATGGAAATCTCAAGAACTCTTGACGTAAGAGGGTAGTTTTTGTTTGATTAAGGTAGAAATAAGGTCCCTGAATCGAATGAGTCCACTCGGGTTGCCGTGCTATCATCCGGTAGCTTACCATTTGAAAAATTAGCTAAATAGACGGTCGGGTTGAATAGCTCTAAGCTACACCGCGTTACTGGCGGCAGCCCACGTATTTTCTTCTTGAATGCAATTGGGAGGTACCAAGTTTAGATAATGTACCAGGGACTGCGTTCAAGTGATTTACGTAGGAGGGCTACCTAATACAGAAACAATAAACCCCTTTGCAAACAATAAAAAGGAGTAAGATGGAAGGTGTCTAAATTTCCATAAAAATTGTGAGTCACACAGTTGAATCGATTTCGACGGTAGCTCATCATCAGTAACTAACATGAACTTCATTGTTCATTGTGTGTAACTCATTACTTTCTTGAAATTATAGACCACGTTGCATCTTACTCCGTTTTTATTGAAACACAACTTCGTCGCGAGTGACTTAGTCGCCTCTCATTTGCAGCGTTATTTCCATCGTTTCTAAGGCCTTTTATGGCGTGTATGGTATATGATGGTCGGACATTGCAAATCTACGCACATTGATCGTGACAATATACATAATATCGTGGTTATAAACATTTTTTCCTACACGATTAGAGAGGCTTATTGAAAATGACAAATCAAAAAGTTGAAATAGTACGTTCATCCGATGTCCAACGCTTTTTTTCCTCTAAATGCGTCTCATGACATTCTGCATGCATTACCAGATTGTCATTTCATTTACTCGCGTGTAGGAGGAGAAGAACGGAATTGCGATTCTCGGAGAAAACCTCAAGAACCCAGCCAGACGTCTATCGGCACTGCGTCACGAAGTGCGACAACTCCTACTTCTGTCTTCTGTCACTGTGTACACTCCGCCCTATCGCAGGACTTCGCAATTATTTTACGAGCTCGTTCGCCTTGTCTAAATATTTTCGCCGTCCTCCAACGTCATACAACTGCCTACACTACCAAAGAGTAAAGCTCATTCTATAACACACATCGTGAAAAACTGCTAATGGCTACCAAGCAAGAGGCAGCGGTCGCCTTCTTGACCACAACCGTGTGACTCGGAAATAATGGGCTGATAAGGCTACTTGATTTGATCCAATTTTTGGTTTATTATTCAATAATAAACCATTGTAATCGCTCTTGAAAAAAAAAAATTCTAACCCCTCTGAAAATTTCCTGGTTTACGTTTCAAAGGGTGTAGAATCCGAATCTGCAATAAAAAAATTTCCGTCCGTCCGCCGTACGCACGATTTCTCCCAAACGGCTGGAGCAAAGAAGCTGATATTTTCAGGAAAAATCCATCTTGGTCCGACAACGCCCAATTCTTGAGCCAGCTCTCTCACTTAATTTAAAGTGCCATTTAAGGGTTGTCAAAGTTTTGTAAAATCCCTAAAAACCTCAAAAAAAGTCAAGGCGGCCTAAATTTTGTACTCTTTTTGAAGAACACTCCACGAGGAATCGAATGAGCCCCTTCCCAGGTCCGTAGGTCAAACCATTCCCGATCTATGGCCCGATTTATGGTGGCAACATTCGCGTTAATTTGGTTTATTATTGTTTTTAAGTTGATATCAGTAACCTAGTGATGTAGTAATGTGGATACTGGAGTGAACCCCTAAAAGGCTTTGTAGCCGATACACGGGTTGAAGCATTCTGATAATTGTCAGGAAAAATCAGAAAATCTGAAATTTTCAGGAAAACGCTGCAAATTCTTTCACTGGGGTTTATTATTCAATTGGCTTGCGTTTATGATTTGAATTTCTACTAAGCTTTGGTGTGTGCGTGTTTCACAGGTGATAGAGCGATTATTGAATTTCAGGAGGTATGCATAGAGCACGTAAATCTGTTCTCAACCAAAATACCTATTTGGATTGTTCAGTTGATCATATTTGTGTGCCTCCTGAAATTCAATAATCGCTCTATCACCTGTTAAATATGCACACTCCAAAGCTTAGTAGAAATTCAAATCATGAACGCAAGCCAATTGAATAATAAACCCCAGTGAAAGAATTTGCAGCGTTTTTTCTTGAGGATGATATCCATTGTAGATGGTATATTCTTCCATAGTGAAAGTGGATATAACAGCCCCAATAAATATTTCGCTGAGTAGTGACGATGGAAGTTGTATACCTCAAATTAGTGACAGCAGTAGGGAGTGAGAAATACGGACTTTGGTATTTTCTCCTGGGCCCTGTAGGAACAACTTTTACATACTTTTCCATGGAACATGTACATGTACATACATAGGAGAAAATTTTATAACACTTACAAAACTGTATTTAGTTGAGATTTGACGCAACGCTGATCAGTGACATAAATGAGACCGAAATTTTGAAATAACCCACATATAAATTATCGGATTCGAATTCCGAAGAGACGAGCTTTCTGCTTAAAATGTACATCATTCTAATCGTACGAAGTCAGATAAAATGAGTTCATTTCCAACGAGATAATCCACAATTCTTTGAGTGGTCAAGGAAGGACGTCAAGTTGGAGCATCTAGAGATTACGATCCTCACAACATAAAAATCCGAGAATTGAATGAAATAAGTTGTCAATCAAATTTATCTCGGGAACGCAAACAACTAGGGTGTAAATTGGGCGTAGTATCACGAGTGGAGGTGAGATATGAATAAACTCGGATATTTTAAGGAAATGAGTCAGGCTGCTCAAGAAGTTTTCGTTCATTATTTTCTATAATGAACCTTTGTAATCCACCAAGGAAAGAAGTTGTAACGTATAATAACAATTATTATATGCTACAACTTTTATGATAATTATTATAATAAAAATGACATAAATTTTCGAAATAAGTACAGCGTTTTTCTGTTAGTTACTGATGGAGAATATTTCAATGAGTTGAATGAGACCACACAGATTTCAATAAGAATGACACAGTTCATTCTCGCTACCTTTGACAGAAATCAATAACGCAATAAACAAAGAATGTGAATTCGAATAGGTGTGAATATGATAAAGTTGGAAAAACTGTTTAATTATACGTTGGACAGTAGTTTCAACAACATTCTGAGGGTAATCTTGGAACTGATTAGCGAAATGTAATCCAGTGGTTAAGGTCCAGTTCATTTTATGCGGACCAAGGCCCAGGCCGGCGTGCACGGCAACGAAGTGGCGGACTTACCTACACCCCAGTTTAGCACGAGACTATGGTGAGCCACTAAGCCTCAGAATCCCATACTCGGATGTAAATGTTTACGCGAATCGACATCTGAAGAACCAATGACAGTCAATGTATGATAGTGTTGTACCGGGAGAGAGGTACCGGTTGGAAAACCACGGTTGCCAACTTTTTTCCAGAAAACTCCTGAGCGTGAAATAAAAATCCCTAAAAAAAACCTAAATCCATTTTTTTCGCGAAGGCATTACCTCTTTGTATCATCATAGCCTGGATTGAGGAGGTGAATTTGGCAGAATATCAGAACAGGAGTTTAATGCAACATTTTGCTGAACGTATATTGTTTTAATGAGCAAAAACTACATATAGAACCAGGTATCCATCTACATACTACATCCTACTTCTAATCTAAAATACTAGTACCTAATCTAAAATAGTAGTATAACTAGATAATTACTTTGATCATGAATATGGTTTCAAGAACAATTAATATTTTCAACATCCATACTACCTACCAATAAATCTAAAAACTATCACACCTACCTTCTACTAAAAAGTGAAATATATATTTTCAAACAGTCCAAAAAAAAAAAATTCAAAAATTGAAAAATTCCAGGTTCGTCCGCTATCGCGCTATCCATTTCGTTAATGTGATCTTACAACTGTTCATTGAACAACGAAATCGCTCGTGGGTACAAAATCAACGCAAGAGATGCCCTCATTTCGGAAAATATCTCACCATCAGAATGCTCTGCATAACACAGATATCGCCTGTTCCTTAACTTGTTTTTGATATTGTTGAAATGGAGTCGAACGCATTGGAAATTGGTAAGACTAGGGAAAACGATGTTGAATTTACGCGTCTCGACATCTGAAGAACCAATGGCAGTCAATGTATGATGGTGTTGGACCGGGAGAGAGGTACCGGTTGGAAAACCCTTACGTATCCATCGAACAATGGTTTATATTACAAGACATGGACTTGGCAACCCAAAAACGTATCCATCGAAAAATGGTTTGTATTACAAGACATGGACAGAAATTCGAAACGCGTAATTTCCCGCAAACGTTTGAATCACGAAACATGCTTTCCGTACCAGCATCGAGTCGGAATCTGGGACTCTCCTGTTCGTACGAAGGGTGGTGTAGATGAGGAAACACTGCAACATTAATGGAATGCCCGACCAATGCCGCAGCAAGAACCAGGATGATAGATGTAGTGACACAACATCTGGATAACCCAGTACACTTTTATCAAATAGTATACTCAAGATCGAAGTCTGTACATAAAGCTGTAAAGTAGGAATTGATATTTACTGCAAATTGTTTATTATCATAATTATTGTCATTAATTATGTACAAATTACGGTCCAGTGAAGTTTGGATGGGCGTTTTATTTTTGCTCATTGATCTTCAGTTTCTGAGTGCCTATGTCCAGTCAATGTTTTTATATTCTGAGGTACCAATCTACTTGGACGACAGCTGTATGCTGTTACATACAAAGGAACTGGTAATGTACACACTTTCATTCACTTTCCTCACGCTTAATAATAAACCAGTGATTTGCGTAGAAAGAACATCTAATACAGAAATAATAAAACATCCGAGTAATAATTTGCAGCGTATTAGGTTTGATTGCTACAAAGTTACGTAGAACTATAAACACTGGAGTTCCTGATTTTCCTCGTAAATCTCAGGTATTTAAAAGCCATCAACATCGTCATTATGACATTTTAATGAGCAACAACGTATTAGGTAACGAAATTTTGAAAAAACTCTTCATATAGACAAATTTTCTCTTAAATTTCAAGTGCAATCGGAAATTACTGCAGTGTTTGCGGTGAAGGAAGTTATGACTGCAGCCGAAATAAGGTCAGTAGAGTAAAATAATTCACAAAATACAACTAAATAGATAACATTAGAACGCAATTTTGTAAGGTTTTTTGGGGTTCGAGAACATTTCTAGATGCGAAGGATGCCTTATTTTGGTAAGTCTGTAAACAAATCACAAATGACTCGAAACAGTTGACAGGTGTATGGATAGAAATGCAGAAGCCGCCTCCATTTATACCTGCCTAATAAGCGATTTCAAATCGATTATCCAAGTAGTGTGTTGGCACAGAACGAATTTCATTATCATAGTTCAACTTCGAAACCATCAATAGCTTCTTTGCCAAAGTTAATAACCTCCCGAAGAAGCTGCGCCTCCCACCATCGCATGCAGATCGCAATCTGTGGACACTGAAGCGTGTCCTATCGCTGGGAGTGGCCTTTTCCCAGCTCTTGTTTCTTATGTCGGTTGCCGCGTCAGGAATGCAGCGACCACCTATCGCTATGGACGTGTTCGTGCAAGTCTCAACGAATTAGCATCATCGGAAAATGGGAGTCAATGGTTCTAAAACCTTATCCACCTTCAACGGCCATACGAACTTCGTGAATTACTACACAAAGGTTAAGCGCTGCAGTATCGGATTGCCTTAACACGAACTACCGGGTAAACCCGGAACAATTATGCACCCAAACAGCTTCCTACCTAAAAAGGGTTTTTCGTTAAATCATAACCTTCAAATTTATTCCAATATTAAGGCAGATTAATGGGAACATGACTAAATACAAGATACATGATAAGTTTTGATCAACCCCGATTAAGCCTAATCAGAAACCAATTTGGCATTAGGATGACGAATGATAATTTCAACTGAAGTTTTGTGAGTTTGTCTAATGCTTTCAATTTCAGAACACCTTCGGAAAAGCGCATTAATTTCGTTCATTGTCTTATCGGCGAGGACTATTTTTATACAAGGACTTCAGTGGGCCTAATCGCGTAGCACTTGAGTATTTTAACAAGTGTGGCAAGGGTTTTGAAGACATGGAAAGACAACGAACCGGAACGGAAGTGTAGGAAGTAAAATAATCATGCCAATATTTGATTTTGAAGCTATTACACTTTTCAATAAAGCAGTACTCGTACATCCTCTGCCCCATTGGACAACGAAACAAAATCGTTATACAGACAACCGTGACCTGGATCCTGGTATCTGCAATTACAGGCCGGTTGTTGCACTACAGAACTATTCGGTCAGTCACGAGATTTAAAATTTCACGGGAAGGAATAGAAGGGTAACATCACAAGGTTAGTTTTAATTACGTCAGGAACAAACTAGAGTGGTATGACACATCCATATTTATCAAAACCCCTGCTCCTACTTCTAAAACGTTTGTGGTGACCTTGGAGGTATTTTAGTTGGTGAAGAAAGAAAATTATCAGATTCTGCAAGCCAGCTGTGGTGTGATTGGAACCGCGGCGAACGGCCTTCGCTGGAACTGGGGCGAAATCTGCGATGCATCGAGCTGACACCCCCTCGAGTTACAAGGTAAACAACAGTTCGTGAAATGAACGGGCACGTAACATCGGTACCTACGATTCACAACGAACGAATATTTAATGAAGCTAAGATATTACGTACGTTGCGTGCTCTACTGAGTCGGAGACAGAGCAAGTCAAGAACACACACGCAATGGGAACACACGTGAGATATTCGAATTAGAACCGAACGGACTCCTAAAAGTGTGATAAATCCGAAAATGCGCGCTGTCATTTCTGTCAGAACTGATTATTAGAACAGGGTGGAGGAGAAATTTCTATACAACCGGCCGATTTGCCAGCTGCACAGCCCATCTGCAGTCAGTTTCACAAATAATGACACCCACAACATCCTACTTCTGCAGGTTATCATTCATCATTGAATTGAGAATATAACAATTATAAACTGATAACAATCATAAACGAGCGTAGACTTTATTTTCTTCTGCTCAGAATGAAGTGACCAATAGCACTCTTGGAGTATCATCTACATCCTAATACGCACATCCTCTGGAAATATCATCAAAATCGGGAGAAAACTGGAGCAATTAGGCTTGTTTCAAAGATTTATGGACACACGGACAGACAAGAAATAAAATTTTTTTGTTGAATTGGTATAAAAGTGCAGAAGAGAGTGGAAATTTTAAGCTTTTTCCTGAAAGTGAAAACAATACGTTGGCCCACAGTTGGACTAGGAACCAAAATTTATGTAAGCAATGAAATATTAACCTTGCAAATACAACTAACTTACTAACTAATAATTATTAGATTTCACTCGCCTCCACAATTTGTAGCACACTACAAACTCGATAAGTTCTTTACCAGCAAGTTGTTTTCCTAGTAACGAACATGAAAAATATTGTACTAGCTTTTCTAGATTAGTTAGCGAAATATATTTTGTTCAAAGTTGTCACCAACTAATCAATAATTCTCGCCACTGCGATAAACTCTAAATTCAATAGGTTATGGGCCCAGCACGCTCCCACTGAGCTACACTCTAAATTCAATAATAATAATCACAAACGAGACTATATCAGTTTCTGCAGTTTCACACAAAACAATGATGAAGATGATGAAAAATGTATTTATCCACGTAAGTTATAAGCACAAGAGTGTTTTATAGATAGAGAAAAAACGGGAGTAACAATCATAGTAGGTAGGCGTATAGATTTTAGCTCTTGTCGCGCACTGAGGGACTGATAATGTTGATAGCTACGGACTTGTATTTATGACGAAGTCATCCAATCAGCTTTGAAACATCAAGAAGTCAATTACAAAGTATGGAGACACACTTATCTGCTAAAGGACACTCTCGGCTAATTTCTTTTCTGATCGATCTACGGAGGGGAAACATAGATGGAGCTATTTTTAAGGCAAGAGGATTACAATAACAAGATACACAGGCTCCGAGTTTAGATAACGTACATCAGACTTCGTCTAAAAAACTTGGAACAGTGATTCACGTAGAAAGGTTTTCTATGTAAACGGTTGTCTAACCAATAGAATAACACACTTTTTTGTAAAGATTTGCAGCTTTTTGCAAAGTTTTTTTCCCTGATAATTAGCTAACAAAACAACTCTGATGAGAATGAGCGGTATAGGGCTGTACAATTGACTTTCTCATTGAACCCCGCGGGATAGTCGGAATGCAGAGACTCGCAAAAACATCCCGGCGGAGGAAGTTAATGTGAACGGGGGGAATCATGATGTGGGTAAGGAGGGATTGATGTTGTGGGCAGCGGAGAGGAAGGGGGATTGATGATGTGGGAGGAGGCGTCCTACGTGCAACCGATATCACCTCCGTCGGAGAGGCCAATTTACGGCTTCCTACTCCTGCAGCCAGCCGAGAGCTGGACACTGACCCGGATCGGACACTTTGCGAGAGGACACTTGCGTCCAGATTGGACACTCGCGTCCGACCCATCGAAACGACCGACGCCACCCACATAAATCCCAAGGGAGCTAATTGGCGACTACCGAGGAAAATGAAAGGAACTCACTGAACTCCCCAGCAGCACAACATCTAAGCAAAGATGACTTCCATCGCTACTAGATACCAAAATAGAGTACAACACCACCAACCACAAGTCCCTTCATAGTTTACTTATAGGTAGCAGAAACTTTGTTTTTACTTCCGGAAGATGTGGGGGATAAACATCAAAATTACGAGCATTACATTCAACAACTTTTGTTTTGTGTCTCCGCTCGTGTCTATTCGTGCATCTGCAGACTGTATCGGAGTGGGTTGGACTGTTTCTGGGGCCATTCTGGCCTAATAAAATGTGGTAGGACATAAAAGATGCGTCAGTAGTGGATTTTCGTCACTCTTTCTTGAGGGCTTGCAGGGCCCTCCTGTCCCCTCTGGCGTTAGTTACACTCTATGAGTGTGCCCGGGATGGATTACGTGGATGTGCTAGGTTTTTATGGGATGTAGTATTTAATATGGACAGGAGTTAATGGCCCCTAGGTAATAGTCCACCTCTTATTCAACTTGTGGTCTTCCCATTACCGTATGACATTTTTAATTAGGTCCATATCTTGTTTTTAAAGAACAGAGACAGGGCGAGTACTAAATATCCTCCAAGCCTACCACGAATCCTACCTACATACCAGATTCCTAAACTATTAAATTGCACTGGATACCACAGATCCATTCAGGGCTACAATTCAAGTCACGTTCACACGATAAATACAATCACAACCTGTTATCATGGAGCCACGGAAGTTTCATCACTCACAAATCAATACAACATCTGCCCATCCACAAATCATAAAATTCCGCAAACATCATTTTCTAATAGTCCGATCAAGTTCAAATTTTTAAGGTAATCGGGGAAGAACAGTCTAATAATTCCCTATCAATTTCAACATCATCGTATCATTATTCTAACCGAAATTAGCGCCACATACCCGCAACACGTCTACTAACCTCCTGAAGGGGGTTATCGCCCTCGGCATTTTAGCTCATATTCTACATCTTTCGAGATTATTCAAAACATTTCAATGACCTGAATTGAAACATTTCAGGTCATTATTGAAATTAATTCAGGACATTCTCTTCATTATTGAAACATTTCAAGTTCTTGTTATCAAGACGAGGAAGCTATGCCCCACATTCAACTTTGCATTTTATCCCAAACCGCATTCGAAATATGTATGATTGTTATTCTCACCCAAAAAAAACTGTATTATTTTGAATCAAATTTTCATAGTAAATAGAGGAACTACAAAAACTATAGAATGAAAGTTTTTAAATCTTCTAAAGCTTATTGAAGATGACAAGAATTGAGAATCAACTTCATGACTTTCGACTCAATTTTCATAAATGTTGGTTCAGTAGGTAGAGAGAGAAGATCGTTTTGGTTTATTATTCAATAATAAACCATTGTAATCGCTCATGAGAAAAAACATTTTACCCCCCCCCCCCCCCTGAAAATTGCATGGTTTACGTTTGCCGTACGCACGATTTCTCCCAAACGGCTGGAGCAAAAAATCTGAAATTTTCAGGAAAAAATCAATATTGGTCCGACAATTTTGCCCGGTTGGTTCTAAATTTGAACTAAATTTTTTTTGAAGAACTTTCCATGAGGAATCGAATGAGCCCCTCCGCAGGTCCGTAGGTCAAACCATTCCCGATTTATGGCGCCAACATTTTCGTTATTTTATTGTTTTTATTTTGATAGCAGTAACCTAGGGATGTAGTGATATATTAATGTGGATACTGGAGTGAACTCCTAAGAGGCTTTGTAGCCGATACACGGGTTGAAGCATTCTGATATGCATGAAACGCTGCAAATTACTGGGGCTTATTATTCAATTTCATTATTTGACATGCATTCATGATTTGAATTTCTACTCAGCTTTGGAGTGTGTGTGTTTCACAGGTGATAGAGCGATTATTGAATTTCAGGAGGCACACAAATATGATCAACTGATCAATCCAAATAGGCATTTTGGTTGAGAACCGATTTACGTGCTCTATGCATATCTCCTGAAATTCAATAATCGCTCTATCACCTGTGAAACACGCACACTCCAAAGCTCAGAAGAAATTCAAATCATGAACGCAAGCCAATTGAATAATAAACCCCAGTGAAAGAATTTGCAGCGTTTTTTTCTTTAAACAGAAAATATTTTACCGTCGAAATGTCAGTTAGAAAACGTTACAACGTAACATGTTCCCACTTGAAGTAAATTTAATATTAAATGTTCTTTAAAAAATGTTTTAAGAAGTTGAAGCTTGAATCTTCCTCGGGTGCTTCTACTGGGTAGGGTTGTTTCCAGATAAAATAGCTTCTATGGTTGCACAGTTCGGTAACGAAGACAAAATAATTAACGTCCCAAATCGTCGCTAATAACAGAACAAAGATCGATATTTTCATGTCAAGGGCACGTAGATTTAATGCGCGGAGCCCAATTTGGCACAAGTTTTCACTTTCTTCAACTGCGGAACTCAGAATTTGACGAAGCGTCTTGTTTTGAAGTCAGGTGAAATGTTATCGCACACTTAGAACGGAAAAATACATCATTCTTCTTTTTAAAACAAAGTTTTAGGGAGCGGAAACTCCGAATAAGTAAATCATTTGTACCTATAAAGAACGAAACGCAAAAGGGAGATTGGATGAAATAGGCACGGGAAGTTCGAAAACCCTAAAAACCAGGTCTCTCTCACGCGAGGTCGCCGTATCAGCGGTATAACAGCCGGTATACCGGTTCAGTGGGTTACTCCCTAGAGTGACTTATACTTAGGTCTGTATACAGGTAACCATAGCTACGGGCTAAAACCATCTTCCTGCCACCGCTCAATTGACTATACATATTCATATTTCTGCCCTCCGGAGTTCATTCGGTGCCCCACTTAAGCCAAAGGCCGGGAAGGGCCGAATGACGTCACGCAACATCCTCGAACGAACTTCAGGAGGGAAACATCTTGCGAGGCTTCACACAACCTCCCATATACCGGTGTTCCATTCTCATTGATGATGTAGAACTATTACCCAAAGCTATCAACAATAAACAGTCATTTCGCTCGATTTTTAGAAGCTTCACGTAGCTTTGTAAATAAAAACATTCCAGTCATGCAACCGAGACCTTATGAGAGAATATTGGATTTTTGTTCTACCGTATTTAATTCAAGGTAAACTATTCATTTTCCGATCTAACACTGTTTTCTAAATAACATTCTGCTTTTCAAGTATCTTATTTTTTAATGTATACCTTCATGTATACTTTTACACAAAAAGCACACTGTATCCTTTTTTGCAATTTTTATCAACTTTCAGGAAGAAACCATCATGCGAGGCTTCACACAACCTCCCATATACTCGGTGTTCCATTCTGATTGATGATGCAGAAATATTACACAAAGGTAGTGATCTACAGGGTGATTTCCACGGATTTTTAGTCGCTTCACGCAGCTTTGTAATTAAAAATATTCCAGTCATCCAACCAAGATCTTATGAGAGAATATTCGATATTTTTTTTTTGTCCCACCGTATTTAATGCAAGTTAAACTTCATGTTTCGAAGCTATTTTTTCTCCAATGAAACTACCATTTTTTGATCAAACACCGTTATCTCAATAATATTCTGCTTTTCAAAGATCTTATTGTATGTACAACTTCATGTATACTTTCACACACAAAAGCACAATCTATACTCAAGTCTTTCTCAAAATGCCTCAAATATTTATTAACTTTTTCCATTGAAAAATGCCTTATTTTCAAATTTTTGGAGTAACTGCAACAGATTCAATTTCCACGAGAATTCACTTGAACCTAAAACGACAGGGAGGGACTAAAGACTGAACCTGAAAAAAATTAAAACTCAAATTGAAATGAAAAACCAACCCTTTTAATTGGAAATTTTTCGATCATTCTGATAGGTAGCAATTTTTGGAAATTTCAAACATTTCCGACTGTTCAATTTTACCGACTTTGAAAATTTATTGAATACGATATCGAGATTTAGGTTGTATCTTCGGCTGACATGTGATTTGTTAGACAATTTCCATACATTTTTATTGTGGAGATTTTGTTACATTTTCAAATGTTCAAAGTAGAATTTAATGAGGCACAGAAATTATTCAACGTACTACATGAAAAAATCTTTCGAGGTCTCTGAGCAAACTATCTACACCACGATGTTGGAAGTTGTACGAAGCTTCGCAACAAATAATTTCATGGAACTCACAAATGCTCTTACAAATTACAGAACGTCGGGAGAAGAGAAGGCCTTTTTCAAGTTCATTCCAATTTGACTGTAATGTGGTGGCCGTTGAATCTCAAGAGCTCTCGTTCTCCGGGTTCCTGAGAAAATGGGCGTCGTTGGAAATGCAAAGTGACCGCCAAGATCCAGGACGTGCTACCGTAATGTAACCTTTTCATTTCCCGAGGCTCCTACCACAGACAGAACGGACCTGTCACCGCATCGCGTGTGTAAAGCAGCTACCGGGCTCCCCAAGACGTGCACTCGAATGGCCCCATTATAGCGTCAATGCAACTTCATATATGCAGAATAGAAAGTTTGAATTTAAGGCCTTTTCATGAATGATAACGTCCTTCAATGGATTGATAACACATCAAAATCGTACTTATATATTGTTTGTGTACGATTTTCCGAGTGAAAGGTTCAATAAAACATTGTTTAAAACACTCTTAATAGAAATCCGTTTTGAGGCAATCCGAAACGATTTCTGATTGTAAAGTTTAATACAAAGACTAAATCACCAACTAGAACCTTTGTATAAGTCCGAACTCAAGCCGCACCATGCAGTCTAGAGCAGTTTAAGCCAGAATTAAAGGTTTTACACATGGTAAAACAGTATTTAATTTTAATTAAACTAAATTCCATTTTGAGATTTACATCTAATTCGATTACCCTTCTCAAGGGTGTAGCTGTTAGTACGTACCACATTTGTGAAAATCTTGAAGACAAAACTAATCTTTGTAGAGAAGATTGTATTTCATTACAGATGGGAGATATGACAGAAGGAATGAAGGTTCGACAGTGAATACACCAAAACAGATTTCCATGGGAAAACATTTGTATAAAAAACTTACACACAAAGGGCGAAATTAAGATAGGTGCATAACATATTGTATTAGGCACAGCTTTTTCATTTTCACTGTCCTGAAGGGACAAAATGCCACACCTAATACAGGAAAGAGTACTTCAGGTGGGGGAAACCTGTACTGTGAAAGATGGAGTTTAGCACTTTGTAAGGAATAAACCCCGTTACAGTTCATACGTAGGAGCATGTACTCCCTGGATAGGGAAACCGCCACCTTTTTACCAGAGCGAGTATTAGAAAAAAAGAAAACCACTTCATTGTACTATGAAGGAGGGAGTTCAGAACTTCCTAAGAGAGATAACCCACTACCTTCTAAACATAGAAGCAAGTACTTCAGTGATGAAGGGAACCACTCAACTATATTGTGCGAGTGAAGTGGGAGCGAATACTCCTGGGATCAAGATCCATACCACCTTTTTATTGAGTGGTTCTCAGGAAAGAAAACCGCTGGAGTGCTTTCTTAGAGAAAAAACTGATCCATTCCGTATACATAGGAGTAAGTTGAACCGTGATAGACGAAACCGCAGCAATATACAGGACGAGGAATGTAGGAGCGAGTACTCACTGGCCAGGGAAACCACCACATAACCTTTCTGAAGGAACGAGGAATTCTCAGGAAGGAAAAAGCCACAAGTGAGAGAGAAATGCAACAAGGCTATAGAAGCTATGCACCCCCAGAATTCAGGATTGGATAAAGAGGAAGTTATTCAAACGACAGGAGGTCAGGGATTGATTGATGCCTCGGGCAGTGGGGCTGGAGTTCATGTAGGGTTTATACGGGTGTGTTCCACACAGTACAGGATTCTTGAAGAATTTCCGATCAATTCCCGGATAGTCTGCTCAGTTATTTATTTTCTCAATGAGCGTATTTACAATATTCATAGTTAGAGGATTTGATATACAGTTTTCGTAACAAGTATTTGCAATACCCGGCCTTATTTTAACCTGAAGAATGACGATTTCAAAACGGTATTATGACGGTCAAGTATGAGAAGCTTCGCAACTGTGGATATTGGACAACTTGCATTGACTGAATCAACATTTACACACTATTTAAAATCGTTAGAAAGCAGCGAAACTTCGCGATGTAATGGCACATGTTCGGAAACGAAGCATAGATAGAGAATTGCGAGCTTCATGTCACCACATCGCATGTGTACATCACGCTTGCATACTCAAACACGTAGCTCCGCGTTTCCACATAAGACAACATCCACGGCGAGGTGGAACCGCGGTCACGAACCGCAGAGAATATTCAAGAAGCAGAAATACACCGCGCACTGCATCACGGGTGAATAATTTACGTAAAATTAAAATCTACGACTGCGCATAATCGAATAGGTTTTGAAATAAACTACCAACTGCGACACTGTCTGTAAGGCACAAGAGGAAAAATGGTTTTGAAGACAACACGTTAATTGGACTGAAACGTGTTTAAATCTTTGAAATGTCATATTTATTGAAAAATTAATTATTATTACTTTTTTAATATTATCTATTTATTCTAATTCGATGGTTGGAGTATGCGTATCTTGAAACTGATACCAAAACGAGATACACGACTGAAAAAACACCCCTCAGAAAATTTGCAAGCGTTCAACATTCGTTTTGATGGTCTTTTATCGAGCTAAAATGAAATGTCCCTATATTTCATAAAAATGTACCAAACAGTTGATGAAGATGCAAAAAAGGATAAAATTAAAAAATCCTTATTCGAATAGCAGAATGTTGTTTATAACAAATTTTTATATATCCTAAACATTATGGTTAGAAATGAAGAGGTTGCATCGCAAAAAGTACTAAGATCAATTTTTATGAATTTCGAACTTATGGTTGGTCACGGGTTTGGAGGACTGTTTTTTCACGAAAGTAAAGTCATTTCATCTCAAAACGTGTCCTATCCATTGAAAAATGAGGGATGAAAATCGAGTTTTCAACCAAAAAGTACTGAACAGTTGAGGTGTGTTATAAGCAAAACGTACTCAATCATACAGTACTAAATCCTACTCATATCCGACTTCCTCTGCATCCGAAAAGTACACCATCCGCCTCACTAGGCGTCATCTTATAGATCCGACGTTTTCACCCAAAAGGTGCTCTTTCCAAAAATGTTTCAGCCAAAAACTAGTCTATCCATTCGTATCAGTCCAAACGTACTTTATCCATGGTTTACAAATTTGAAATTTGACGTGAATAATCACGTTTTCCACCGACTATTTAACTGTTTTGCCACACAATACAGGAGAAAAAAACGGTCAATTAAAAAAAAGTGTGGACCTACGAGCTAAAATTAATGTGCTACAGATTTTTGCGATGCAACCTCCTCAAATTTCAACATAATTTAACATACTCGTAATATTAATTTAAGAAAAATCAGCTCATACGACCATCTTGCATAAATGGAACATTGAGCCTGAAAACCGGTAAGCAACCCAAATGGCTCCAAACGATTCATTTTAATAAAATCGAATGAAAACGCCCAAGGAAAACCTGTCACACGTGGATTTTCATTTTTTGAATAATGGGTGATAGCTCAAGTCGTTGTGAGGTCACTTTTAGGTTCAGAAAGTGCGATTATTTGCTACGGGTGAATTTCTTTGAATCTGAACCTTCTACCAGTCGATTTTGCATCGAAATTACTAGAAAATGACACCACTCATATGTCAGTAGAATCCTCGAAAAATCAGGTTTGTAGGCCCATAGCATCGAAGCGTGTGAAGCGATCGGCCTGGTTAGAAGTTCGGATCAACTAGACCCCAAATGGAGACCATGCGCGAAAGAACGCATTTTAGGCCGTAAAAGGCAATTCTTAGGCCTTTTATGGCCCCATATGGCGGGACGGACATTGCATATTTGGAATCCAAGCACCTTGAAACGTAAAATGAATGAATTTTGCTAAACGATTACAAAGACTTATTTGAAATAATAAACCAAAAATTGGAAACCTCCAGTTTTACCTTCGGTGAGTTAGCTTGAAAGTGGTGTCGAGTTTTTAGGCACACGCTTTGTTGATACGAAATAGGAGCAGAATTTTGAAAAATAAGTGTCAATTGTTTATAATGAAATCCTTGTATTCATTTTAGATTTGATTGATTAAACTTTTTTAAACAGAAAAAAACTGGAGGATGAAAATGTTATTTATTCTAAGACCATTGAAACTTGTTTTCTAGGAAATGTTTTATTACATCAATGTAGTATTAGCCCACTTATTGGCCAAACTCAACTTCAAACTGACTCGAGATTAAAAGTTCTTGGTACCCAACCAATTTTTTCAAGCATAACCTACTACCTCCGGTGTAAAGGAATGTAACGTACGTATCAAGAAGATTCCAACGAGTTTAGCTGCAACTAAGAATGGGCAGCTCTGAGATAATCGTTGGTTACTTGAAGCACTGAACGGGACTCGGAGAAAGGAAAGAAGAGGTTTATAAACTAGGGCAGACGAGCTCTCTTCAATAAAAAGTACAGAAATAAAACCATGCAAACAGTTAGTGTATTACAAAGGAATTATCAATTCATTTGAACAGCTATGTGTACACGAATCACTAGCGACGCAGCCCATAATCTCCCTCGAAACTGCAGTTGGCCAACTGAGGAAATGAGATCGAATGAAGTAATAGACACATGATCGTTGCTCAATATCGTCTTACAGTAAGGATTTTGATTTATTATTAGAAAATGGGTCACAGTTAGAGAAAAACAATAACAATCTTCATCGAAGGTGACAATAAACAAACAACTAACCATTTTTGTACCATCATCAACTTTTAAATGATATTTTTGATTAACGTTTTATGTAATGATGAATTCATACTCGTTAGTAATTATTTGTTCATGATTCAAGTAAAGCCATGTTTACGACAAAATAACGGAAAAGTAGGCTTAAAATCGAATGTGCCCAGAAATAGGTAGGTATGCCATATTTTATTTTCAAGTAAGTACCTGCGAATAAGTATGTACTAAACAAGCAATTATTTATTAAGAAAGTGCGTAAAATAAAGTTTTTTAAAATTATGAAAATCTGAAAGGTTCTGATGTTTTGAGAGACCCAATTCACACTTTCTGCCATCGTCAAAACGGAAGGACCAAAGTGCTTCGACCGTGAAACTCTCTTTTAGAAAATGTTTGCATTAATATAAGTCAAAACGGAAGGATCAAAGTGCTTCGACCGTGAAACTCTCTTTTAGAAAATGTTTGCATTAATATAAGCAGAACCATCCAATCAACAAGAAGTGTGATTGAAAGGGCAAAATTAGTTTTTGAAGAAAAGAACCTCACAAGTGAAAAGTTGATTGACCATTTGCATTTTTACGATAGACGTTCGAACTAAGTCATTTTTTTCTCGGATTGGCTGACAATGTCATCAGGTATCACAACAGAATGTATCTATAAATGTAATAAGATAATAAATAGATACATACAATATAGAAATAACAATTATTTTTCTTTATTTTATAGCACCTTTCAATCTAAACCACAGAAGCCGTTGTGACCCGATTTAGTCATCCCCCAATTATAAACATAAAACAACCGATTCTTTGTCAGCGGTTTTCCCTTAAGGCAAATAAGATGGTAACCCATAAACCGGTTTTTCCCTCTGTTGTTCCGGATACAAGACCGCATGTTAGAGAAAACGTAAAAGGGTCGAAGTGGTGTGTAATTTAGTGAGAGAAATTGAGTTGGAAGAGTAAAAGTGGATTAGTATACCTTATTATGGGAAAATTTCGGATAAACTTGGTTAAATTCTGTCGTCCAGAGGTTTCAATGTTGGGTTCAAGAATAAAAATAATCTTAAAGCTTCTTTGGGTTCGGTTAAGGATAATAAAAGAGCATGAAAAGGATTTCAGGGACAACAAAGGTATTTCTGCCTTAGCAAATTATCTGAATGAGTCCATTCATACCTCTAATTTTGATCTGACAAACAAGCAATATATACCCCTCTTTTCCTCACTTTTGCCCAAAGTGAGGTACGTCTGATATGCTTGAAAAATGCGAAATTGTTATGAGTGATAGGACAGGAAAATGTTTAAATGAGGTTATTCCTCAAAATATTTCACCATTAATAGGTTCATTCTTGCAATAAGCTTGGCTCCCCCTCTCCATAACGATACTGTTTGCGCCCCTTTCACTTTGTAAGCCTTGAGTGGCATTGGTTGGTCCTCCCCGCCCCTTCACTTCTCTGAGCCAATACGATTCAATACCTTTTCGCTTTGTATGATGTACCTTCAGTTCATGTTTGTTACTGATGATGACCTAACCGTCGTAATCGATTTAATTGTGTAACTCATTATTTTCGTGGAAATCGAGACAACGTTCTATCTTACTCCGCTTTTATTTCTATGTTTTACGTCTTCTGTTTCATAATTCAAGTATTGGGCTTCAGAAAGAAAGTTTCGTCGCTTTGATGGGAGTGAATAAGAAAAATATGACGAGCATACTTCTCAACTTTTTTAATAATTTGGCGAGTTGTTGAGAGAGTAGTAACTATATATTACAAAGAGAAAAGTGTTACGTGTCGTAAGGTGTAGACTGCAATCACGCGTTTCTGTGATCACGTTGTTTGACTAAACCCCAACCCAAAAAATCGAAAATTAGAATCTCCAAACCATCAAATTCGTAGGCACTTGAGCGATAAATTCTCAATCAAATCCAATAATCCCAAGGTAGGATCATAACAGAAACAGAACGAAGGGAATAATACTCGAGGAAATCAGGGCATAACAGTAATTTTCCAGAGGGATTTTCCAGTGGAAATGGGACCCTGAGGGTCGGTTGAATTCTTATTTTATTCCGCTCCTTCTTCCATTTACTGCCACAGCGTCTGATAAACGATCGCTTTTGGCAACGGAGGATGGAAAACACGGAGCAGAACGGCTCCTCCAAAACTGGGTTTCGCCGGCCGTTCCGATTTTGACAACCTTGAGCGCCTACTTCTCACATTATATCGCATTTATCAAGTAGATGAAATTGTTGAAGCACGATAAGGCGGCCACGTGAATCGTTCGAGGTAATTTTCCAAGTTCGGGATACTAATCAAATTAAGAGGATGATTGTACAAACCGTACACGAAATTATCACATAAAAGATTATATAAAATTCCCACGAGTGTACATATTTTATAAAATCAGATAACCCGGTAGGGTTACCAGGTAATATGGTACCTGAATTCATGATCAAATATCAATTTTGAAAACAATTGTAAATCACTAAAGTACTTTTTAGGGGATACAATTCCTCCTTACTATCAAAAGTCGAAAAAATATATTACTTGGAAAATTGAATACGTACGCATACGAATTTGATTGTTTTAACTGTGTGGAGTTTCAGTGTGCACAGTTTGACAAATGGAGGAATTAAATGTATGAAATTTACAATCATATCGTTGTAGCAGAACATTATTTCAAATAACGAATTCCACGTTGAGTACAGCGCGCAGCCATAACAGTCTTTATATCATCGGGAAAGGTTTCTATTAAAATCAGTTTATGTTCGTGAAAATTGAATGTATACCTAGGATTTCACGTGTATTCACATGATTTGCAGCTATAAAAATTAAAGTCAAAGAATTCGTTAAGAATCCTCAGAAGTTTGTCAACCAACCGGTAAATTTACAATTTTTCTCAAGAAATTCTATGATGGGATACAATTTTCAGTAACTCTTAACTTGGTATCATCGTAACAATCACGGCTGTTATGCCACGCACTATGATGTTGTCAAATCAATGTTTACACCGAGTTCATAACAAACCAATTATTAGCATATATCTGTGATTGAGAAATTCCGAATCTCCATGTCCTCATTTCGACAAAGAAAACGTTACTGTCATTCTCCACGAAAATCGTTCTGCAGTCATGAATCGGGGCGTGAATTCATATACATTCAACGACATTGTTTCTCATTCGTTGTAGCTCTTTAGCTACTTCGCAGCCGCGATAATTTGCAGGATGATTTCCTCGACAATTTACGCATTTGGGAGTATCGGCCCTGTCTGTGCATTTAATGTGTTGTCCAGCACATTTCACACATGCTGGTTCCTTTCCACAGTAGGATTGAGTGTGGAGGTATGGCATTTTTTGCATTGAGGGATAAGTTTGGAGGCATTCTTTAATGGCTCAATCTTTACAATTATGTTGAGAATAGCCTTAATATTATGTATTTTGATTATATCTTCGTTCTTTTCAAATGTTAACATAAATAGAGGAAGGGGTTTTTGAAAGGTTTCGGAGATTTGAGGATGGAGACAGTCTATGAAATCATTGCAAAATACGCAAGGAAGCATGAACATCGCCTCCACAAACACGAGAACCCGGAGATGCTCTACGTTTTGGACAACGAAGGTGAAATCCGACGTCTCAAGCAAAACAAACCACTGGATTTAGTTGTGCTGCGTGAATAGAAGTGCAATCGAGCTCAGTGCTAATTAATTGAGCTATATAATAAAGGGCTAGGTTTTGCTGTAAACCTACCCTCTTGGAGTGTATCTTTATCGATATGTAAAATTGCTAGATGAAATGTATTTGATTTTTCAGTTGCAATTAATAAATCACGAAAAAAAAAAAAAATTCAACGACATAAGCTCTTCTGTAATTACGCCAGAAGAAGGAAGACGAATAGAAAATTTGGACATGAATAAATCGTCCACTATTCCAGAATATACGTGATCAAACATACCAAGTTTCAAGATCATTACACCAGTATGGTAGACACCGCTTCCAACAGATTCAAATACACAGGATGTAACGGGAGTCATTTCCGATCGCTCTTATAAGCGTTCTAAAATCCATTTCCGACCTAAAGTGCCTTTTATAATTTTTTCTTCAGAGGCTTCAGTTTCCGAGTTACGTCATTTTTACGATTTTTTTTTCGTGTTTTCGCCCTTAATTCACGAAAAATTGCCATGACTTGTTCAATTTTCATGAAAAATTAAGATTTGAGATTATCGTTAGAAAGAGCGTTAAATTTTTTGTCTTTTCGATGCCTGAACATTTTTTAAAAGCAGAATTAAGGCAGCAAAACAAAGTCCAAAAAATACATGTCCTCAACATTGTAAAATTACGTATTTTTCAAACGCTTTGTAATCTAATCAGTTTTTGTAGCAAGACTGTGCAGTCCACCTAAAAACTGCGCCAAAACGTTTGGTCAAACATAAGGTGACCAAGCGTCCCCGTTTTCAGGACGCTGTCCCAGGTTCCAAAGCGTCCCCGGTTTTCTGAATCCATCTCCTTTGTCCTCGATTAATGCCATCGACAAAATTCGACACTTCGCTTATTTTTCTTCTAGTTTATTGTGCGGTTGGTATCGCTGTAGCTCTTGTACAATTACCAAAGTTGGCAATGTGCATATGGGCATGAGCACTGATTACGTTACAGTTGTCAGATAAAGGTATCCAACATTCATCCTATCGGTCGTCTGCTACGTGTATTACGCTTTTCGAGTGGATGCGTGAAATGTGCGAGGCATCTGTCTACACTGGGTCTTAAGTGCCAAAACTATTGGCGCGTCTTCTTTCAGCTTTTTGGGATTCTGCTCACCGATTTCCCACAGTGCTCGGCGCAACCTGATTTCTTTATAGTTTCTGGCTTACCGATTAGAATATTTACACCGGTATCATGAGTGGAAAATGTACCTAGCGGCGGTATACATTTAATGAATAGCTTCGGAAGGACTTTCCTCACATTCGAGACACTGCAGATCCAGGCTCTTATATCTTCCACTTAAAAAAAGTACTAACAGCACTATGAGACCTGCAAATCAGTGTTCTCGGTACCGTATAATCAAACTTTTTTAGGGGAGTGCGGAGGGGAAGCCACCCTCCTCGGAAGCCCCTATTCCTTTGCCCGATTTTGCTAGACTTTACACACAATTTCGTCGGACTTCCTCAGCAAAGTTTCCGACCCGGGTTCACCCCCAGCAAAATATGCTCACCTTATCAAATCGAGGACTCACACCGCTTCGTCTGAGAGCCAACGTGCCTCCTCGCAGCCCTGACCACACACCAATGGATTTTTACCTCTGGCGAAATTTAAAAACCAAGGCGTATGAGATCAGGATAGAGTCGAGAGCTCTCCTGATTCAAAGGATTCTCGATAGTGCAGACGACATTCGCAGAAATCATAAACAGCTCCGAGATGCCGTCGACAAACGGTTAAAACGCACACTCCAAAATGTAGGACATTTCGTACAACTCAATTTGTAAGAGAGAGACCGATTCTTTTCAATTACAAACCCCAGGGTTATTACTCAGTCGGGGAGATGTGAGTGTCCCCATTGAAATTCGAAAACTCACGAGTTAAGAATGAAAAAAACGGGTATTTTGGCGGGCAGGTACCGTTTCTGGACGCCATTTCTAATCGAAGTTGCCTCAAACATTTTTTTTTTTTACTTTACTCAACTTTCCAATTTATTATCCAATCTTCAATCCAATTTTCTTCTTGTTTTCGAGTTCACTTCACTAACACGATCAGGACTTCTTAAATTGAAGGTGCAATTTCAAAATTGATTACATCGTTTACAATAGTAAATTTCTTTCTTAAGTTCTGAGAGAATAGTATCTTATAATTAATTGAAATGTTCAACTTCAGACTACTGGAAAGGGGCTCAAAACTCCTTATTTGTTAAACGAGGAGGCCCGAGAGGATCACTATTCGATTCAGGGACAACAATATGCATAAAATCCGGCGTCAAACTCATTTCGTTGTGAAAATCCGCATTTAAATCGAAATTTATCCCCCAACTTCCAGCGTAAAATATGTGATCCGGCCGTTGAAGAGCTAGAATTTCGGTGCCACTTGTAGGCTCACAAGAAAAGAAGTCGGTTTACTGTGTTTCGTATGTCTTGTTATCATAATATTATCATCAAAATGGAATGTGCTGACCTGTACAAATGATCCCAAAACCACGTATCAAATCAACAGTTTCATTTTATTTGTATTTGCTGATTAGGTTCAATTGAACGCGGATATTTTGAAGATTACTTCAGAATCATCTAAACTTTTTACTAGCTTAATCAGGCAAGCAATGATTGATGACCAGTGTTTTCAGGTACGGTATACAAATAGGTAGGTAGATATTTATAATTATTTATTAGTGATTGATTAATTAATCCTTTTGATATAGCCAACTAACTTGAATCGTCAACTAGATGATGTTTTTGCTACTGTTTGTCCACCTAGACAGTAATTATTTCGCAACAACGGATACTGAAATAAGCACTTACTTATAGATTTACTATTATAATTAAGGGGAGGTACTTCGGAAAAGTATGACTTTCCACCCGTCGCATAATTTGTGTACATGACAGCTTGTTGGGCCAGAATTTTCGACACCATCTGTCGATGTGATAACATCGATAGCCCGAGGATGTCACCATTAACGACGCGAATACGCCAACTTCCCGCATAACAACCGGAGTAGGCGGCGTAAAGACAAATCTTGATTTAACTCATAAACGAAATTAGCGGAAGGGATTGATTGAATAAACTAAACTGCTGGAGAGGACAGGGACTTATAAGGAGCTCCCAAAAGGTGTTAGGACATGGGTGTTTGCTGCTTACCTTGAAGTTGGAGCTTTGAATGTACGGCAGCAGGCTATCGACAACCATACCGATGTCTTGGCATTCTATGGATGACCCATTTTGCAGATACGTCAGAAGATCTTGCCCCAGCGTCAGCTTTTCCTTGGTGTCCGTCGTTTTTGCCAAAAGGCCCAGATAATAGTCCATATCCTTCGCCATTTTTTGGTGGGATCTTTCACACTAAATGAACACTTTTCTTTCACTTCATTGATCCGGAAGGCCCCCCTGATAAGACGAGCTTAGTCGGCATTCACGAAACTCACACAATCCAGTGATGAAAGCATTTATCAGATTAATAACAGCCGAAAACTTCAATAAAATATAACTCAAAACTGAAAGGATGTGACTAAGAAATAAGGATGGGTGGAGGCCAAGGTTGGTTCAAAACTTGATGGAAAGAAACTTCACGAATCCACGGTCTTATCGTAAAAAACAATGATCAATCTTGATGACGTTGCGCGGATGAGAATTGCGTTCGAGTTTAACTTATTTTTGAGGATTAAAACAATAATTGGGCAAAATATTCACTTCAAATTCACTTGAAACAGTTCCTGTGCCACCATTTTCTCAAACTGGCAACTGGCTACATTCAATGCGACGACAACAGCGCTAAGCGGATGAGGCCCGAAAAATGAGCGTCCGGTGGTGACGTCATTTCATGGACGTGACGGTGGATGTGGTTTCCAAAACCTCAGGTTAGATTTGTGAACTCGATGGTGCTGCGACATGTGGATACCATTAGAACTTTCCCACTTTTTTCAACGTTGCTCCTGAGAGACGACAAACATTCACAGTTTTTTGTTGATGTTGCGATATCTGCTTTTTATTTCACGGTATAAACCATTTTGTTACTCCCAGGATTATAATTATTATCTCCTAATAATCATAAAATAATAAATTGTCGAACTTGAGCGCTCAACCTCCCATTGGATAGTCAAGAACCTCATCTACGCAGCTTTGAAGACTTGTAGCTCTCCCATTCTTGGAGTTAAAGGATGTTCATAACAGAGCTGCTAGAGCGCAGAGTTGTTTGCAGCCTAGCCAGGTGTATTCTTGTGAATTAAATTGTGATAAAGTACTCACTTGTTGAACCTGAATTAGGCTTTGTTCAAAAAGAACTTCAATATATTTTATTGAAAATGAGTATTCGGGAAACGAAGAGGAATCGCGTCCTTAACAACACAGAGTGTTCAGTAGTAATAATTATCACACCCTGAACATCTAATTGGCGGGGAATCAAGACTTGATTGCATGCTGCAGAATTTGTGGATACAGGCCGCCTCCTTGGAACGGGCACTCTGTTCACTAGTCTGCTCGCAACTTGTTGAGGAAAGGGGAACCTTTAATTGAAATATACGGACATTTTAATGCTACAAATTTCAATCTTTGATTATGGACGCCGAAAAGGTTCCCAACCCTATTCCACAGAAAAATATATTGCTTGATATTATTTTTTTATGAGGAATTCGCTACAAGAAGCTGATTCGGTATTGACAGTTGGTTAAAAAACTGGAAACGAGAGTCAAACGGCTTAATATTCATGGATACTGTAAAACTAGTTTCGAATTTTTAATTTTCGACAAAAAAGTTGTTCACCTCACATGTGAACAAAAGCTTCCGCTTCCTAGCAACTCGGAATCTCCTGACAACTTATAACTTGATATCCCTGACAACTGCAATGTAGTTCTCAAGCTATTCACCAAGGGCGCTCGCTAACTTACCGAGTATGCCACTTTCTCTATTCAAAGTTTAAATTTTAAACTTTCCTCTATTATTTCTACTGGGCTTTTCATATTCTTTGGAAATAAATCTTGAGAATAAACATCCTCTTGTTGAGTCCTTGGAAACAAATGACTGAGATAAGTCGGTGATAAGATCGATTTGGAATGATAAGATTTCGAGGCCGACTTCTCAGATCCGTTTCCTTATAGAGGGAACTAGAGGGGGTGAGAACGAGTGTGGTGATGTCATAACATTCAAACAGAACAATACTTTTATTACCTTTTTGGACAGTATAGGAGACTCCCGTGACTAGCGAATTCTTCATTGACAGATTCCACTTACTTGTTACCGATTGCTGAGATGGAAGAAGAAACAGATCTGTCACAACAGTTCCTCAACATGCCATTCGTTATATGGGAAGTTGGTAAGAATACTTGATGTCCATATTCTTGTTATTAGCACATATGTACTTTGACGCCGTAGGCAGTGAGCCTGAAGACCCATACAGATTATTACTTACACGAACAGTGCAACTCAAAAGTACTAATAATAGAAAAGGCTTCATAAAACTATCTCCTTCCAACAATATATGTTAACCTTATAGAGCTTTCTTAGTAATAACACGAGTTCCTCCCACGAAATCACCAATGTACCTCTTTGACTGAAAGTAATTCATTCGCAGGTTCCATCTAATCCTCTCAAATTTTGGACTGGGAGGTTTAGGTAAATAGTAATTCAAAGTTGGTTTTTCTTTTGTTATCTAATGATGCAAAATCGTTGGTGTTCGGATTTCCCTGAAATCGCTTGTGATAAGGAGGAGGAAACAGGGCTCCAGTTGAAGAAGAGACCAGGCGTACGTTTGTTTCTACTACGTGTCCTGTACATTCGTGGCCGAAATGGAGGCAGTGTGTTTGAAGTATCGAAATTGGTTGGGTCAAAAATTATTCTAGTTTGCTCCACAAACATTGGAAATTTCGAAGCGATGATTTTGGATGTAACATTGTCACTGTGTCTCCTCATGTGAGATTAGTGGTTGGATGAAGACTCGAAAGTATTTTGGCAGGGGGTCTGAATGCGCTGACTACTAGCTTCCATAGTGACCACATTCTACCTGCTGTTCAGAGTCAAAGGGCTGATATTTTGGATCTGACTACTAGTCCACAACAACGAACTTTCCTTAAAACAGTCAGCAAATTAACTACATGCAACACATGCGGCAAGATTTTCATACTGCTGAGGAATCAAAATTTGACTTTGAAGATTAAATCCGCGATAGGCTACCCAGAGTGAGAAGCCTATTTTCTAAATCTTAGGTTCAAACGCTCCGTGCTGGCTCTTATCAATTTTTGATTGTCTATTTAACCATCCTCGTCACATCACTCTGTATCCCACATTCTGTCTTATATTAAAGTTTTCGAGTCGAATATGAGTTAAATAAATCTAAGTAGCGAGTTGTATTCATTATTTTCCTGTCTCCAATGCTCGCATCTTAAAAAAAAAACATCCTAAATCAATCCTTTTAGTAGTGCCTCTTTGTTTTAATGTAAAAACGCGAATAAATTATGCTGAAATGTGTAAAAAAAATATTTGTTTCTGCTACCTTTAACTTCATACTGTATCCAAACACAATAACTTCACGGTTATGAAGACCAATAATTATTGGTCTGAGAGTCCTTAGTGGTCTTAAGTTTGGCGTGACCATCGGGTAAGTAGGTTAAGGGACACGAGTGCTTGAATGTAGGTTCGTGGAAGTAGGCTCCAGCTACCCTCTCGTCTTAATCCTAGAACGTGAGCGGAAATGTCGATTTTGAAGGAAAAACATTTGCCATCCCTCTAAAATGAACAACTACACATAAACACATTCAAATAAACCAATAAATCCCAAGGATATAAGTCAAGTTAATAAATTAATTACTGGAGTCTTAATTTTTGATAAAACACTGTTAAATTCTGTGTGGGTTTTCGTTATTATCTAGGACATAACAGTTATAAATCGAGATGAAACATCACCAAAATTATATGTTTTAAAATGTAAGCACTTGTTCGTCTTTGTCGTACATGTTATGCTTTTCAAACGTGCTTTGTTTTTATTAATTTTGATTGCAAAAATTTTGTACGATTGCTTTTTGATTTTACTCCTGACGATGATCGTTTAAATTCTGATTTCCAGGCACAACCTTCCTCGTTAATTACGGCTGGTACTTATTTGGATTGATCGTGCTATATGGAGCCTTCCGTCACAAGATTGAAGCCTATTACATGAAATGGCGCAGACGTCGGGATGAATTTGAATACGCAGCCAAATATCACAAAGGTAGGTAAATGAATACACAATTGGCAGTTCGTGGTTACCCATTGACAGTTTTTGTTAGAAGTAGATAAACCCTCCGCCCCTTTTGTCTGTACCTGCTTAGAAATTATTGATCCTTTTTAAATTTGAATTTCTTAATTTAAAATGTTTTTCAGATTCTGATCTGGCTAGGAGTAGAATGGAAGGTATGATTCTAGCAAGAGAGAAGTTGCAACGTGAACACGAACTGAAAGCTGCAGAAGCTGAACGTAAAAGACTAGAGGTGATTCAACTTTCACGTTGTTTTTTGTGAATGGTTTAAAAAAATCATCAAAATAAGAAAATGGATTAAGGATTTTAAAACGGATTGACTTTTTTTCCGTAAGTGTTTGAGCTTTTTTAATAGAATCTGAAGAATCGAGAAGAGTTTCATGGCTTTTAATAACATTTTGCTTCCATTTCTGTCCGCTTGTAAGTTGTCGAAGTCCCTCGAAGTGATCCTCGTCGGATCGGACTATGTGAATTGGCCTCTAGAGGAACCTAGTAGTTTCAAATGTAGCTAAGGACTGGTACTGTTTATTCATTACATTAGCTCATTGCTTTCCAACCTGAGGATTGTTGATTTTAATTAGAAATGTATTCAATTTATTTCGGCAGGGTTCACAAAACCCGTGCCTTAATGGAATGTACTAGGTCTCATATGATCCTCCCTAATTTCATTAACTTTAGTCCAGCAGTTTGGAGAATTTGTGCGGCAGATGCCTGGATATTTTTAGAAAGGAAGGAGGTTAACCCGTTTTCTCGATCGATTGCTAAGGTTCATTATTGGAAGTAAGGAGTAAACCAAAAAACAAATCCGTACATAATGTCCCCATCTGAGCAGACTTTTTTCCTTATTTGTACGTATTTATGTACTTCCGTACCTTCCCTATCTAACTTCGATGCATGGAGAATTTAATTTTTACTTTTCCTAATTTTACAGAGGGAAGAGAAGAAGAAAGCTGAACTGGCAGCTGCAGCAAAGGAGGGTGAAGGTGGTTACAGACTGGGGACTGGAGGATCATCTACCTCTGGTGCCTCGTCTTCTACCAAAAGTCTGAGAGCTGGTAAAAATATTTGATTAATTCGTATTCTGAAGTGATTTAACATGTATATATAAGTAAACCATTCACCCAGATTTAAAACACGTTCTGATTCTCACATTTGTAGACAAAATCTGATTTCGTGTAAAAGGTCTAGGGTTTTCAAGTAATTCGTCGAATGTGCTGCAGAAATTCTGTAATGTATGTACATACTGCATATGCAGTACAAGAACTGTGGAGCTGTCAATATCTCCTCATTGAGATTGGGAGCGACCCCTCATTTTGCAAACCAGCATATTATCGATCCTCCGTCTTAGTAATCCTTCCTGTAGGTCACACGATCTTCTTGGACGAATTTACATCTCCCAGGTTAGCTTACGTATTTACGGTTTGAATTTTCTTCCTTCCCTTTCTAAGGGATATCAAAGGCGCAAAGAAACAAAGCAAACCTGAGAGATTGTGTAAAACTTCTCTCAAGAGGTCCTTCAAGTTCTGCCCGTCTAGAAAACGTGGGAATGAAATATTTGACGGGGTGAACGGTTGGTTAGGAAAAATTTAGTGACCATGAATTAAACTGATGGGTTCATTGTTGAGAACTCGTGGGAAGAAGCGGTTGATGTGAAATTTTTGAAATCTAATCCATAACCATTTGGAAACTAACTGAAACAGAAACTTGTTCAAGTTATAGTAATGAATTACCTCCTCAACGAGTGTTTCAATGAAGAATCATTCTGTTTTTCAGACTACTTCCCACTGATGGGAAATACAGGAACTGGAGGTTACAAAGCACCAAAGAAGTCTTGCTGCAAGAAAGGCGGAGGATGTGGTTAAATTTCTTCAAGTACCTACAAAATTCGCGGATAAAATTCCAGTTTGTTCTCCTCAAGCCCGAGTAACTTAATTGATTATGGTAATACGTACAACTATGCAACTAATTGTAGGTATTATGATAATTTTTTGTTAAGTAAGTGCAATAAAACTCAAATCGATGTTTAATGTTTGACAATATAATATTTATTAACACTTATGCTATTTTATTTATTCGTATCCCAGTAATGAGTAGAAGGCTTTCTACCTTTTTATACAAAATAAAATTAAGGAAAGTCAAACGATGGTACTTCAAGCTTGGTGTTATGTTCAACTCTCTAGGTCAAAACGGTTGAGATTTGTACGTATATCTTTTGAAATGATTAATAATTTAGAATGTAAGCTTTCCAGAAAGATTAACGGCACAGAAATGCAGTAGGACTTGTTCCTGGTTACATCAACGCCTTCTAAAGGTGAATCGACCTGTATTGCGGATGTTTCGCGCTTTTTTATAGCGGGTAGAATGGAAATATGGCCGTGTTGAAATTGATGTGGGATTGTTACCAGTGGGATTAATATGTTAGACCATTTTCCCCGAACACCCTGAAAATGCATGCATGGAAAAAAATATGGATTTTACATTTGCGCATGCTTATGCATTAATTGCAGTGCAATTAAATTTATAGGTGACCATTTCTTGAAAATTTCATTACAATTGGATGAAAACTCTAAGAATTATTATCGTTAAAATCTGCGGCCACACAAATGAAACAAAAATTGTTCAGAATGAACAAAAATGAGCGAAAATATTGAGTTTTGTGACAAAAAACCTACCGAAAATAAAAACAAAGCTTCCGCTACCTATGGGTAGACTCCTAGCTAAATGCTTCTTTATAACCTGTCCATAAAGATTAAATAAAATGAATCTAAGCATTTATAATTTCTGATAGTAGTCCAACGATTGCCCAGTTTCGCAGTGGAAGAATGTGAGGATAGAGAGAGATCTTCAAACGAAACGTTAAAGATTTTCCGTACGGGAACAGAAAAATAGTTAGATTCATTATAATAAAAGGATGCTGGCGGTCACTCTTCTGGCAACTCCACGCGTCGAAAGCGTATACATTTATTTCTAAGATGTATCTGAGATAATTCAGTAATTTTTACAAACGTCTATTCTATTTTGTTGTTTTCAAATACGAGCACAACACCCTGAACGTGCTTCCCAATTTTAGCGTTTAAAGTTCAAATAATTTGGATGAAGATGAAAGATGTTATGGAGTCCGATTTATTTCAATTTTCAAAATGTGTATACTTGCAACAGGTAACATAATTCGAAGGAAATTGCAGGTGGTCCTATGAAAATTGGTTGAAGAAAATAATATCTTATAGAGAACGCGTTACACAAAAAAATTTATTCAAGAAAACAACAACATTATAACAATAGATTTGTTTCATAGTTCGAGCCTAAATCAGGTTTTACAATAATAAATCTTTCAACGAACAAAAATAAATAATCCTTATAAAACAATCGATACAAACAATATTGCAGGGAAATTAAAATAAATATTTAAACACGACATTTAAAAAAAGTACAGTCTGTCTCATTGTCTTACAGTTGACTAAATTGTTCACACATCCGAGTAGGTATTTGTGACTGGTGAATTTTTTTAGCTAGGTTCAGCAGCCTGATACTAAGAAAAAATAATACAACGGTAGTAAACCATACTTTCATTAAAATACTGTTGGCAGAGTTCTTTGAAACAGTAACTTAAATGACAAGTACAACTTAACAAACCGAAACCGCCCGTAGAAAGGTAAAGATGTATCAATATTGTTTCACGAAATTCCAACATTGGGGTACACCAACCAGCCCTGAGACTTGCTTCATTCACTATTTTGCATCAGATTTCGTTCTGAATAGCTTGGACAACTAGACATACGAACCAAGAAATTTGTGTCACTATTTTCATCTCCAATATTCCTTTAAACAAATCAATTTTATCAACTTTTGAGCAAATGTGTAGGCATAACAGGCATTTCGTATCAATGCATATGCAATTTTTGGAGCATTTGATTAGGTTTTGAATGTTAAGTACATTTCGGAAACAAACTCACTCTTTCCTTCTTGTTGTTTGATTTTTCATAAAAGAATAAATTTGTGAATACTGTTCTCAATAAAAATGTTGAATTCCAATCCCTTTTTTCATTGCTTTAGTCAATGGGAGTATGAACTCTACCTTTTCCAGCTACCACAACTCCCATTTATTCTTCCCTGTGTTTCAAATAGATTCACGAAGCGAAACAACGAAATCTTACCAGCACTTCCACAGTTTGATAAAAACTCTAGAGAATTGCTTCAGTTGGTTGGAATGCAAATTCATTCGTTGGGCAGCGTTCAAGAAATTTGTCAGTTGTATTTACAAGCTCATAAGGTGAGACAAAAAGTGTTTAAGAAGTTTTGCAACTTAGCATACTAGGTTGAAAATAAAAATAAATTGTCCGAAAAAACAACGCAGTTCTCCATTTACCGACCAACACTCGAGACTATACTGTTAGTGTCGGAATTCAGGGATGCGTCAAGTACCCCAATAAGGATTTCCATGGAACTTGGAACAGTCCGTTCATAGCTTCATTCTCTATAAAATTTCGCGATCAGAGTCAATTCTGGTAATTGATTCAAATAGCGAATTGTTGCATGACCTGTTTAATTTATTTTTTTTAAAGATTTCATGGACAACACTATTAAACTTTCGTTGTTACTGGAAAGGAGAGATCACTGGATGGCTGAACGTACGAAAGTTTACAGTTCTGCGCAGTATGACAAAGATCCAATAAAACGAATGTAAAAACGTCGTCATAAAAAAATCAATTTTCCTTAAAAGTGCACAAGGCAACTGGAAACACAATAGGCAATAGATAAAAAAGTGAAAAACTATAAAAATGTACGTCAATGTCAGCCTTTTATGTTATTTTATTCAATTTACTCGATCGTCAAATATTTACTGCTATAGAACATAGCAGAAAGTGTTTGTAAAGTAACGATTTCAATCCACGTTACGTTAGGCACTTGAAGTCCAAATATTACAGATAGCTAGGTAGGTAGTTTACAGTCTTTGAAATGGATTTAGTGCGCTCCAAAGAAAGTAACACCATTTTGAAGACGAAAAAGCTAAAAATGGAAGTAGCTACTGTTGACTACTGATAAACCCTATCGAGACAAGATTGTGTATTCATATCAGAAACCAAATGATTAGGTGCTAATAACAATTTTCTAGGGCTGATCTTGTGATGGCAAAATCCACTTCTTCTTGTTACACCTAAAGCGTTCAACTAAACGGGAAACTAAACTTTTGAAAAACATTCCGAAATCGTACGAAAAAGAGAGGCGGTCCTCATCGTGCGTAAAACTAAACATTGAGTAAAAATTCCAATATACCAACCATTATAGAACATTTTTGTGCGACTTGGCAAGACAATCTTGCATACACAAATTAAGACACGTCCCTCAATCAGGTAGGAGATACATCAGGGGTACCAATGCCGAATCAAAAATCAACATACTCGTACTTGTTAGTAAGTGAGTAATAATTTTAGCTAAAGTACTTTCTCATTTATTAGTAAAGCCTCGGTACAGCAACTGCTCGAGCCAAGTTTCACTTGAAAATTCAAGCAGCAGGAAATTCTGTTTTATGAAATACTGTTGATTCACGAACAGTTCTACATCCCCAAGTCTCCACGAGAAAGAATGAGGGGTGGGAGAAAGCTACGCTTCTCCTAGCTCTTGGAGACGACAATCAGGAGATATAACGATTTTCTAATTATTATAAGAAGCATGCTATGATATGATGCCCAATTTTCAGGCAATATTGATCACTTAACTTCGAAAGTTTGCCTTATCAGAATTGGTGGAAAAATATTAATAAGGCATTTAAACTTTCAAGAACAAAACAATCTCTCAGAAATAACTGTCATTTCGTGAAACCCAAAATTTAGAATATTTGCAAGAATACTGATTCACACTATTAAAATGTTATAATTTGTTGACCACTATGTTCCAATAACAGTTATTTCCGAACCCTGATGAACTCGGTTTGTACTCAATTGTTACAGTCTTAAATCAGGACCTAGTACAATGAACAGAATAGGAGCCGATTGATAAAATTTGACAGCCGAATCTCCGAGTAACTAGCCATTGATTTGGGCTGGTCAGTGACTCGTGTAGTCGGAGATTCACGGTACTCAACTTTACTGTGGAGGTACTTTATGAGGGCCCCAACCGTGGAAACATTTAGTGAACCGTTTCGACTCTTTCCCTTTGAGGGTGAGGAATAGCTTTCGAGGGTTTTCAGGTTGCTTGACTCGCATGTGCTGGATGTAAACCTGGAACAAAGAATTATAGAAGACACTCAATGTCAGTCATAATACGCGCTGATAATTTGCCAAACATTCTTAATAAGGCAAAGGATCTGATTGGGAACAAATTAAATTAAAGGGAACGAAAGAAGAATCAAATTGAAAGTCATTAAAGACCGATCATATACTCGAATTAACCAATTGGCATCTTCCACTCTAACCTTAGGATCTGAGTTGGAGTACTGTCATTTTCGGTTCTTGTAGTTCAAAATCTGTTGACAGCTTAGCGGCACTGTTCTAACAATCTATCATCAACGGTTTATAAAATCACTGGACGACAACCAACAAGGAACGAGACTAAAGGTGTTGAGTGGATCACGCAAGTAAAAATGGAGATTTCTTTTATGATTAAGCGAGAGGCACACAACCACACTTCTTGTGGTGATCAACATTTGGTCGACCACAATCCACCAGCAGTTGAACCAATGTTCTTGTTGGAACATCCGTCAACAGAGTCTGGCGGACGTTTTGGCGTGATGTACCAAATAGCAGTTATACCAACTGCTGAGTCGCAGTTATCCGTTTGGAACAAACGATTGTAAAGGTGGATGATATCAATATTTTCAAATTTTGTTGGCAAGTTATTACTTTTGTAACATTTGCCTAGTAGAAGTTCCTTTGCATAGCACACAAATCAACGTAGAACCCACATTCAAGTCCTTGGACGCTTTCAATAGCTATTTAGGTGGAAAAGTTTTCATGGTGATCCGGATTTAGTGCCCTTATAGCCATTATAAAGTCACCAGAAGCAACTTCCATGTCGATAGGTGGTAGGTTATGTTATAGTAGATGTGTCACATAGTTTTTATCGTATTTTCACTAAATCAATAGCTCTATTGAAGATTCATGAAAGATAGCTCTATCTGTTGATAGCTCTATCTTTCTGTTGGATGTTTATACGATGAATTTAAGATAAAGAGACACTTCTTCACATTCGACGTCAATAATGGTAGAGGAGTAACCTTAATATTGCGTTACATGCACCTATCTGAGGACACCTCGAGTGTCTGAGCCTTTGGAAACACGGAGCGAACGTTCGACTCTACGATAGTTAATAGGGCAGTACCATTCTCATGGGAACAATTAGATTCAAACTCAAGCAGCACATATAAAAAAAGGGGCTAGATCATAACACAGGGAAGAAATGATTCATGAAACATCGAAAACTTTGCTTTCAGTGGCAAACTCTAGAGGTTTAGGGTTACAAAAAAAAAAAAAAAAATGAAAATACATAAACGAAATTAAAATAATAATGCCTTGAAAACATCGAATTTCTACCTGTTTATAACTTCTGGGTAAAATTTACCTGTGCTGATTTGTAAGCGAGCTTTACTTCGACTTCACTGCATTTTGCACCAAGCCATAAAAACACTTGTTCGCCATTGTCCAAAATCATAATATCGTCATCGGCTAAATCGTCCTGAAACGCAACACATATATTCATTAATACAATGGAACCTAGGTCCCTCAAACAAAATGTACTCGTATCTGTATGGTTTGCGAATCGAAGGCTAATTGATGATTTGGGTCATGGGAGTTTGAAGAGCAGTAAGGTCAATGAGAGATATTAGGAACAAAAAGAAGTTTGAAATACGAACTGCACCCTAAGAAAATTTGGTAAAATTAGTAATCTTCTACCTGGGAATTTACAATTGGCGCGAGTAACACACTTGATCATTGTAACGTTCTCAACGGCTTAATTAACAACAATAACTAGGCTGTCTCAATTTTCAAATTCAGTAGTTATATAAATATTTGAAATTGCAATACTATTGGGGATGTAACTCAAATACCCTATCACTAATCACCCCACAGTTTACAGAGTATATTTGAAATACCTGGAATTACTCTAATCTTTTTTAATGGTAAAAGTGGTTGATCTTCACAACTAGCAATTTACCTGACATTAAGAATTATGAAAAGCATCTTAGGTATTTTTGACTATTAGTTTTAATGAAAATAACGGAATAATAATTTATTGAGAATAACTACTGAAACTTGCATCCTATCTTAAAGGAGAACAACTTACTTTAGTGGAAGAGATTTCCACGAAATTCCTGATTCCTAAAGGATATAAAATGGTGCCATCAGGGTGACTCATTTGAGAGGAATAATTTTTATTCTGACAATTCAACTGTAAGGATTTGTTTATCAACAACACCACGATGGAGAACTGATCATGACTTCTATGGAGCGCCCATTTAGTCACAGAACTCGTTCAGTATCGATGGTGCTCCGTTCCTTCAAGAGTTCTCCACCATTCAGGATCAGTTCATCCAGTTCTGGGACTTTTTCCAGGATTAGTCATTGCCTTCCTTTATCATTTCGATTTAAGATCTTATACAAGCATGTCTACTGTAGGTATGAATGATTCCATAGATTCTGATGAGTTGATTATTGGGTAATACTAGTTCTGAAGACGGTTCTGAACTTATCAAATTCCCTAACTTTTTAGAACACGATTCCGCCTGGAACCGATTCGGCATCTTAAGCCAAACATATCTTAAATGCACATTTTTACAAGACCTCGCTTGGTATATGGGCTGAAGTTCAGAATAGGGGGCTCCTCCTGATAAGAAGAATATATCGATGTGTACTAGGATCGATGTTTTTATAGGATCATAATATCGATACCGCTGCCATGTTGGATTGCTTTGCACAACCACCTTCGAGCAGCTGAAGGCCCGCCATCTTTCCAGCTTCTATTCAACATTTCGTTCTTGAACCATTACAACTGTCAACCTTCTATTTGTCCAACTGATCTATACTTTACTAGAAGGATTGATGTAGGATATTTTTTTTGCTCTTGAGATGCGAGCGGAGCGAGCATCCAGACCAGCAAACTAGACAGAACACACATCGTGAGTCACATTATGCACGAATTGAACCTAGCTAAGGCTACTGTTGCTGATTGGCGCAGTTTTTTTTAGAGAGGTTTGTGTGGATTTGTTGGCGAGTGATACGGACATGGTTTGAGGTGAGAATAAGATAGTTGAGAGCAGTTGTAGATGTCAGCCGAGATGTTTTTTTTCCTTCCAGACGCGTAACCTACGTATTTCACTATGTTCATTTCCCGCCATTTGCTACTTAAAAGTTCGTTATTTTCCGCCATATTCAAAAGTTGCAGTTTGTAGAGGTAACGCGTATCATCGATTTATATATCGAAAGCGAGGATCGATATATAGACATCGGGTTACGAAGGTCTTATCAGGAAGGGCCCCCTATAATGAACTTCTACCGGGGTATGTTATAAATCAAAATTTATTTTTTTAAATTGTCGAACCCTAACTGATATAACAACGGGCAACTTAAAATGAATGCATACACAAGAATACACGTTGACGTACAAATATCGTCTGCACTTGCACAGATGAGCCACCTTTGGCATAACAGTGCCAGGCACAGCCCAAAGAATCCCATGTTCATAACTACCACGATTTTAATAATTTAATATTTAATAAGGTAGATAATTTTGTATGCTTCCCGAACATAATAATAACTAGAGATTAGTAATACTCACTTGACAGAAATCCGAACACTTTTCTGAAACAGTGAAATAACCTTTCTCGTTGGAACATCTAAAGAGGCGAGAGAAGTCCATGAATGTTGCGTCTGTTTCGTAGGGTTTTTTCCCACCGAGAGCCACCCAAAAGAAGTTGTCAGGTTCTTCTCCTTCGTTTAAGACTTGCAGTGTAATCCACGGCTGTAAGGGACAACAGTGTGATGTACATACAGAGTGAACTTGCAAAATGATAATGATAATGATACTCAAGGAAACAAACCTATTTGCAATCTCGGCACGCCTAAAACAAGGTGGCCATATTTATTCGCTCTCTTTCCCCATTAATGTTACCCAAAGGCAAACATGTGACTCTTGGGGCACAAAAATATTGATATCTCTGACTGAGTTCGAACTCGAGTCCTTAATTCTGAGAGGAAAGCTCCCTTTAGTTGCAACACTCCAACGGGAGCTACGAGGCTATCTGGGGAATCAAATACCAGCCGCCTCGGCTGGTTTGAAGACGGACGAAATTACATAGTGACACTGCAGCCTACTGGCTCAGCAGATGCTCGCTGGAATAATTCAGCAGTTACGACTTAAATGAGTGAGGATGATGTTTAGAGCCTTTTGAAATGGGAGGGATTTATTAATTACTGCTTCGAACTATTTTGGGTCCAACTGCCTGAGCCAACTGGTACACCTCAAAAAGTAAATGAAGGTTCTTACGCTATTGAACATTTCATCAGCTATCTCTCCGATCAATCGAACATCATCAGGGTTAGCCTTAGATCCAATCCAAACGTAGACAATACCCGAAGACTCCTCAGAATCAAAAGGTACTTTGAGAATGTAGCTGAAAACATCACACAATAAATTTCAGTTTATAAATAGTTTTAAACCAAATTTTTAAACATTTTCCACCACCAAAAAAGCCATAATTCTTATATATAATTATTTAATCCATTGAAGATGAAATGTGTACCAAAAAGCTGAGTTCAAGAGTGTAGCATCAGGTTTGACTTGAACAAGGCGCGTACAAAGAGCACCGCCATTAGCTCGTAGATGGTAAAACTCAATGGGTGGAGGCTGATCTTTGATTTTAGGAGCATTTCTTTTCCCAAGGTGTATGACGAACTTGCGCTTGAAATGTGCTAAAAATTTCATGTTCTCCTGCTGTTGGTGAGTTCTGACAACTTCCAATTTATCACCAAACAAGGATTTGAACTTCTTCTGTAAGCTGAAACATGAGTCAATAAAAATCAATAAACTTTGAAATTGGGAACTTAATTTCATAAAGAGTAGTCTGTATGCCTGTCAAAAAAGTTTAGACTGTTGCTTCCAGCTTTTGGTACAATACTAACCTAAAAGTGAAGGTGAGCCAGCCCATGTTACCAGCCTCCCGCCCCTGCCAGAAGTACACAACATACTGGAAATCATCTTCAACGTGTTCTCCTTTCTCAGCTTCTTCATCTTCCACTTCGGCTGGGATCCAGTAACGGAACAGGAGAACATAACAATCTCCAGAATAGAAATGACCTGAAATCGATGATTTAGTTTAGAAAAATACACATCACTTTGTTTTTCGTTATCATACCAACTTTCTTTCAACTAACCAACTTGGATTAAGTTGTTGATAACATTGCAGTATGATTGCATAAGACCTCCAGATAGACTTCCTGAGTTTATATGATAAAATATATGTAGAATTATTACTATGTAGTTTGCCCTTGGGGCTCACTTTTCACCATTACTGAAAATCCTCATTAGATTAGATAAGAAAAATAGAATCATAATTTCACAAATTGATGATTGGACAGGTTGTATGAGTGTTGTCTGTAACGTTGTGTATAGAACCATACGAATCTATTCCACCAGCAGAAATGGACCAAGTTCTGGCAGTGATGAATCAGGATTTTCTAATAAAAAAAGGTGAATCAGAGAGTAAAGTGTTGAATGTATGTTTCACCATTCTCTAATATAAGCAGTTTCTTATATATCATTACCAAGCTCTTCTTCTGGCAGACGAACGAATTTTTTGCCTTCTAGAACAAAAGCTTCCATCGTATCCAGGTCATCATTCCATTCTTCCATCAACTGCTGTGCTTCAGATGACAACATGGCTGGTTGTCTTGGGGTAAATAATGCTGCCAAATCAGCCTGTAAGAACATTGAAGTGTGAACTCAATTAACCCAGAATATAGTTCCAACAATGATTATCCTGAAAGTAAGTACTACCTTCGTTTCCTGTTGCCTAGCCCATTTCGTTAAGTCAGCTCCCGTCTTCATCACTGATTCTGCAGTCCTGGTGAAGTCGACTGGTATGACTTCATCCCAAGCCGGGAACTTTGCCTTAAATAGCTGCAATTCTGTACCTTCCTGGACTCGGGTAACCGTAGCTTGAGGACCACGTTCCATCATTGTGAACAGTTCTTGAGCAAGCTTGATTGCTGCTGCACGGACGAGTCTTGTGGATTTCTTACCAAACCTTTCAACAATACATTAATTCAATGTAATACCATTTCTTTATTTGAACGCTATCACAGCTAAATTAAAAAAAGAAATGAAGCCCTGAATGAGCAGTAGGTTACAATTAATAGGTACTTAGCATTTAAAACTAGGTCAATTGATAAAGTTAAACACCTACATTATTTTTTATTAAATCTCATCTATCTTGCAGTCTACGGCAGTAATACATATCGGTTTAAAATAAAAAGCTTCTAGAAAGTGATCTTACCATACGAAAACGTCGAGGTAGCAATCCAGAATGTAAACATTCTTTGATTGCAAAAGATTATGGTCTAGTTTATTGTGAGGTAGCTCAACTTGAGGGAGTTCAAGGTAACCCATCCCCAACTTCACTTGGTACAATCTGGGTTCTTGTGGATTGAAGTCTTCACTCACGTGTTCCTGAGTAAACATAGGAAAAGCTCTGTAATTATAGAAGTACCTGATAGCTAACCAAAAGAAAATATTTCTTGCTCCAACGCACAGAAATCCCTATACATAGTTTCGTCAGTCGGAGAAATACGCAGCAAGAATAGTGTTTTGGCATTCAGCAAGTCTTTCAGAGGTTCATACCTTTCCATTGAATAGGGAACGATTTGTGCGTGGAGGAAAAGTTATGATTATATTTTCCCAACCAATGAGTCTAGTGAAAAATTATAATTATGTGGAACTAAGGCTATATATAGTAGGTATGTTTCTTGCTTCAACTAAAGCCGTTAGGTCCAACTTTCTGTTCAGTGAATTAACATTCTTTTCTAAGAATGATCAAACAGCACTACGAATATGGTGACACTTACTTCGATCTGTTCATCAGGAGGTTCACCGCTTTCAATGCCTAAAGCTTTCCAGAACTCGGAAGTTTCTTCGTCGAGAAGTTCGTTCACTAGGTCAGCTTTGTTTTTCCTCTCATTTTTATTGATTTTCTCAGCCATCAACCTGCAATACGAGAAAAAGAGGGACAGTAAAAATAAAGATTGAAGGGACACCATCATGTCTTCAAACTTATATATAAATGGAAATTTGTATATCTGTCGATCTGGATTTGAAGGATCAAAATGTACATGTCTATTAAATCGGAACTTCAAAGCTTAATCGTGCTTCCTTTACACTCTCCCGCTCCATATTATTTTAACATAATATTCAGCATGCATCAAGAAGACTGTCGCAATACGAGCAAAATGTACGAGACTCTTGGGTACGGATCAGAGGGACTGAGTTGGTGGTAACGCCGCCATTTATCAGATGCCCTAGATACCACCACCGACTAGATAATCTAAATCTAGTAATTCTACTAAAATAAATTAAATTTGAATATCTGATGGACCATAAAAATGTCTTCAAACTTATATATACTACGTGGTGCAGGAAAAATTAAAAAGTATAGGACTAATGGAACAGGGATTTCAGAAATATTGTTCTTACCTTGCTTTGGATTTGAAAGTGTTCTTAGCTTTCGGCCCCCACCAAATGAATATTTTTAGACCAGCATCTAGTATGAAGACGTATCGAGGGTCGAGACTTTCATAAGTTGGAGGGACGGGCTCGAGGTGAATCCCTGTGCCTGCCCCATGAATCCTGTACAACCTTGTGGCGTAGGTCTGCGGAAATGAAAGAAAAATCAACTTGTGCGAAGATGACATGGAAATGAGTATTTGCAGACCAGAAGAGCGTTAAAAGAACAACATATTGAGTTGTTTCGAGGGCCCTACAACGAATATTTTTTCTGTTCTTTAGATTTATTATATTTACATTGGCAACACTATTTTCAGTAAATAAATAAATAAAATCTTGGTTTTCATACCCTTTCATTTGCATTCAATTTGAATAAAACAATGGAAACGTTAATTTTCAATATACTATTGTCATCCGAATCCCTTCGAAAAAGGGAGTAATGCATGTAACGTTCATTATTATCCTTGAAAACGATAAATAAAATTGAATTTTCGACTTTTTCGATAGTTATTGTTTTAATTATTTTTATTAGGATGAACGGAGGAATTTTCAAAATTTTGTTCCACATTTACGGAATGTTTCTCAATAATTATTTTCACGAACGCACCAAAAACCTCCCATCCTCTTCATCCACATTGATTCTGGAGGAGTGGTTAACCTCAGCCACACAACAGGTCCTTGACGGTTAAAGTGAATGCAAAAATGGATACATGCATCACAAGAGAGTATTAAAGTGACTCCAGACACTTATAGTTCTTATAAAGAGGAGAGTTCAATGAAAAACATTTCAGTCACGCATCGTGTGACCCATCCATGATCGAATGGGGAACATTTTTCCAAAACATCATACCAGTTACATTTGTTAACTGATGTTGACATTAGAGCACGTTGCGACCAAAGAAATCGTTGACTTTCAACACGAACAACTTGAATAATATTCTTCTATTAAAACAAAGATTTGTTGTATTAATTTTTCTCGAGTTTTAGCACATTTCGTTGAAATTTAAGAACAACTATCATCATAACTTAGAGCTTTAATTTTTAAATGGCCAAGATGGAATGTAACTTTAACGATTTTTACCAGTTTTTGGAATTTTTCTTGGGTTTTTCTTATTAATTTAAAATTTTCAAAATTTGACCAATTTGATTTGGATTTTTGGGCGGAAAAATGATCAAAATTTGGAATGACCAATTTGTTTATATATTTTTTGTTGCGTTGAATCCAGGAATCATTTCACATTGCCTCAAAATGAATTTCGATGAAAAAAATTAACATTTTCATTTTAAATTTATCGAACGGAACGTAATGCTTCATTTCCTACGAAAATTCAGTAGGTACAAGTTATAGTTCAATCACCTAATCCGTTTACACTTTGGGACATTAGGAGAGTAAAACCGAGGAAGGATGTGGTTGCAATGCTCCGGCTGAAAATTTGTAAGAAAAATAAGAAAAACTAAAACAATTTAAAAAAAAAAAAGAAGAAAATCACCATATCTTCAACTGTGTAAAATCCGCTCTGAGTCCTGCCACCTTCAATGTACACCAATTCGTTAGGGAAAAGACTTAGAAATTCCTCGCTCTCGTCCCCTTGTTCTTCCCGGATCGTCCGACACTCAGCGCCGAGATAGTTTCTCAAATTAACAGCATGAATTGCAGCGCAAGCTCTTTTGTCAAGCTGAGACAGAAGAAACGAACGATACCGATGAGAGCAAGTACAAATACCATTATGAACAATGCTATGTACATATGTTTAATGCAGCTTTTTAAAAGTATGTAATTAATGTGAACACACATCCAACAGTACTAACTTACCGTGGCTTTTTCTCCAATCCAGAAATATATTTGCCATGTGAGGTTTCCAGAATCGTCGAGCGAGGTTTTCAGAATAATGTAGCAGTCAGCTTGAAAGAATTTACCATGCACGGCTTCTTCAACCATGTTGGGCAAAAAGTTTTCAATCTCCCAGATAGTAAGTCCCGGGATTTGGCCCGCATCTTCGTCAAATAGTTCTGAGTAGTCCATCGGGGGTTTCTCCAAGCTCTCGTCCCATCGTTTAGGCCTGAAATAACCAGAGGATTAGAATACGGAGACATCTCAATATGATAGCTGAATAGCTAGCTTTGAATGACTAGTGTCTGGTGCTGAAAATATAATGGTATAGGTTTGAATATCGAGAATAAATCTAGAACCACCAGGCTGGCAAGGGAATGTCGTGGCGGAAGTTCCCTCTCCTCTACTTCTCTGTTGGACTTCAAGGATTTTCTCAGAAGTAGAAGCAAGAAAGAATTTTTGTTGATATGGAGGACATAATTTTTTTATTTTACGCATAGACCAATGCAGGGATGAAAAGACTTCTCGCAGGTCTACAAGAATATTGTCTTCAAAACCAACTAGCGTTAAACTTCCGAATCTCAAAAATTCTTGCACTTAGAAGGGGGTGAGGGACCCCCCAACATGTGCCGACTGATGGCAATGTTGCTGACTTTAAGACAAAACCTCTACCAAATATAAGAATTTAAAACTAAACTGCACAGCATTAAACAGAATCAGCAAAATAGAGACAAAGTTTTTTTGTAATAGGAGACAAAGTGACAACCAGGAATTCTACAGTGGCCCATTCCGCAGCATCTTCCTCCTCGTACCTGCTACAAATTTTCCTTCTAGAACTTCTGCATCTCCTACTGCTCTTCTTCTTGCTCTTTCTCCTTCTACTCTTACATCACCCGCTGTTCTTCCTGCAACTGGATTTCCTCTTGATTTTACATCTCCTGCTTTTCCTTTTTTCGTCTTCCTTTTACGAGAGCTTCTACATTTCTTCTTCCTAAACCAACTTTTACTGTTCTTCTTTCAACAACTTCTTCCTGGACCCACAGCAGGGTTTCTTCCTTTCAAGCGGGAATCATATTGGACCGCATTGTCGTTACAATTGGCATTCCGATTTATATCTGACAGGATCACCGTCATCCTTCGTCAGACATTGCCGTTTTTGTCTTTTTTTATATTTTCATTGAGGTGTCAATATTCCTGAGATTAATCCCAACCCCTGAACCTCCTTCGCTGAGACAAATAAATACTGCAAATTGATTAACTGATTCAGTCCATTCCATTCAATCATAAATAATCAATCCCATAATAGGGTTAAACAGATCTTTTTCAATGAACTCCTTTCTGGTCAAGTAGGTAGCCAACTCTACCGGTACATATTTGACTACAACTAAGGTACCCACTCGTTTCTTCCCAGCGCTAATGAGGGAAAAAGGCTCAAAGATCATGGCCAGGATTTTGCAACCCTACTCTAATCAGTAACAAACTACCAGTCGGGTAACCAAATTCAACATTACAAAAGAATTTTCCACCACCAACAGAGGTAATCACATGAGAGGGCGTTCAATTTAAGTACTCACTTCAATGATTCAGCCTTTTCATCTTCGATCAAGTTTTCCTTGTTCTTTTCTTTGGCAATATCTTTCATACCCTGAAAATATTTCATATCACAGATTAGTAAGGTATTCTGCCGAAAAAAAAAAAGAAAAAAAAAGTTAAGTAATTAACTAAACACCCATTGAAAAGGGTCCAATGGAGAAGTATAGTCCAAAGGCGTGTTTTGGGTAGAACTAAAGTATCTGCAAGAGACGGTTTTCAAATAAATGGAAATACACACCTTGAGAATTTTGGCCTGATCAGAATCGGCTTCTTCTTGCTCCTTTTTTCCACGACGAAGACGGAGTTTCCGAGCGATTGGATCTTTACTGGCGCCTATATAAGGTAATAAGCAAATAAGAAGTGATTTAACAATGAATCAACTTTTGAGATTGGGAATAAAAGGTAAAATAACAAAATTTCAAGTTAAGACAAATAACATTACATTGTTACAACGACTTGAAACATGGTTAACACATAAACCTAGGAAGTATCACAACTACTGTCACAAATGGTGAGTATCTGTCACAGGCAGTTAGATAAATGAACTGGGCAAGGTGAATCCAATGCGTGTGGGTAGGTCTAAAGGTGTGAGGTGATGGAATGGTATAGTTGCCCCTTCCATTGAGGTGGATGCGGTTATTAATGCCCCGCCACGCTCAGAGGATGACCCAGACGCTTGAAACGTCTGATTCATCTCCCAAAGCGACGGATTCTAAAATCGGGAAGCGGCAACTAACCATATCCATCACAAGGGACAGCCGTGTACATGACTGGATGATGTCCACGGTTAATTTCAGAGAAAGTGATGAATGTTCTTTGATAATTTACGCTCAACACAAGAACCTAGAAAGCGACTTGGCAAATACTGAGCGGTCGCCCATTTGCTTTCTTATAGAAGAGGAAGAGCTGGGGAGAGTAGTAGTGATGGGTGGGGGACCCTAGATGTGAAGGATTTTCCAACGAATGGAAGATGTTCAGAACTGGATCCATCCGGCCCATGTTCATTCAACAATATTACTTCAGTCATAAGTAGAATTTGGACGGAACAGTTTATGGAAAGTGCAACAATTTCAACAAATACTTATATTAATCTCACACAGTACCTTTGTGGCAATAAAATTTGATCGAGTACTAATTTCGATTCGTGAGGACAAAAAATGCCCTTATAAAAACATAGATCGGGGAACTATCCATCTATAAATTGAATATTCATGAGAAGTAGTTAAACTCACTGTTTTGGGCTAGTGGTTGGGGTACGGAAGCACCTGCCAATCTCAACTGAGTACTAAGAGAAAAGTCAATGTTATAAAACTCGAGACCCGAACCCCTTTGAGCCTCAGAAGGTTTTGGAGGCATCACTAAGTCCGGATTGTCCTTCACGTCGAGGACTTGAAGATCGCTCAGCAAATGAACAGTGTCAGGTAAGGTTATGAGCCGGTTATCCGAAAGTATAAGCTTTTTTAGAGAACCACATCTACAACAGAATACAAAATCGAAATGAATGTAAGAAATCATTTGAAAGGCTGATTTTCAAAAGCAAAAAACCAATTCATTTGACACTAACCTGCATAAGCCTTCTGGTATCATCTCAAGTTGGTTTGATGCAGCAGAGAAAATTTCGAGACTACCCAATTTACCGATCCCTGACGGAATCCCTTCAAAATCGAGTTGGTTATCATTGAGATACAGTCTCCTCAGCATCGATAGTTTACAAATGGAGGCAGGAAGTGTTGTGAGTTTGTTACTGCAGAAGTTCAATGTTTCCAGTTTTTGCCAAACATCTAAAATTGAAATACTTAGTCTTGAAATGGTATTTATAAACATAAAAAAATAAAATTCGATTGCATAGCTTTATATATTCTGAACCTCGATGTATTTTTTATTTAAAATAGCTTTTTACAAACAAACAAATACGCTCAATGGGTGCATAAGGACAGCATGAATTCAGCTGAACCATCATTTTAGGTAAAACGAGAGAAAAACTTGTGCTTGTGAATCGCCTTGTAACTCACCAACAGCCAATGAAAGATCGGTGATTTCATTGTTGCTCAAGTTGAGGCGTTTTAGGTTAGGAAGAGTGTAAAGAGCGTCAGGTACTTTTGACAAGCTGTTGTAACTCAGATCGACATCTGTAAGGTTGGTGAGGGTCTCTAAACTTCCTGGTAGGTTTCCGAGAGTACGTTGCGTGTCCCTCATGTGGAGGGTCTGGAGGTTGACCAATGATGGAAGTTGTCTAAAGAACAAATAATTATGGTATAGCAGCATAATCATAAATTTTCAAACTTGATTCTACTAAACTTTCATTTCTATTCATACCTCAGCTGGAAATGAGCAAGTGGATTATGGTTCAGAATTAGAGTCTGGAGATTGCCTAATCGCCTCATTTGAGGTGGTAGCGTTTCCAAGTTGTTGTTACTCAAATCCAGGAATAGAAGGTCAGTTAGGTGAACAAATAATGTATTGGGAATAGCGCCAATGCTGAAAAACAAAAATTAAAATACAATTGGTATGTTTGGGCATTCACATAAAGAACAACGAGTTACATACGGCGCACTGTGTGTCTTTTTTCGACTTTCACCAATCTAGCTGGACAATATTTTTAGAAAATTCCTTTTTTCCCTTCATGTTACTTAATATTAGAGACTTTTTAAAGACAGTTGTCAAGGTAAGAAACAAAGCTGAGAGAGCCAAGATGGACAGACTCGTGTCGGATTGTATTTTGTTATGAGGAGATACAACATCATCGTCTGGCTAAAGCCGATCTTATTAACTCGTTCATTCTACCAAGTGACTCTCTGAAAGCTTCGCCTCTTGCCTTGAAAAAACTATTTTTCAACGTAAGTTCTACATAATGTAAGCACCAACCCAGCAACAATTAAAAGTTCTATGACATTTTTAGAATTTACGATAGTTTTGAAGTATTCAAAGTTTTTAAGCGAAAAAATCGTCAGAGCTATAGTTATTGGTCTGTAACGTTTCAAATCTAACTTGGTTCACCTCGTCAATCTTGAGTTATTTCTGGATGGAACTGGACAAGATACAGCTGCAGGGAACTCAAGATTCAGGTGATATAGCGGTTTCTACATACCGGAATCTGTTTAAAAAACACTTCAAATTTTTGTACCCAATAATTTTAACATAACTGTTAGATTGAAGTTCCTGTTTCCTATTTGCCAAATGTTTATCAACTCAAGTTCTTCCTTCATCTTCAAATAACTGCAAGTTCCCACAATTTATTCTTCCAATGTGTATAATATTATTTTTACAAGAGAGAACAATCTAATTTTTGGTGGTGACTACTGTTGTGAATTGAATGAGAAACCACTTTCCGTTGTTTTTGAAAAACTGAACTCAATTACCAACCAACCATTCAGAAATTCTTCCAATCTTATTTAGACTGACAAGTAGTATTTGTTAAGAAACCGCTGGAAAATAACAATCATTTTTTGGCAAGTTTTCACACAGAAAAAGACATCATTTATCAGCATTGGAGTCTGAGAATTGATTAAATCGAATCAGCGTGAAAACATATCAGGAAAAAGAACCTCCTTGATTGACAAGTTGAAATGTCAATTGTAATCATTTTATATAAGTAAAAGGTCCCCTGATGAATTTTATAGTTCATCTATGCGAGAGCTACCAGCACAAAACTTACTTGTTATGACTGAGATTGAGAACTAGAAGGGTTCTGGATTTCTCCAGGCCTTCAGGTACTTCTTTGAGAGCGTTGTGACTCAAATCGAGAGTTGTCAACTCTTCAGAGCGGAAGAGATCTGCAGGAATCCCAGAACTTTTGACCCTATTTCTCCGAATATTGAGAGATCTGAGGCAGGGCAACTCGGTAAGCTCTCCAAACAGTCTTTCCAAATCGTTCCTCACCAACGAAAGATGTTCCTTTTGAAAAACAAACGATATCACATGAAAAAGTAGTAATTTTCGGTTCCATGGTGAGAAGAATGTATGGTGTATATAAATAATTAGCCTCAGGATTTAATCACAAGGTGGATGATTACTAAGAAACATTCCTTACGATCTATAGGTGACCCTTCTGGTTGGGCCTTATTCGTCGCTATTACTAGTATTTCACTACCGCCCATGCCCAGCAGCTACTTTGACACTACGGTACGATCATGTTGAAATTCATATAAGATAATTAATTATTTTCCCAAATACGCTCTTAATTTGAGCGAAATCGGAGCAATAGACAGGGAGAAACAGTTGCTTGATGGATATTACGAGTTCGTTTACGAATTTGCGGAGTAAATAACTAATTTAATAGCCATGGAACAACCAATTGAGCACTTTCTCCGAAAATTGCATCCAAATCTTTTTAAAAAAAACTGTAGAGATTAAGATTGGGTCGAAGTTTCCTCATTTGCTCACGCTCAGCAGTTACCAAAGAAAGGGTCATGTTGAAACGTTGGTTGATAGATTTTTTTAACAAATGAAGACTAATATGACTCCAAAAAATGTAAATTTGCTGTCTTGACGCTTGAGTGGGATCCTTAGGCGTTCAGGGCAACTCGGGAGATCTAGTTCAAAGTGAGAGGTGACAGGAGCCATACGTGCACTTTTGTCTGCTGGTGAGTAGTAGCTTCATGTCTAAAACCTCGGAAGTCAGAATGACTTACATTACTGTTTCACATAAATTTGTATAGTTCAATCTGTCCTAAATTAGTGATACTTAGGTAATTAATGTAGGTCATCCTGTCTCCTAATTAGTTATGCTAACCTAAAACTTATAAGTCAAATTGGCTCTGCATTAGTAACCTAAGCCTACATTGTCTACCTCTCTCACTATTCTTTACAATGGAGAGAAGAGAGATGAAAGCGGAATTCGGGAAATTATACTGGATTCAGAAGATGAAGAGGCTGAAGATGTTGTGGAGTTTGAAGTTCAAGAATGTATAAAACAGATTTGTATGTAAAGAAGCTGAAATGAATTATTTTCTACCATATATGGAAGTTATTTATATCAAATACCCACATGGGAGTCAGAATGACTCCTGTTAAGTGACAAGAGGGTAAACAATAAGTGCAGTGTTCCCGGGTTAATTTTGCGCCCTTGCCGATTGAAATTGTGATTTGTGACAAATGAAACAGATTAAGGTTTCAATTAATCTCTTTCCTCTTAAAAATTTCTAAACCCAAACGTTCCCCTGAAAATTTCATCAAATTTTCAAAACATTCCTACGTATTGGTACTCTTTCTGGTTGGGTCTTATTGGTCGTTAAAATGGTCCAACTTAAATGAGTCGGTTTATCCTTGTGTAAAAATGTAGTGCCCTCTTTTTTTCTTCTGAGGCTACGAAATTCTGTTGCCCCAACACTTCCTGAGTAATGTGAACATCTGAATCTCTTGGCTTCCTCCCCAACCTTGAGACTCAAAGTTAGAAATATGAAATAGATCGATGTATACCTAAAAGCAAGGCAAAATGACAAGGCTCTCTACAAGTATTGCTTGTAATGTTTGTTGATTGGATGACTATGGTCCATGAATTACTAGACCAACTTCCTACCAATATTACGACGTAAACTTCAATATAGCCAACTCCTAACTGAAGGATTCTGGAATGCAACATATTTTACCAGCTTCATAAGGTTGCCCAATTCTTCCGGAACTTGATCCAATTTCGCATTGTCCAGCTTCAACCATTGTAATCCAGTCATTGCGCGGACAGAATCCGGGAACTTCTTATCCAATGTGAATCACGTTTTCAAAATCATTGGAAAGCTTTCTCATAGTTAACGTGCAAAAGTACGAAAAATGAACTATGTAGGTACGTACGCTGAAGTCATTTCTACTGAAGTCGATTCCACGAACGAAAGGCAGCACACCAGTATTCGCCATCTCTTCTGTTATGTTTCCAAGTTTCTAGAACTGCTTAGAGTTACATAAAATCAAGTTCACCTAATTACATGCCGATTAATGTATATGAAAGAAGTTACTTTTTTCAACCAAAACAACAAATCAACTGAACTGAATAGTGGATGCTAATAATTATTTGCTACAATCCATATAGTTCATCTTTCTTGCATGGAGGAATAGGAGAGATGGATGCTGAATATACAATATGGATGCTGGGAAAATGGGGGAGTCCATGAAGGTACTGGTAAAATAAAATAAATTATAAATGTTTATTTAAATATTTTATGGTTAATAAGTTCTAAATGTTTATTTAAATGAATTTATATATGGTTAATATAATAGTAAATTCTGATAGCTTACGGTTTTCTAAACAAATAACATTTAAATTTTATGTATAGCACTCCTTAATTTCCTAATGTTCTAGTTCATTGCTTAAAAACTTTTTCAAAATGAGTACTGTATAAAATTTAAGGACTAGATAATTCAGAAATAATAATGCAAAATTAGCAGTGCTTTTATGCACAATATGCAGCCTTTTTTAATTTTGATCATCAATGGAATTTAGCTACACTTAAACTGAAGTGGAGGAGCCTCAACCGCTTTACTCCCAGATACATTCTACTTAGAATTAATCCAGGCTTGAATTTTCTTCAAAGATCCACCCTGAACCATAAAATGATAACAACTTTTCATCACAAGAGTGTTTATGTTGGTAGCATTGGAGATAGGAAACTATTGATATTACGGATAATGCGTCAAACTTCAACTGTCAAAGGCTGAGTTTGAGTTCGTACATTGAGTGAGTGGATTTTTCTGTGCTATAGTACGAAACTAGTGGTTGCGTCTGTTTTCAGTAAATCTACAACGTCGGTTTTTGAATAATTGAACTTTTGTGCAAAAATTCGCTCACTAACACGGCCGAGAAGCTGCGTTTGGATCTGAGTTCCCAGGGCCTCCGTTATTTTTAGATTCTCGGAAAAAAGGTTGATTCACTAGGAGTCAATCAGGTGACAGTCGTGTGTGTAGTGAAAACATGGTTCTTGGTAGGATCACCGGTTTGTTGGGCCGAGGCACGGCCCTGAGAATGGCCACGAGATCTGCCACCACCACAAGCACTGGGGAAGTCCTGCCTATGCCCCATATCATCAGATTTGGTCTCGTGGGAATCGTCTGTGCTGTTATTCCGGGACTCCTCATTGGAGCGACCATCTCGAAGAAAATGGCCAACTTCTTGGAGGAGAACGAACTATTTGTCCCCTCAGATGATGACGATGAAGATGACTAATTATTAGCTTAAATGTATCCCCACTTCTGAGGTAGCTTCTATTTCCATTCAAATTTTACTAATGGGATTGTTGAATATTACATTATGCTGCAGATTTTCATTAACGTATCGCAATGGTCTCAACAGCATCAATATTGAGGACGTGCATGCATAACAACATACCTGTACCTACACAGTCACGAGAAGTAGGTATTTTTTGTATTCCTGCCTTTTCTGATAACAGTACGTATTCTTGTTGGAAAGTAATCTCAGATAATTCGAATCGGTTGATTCTTCCCTGTATTAGATTCAACTGATGGAAAAAACCAAATGTAACTTTCTTTGCCCCACCACGTCGTGAATCTTCCCTTTTATTCATTGGTCATCTGTGAACCAAAAATATTGTTAGCTACCTATGTACTATGATATCGAGGTGTTTCCGTGACAAGTAAGAGTATCAGCATGTAATAAGTCAAGAAAACTACCTTAGTTCGAAAATATGAAACTGATGTAAAGGAGCTAGTCGTCAAGTGTTCTACTTTCACTTCGAATTTGAACCCAAGCCATATTCTTTGTTAAGTGTTAATATAATAATTTCTGTTATTTGAGCTATGAAATAACATTGTGACCTTGTAAAGCTTTTAAATCTTCTATAAAAACTTGAAAAATTCCAATTCCTCCCTCGGTGTGGATGTATGTATTGTCAACACAGATCGTTGGCTAAACTTCTGGAATGTTATTCTTGAGTTCAAAATATATTAAGTCCCCCAACGTTTGTAGAATACTACCTCCGATGCTGATATACTCAATGCAATGCAACAATGCCATTATTTATCATACTGTCTACTCCACCAGTACAATTTCTCTCCTGGTTGTTCAGTGAACAGAGTCATCTCATACGAATTATTCATCAAGACCTACAATTTGTTTTGTTTTAGTTTATTTCCAAGGGCCTTGAATATATTTTTTCATTGTCTGCGATTACTGCTATGATCATCATGCTAAGATCACTCAAATGGTACCTACCTAGGTGCGTCTCAATAAGTTTCATTCGTAATATTATTTAAAACTATGTCTTGGTTTCCTCGATTCACGATTACAACACCGTCTACGTTTACCATTTCTCATGTTCTCTAGTCTGCCGTCTTAGATATGTTTTTTAATTGGTACTTATACTTTTTAACAAAAGTTAGAGGTCTATGGTATGCCTAACTTTTGATTGTTATCTTCTTAGCCTTGAGATAATTACCGTACCTAGCTTTAAATGGTTTGGTGGTTACTACTTCCCTTGTGATAATAATATGTACATGTAAACGTTGATAAGCTCTCAATAAAACATTGATGAGAATCGTTTGTTTTATTTCTCATGACTTGAAGGAAGGTTTCTGTGCATTTGTTGAGGAACCAGAGGAAATGTCTGTTTAGTGATGGTCGGTTTGTATCTCACTTTCTAAAGACAATCAAAATAGAAATGAAGTTGTTTTCTTGTAGATAGAAATCGTTCATCCGTAAGGGTTCAAAATTTAGGAAAGTTGCCAACTACTAAATGCTAATATTGACAGGGTTGCTTAATAGGCTTTATAATAAATCAGGTCCTGAAAAAATCACCATGTTTAAAATTATATTAGATAGGTATCGACTGAAAATTCTAGGGCTAAATGGCAATTAGGTAATTGTCATTCGATAATTTGGGTTAAGGGTCCTTCATAAACGCAGCAACGAGACAGGATAAAGCTCAAACTGAGACAATCAGTTATGTAGATTTGTTTTTTAACTAGTTCTTGTACCATAATTTTTTATAATAGCCATATTAGGTGAGGATACAAATTTTTTGTTTGGAAGCTCTAGTCATTTTGATGAAATTGTGTCAAGGTTTTGCACAACATTTATATGTAAGACCTCTACAATTTATATGAAGAGAAAAGGTACATGAAACCCAACATAGAAATTTTCTATTGGCCAACATTTTGTCGCTCCCATTGTGATGAAGTTTATTGGAAAGAATCTAGTCCTAGAACCATACAATTTCAAATAGTCTCATTGAAATCTATTGCAAACGTATTACCACATCCAATACCTACCTACTGTCTGTCCTAGACAAGAAAGTAAAGCTGCCCCCCCCCCCCCAAGTACCCTCGGCTGGAACTATCCGCTACTATCCATTCAGAAAATTCACTGCACGTTCTTCCATCTCACTGCACAAATTGAATGAGTCAACTTCACAACATTTTTACGTCTACCCATTAATGAAACAGGTAGTACAAAGGGGTGCTTCCCTTTGTCCCTCACCAGCTGTAGACGGGGAAGGAGGGGTTCCCTCTCTCTAACTGCTATTCGGCTTTCTTGCCCTGGACAGACAGTAGATAGGTGCGTTATTTGTTGCATTAGGGGACCATCTACCTGCCAATTCTAATGGTTTCTGAAAATTTCATCAGAGTCCCAGTGTATATTTCCTAATTTTTGCCATATGAATAAAATATATGATAGGATATGAGTATTGTAAGCAGTACAAACAGTGAACACTTCCAGAAGTGTAGGTTCTTGTGCAAAGTCCAACTCCCCCTCATTCATAACTGTTGATGAACCTTTCGGAATGAAGCATTGATTCTGGTTCCAGACTTGTTGTGGGAGTGTTCTGGGAAATTTTCGAATCTCCAAATCAATCCTATCTGCTGATCTATTCAAATAGAGATATTATTTTTATTAATGATGCCTGTTGGAGAAATAATTCATCGCAAAGATGGCGATAATAGGATAGGATCTCTAATTAGACATCTGTTTAGGCTGCTGTCAGATTCTTTGTCACCAACTTCCACTCTTGCCTATTTTAAGAATAATTAAAGGTTGTTGAACTGCATCTTGAAATCTCCCCTTCCTTTAGCTACCATCCTCTAGAAGAAGCATCTTGACTTCAATTCTAAATTTATTTTAATGTGATTGAAGATGCTAAATTTCAAAAAAGTCTCTTTTATGTTTGTTTCAGTATTTAATTAATAGTGGAAGGCTTTAGCAAATGGATTGGGGTCATACCTACCTTTTAGGCCCTCAGATGGTACATCCCTGTCTATTAGGTAGGCACTACGGAAAAGTATTTTCTGCTGAGGAATTGTATTAAACACTTTTTCTTCAAGTGGTTAATAATTGAACCATGTTGTTAATATTTAAACTTCTTGGTTGAACCAAAGAAAGTTAATGAGGTTATAAAAAGGATCATTGAAGAAACTTTTACCGACCGCCCTGCACCTAGCAGCAAAACATGTTAGTTCGAATGCCCACCGACCTCAACGCTGTCCATAAAGAAGGGATAACGAGTCCATGTAACTCCATGTGAATGCTCCATGTTCCATTTCTCTCCCCTAATTGCCCCACTCTTCAAAACTTTCATTAGTCCTTCATTCGCCCATTTTGTTGGATGAAATTGCTCCTCGTGGAACGCGGGTCACTCCGGTCATCTTTACATTTCGTATAGGTACTATTCTTCAATTTATATATTAATTTCAATCTGCATAGAAATAGTCTAGTTAAATTAATGTATGTCTTCTTTTCTACATCGTTCGTTCGTTTGTTGCAGGTATAATAAGTTACCACTATGGTTGCCCAAAAGAAACAGGTTAGTAGAAGCGAACACGTGGTGATTCGTTTTTCAGTTAATATTTCATTTCTTGTTGAATCATTGATTTAGTTTACTTTTGGATATAGTACAGTACATTTTCACATCATTGGGCTTACGATTCGAGATCACTTGAGGGTTTTTGTCAGTAGAACCCTATCCATGTCATACAGACTACACATAACCTATTAGACGATCTCAATGTTCCTCGACTAGTGTAGATATCCAGTTGGCAACGTATGCTGATTTGTTTCATTTTATTTTACAGAAAAAGGCTTTGGAAAGCATCAACTCCAGGCTAGCTCTGGTCATGAAATCCGGTAAATACGTGCTCGGTTTCAAGCAGACCCTGAAGACTCTGCGACAAGGCAAAGCCAAGCTGATCATCATCGCCAAGAACACGCCGGCATTGAGGTGAGACTGAGAAGTAGGAGTTGATCTCCTATGGAGTAGTCTCAAATTTTTATTTTTGGACTAGCTCGGCATTGGCCATTTGGTTCATTTATGCGCCTCGTTGGCCTTGTGTAAGTATGCCACGTGCTTACCTGGTTTGTCGAGGAATGCAAATGTTTTAAATACTGTATGTTTGTCCATATATGAAATTCATCAGTCTACATAGACTTGGATAAAGAATATAATTAGGAAATCCCTGGTACTAATCTGAGCCCACTCCACCGGGCGATGGCTTTTGCCTGTCCTTTCAACCCCACATGAATAGAATGGGAAGAAGTAGGAACTGAGCTAACATCTAACTTCCTATTTGTGAATTTTAAGGTCATGGGCGCTAATGAAACTACAAACGGCCATATACTGAAAATGGAAAACATTTGTTTTGTCCTTAGTACCCTCTTCGGTTTCATTCAACAATTAATTTTGTATAGTATATTCCAGTTTTTACTTCATAAATTTCATTTAAAATCAAATGGTCAAAGATTTTCCCGAACGTATTGGGCATCAAAATGATTTAGGTTTTGTCCTGTCGAGCAGAAGGATCAATTCCACCTTTGATAGATTCAACAATTAATTTTTCTATACTATTCCAGTTTTTACTTCATAAATTTAATTTAAAATCAAGTGGTCAAAGATTTTCCCGATCGTGTGGGGGGGATTTTGGCATCAAAATGATTCAGGCGTTGTCCTGTCGAGCAGAAGGATCAATTCCACCTTTGATAGAGCTTACATGAATTTATTCTGACTAAGAGAATTGATTACGCATTACTTTATGCCCTTCATTCATATTCATTCTCGATTTACATCATGTTTCTTAACGAAGCACATACGATATACTCGTATCACCAATATTTGAACAATTGTAAAGGTCACGTGGAGGGATACTTCGAGTATAGAACCCAGAACATGATCATGCATTGAGCGTTTCAATCGTACGCATCTGCGTAAATGTAGACTTCTACGTGTAATTATCCCTATTTTCATCCAAATTCATTCAATTGGGAGGAAGTTGGATTAAATTTATCCTCTCGATGTTTTGGAGATCACATGTTAGCTTGAGTGTGGTTCCGACTACTGGGCCTTTTAATATCAACTGTCCTGATGCCCTTATTACTCGCTTTTCCCCATTGGCTTAGTTGCCCCTTCCATTGAGGTGAATGCGGTAATGCTCCGTCTCGCTCAGAGGATGACCCAGTCGCTTGTAAACGTGATTCATCTCCCAAGGCGACGGATTCCAAAATCAAGAAGGGCCAACTAACCATACCAATCACAAATAGTAGCAACTTTTCAAATGAAATAACGTAATAGTTATTCCCTAGTAGTTATTGAGGTTATTTTGCCAATGGTCGTTAGTGGCGGAGCACTTTCAATGTGACTGTCACTTCCATTACATTGGCACAACAAAATATCAGTTTTCAACAACCTTTCTTCTATTTAGAAGTTTGGATTGATGATTGGTTACATTACTATTGAACCGTAATATTTAGTTTGGTTGCTGTCTTAAATTCTAGCTATATAAAAATAATAAAATACGATGTTAGCCTTAACGTTTGGGATTAACGTCCCTCCATCACCTCTCCCACCAACCATAGTAACCCGGTATATTGATTAATAACAACGGTGATTACGATATGGTAATTGAATTGGTGTTGATGATGATTAAATACTCGAGTTCTGATTTGATGAAGATCATTATCCCGAATCTGAAACACCTTTCAAACGAGTCACTTCTAATTTATTATTTTAGCCTATTCTTACTTCATCAAGATAATCTAATTTTCTTTAAAATGTTTCTCAAAATTCCTCCAGCTGTTTTTTTTTTTTTTTTTTTTTTTTTTTTTTTTTTTTTTTTTTTTTTTTTTTTTTTTGGAAAATTTAATTCATGAAATGAGTTTGCTATTATAATTATGGTCGCGTGACGTGCTGCTTAGTACTGATTACACATGTTAGTTATCGTATGAAACATTATTAGCACCATGCGAATTGATCGCGTTGAGGAAGTAGTGAGAACCCTTACATTTAGAGTTCAAGTAATAGAACATCCAGTTCCGATGTTCCCAAAGCCATCCTATAAATTGTCACACTTCAATTTGAGATCAATATTAATGATACTATATTACAATCGATACTGGTGAAAATTGGATCTCCTAACGATTCATTTTTCACTCACTACGTTTAAATCGTATCAGAAGACTGGTCGCAGGAGAGTTATGCAACCCGTATGAATTACTTTTTTTGAATCACTCCAATTCATAGGCCCTAATCAGTACATCAGTCAATATGTTAAACCAATCATATTTAAGAGTATACAATGGTAAACACCCATGGACAGTACATACTACTGTCATTCAATTAAAAGAACTAAGTAAAAGGCGTTGACATGTGTAGTGGAAATTTGCGATACATATTCTAGTTGTTTTTTGAATTTTTACCCGTGTTAAAGGCTACCTGCCTATTGCGTGTTTCTTGAAATCTTTGGGAACAAGGTTGATGAAACTACTTATAAAATTCCATACTTTTCGGACGCTAACGGATATGAACATACAACATTGAAACATGCCCTCTGGCTTACCAACCGCACTCAGTTCATCAGTGCTCAACATCTAGTTTTTCCGTCATTTATGTTCTTACTAATTAATATTCAGTTACTTAATGAATTGAGTTAAGTTGCTAAGCCAGAGGGCATGATATATATTTTGTATTTTTATCGTTACCGTCTGAATGGGCAACATCCGAAGAGCACGGAGTTTTATGTTTCATCACTGTACATAATGTGTATTTTAGCGGTGTTAATGATGAGTATACTCGAGTCCTGAGATCATGACGATCTATTTATCCCGAATCTGAAACACCTGTCAATGAAAAACCTTAAATTTGAAAATAGTAAACTATAAAATGTCTATATGTTTGGCCTTGGGAAAAACTCATTATTTAGGTAGGGTTTTTTTTTTTGAAAAGTGTTGGGTTAGACCTGGGGTCTCCAAACTATTTGCTAGTAGGGCTGTATCATAATGTGGAGGTGGTGGGGCGGGCCAACAGGAGGGTCTGGGGGGCTAGTCCCCCAGCTGAAGGGGACTCTCCCCCGGAAAATTTTGAAAAAAAAAAAAAACACTTGAAAACAGTGTTTCTATGAACTTCTAGACGAGTTTGACAAATTCAAAATTAGGTATAATATAAGAACGAAAAATTAGTTTCTAGAGATTGTATTTTTTTAAATTCCAAAATTACTTTTTGGTTGTTCAATAAAAAAGATTAACAATTAAATTTTCAGGAATGGAAAATTTTGAAAGTCTGACACTTGAAAACATGGATTTTAAGCACTCCTAGACGGATTAGACAAATAAATGTCTAAATATATTTTTTTAATTGTATGATTATTAGTTTTTGATTAGCTTTCGCTGGGTCACATGGCTGACTTTTTTTCTTTCTGTTCTGGGGGTAGCCTAATTTTTTCCATTGGCGTCCGCGGGCGGCCCGTAGTTTGCAGACCCCCTGGGTTTGACTTTAACTTTATAATCGGCTTTTAAACATATTATTGGAAATGTTACTGTTTAAATGACATTTAAACACTGTCATCTTTAGAAATGCCTTTGTTCGTGTAAATGATGATTATTCGGATCTGAAATAATGACGAATATTCACTTATCCCGAATCTGAAGCACTAATCCAAAGGCTAAATAACTTCCTACGCGGCCTTTCTCTTGGGCTCTGAGGAATCGGAAATGTCATGTGTTGCCCAAAAATAAAGTTTCCCCACGTCCTAAAAAAGTGAAAAACGCATTTCAAAAAAATAATTTTTTGTTATCAGTTACAGTCAACCAGAAAACTGCATAATTTTGTCCACAATTCAATCGCTTTGTATTCCCGTCATTTGTCTCCCGCCGATTCCCTGACAGTTTCCTACCTCTGCCTTTAGTTCATTTCATTCGGTAAGCGTTTTCCAAATCTTGGAAAATGAATGAAAAACGTGGTCATTCATCAGACCTTGTACAATTATATTTTAATTAGTTTCTGAAGCTCAAAGAATTTGGCGCGCAAGAAACGCTTCCCCAACAAAAATAAACTAAAGGTAGAGGTGGAAAATTTTCATGACGGTATTTGAAAAAATCGTTGATCGTTTAGGAAAACTTGGCGCTCCATACCTCGCCTAGGGACATGAAGTTTCTTGTAAATTGCAAGCTTTTCGCTTAGAGCCTATGGCTAGGATTCAAGAATCATGGAACATTAGCCGCTCGTACAAATCCCTCGTTCCTTTGCCCAAGGAAGGCGGCCGCAAAGAAAATCTGAAAACTAAATACGATTGGTTTCATAAAAATCTCACGGACAATGATTATGAATCAATAGTTATGATGATTTAGCCAAACTAATTTGCAAACTTCTACAGAACGAGGCTTACAAGAAGTGGCACGGTATTGTTTACTAACCTTTATAACATCGCATTATTGGATATTCACCTATGAACGATTTCTGTGATGTGAACCCTGCGGAGGTTCCATTTCCCTCCCAATGTCTTGGTTGCTCGTGAAAATTATCGGAAAATTTGTGTGGCAGTTTTTCGAGACATGAAAACGTGACACTTTTGGCCAGTAAGTTGAGGAGATGAAGCATGTCTCACGCCAAAACGGCAATTATGCGGAGAGGTGGTTTGATGTTTCTGAGTACAAAAGAATTTTCGTTTTATTTTGAAAGCGTTTTTCAATTTTTCACAACGTGGGATAACTTGCTTTTTGGATAACCCTGATATTAAGTCTGATAGGTCGAAAATGTTCTCTGACCATTATGTTCTGGGAAACAACGTGGTTGCGTTTTTTACTTTATTCTTACCTTTTAGATGTCATGCCTCCATTCAGTGATTACTATCAACAACATAATGTTTTACTTGCAGGAGGTCAGAAATTGAGTACTACGCCATGTTGGCGCGAACGGGCGTCCACCACTACTCTGGTAACAACACGGAGTTGGGCACCGCCTGCGGAAAGTACTTCCGAGTCTGCACACTCTCCATCACCGACCCGGGCGACTCTGACATCATCAGATCCATCCCTAGTGAGGGTGGAGCGCAGTAGTTTGACGTTTAATAAATAATTTTTAATACTTTTGTCTTTTTATTTCATGCCTTGAGATAAACCTCATTTACCCACCTTCTTGACCAAATTACCGTCAGTGGTTTTAATTTATCTCTTCCGCAAGTGCTACAGTTGCTTACCTACCTATCGTTTACTGTACAAGGCCGAGGTACGATTTGATATCCAAAAGCATATTCAGGTTAGCATCAATAAATTGGTTTCCAATGAGTGAGCATGTTTTCAAGTGGCAAGTTCAATTCTTTTGAAAATTATTTTGGAAGATAGCCTTGGGGACAGATGGGTTTGGTGATGCAAGATTAAAGTTAGCTCGTAGAGTAAATCTTGTGATGTGTTGAGGCTGAGAATTACTGAGCATTCGCTTTCTTTGAAGGCACATCTGTCAATAACTGGCATTTCGAAAGTTGTCGATATTCAGATTTTTAAATTTCAGCCCTTCGAATGAACCCTCAGGGATTGACTGAGATAATTACCGAGAATTCAGTCGCTTGGGGGGGGGGGGGGGGTGTTAGAGAAAAAATCCATTTTGGGATTCAAAACAAATTTAATGGGGTAAATGATTCCTGAGCCAATAACCAAGGTTCATCATTGAAAACAAAAAAAAGTCACTTCAGTGAAAAGTTTTCAAAATTATGAATTCCGTGCGCTAATTTGCGTGGGATGGATTAATCAGTGGGCTTGGCTCACAGCTTCCTCCTGTTGGTAACATGATTGTATAAATTTTAAAATGAAAATAACCAGGAAAGATGTAGAAATTGAGCTTTTTACGAGGCTCATCAACGCCTTCAAGTGAGCGAGTCGATCTGTGTTGCAGGTAACTCGAAGGGCTGATTCTATAGCGGGTATCTTAGCTAAAGTAATTTGATCAACTAAACATATAAATGGGATTGTTGAACCATATCCCCCCCGACTACATCCAACATTCTAACATTAGGAAGAAGAAAAGGTGCTTGATGAATTTTGAGCATGTGCAGAGTGATTATTGAGCTGTTACAGCCCAAACTGCTTATTCTCAGAAAATGTCTCAATATTTCATGGGAACTGATATCTTGTTTCAACTAACCAAAATTGGCTATCAAATCTCTATTACTTTGTTTTTCTTCTCAATTCGAAAGAATCAACATCTTGATTCTGATGAGGTAATGTTTCATCTAGCATCTCTGCAGTTATTTGAGCAACATTCAAAGATTACACTCAATTTTAACTGGACAGTTACGATTTGAAGAATGATGATCCTGGTTTCAGAAGGCAGGAACATGGAGAGTTTAGTTTGCAGATGTGCTCAATAAAAGTGGTATGTGTATAGAAGCTAAACTAGTCCACAAAATGACTACCCCCAATTCTTTAGCCAGCTCTCTCACTTAATTTAAAGTGTCCTTTAAGGGTTGTCAAATTTTTGTAAAATCCCTGAAAACCTCTAGGTGGCCTAAATATGGACTTTTTTTGAAGAACTTTCCATGAGGAATAGAATGAGCCCCTCCCCAGGTCTGTAGCTCAAACCATTCTAGATGTATGGCATGATCTTATGCTGCCAACATTTGCATCCACATTCACTACATCACTAGGTTACTGCGATCATAACAAAAACAACAGGTTTTTTAATTGTTTTGATCGCAGTAACCTAGTGATGTAGTGAATGTGAATACTGGAGTGAACTCCTAAAAGGGTTTATAGTCGATACACGGGTTGAAGTATTCTGATAACCATAAAAAAACGCTGCAAATTCGTTCACTGGGGTTTATCATTCAATTTTATTAATTTGGCTTGCATTCATGATTTGAATTTCTACTAAGCTTTGGAGTGTGCGTATTTCACAGGTGATGAGCGATTATTGAATTTCAGGAGATATGCATAGTAAATCGGTTCTCAACCAAAATACCTATTTGGATTGATCAGTTGATCATATTTGTGTGCCTCCTGAAATTCAATAATCGCTCTATCACCTGTGAAACACGCACACTCCAAAGCTTAGTAGAAATTCAAATCATGAATGCAAGCCAAATGAATAATAAACCCCAGTGGAAGAATTTGCAGCGTTTTTTGACTGGACAATTACAACTTGAAGAATCTAGAATTGCAGTTTTTGTGAATACCAGGGGAATTTAGTTTTTTTGATGGGCTCAATAGTGGTGGAAACTAAATTAGCCAAAATTCGTATTTAAGATTCACCCCTCGCTGTGTCATAAGCATTCTTGTCGCAGAACTATTTTCTCTCGAAACAAGGGTTTTAAACATAAAAACGTACATAAATTTAACCTTTTTTATTTTCATACAATTGCCAACATTTTTTTTTCTTTTTTTCAAACAATCAACAATGTGAATGCTCGAGGGATGTATGTATTGAACGAAATTGCTCGATACCTACCTTGTTTAGTTTCAGATGCTTGTGACGTTTCTTACAACTTATTTACAATAGGCATTTTTCCTAGAGCTCAAACTCCAAACATCACATTGTAAATTTTTTTTTCTTCTTAAAGGCAGTCTTTTATTTCTTCAATAATGCTGTATATTTTTTTTCAATAACATTAACAAACAAGATACAATATAAACGAAATTGGAAATCGATCGGTATTTCCTTTGGGACTGGGATCGAAAATTATTTTCTGCTGCTCAGTGCCTTGGAAGGAAGCGGGAAGGAAGAACAGGCATGACTAGAAATTCTACCTAGTTTGACAATGTGTGCTGCATAACCAAATTAATATAATATACAAACTAATCCAGGATATCATAAAAGCTAATGATTTTTCACAACTAGGCAGCTTTTGTTGCACTACTTACAGTTTATTTTATTACAAATAAACAAACAGCTTATCTCGCTGGTCAAGCTCAGCCCAGGACAGGAGTTTTTGTCACTGAGAGAGAATGAAGTCATGAAGATGGCATACCGTACCCCTTTACAATGCATACATCGTACGCTGTAAATACAGTGAAATCTACAACGGAAACCTCTAATCGATGGACAACAGTTTGGTTCTATGCTGAGTCCTATTACAATCAAATAATAAAAACCTTCTCATTAAGTTTTCACAGGGACAGGCAAGGTGCATTATTTTATCCTAATTTTGACAACATGCCGTTAATTAGCGTAATTTTGTCCCTATTCAACTTACGGTAGAATTAAGAACAGAGCCTCTCTGCGACAGATTCTTTTCTGATGAACCTACGATGTTTAAATTTCAAACGAATGTTCTCTGTGGGTCAATATTATATTTGTGCGATTTTTCACATCCCAGATTCAGACAATGAGACGACTCGGCGCTTATTATTTTCTGTATTTACAAATACCATACAAAAGTTGATATGGTCATCCAGTGTTGGTTTGGAATGTAAAAGAGTGTGGTGCATCTAGATTTTGCTATTTTGGGGTCTCTTTACTTTAGATACTCTTATTCTGATTCCAGAGCATTTCTAATTAAGAGGAAAATGTGTCGATCTTTTAGGTGTCCGTGGTTTGAATATTTCTTATTCTATGCTTCTTCCAGTCAGAGTTTTTCTAGTGAGACTTCATAGAAAAGGGAGTGATGAAAAGGCTTGGCACACATTTGTTTTAGTGTTCGAATACGGTACTGTACATCAAACTTCAAACTAATGAATAGGGTTGATAAGCTCAAGTTTGTCATATTCTGGTAGTTTTCGAACTTGATAATCACTATGTGATAATCGATGATTATTAATGCGAGGAGGGACCATTCACCAAAATGAATTCTTCGAGTAAAATATTATGTCGTAGGAATTTCTTCAGATTGAGTGACTAAGACTAGAGGATTGTTTATTGACGACTTTATGAGTAATTCGATAGGCTCAGCGGATATTCCTAGGTATTGCTGAGATCAGCATCATGTCACAAGTAAGCCAGTAATAGCTCAACATAATATGTTGTATTATAACAAGCAAGCATGCGATATTACAAGACCAACGTCGGGGTTACCTGCCTATAGGAACAAATGAGTAGGCCAAATGAATCGTACATGCTCTGGGTACATATGTGTCTGGATTCGATTCAGCTATGGATATTATGAATGTTCGTCAAGCCGTTTATAGTTAACAGCAGTGTTTACAACACCACAAAAGAATCGGCCAAACAAAATCTGACACAGGCTCAGCTGAAGGACTTTTCAAGGTAGGTTGTGTATTCGGAAGAATTCATTTTGGTTGAGATGAATTCATGATGAAATCAATAATTAATCCCCAAGGCAAGCTGCATTGTAAAGTAGATAGGTAATTACATGGCAGCGGAAGTCATTCGAAAGCTGCATATTCGCCTCTTCGTCGCACTTTTGATTTAATTACCAAACATCAAAACCGAACAACCGTTTAATTAAGATTAGGCCTTAATGAAAAAAGCATTCCTTCCAAACAGACGGGCAGACAAACTCAATAAAAAATGGGTTGTACATTTCATGTAGGTAACAACAAAATCTCATCAAATGAAACAATCATAGATTAACAGAACAAGGATAAAAATGTTTATCCATAATAACATTCGGTTAATTAGGTAATGCAAATTGTATACTAGGGCGATCTCCGAGCCGTTTTTGACCGAATGATACAAACCTAATATTATATCGAGTTACAGTATGGGAGTCCTAAGTTATGGGCCCAAAAACAGATTTCGCTGGTAATTTAGTTATATTTATAGTCCATGGAACCTCTATATAAATGTTAACAATTGATTTTTTTTCTCTAGTTTCTCTTTTCACTACGAATATTTTCATCTAAAGTACAAAATGAAAACTTGCGACGCACAATACTAATTTGTTTATCTAATAAATTTTACTACGATCAAAACTCAACAAAACAAAAATAAAACCGTCTACTACAAACACCCAAACTCATGTTGCTTGTGTGATTCCGCGTGAACAAAGTAATTCCCCCAATCAAGCAGTACCTTTATATTTTCAATTTCAAGGCATCATTAACGGAAGGAAGAAGTCTCGGTACTTCAAAGTTAACGTTATCGTACGTTCTAATAGCATTGTTCACAGTAGTGGCACCTTCTGGTGGTTATAAATCGAGGGCAAACTGAAATAGAATTCTATGGGCAGGATATTTCAATTCCCCTCACGTACTGACATTAAGAGCTTTATCCTAGATGCCGACCACGTGATCGTTACGAAAGGTTCCTCACCTTGATCGCTAATGAAATAAAGGGGCGGGGGAACCACGATGCATTCAAAGGCCTTCGATAAAAACAAATTACAAGACTCTATGGGTTGGGCAAGTACAATTATTTACAATTCTTCAACAGGACAACCTTTTCGAAACAAAAGAAGAACAAAAATGTTTATCTACCGTTCCTATATACAAATGACTAAGGTTTTCATTATCCCCGGATTTGTGTAAAACGACTAATTAATTCGATCTAGAAGTATGAAAAAACATGACAATACCAATACAAAAAAATGAATAACTTGAGAAATTTGAACGTTCGATAACCGAAATTGATTATTGCGATAAGTTCAAAAAAATAATTTGTTTACAACTAATTTTACGAACAACATAACTGACTAACAAAAATGTTTAAACAACAAAAATCTAAGCGACCTGAACTTCACCGGCGGGCGTAGTAGGTTGCTCGTCCCCCTTCAGCTTCAATTTTTCCATTTCCGCTTTGAAATTGTCAATATCTTGCTGGCTGTAACAAATTTAATTTCAATCATAAAATAAAAATGTCAGCAATTTTTTATTGATACAACAATTCATTTATTTACGTCACTTAAGGGTAGTTAAAAGAAAAAAGTTCTCAAATTGTGGAGCTCTTCTGCACCCCACTTGTGGTAACCAACTAGCCCACTAACCGAATTTCAATAAATCATTTATATTGATAAAAACTTATCGCTATCTTAACTTTCTCGAGCAACTTTGTTTTTGTGTCTAGATTATTTCACATTAAGGGGAAACTGGCATATGCCGATGACATTGCCATGATGGGACGAAGCTCTACATACAGCTTTCAAGGTTTTGCATGCAGAGGGAAATCCTACAGGGAAGCGAATAACTGAGAGCAAAACTAAGTATCTCAAGATCTCCCCACCATTCCGTGCCCAGCGAGCACCCAGGAAGGTGACGTTTGGTACTTCTGAGTTTGATGAAGTCAAGTCTTTCGTCTACCTACGGAGCTTGATGACAAATCTCGAATAATGGTGGGCAATCGAGCATGTTGTGGCAATACAAAACTTTTCAGGAGCCATGTGATCTACAGGGCAAAAAGATGAGGCTTTACAGATCCCTGGTGTGGCCTGTGGTCTGTTACGGGTCTGAGGCTTGAACCACGAGGGCTGAAGATGAGAAAAGACTGCGGGTATTTGAGATAAAGATTGAAAGAAGAATCTATGGTGCAGTCAGAGAAGGTCAAGGTTGGAGAACTATACAAATTGCAGAAACTGATGTATTGTTAAAGCATGAAAACCGCATGCCAAGGGAAGCCTGCCCAAAAATGATGATGCGAGCTAGGATGGAAACTAGAAGACGAAGAGGTCGTCCTCGGAATCGCTGGCTTGATGAGGTCTTGAGGGACCTCCAGATGGTGGGGATCACTGCACCTGGTGGATGAAGAGATGTTCGGGAAGCCAAGGGCTACATCAGCTTGCAGTGTTTTGTAGTTGGTTAGTTAAGGGGAAACAGTACTCTACTATAGCTTGACCATATCAGAACTCATTGCGAATTCAGCGCTCAATCTACAACCAATTAAGAATTGTAAGCCTTACCTAATCTGAACGAGGAGTATGCCATTGATGACATTGAGCATATCGAGGACGCTGCCGGTGGAGGGTGGTTGAATTTGGATAGGTGGAAGGTTCGCCCCAGGCTTTCCTGTGTATATCTCGTTCATCTTCTTCTGGAGAACAACAGCTTGGTGTGTAAGATGTCTCAGACATTCAGACGATTCTTTCGTTTTGTCGTGATCCTCACCCAACTGAAGGGAGAAAATGAAATCATATCAAATATATTTGTTACAACATGAAGTGTATGTCAAAATTGGAGTTAGTAGGTAGGTAGTTAACTAGCTTGTTACGATTTATACAAAAGTATTCGGGTGTGAAAAACTGACCTGATGCTTGTAGATAGCGTACGTTTCCTTTTCACTGTTGAGTGCAGAACGGAAGTCACCCATACAGCTTTGGGTTCGGGCAACCAGGTGGTAGCTGACGGCAACTTTGAGAGACTTTGGTCCGAAGTACTTCATGTTCAATTCCAGAGCTTTTTCGAGGAATCTCAGCGAGAGCTCATACTCGCCAACAGCATGAAGGATCAAACTAATGTTGCTCTGAAAAGTCGTATTTCCGTTATAAATGTTGCAATAGGTGCGTAGATATCAATTGCTACCTAAGAGATCTGGAAATTAAGAAATATTGGTGAAACTTACGTCAAGGAGAGCGATTTCCGGATGTTTTTCCCCACAAACGAGAAGAGCAAGATATCGAGCTCTGTAGAGGAGTTTGAGAGCAGTACTGACTTGACCATTAGCGAAGCAGTAAAGTGCCAGATGTGTCTGTGAATAAAACATTGGATACAATTATTATACAGAACTTCAAAGTAAATAATGTTCCATGATTTGAATAAGACATCCTCGCTGGTGGATCTGTTGTTGATCCATTAAATTTCTAAAAAGGAAAATAGTTTACAAATTGTTCCACTAAGGTATAATCCGGAAAGGACCGGGTAGGATCCGGTGAGAACTTTTAATGCTACAGATGAAATCATGACAGCAGTAAACGGGAGTTGTGAATCAAATAATTCCGCAGAAGCGAAATCTAGGGAACTTCTGACTATGACTTGTAGGCCAACTTTGGTCCACTAATCCATATATTTCAATGTATACTCATCACATATAGCTTGTAACTCACGTATTCAGTAATGGTGTATGGGTGATCGATACCATTGACCCTTTCAGACATAAGGACAGCTTTCTGTTGGATGGCCATAGCTTCAGCATGGTCACCCATGATGTAGTTGAGACGAGCCAACATCCGCAGACATTGAGCAATCTCAGGATGCATAGCTCCGTATACATTATTGAGCAAATTGAGTGCTTCGTTGATCAGCTCATACCCTTCTTTGAGATAGCCCTGTTGAATCTTGTTCTGGCCTGTCGTATAGAAGTTGTAGGCATCGCTGGCCTGAACAGAAATACAGAGGTATCATGCAACTGACGTCTCAGATAACAATAAGGACTAGGAATACGAAAAACAAAATGAATTTACTACATAGAATTAAAAAACTCTTGCAATAAGTGCAAAGAAGAGCATAGTTTATAAAATATTCACATTAGAAATCATCTAGACAAGATCAACCCATAAAAAGGTACACTTACTCGAGGATTGATATGTTTCACTACAGGGAATATGTTGACGATATCCTCTTCATAAAATGTAAATTTATTTTTAGTATCAAAAGAATACTCCCGCAACAAAATCTGTATTCCTGTTTTTAGGCAAAACGATCTGCAATAACAAAAGGAGTAATTATACAGTGAGGGGTGGAAATGAAGTGATTTATTATAATAGATTTAGCAACCACTTTATAGCACACAAAATAAATTCTTGAAAACTGTGCAGTAGTTACCTGAGAATCGATATTTTTTGGAGGCAGTACATTTCCATGGCGGTATCAACATTGTCAGCCTTCAGTTCCCAATCATAGTACGCTTTTAGCTCACTTTTGAGCTGTGACCATAAAGACTTGGGAGTGAGGTTTGCCCATTCGTTGCTATCAGCAAGTAGCATGTTAAGGCGGCCTTTCCTTTTCCCGTTTTGCTTTCTTCTTTTGGACGATTTGCTCATAACCTGAAGGACAAACATCAGAATGCAATGGAATTGGACGTGAGAAACTTGACTTAAGGAAAATGAACTAGTCATGTGGTGACCTAGAACCCATAGGGACTCTACAGGAATAAAACATACCTCATCAGAAACCTGTTGGGGGTGATGTGCCTGGCAGGAAGATATGAAACAGTTGAGGAAATGGCTGATAGCTGCTGAGAGACTCATCATTTCGGTGTTCTGTGAATGTAAAAGATTTCAAATGGTGATGTGAAAATATATATCCTTGATAAGTACTGAATAGAGAGACAATTTGAACAAATTTTTTGGACAGCAAACATACTTGCATGTAGGTGTTGAACAGATGTTTAGCTGAGCGTGTGATAAGTTCAGAAACGGCTATGCTGTGAAGGTATTCCAACTGGCTCACTTTGGATAGCATCGTCGTGATTTTACCAAGATACCTGATGTTAATTCCACGCGAGTGAAGACTATCTGAAAGCGTGACTCCATCCATAGGAGCAGCAGAGTGATCAAGGATTTCCCGAATCTAACAACAAGAAACATTGCAAGAACTCAGTGAGGAAAATGGCAGGATAAGCAAACATCTATAAATAAAACTATAAAAATTGTATTCACAATCATCATTTGTCAGTAATCGAAGTAGGTTTAGAATGTCAAACATCGCATACTAAATGAATATGGAGAGGATTTAGGAGTTTTCAAGCCTGACTGATAACAATCTTAGAGAGGTTCAAGTAAAATAGGTTTAAATAAAAACAAACATGAAATAAATTTCAGTAGATTTCCCTTTTTTCTGATTCAATTGTAGAGACACAACAAGCGTTAAGTAGGGAGTACATTTTACAATCAAATGCAGAATCTAATATGAAAATCCTGTGGGTATTTCTTCTCCCCTTTCTGGGATTAAATCAGTATTTAAGGATTTTATTTGGGGAATTAATGTAAAGAAAAATTAAACGTTCAATATCACAATTCCAAATGACGGAGTTCAGCAAATCGGAATAATTTTGGACGCGCAGATGGGAATTGTATTGCTGAAACCAATCAAATCGAAGAAAATGGAACCTGGGTATATGTGAGTTAAGAGACCAAGACCCCTATTTCTGCTGACTGCAGCACCTGAGTTTATAAAAGGATCGCGGCCGAGCTCTTGAGTTTAGTCTTCAGAAGTTTGTGATACAGGTCAGGCGTCGCGCTCTGCTCCGTTAATCTTCTCCATAGTTTCAAAGTCCTATCTGTATTTCCGTGTAATTTCAGTGGAATTTGAATCAAATTGTTTTTTTAAAAAGCAATTTCTCTGGACTCAGAACCTAATTTGTATGCACACCCTGACAGCTCTTCATCAGATGTGTAGAATGGAATGTAGATTCTCGAGACATAAGAAACTCACGAAATTCGGGATCTGATTGAGAACCAGGAATTCTGCTGCATCTTTCACAAGCTGTTTCTGCCTTTTCAATGAGTCTGGAGCGTCGGGGTTGTCGACGTGGCGGACACCGGGAGAGTAAACGTCAGGATTAAACCTAATGTCAAACTCAGTTTCCTTCAGCGAACCCACCGCAGCAGCGGCGCGCTTCACGATTTCCTTAGTGCTTTCTTCGACTGAAACAAGAAGAGCTACTTCATAACAAAGCATAAACCATCTGCGCTGTATAATTAAACGATGTTATGAGAAACTTGATCAAATTAATTAACTCACATCCTTCTTGTTTGTCTCCACTGGTTATGGAATCTGTGATGCTTTCAACGATTTTCTTAGCTTCAGCGTGGTCAATCGTGGCTTCTTCAGTCATTTTTTCAACTTCAGTGTTGACGCCTTGCTCCTTAGTTTCAGACTCTTTCTTCTTCTCCTTTTCCTGAAATTGAAATTAAAATATCAAGTAAAATTAAAGCGCAAATGGAGTTTTATTGATTTGATTCCGTTTTCATCGGTGAAGAGAACATGATTATGTTTAGACGATTATAATTTAAAAATCAGTTTTTAAAGTAATCCAAATTTAATACGAGAATATATAATCTGGATGGACACACATGTATTTCTACACATAAGCACTACGTTGCATCATTGGAAAAAACAATCATGTGAACCTAAACAATAATGTGAACGCGTTTGAACTTAGTAAAAATCACCTCGTGAATTGTGAAGATCGGATCAGCTGATATAATTGCGATAATTTTGATTTGAAATCAAGTTTATTACAATTTTTGTTATGTTTCGTTAACTTTCAGTTGTTCTATTCGTGGGATTCTAAGTCTGTGCCGTCTCTATTGCACTGTTTTTGATACTTAGATAAGAGCTCTTGTTGAGTACAGAGAAACTAATAAAGCGTTAGTTCTATTTATGACAAAGTCATACTATCGACTGGTAACAACAAACTTGTGTTTCGAAAATAAATCACGAAATGGTGTGGCGAAAACGGATATAGGTAACAGAAAACTTTTCTAGTCGACCTGTGGAAGAGGAATCGGAAATGAAGCTCATCTGGACAGCTACCATATGACAATGTACGGAATCACCGAATTTAGGTACCACAAATTATAATGTATGGAAAACGTGCAAATATTCGAACAAATCGTCTGAACAGTTCGTAACACCGAATCGATGGCAAAAACAATTTCTAAAAACATTCAATATTCTTTAACAATAATAAATCATTTTTTTACTTCTACAAGGATATTCAAACGAGCAATTCGAGATTGAAGAACACAATTTTAAATATAAACAATATTTGACAACAATAATAAATCATTTCATGGATTACTTAGAAATGATTATCAAATATGAAATTTTGAGATTTGATAAATTTTTACGTAAAAAATTGTTTGAGCTCTCATCTACGTGAAATAATTTCATAGTCTCAGTAATGTCTGAGGTTTAAAATATTTAGCATGTAGCGAATTAAATGGAATTTCTTCTGAAAAATGGACTTAAATTCAGTAACGTCAGGTTAAACAATATTTAGCATGTAAAGAATTCAATGGAAAACTTCAAAATTGAACTCGGAGTCAACAAGGAAATTGGGAACTTTCCAGAAGAATTTATTAAATCTAATAAAAGATTAGAAAGAATAGTTGATAAAGAATAAAAAGGAAAATGTTCGGAAAATACCTTGTTGGTGTCGAGGATACTTGGAACCTGAGATTCTCTTTCTTTTTGCTTCTTAGCACCCAGTTGTTGAAGGTGAAAAGCAGCGTACTTTATGAACATCATGTAACGTGATCTGGAAATACGAGGTTTCGTGGTATAGTAGATAATAGAGTTTCAGTTATTTGCACGCAGCAGACTTTGTTGGGAAACAGATGAAAAATATGAAGTGCTTACTCGACAAAAGCATCAATAAGTTCTTGACGGAGACAGGAGAGTTTATGTTTGTGCTCAATTGGGAAACCTAGAGATTGCACTTCTTTTCCAAGTTCTTCGCCTTCCACTGAAAAATTAGGAAAATTCTCTAAGCATATTACAATGTAACATATGCGGAGATCTTAAAGCTTTATGTGCAGAGTTAAATCGCCTAGTTGCGGAAATGGTTGGTTTGACTTACGTTTTAGGAAGTTGACATCTGGAGGGAAGGTCCGGAGCAAATCAAGAATGTAGTGTCTGCCATCGTTCCCAATGATGCCTTTGCATTCGACGCTACTGCAAAGTTCTACTTCCTCGTTCTTATCGTTCAACACCTTGTGTGGAAGCATCTTGAGCTGTTGAGCAGCTTTGCTGAGGAGATCCATGTATTTCGGGTGAGAAATGACAGTCTTGCCAAAGTCGATAGAACCGTAGACGACCGACTGTTCCTGCTCACGTTCTAAAATGCCAGGGATAATGGACTGGGCTGTGACGCGGTATCCCCTGTAGTCAATGACCACAGTACCCAAGGTGAAAAGATCTGGGAGATCGATGGCACTGTATACTCTCACTCCTTGCAAGTCATTACGCTATAAAAGTAATAAAATCATATAAAGCAAATAATGAACAATAAACTCAACTGATTGGATTCGATGCATCTTTCAATTAGATGAAGAGATATTCAATACAACTTACTGGTGCAACGAAAGCCGCAGCATCACCTCCAAGTTCTTTGTAATGATCACGGACATCAAAGCCCAAAGAAAAGAAAATGTTATTCCAGATGAACATTTGCATTTTAGAGTCTTCACCAGGATTGATAGCCATCACGTTTCCATCAATGACTGCCATAGCCCCTCGAGTAGCACCAGCAACGAAATCACTGTGGACCTTGACATTCAATAACAAAAATATAGCGATTCTGGAAGTAAATTTTCAATAATATAATGTGTATCATTGTCAAATGTAGATTTAGAAATAAAAGCAATCCATCACTGCGGATATCAGCAACCGAATTACCTTAAAGATAGCTCGTTCCCTTAGCAATCTTTCGGGAAGATTCTTCCTGGGTAACTCACGAGTAGTGTGGAGTTCTTCATTCCAGTCTCTCGTTTGCCCGGGGATGTGCTCCTCGTAACCAAGCTTTGATGAAAACGCTGTTGATAATCAGTCATGAAAATTAGTTAAAATTCAGAAAAGTACTTGAGTTATCAAGTCTAAAAAAACTGCAGCAGAACTACACTTCCTTGCTACCAAAGCTTAATTGATTGGTTGCACTGGGATTCCCACAAGAAAATTCTTGACAAGATATTAAATCCGAGTCATTGTTTAGATTAATGACTTTTTTCTGCTGAGCAAAAATTGTTACGCCTTGCAGACCCATCTCGAACTTTCATTTTTTATCTTAAAAACTATTGTATTTGAGCCTAAAAATAACAGGAATCCCCGCAGTTCAAAGAAAACTGGTGTGACTATGATTAAGTGTCATAAGCATAAGCAAAACCTTGAGTGGCAGGATTGTTCCTGCTTCGCCACGAGTACTGGTAGGATATTTCAATCAAAACCATTTCTTAATTGACATAAATCCACTTTAAAGCTGCTTGCCTAAGTATTAGGGCTTATTGGAAGAGGAAAAATGAAAATCGAGCGCTAGCATCCAGGCGCTCTTCCATGGTGAAAGCCTTACACTTTTAGAACTCGCAAAAAGTGATTGATGATGAGTGGCTCAGTCAAGTCTTATATAAAAAAGTTTTTTATAGCCAGAGTTCGGATCATAACTCAAAATGGATTCATTTGGACGGACGTCCCAACAAAGACACTTCGTTGTTCCATAAGTCAAAATTCGTGACCTGTGTTGATGAGAGGAAAAATAAAACTTGTAATATGCCATTTATCTACGTTAAATTCATACGTACTGTCTTCAGCCCTAATAGCATCAATTGTGTGTTCGATTTGGGGTGAGGACCAGGCATATATCTGGTATGGTGTGGCAACTCTCTCGAAGGGGTGACGTTGAGCTTTCTTTTTCTGCAGTACACTGAAATTCCTCTTGAAAGCAGGGCTCAGCTGGTTCAGCAATTCAATCAAGGAATGGCATAAGTGGCTCGGAACTGCTGGTTTTGGATTGAACTCCTCTTCAGACGACCTAGACAAACACCATCAATGGCTCATTTAAGGGTAATTTTTGAATAAAATTAAATAGTTTCTTAAACTCAATTCTATTTCATGTTTATAAACCTATCCACTAAAGCAGAGGTCTCCAAACTACGGCCTGCGGAAGGATTTGGTCCGGCCCGCCCCCCGCGGAAAAAATGGATGGATGGACAAAATTAGGCTACCGTCAGAACGTGATGACTTCAAGGGAATCAAGATCAATTTTTCCATACAAATGATAACAATTTTTGGTTCAACTTATGTTTGCAAACAAACCTTTTCAAAAATGACAGATGTCAAATCCAAATATCGAGCCATGCTTCAAGAAGAACACTTGAAAATTTTGCTGATTGGAACAACAAACTTTGATCCGAAGTGGAAAGACATTGTAAGCAAAAAACAATTTCACACTTCACATTAGATTGGTTTTCCAAAAATAATTGTTTGAATGTAATAATTTTAAATAAAAAATACAAAATATATTTCTCTTAAATACTTAGTGTTTATATTCCAAAAATGGAGTTGTTATTATTTCTTGTTGAACAATGAAAAATTAATAATCATGGAATTGAAAAAATATATTTAATCACTAAAAACTAAGTTTTGGTTCCTATATTAGACCCAATTTTGAATTTTTCAAATTCGTCTAGTACTTAAAAACCCTATTTTCAATTCCCTGACTTTCAAAATTTTCCATTCCTGAAAATTCAATTGTTATATTTTTTATTGAACAACGAAAAAATGATTAAGGAATTTAAAAAAATACAATCACTAAAAACTTATTTTTTGTACCTATATTAGGCCTAATTTTGAACTTGTTAAACTCGTGTAGGAGTGCTTAAAAACACTGTTTTCTTGTCAACATTTTCCGGGGGTATGGCCCCAGACCCCCCCCCCCCCCCCCAGTTGGCCGGCCCCACCGCCTCTACATTATGATATGGCCCTTGGGGCAAATAGTTAGGAAACCCCTGCACTGAAGCATCATGCAACATGTACGCTCATACAATGGTCTCTTCTTAAATGGAAGGGGACAGATAAAAGTTGATAAGGATGAACAACTCAAAACCACTGGGTTACTGATATCCACACAAAAACCAAGATCAAAATGATAAACCAAAATAACGCGAATGTTGGCACCATAAATCGGGAATGGTTTGACCTACGGACCTGGGGAGGGGCTCATTCGATTCCTCGTGGAGTGTTCTTCAAAAAATACAAATTTAGGCCGCCTTGACTTTTTTTTTGAGGTTTTTAGGGATTTTACAAAATTTAGGCAACCCTTAAAGGGCACTTTAAATTAAGTGAGAGAGCTGACCAACATGGATTTTTCCTGAAAATTTCAGCTTTTTTGCTTCAGCCGTTTGGAAGAAATCGTGCGTACGGCGTACGGACGGAAAGTTTTTTATTGCAGATTCTGATTCTACACCCTTTGAAACATAAACCATGCAATTTTCAGCGGGGGTTAGAATTTTTTTTCAAGAGCGATTACAATGGTTTATTATTGAATAATAAACCAAAATAGTGCGAGGAAAAGATTCGAATAGGACGCTCAAAGTTAGAAGATTTTTCAATATGTCACATTGAGACAAACCAAGTACAAAACAAACATGATAGAAATCATAAATTCTGTGGAAACACTCGGCATTAATTCATTTTCGACAAAATAATCAATTTTGAATCCTTGAGATTCACATGGGTGATTTTAAGGACAACTTATACTTGAGAAGTTGTAAAGACAGTTGGGTAGCAGATATTTGGCGGGTCAAAATAATACTTACTGGTTGAGGAAGAAACCACGGGTACATCCAGTGATGTGATAATGTTTTTCTTCAATCGTGACAACGTAAAGGTACATCAGGTCACCGTGAAGCTTCCTATAGCCTGGCGGTGGGTTCCATCCGGATGTCGTCAGCACCTTTTTACATACCGGAGAGGATTGATATATAATAAAATTTATTGGAGGATAAAAACTGCAAGCTTTTCTTTCCGTAAGCAACAGTGTGAATCAGCTAAAAAAAAATTGAATTTGATCAAGCTGACCTTTATGCACTGAGGTCCTTTCTGCTCTTTGGCCATTGGCTGAAGAGGCAATAGTGGTGGCTTCTCCTTCGAACCTGGCATGATGTAGTCGGGAGGAGTGCAATCGACACTCTCAGCACGAGTTTTCTTCTTTTCTGTTTGATTAAAAAAAAAAGGTGTGAGGAATGCTGATGAATGATATCGAGAACTTGCTATGTTTAGTAACTAAGAGATTAAGAATTCACATTATTGGAAACGATTACGCTAGCCTCAAGGGGTTTCCGAGTGGTGATCCCATAATATATTACATAAAACTCTGTTTGTATCCCTGTAGGTATTTATGTTCCCAATATAGGCGTAAACTGCCGAACCGATTTTGACACTCAATAGCATCCTTCAGCTTCACAAATGGCGCTAACCTTCGTAACCGATTTATTTGATTCCCGGACTTCCGTTGTTACGGTTGGTAGCAAGCAGTTAGTTGGAAAATGTTGACAACTGGAGAAGCCATGAAGAGTTTTAAAAAAAATGACCGTAGGTATATGGGATATTTCGCTCAAAGCCGCTAGTATTCAATGAAAAAGAGTTTTAAATGCCACAAAAATCGTATAAATTTCACGATTCAACCAGAAATTGTTCAGGGAATAATATTACGCAAATTCAATCGATTGCTGAGAAAAATGCTTATTGTCGAATAGAAGTATGTAGCAGTTCCTGGAACTGCTGTGCGAACGCGGACCGATACTTCATCGGCCCCACCTCCGCGGGCGCTCCTCCAAGACGCGCGTTGTGAGACATCAGTTGATCCCTACCCGTCTCATAACTGGTAAGTCCCTTTTCCTATATTTGCGGTTTCCTAACTAAAATCCAAATTCTCTCTTGATTTCATATCGGACCTATATCAGATTCAATAAATCTATATAAACTCCAATCCGATTTGTTATTCATTAAAAATACCCAATTCACCATTAATTTCTATTTTCAAGTTTAAATTATTGAAATAGTAAATTAGGTTTTTGGGGTAGAAATAAGTGTTAATTATCATAGATAATTCCAACACTATTTCAAGTAACCATTTGCTTTATAACCACACTAACAAAAACTCTGAACCAAACAGGAAAAGTATTTGATCAGATTTGGGTTAATTTTTTAAGAAATCGAAAAAATTGAAACAAATTCTCAAATTGCTTTTTGAGAATATGACACGTCATTTCTCCGTATAATAGAGATGATGAAAAATTCGTTGTTTCGCCAAAAAATGAGCTATTCAAAAAACAAACAGGACTGTACTTTCAAACATATTTTATAAAATGCTCAAATATCAATAAAATACGCTGAAAAAAATCACTAAAAATTTGATTTGTGTAGAAGAATATTATCCAAAATAAGTTCGAATGCTACAAATTTAGAGACTTTAGTACTAAACAAACAGTACGCCCCCCCCCCCCCACCACATTAATAAGGCGATAGTATTTTAAAAACTTGACAATAGTAAGCACTTTTATGGAGGTCAGTGTTCTGTTCATGTTTGGTAGTTTGGAAACCCGCATTTCATAATTATTCCCGCAATAAGAAACTATCCTAAATCAATCCTTCCAGTTACTGACAGATTAGTTGGAAAAATAGTTGTTCTGCAGAACGGCTGTTTTTATCTGGGGTTCAACTACCGTGGCCTTCTTACAAGCTTAATACCATAGCTTCTTAGCATTACGATTGGTGGGAGGGGAAGGAGTCAAAGTTAGTAGTTTAAAATTTCTGTTCACCTAACTATCAATTCAGTTAACCTGATGATTCGTGTTAATGACTCATTAACGCAGGATTTCGACGACGGTACTCATCTTAAAGAAAATTCTTCGGTTTTTTGATATTGGTCAGTTCTTGCACATTACGTATGAAGGATTCAAAATGTATCTATCCTAAAGGCGAAAGGCCTACCCATGATGTCACCTTGGGTGATGACATTGAGGAAGGCAAGAGAATTGCAGTCGACTCCATTGTAGGCGTCAGCGGGGTCCAGGGACTTGAGTAAGTCTCGAACATGGCGAACGTGGATTCGGGCTTCCCTCATTGTGTATGGCTCCTCCACCACCTGAAATAATCAATAACCATGGATGTGGTTTAAATTTTAATAGAATAGGTTAATGTTGTAAGTGAGATGAGGATTCAAGCTTTGCTCACTTTGATAACGGATCCTTCTTTCAGGCCTTCGATATTCTTGAGCTCGGCAAAGTTATCCAGTGTATTGTTGTCAAGTTGTAGTGAAAAGCATGTACGATGGCACGTTTCCTCCCTGTCTATCAAGAGCTGATGGATTTCTTGAACCAACTCCATGCTAGAGACCTGCAAAATCAACAGTTATTGCTTTACTAAAGAATCTGGACGAAAGGGTTTTAATAATTACCACGAACTCCACCTGCCATCACGAATGTCATCTTCAAGCACTAACCTGGATGTCAAAAGCATCAGTTCCAGGGCTGACAATCTTGACAGTGAAGCCCATGTCTTGGATGAAAACGACCTCAGCGTCATCTTTCTTATCACCATTAACCTTCTCACTCACCTCCATCTCACCTTTTTCAACGACATCGTCCTCGTCCTAGAATAATAGAGATTTAGTAATTTATGTCTGGTATTGAAAAAAATACTTTTTAGAATAATAGCAGGCGCACTCAAGAAACATGACACAGTGCCACAAAAATCCAAATAATTCTAAGGAATTGATAATGCCTATTTGGACTTATGGCATCCAACTATGGGGCTGCACAGCAAAATCTAACTTGCAAATGATTCAAACTTTCCAAAATAAAGTACTGAGGTGTGCAGTAAACGCTCCCTGGTACATCAGAAATGACGACCTCCATAAAGATCTCAGAGTGGAAACCGTAAGAGATACTGCGAAAAAATTAGCTCGAAGATATGAACAGCGGCTTCACGCTCATACTGATTTGGAAGCTATTCAGCTTCTTGACAATTCCAGTACTATTCGGCGCCTGAAGAGGACCAAACCCTTGGACTTGGGATGCTGATACTACACGATAGTGTAGTGTGGTGCTAGTTAGTGAACTCTCACCATAAAAATTGCGTAATTATGTTAAAGCTAAATAACTTGATAGTTACTTACTGTATACATGTATGATGTAACTAGTTGTTATATTCAATATATAATATATAATAAATATATATAAATATAAAAAAAAAAAAAAAAATTCTAAGGAGACAAACCTTGGGATTTCCATCCTTTTTGGCATCTCCGTTGGTCTCGCTATGTCCGTTTACAATTGGTTCATTTTCCGTGGATCCCTCTTCCTTCCGCTCCTCTTCTGAAACCACAAACAGTCAGGTAACTTCTATACTAATATACGTATTTTGTTGTTGTTCAATTCTAACTACTACATATTTATATAGTTGGCTCGCCTGCTCAAGTCCACCTCTCACCTCATCCCGCTTGTTCATTATTATATCAAGTTATTCCTAAAACTTTCTTTCTTTTTTCTTGAAACCTGGTTCCTGGATCGCTAAATAACTTTACATTTCACTTAAATGGGATGGGCTAGTATTTTCTGTCTAAAACTATTGAAATATTGCTAATAACGATAATTTACTGCTATTAAACCATTTCAGAGCACGCTGATGGGTTTCAGAAATTGTCAAATGTCAGAAATTCTTTTTAAGGACCTTATGAAGTACAGATATCATTAAGCTCTTGAAGATAAAAGTGTTTCTTAATGGAAAAAATTGAAAAAGAAAGAAAGGAAAAAAAACTAATGTTAAAAGAAAATTGAGGTACACAATTTTGAAAAAATTCCAATCATGCTGCATGAGTACACGAACGAATTCTCGTCATTTATCGCATTATATGACTGGTAAATTATTTGAAACGCTTAGAAGTTTGTGATGAAAGACATTATCAACTATCAGTATTGATAACAAAGACTTACTGACTTCTGAAAGAATATTCAAGTCTGAAACACACAAAAAAGCTAAAAATCCAGGTATCGTTTTAGAATGCTTCAAACAGATTTTCAAAACATGGACAATTCTAACAGGCGTTCTCATAGCATAATTTGCATCGGTCATTTGCTAAATTGTGTTTTTTCTACATTAATAATTTTCAAAACATATTTTTTACTCCACTATCAATTCAAAATAATTGTTTTCTCTACGAAAATCAGTTTTGAGGAATTTTGAAACTGTACATATGCATGTAGGAGGGAGGGGGGGGGCACTGGACCCGATGCCCCCGGGCCCGGCCTTCGTAAGGAGGCCAGGATTTTCGGTCGTTTGAAGTTTTAAAAGCTCCCTCCTTTAATTTAAATTTGGTTTGGAAGTATTAATACAGAATTAATAAAATATACATACACGAAGCTGTAGAACTCAATCATTCTCAATTTTCCACAATGGTTACTGTAGTTCGTAGGCTTTTTTTTCAAGGGGCCCGGAATATGGCCCCTGGGCCCTGATTCCTTGCACGGCTCTGTGCAAGTGCATTCATTTCTACAAGGTATCTATACTTGTACTTGAGTTGGGCAGAAATCCAGGGGTCGATTGTACAATTAATTGGCCACAACTGTTTTCACTCCCCTTAAAATCCGACTTTTTCTTAACCATAAACATGTGTTCTCTCAGCTCGATCAGTTTTATTGTTGGCATCGAATAATCTTTGGCCTGGCAGGTTCGTCTTGCCCACATCAGGAAAGTGGAAAATTACTAATCATTGTAGCAGAGTAGATGAGCGTAAACATATTAAATACGCTAGATGCCATCCCTAATTATACGATATTTGGATTGAAGTCAATATTTTAGTTTTCACGTGGTTAAAATTTCTCACGTGAGTTGGGGAACAAAAATTTTGCATGAGCAGAAACAACATATTGAATAGAGATGGGTAAAATATAAGAAGGTGAAAAGAATTTAGAAAACTTTCATTTTTTAAAAATCAAAAGAGAGAAACAAGAAAGGAGGAGGGGATGGATGGGAGAAATAAACCAGGAAATCTGATATCAAATTTCTTTGTACCATTTAGCACAATCTGCTGATCAGGATGGAGGCCTGTAAAATCACTCATCCCCTGGAATCCCTGAGAGATTCCTTATCAGCTTTCAACATCCTGTGGCGAATACCAGAGATTTTAGCACACTAAGCTGGTCAGGATGGATCCTGTAAAATCATTCGTCTCTTGTAATCCCAAAAAGTCTCCTTATCAATGTTCAACGTTCTAAGGTGAACGAGAGATTTTAACGCCCTCAGCTGGCCATTATGGTGCCTGTAAAATCATTCGTCTCTTGTAATCCCATAGAGACTCTTTATCAATTGTCAACGAACAATGGCGAACGAGAGATTTCAACTCACTCAGCTGGTCAGGATGGAGCCTGTAAAATCATTCGTCTCTTGTAAGTCCAGAGAGGTTCCTTATCAATTTTCAAGATCCTACGGTGAACACGAGAGATTTTAACTCACACATCTGATCAGGATGGGGCCCCTCACACTGCTGGCCTGTAGTGTCCCAGAGAGAGTTCATATGAAATTCCGGCATCCAAAGGTGAATGCAAGAGATTTTGTCATCAATATGATTGATATAATGGCTTGCGGCCAGCTGATTTTCACCCAAGTAAGCGAGGCAGAAATTCCGACATGGTAATACAACAAATCAAAATTTGCTCCGAATGGGACCAGCCGTTTTGGAGAACTAGTGAGCACAAAATTTTGTACATAAATACACACAAACACACATATTTATGTAAAGAAATCTGAAAATGAATGACTCTTATAAAAGAGATATACACCCTCTGAAAGGCTTAAAAAACATCACCACTACCCCCGATTGCCGCCGTCTGTAATATCCTCTTTTCTACGAAAAGATGAGAAACAGAGAAACGATTATATAGAACAGGAAGGCTATGTTCAATGAGCAAGAATTAGAAAGAATATAGAGAAGTGAGCGTGAATGAAAATGAAGGAACGTGCAGATCTCAAAACGTTTCAGCTTATTTCCTGAATAAATGCCCAAACGGGCTGAAGTAGAGAATAGGTAACCCCTACCTCTTATCAGGCTCATTTGAACATGTATCTATGTGTACTTTCATCGATATACAGGATAATGTATCGATACCACTGCCATGTATTATGGAATGATTTTCACGACCGTTATATCGATAAAAGTATTTTTAATACGCAGAGATACAAGTGTTAACACATTCTGATCTATTTGTCGAACTGATCTATACTTTACTAGAAGGATTGATTTAGGATATTTTTTCGTTTATGAGATGCAAGCATCCAGACCAGCAAACTAGACAGAACACATTTCTGCCTTTGCCCCCTAATGGATTTCCTATATCGATAGGAGACATCAGGTTTTTCAATATGGCGACGGTCTGATAAGGAAAGGGTTACCTATTCTCTACTTTTACCGCCCAAACGACTACTGTTAAAGGCTGGGAAATAGACAGCATCCACTCAAAATAAGTGAAGTATTATTGTTGACATAATACGCAAGTAGATACTAGCCTATATTTGGATCGTCCTGTCTTCCGCAATTCCAAATCGGGCGAGAGAAAACGACCTTTCACTCTACAAACAATTATTAAACTGCTGACCTCACAATTACCAGATTACGAGGAACTTTCCAAATATTTGATTTTTCAGGCTAGGTGTAAATATAACTCCGTAATTTGGGGATAAATCGAGTTGGAAGAATTGGGCCTGACATGTTCTCCCCGCGATAGCCCATTAAGGAACTACTGCATACCCATAATTTTGAAAGCTCTAAACATTTCCACTGTAGAATAGAAAAAGATCGAGACACGCACCATGATCGTGTAATTGAAATGTCCACTCCTCCTTTTTCACGCTCAATTGTTTAAAAACTCTTTGAGTACAAAGAAATTGTGACAAACTCCAAAAAAATTTATTCAATTCTGATATTCAAGGATTTTGAACATACAGTCGCTGTTCGGGTCACATTCTATGGCCTGGACTCGCTCCTTGACCCGATCATGAACCAAAGCCCTGTCTCACTTCACGCGTAGGGGGCAGCTAAAACCATGATATTATCAAGTACCTACCAACCACCTAAGCCCGGTAGATAATTATTCTGATACTATCGTCGATCGAGTTCTTACAACTTGTACCTAATACTGCTCTCACCGCGAGGTGCAGAAACGACTGCTTACAGCTACATTCAAAGTATTGCGTACCTATGACCTACCTCAATTATTTTCACATGTACCATATCAGGTAGTTAATACAAATCAAGTCACTAAAATCGAATCGAGGGGGATATTGAAGTTAAAAGAGTAAGATATATAAAATGTGCTGATTCACTGAAGTAAAACCACGTGAGCTTCGATAAATTCAACATATAATATAACGTAGGGAGTGAGTAACCATCTAAAAGGAAATGATATTCCATAAAATTTAGAAACCCATCAACGGGATAGGAGACTTTTCTTCAATAGTTGGGTGATTTTTTTTTCTCTGATATGTACTTCACTTTGGTTCGATGATAAGGCATTAAAAGAGTTTTATCATGTTTCGTAACGTGTTGAACAAATTACACTTTTTTTTTCGAGTTAAACGAGATTGATAGCAACCAAAAGCAAAAGCACGCAGACCGTATTAAAAAATAACCCTTCGTTTTTTTCATTCTAAATATAGTTTGGACGAAGGGGAGTGACGTAATTTTTCATCATTTTCTGAGGGTTAGGCTACAACTTCAAATCTCAAGTAGGGAAAACTTGCTCGCAAGCACAAACTTATCCGTGCGGTAACATCACCATGAATGACCATTTCAGTTACGGAACAAGGAAAATACGCCCATGGGCGTTATCTATGGGGCCAGAGATAAGAGGTCGAATGATTAGCTTAAGAATTTAAGGATAATGAGCTATCTCAGTAAGGGCCTTGTCCAACTTTCTCCTAGAAAGTACGTTGATTTAACGAAATTAGATCAAATCTGTACGGTAACACTCGAAAAAATGTCTTAAAATGAAACATTTTCAAGCTCATGCACCGGTTACATCATGATTTTATCGACAAGGCCCTCTTAGCACTCCGACATTTCTGTGGAGAAAAAACGAGGAGTTTTACCTTAAAACTGGGACATGGAGTTTCACGAGAGACAAGTGACGAACTTACTTTTATTGTTCTGTGCATCGCTGTCGAGGGAAACTTCATTTGCCATCACTTATTTTAAGGAGAAAAATAAAGTTTTTTTTCGGAATCGGAAGGATAGGAAACCGCAGAAATTTCACACCTTCGATGCGCCCCACTCTTGTTCCTACAACTCCGCACTCTGACCGCACATGTGCTCACTTCTCTTATCACGGGGGCTTTGAACTGTGAAATTCTCGATTCGTGATTGGTCGGAAAATGTGCCCAGCCCACAAACGTTTCCCGCTCGTTTTTGAGTTGAAAAAATCCGTACCAAAAACCAATTTTTAGTATGCTGGTAAGGTCCGAAACGTATAAGGTAAATAAATGGATTCTGCAATATATAAATAATATAATCTAATACCAAAAATTACGCTAGAACAAGTCAAGAAAGCGAGAATATTTCTATCTATTTTTCTTCCTCCATGGCTTACTGAATCACACTCCGTGTACAGTTGGCAGAGGAATTAAAACCTTCTGTATGAATAAATAAATTACTCAAAGATTCCAGTTCTTCTCAAACTCTGGAAATATTATCATTTCTTGTAAAAAAATTATAGCATTTATTTATTTTAATAATAAAATATTTGTCCAGTTTTTCTTGCAAAGAATGGTAAATTAAATGAGAATATTTGGATGCATAAGTGGAGGAAGAAGGGGAAGAAAACGGGTCCCTAGTTGAGTCTCAAGATGGTGGCATAACGTGAGTTGAAAGCGGGTTCCATGTGGCAACTGGGAAAATAAGGTCAGTCGGTGGTTCGATGATATCCTTTTCGGTGCGAATTCCTTGAAATATCTACCACAAATCTCGCCCTCTTGTTAGTACAATGGATTTAGACGATTTCTTCGCGAAAAAGGACCGTAAAAAGTCGAAGGGAAAGAAGTTCGCGACGGCCGATGAGATTGCCAAGAAACTCGAGGAGTCAGGACGGCGGAGCGAGAAACTCAAAAAGGAAAAGAAGGAAGAAGTGGATGAACAAGGAAATACCGTAGTACAGGTATGTACATAAAAATAATCCCATATTGATTACTGTAAATCCTATCTCTATGTTAACATAACGTTGCTACCAGTTGAGTAGGCAAGGTGAATTAACATAATCTTGTCCGCCTATCCACTCTGGAATCGAGTTATCTGGAACCCTATGACGGAAGTCAAAATCAATTATATTTCAACGCTCTTCTACGCTTGGGCTTAGGATATTCCTTCTGTCTCGTCTTCATATATTTTATTACGAACTTAAACCCTTTCCTCAGACCTTCATTGGGTAATCAGGTGTGCAGACAAATTTGCAGGTTATCTCGTAGCTGGAACTGCTTGTGTCTGGCTATCGATCGTTGATTTTTCTTTAGTATTGAAATCTTGTCTGGATTATGTATTTGTTATCTAGATATTTTCGGTTGGCATCGAAACCTTCTTTCTAGAGGGATTGTGTGAGTTTTGTATTGCGAAACCGCGGGAACTAACGACGTGCTATCCCGGAAGCATGTTGGAACATAGATACCTGATGGGTTGGATCATTTATGTAACGAGTTCATTAAGAAATCTGGAATTCAATTACTTACTGTGTTTTTGAATGGCGTTTAGCTTTTATAAACTGATGCTCGGCGAGCGTTTGTCCAATTGATGTTGATCGATACAAAGATATCTGCAATCTGTTTGTAGGTAACATATTGATCTCTATTGAAGGTGGTCGTTCGGTTAGTTTTGTTCTTGTTGAGGTTGTTTATGATTTTGCAAGACTGAAGTTTAGATTTTAACTTGAACAATATTGCTTATTCAACTCAAAAACGTAGTTTTAGAATAGTAATCTGGTTCTACACGTTTGTTTTAATATCGATCTAGATACTTTAAAAAGGGCTAAGAACACGAAAAAATCCTAAAATCACGGCGTAGAAACACAAAGGTTTTTACACGTTGATTGGTCATCATAAATTCTGGAGTGTCTGGTTGCACCCAATTTTCGTTTGTATGGGGTTTCATTTTTTGGAAAATTTCCATGTCTAAGCGACTATCCAAAAGTCAGTCAAGGTTGGGAACAATTTATGACTCAATACCAGTAAATGCTTGGTATTTCTAATTCGAGTTCTGCGGTACTGTACTCTATAATCTTCAAGTAATAAAATAATATCATATTTTCCAGTATTGTATTTCAGAACCAAAGTTATTGACAAATGTACCTAATCGTATCAAAGTATTTATTTTACGTATATCTTCAGACAAACCAATGTATTCTAGGTGAGTACAAACCAATTAGGTAGCTCCATTGGCGTTCTCAAGAATGAATCCATTGTTTTAGATTGTTCTCATTATGTAATCATCCATTTATGCAGTTCAGGTTACTAATAATTAGTCATTCACCGATGGAGACGTGTAATTGATTCTTCTCACAGATCATTGATTTTCTCTATAATACGTCATTAATCTTACCTTTAAACGTAATTGGATGAATAATTGGAATAATGCGTCAGTTTAGTTCAAATTTAATCATTTAGCTTTCAACAAGAAGGGTCTTTAGCCGCATTGCACAAGTTGTCAAGGGATTGCAAGGTGACGATTGTAAGGAGGACCTTGATGACATATGGCCGGTAGAGGAATTCTCATCATAGACTCCGCTGGTATCTTGAATTCGGTATTAATTTTTCGTTGTCTTCAGGACGAAGATGAATGGAGGGAATTCGAGGAAGAGAAGAAAGACTACAGCGGTCTCAAGATACACAACCTAACTCTCTCTGAATACGATAATTGGGAAGAAGGTGGATCTGGTGGTGAAGGTAACTTCTAAATTCTTGAATTCCGTAGAATTTGGTTTGATTTCGAAATTGAAGTCGTACTAACGTTTCAACTATTCTAACAGGGAATGCCATGATACATCAGGAAGAAGTGTTGTCTTATTTCCATTGAATGGGTAGTTGTAGCACCAACAAAAGGGTTTATTGCTTTTTTATTTCAAACCCCTGTCGTTTTAGTTGTATGATTTTTTCTATGCCTATGTAGCTTACTGTTGTTTGAAATTCAGTGTACGGTTGATAATCATGTAATGGTGATGGTGTCAGTTATAAGTGCGAAGTGGAAAGATAGTGATTATATTTATAATAAACTAAAAAGAAAAATAAAACTTGAAAAGAAAGAAACATTGATAGTAACCGTTGAGCAGATCTATTCAGGGACAGGGTGGTCTCCAATTAAACATGGCATCAGTTGAACCAAGTTCAATTGCACAATTCAGTTGCAGCCGTTAATTAATTTGATCGGCTGTTTAGCCATGTCTGTGCATGAATTGTCCCAGTCCTGTGGTTCTACAAAGACAACTTTTATATCACATTGTCTAGTTCTTTAGTTTCAAGTTTAATTTCCTTCAAGTTTGGTTAATAAAGGAAAATTTCGACCTAAAGAAAAGTTATAGATTGTAAAAAAAAAAAAACATTATTTTATCTTGAAAAACAAATCTAATTTACTAGTTCTTACAATGTTGGTAATAATTTACAAAGGGTTCTGTTTAAGAAACGAGGAGACCCTCAAAATAATCCTCTATCGTTGTTCTGTTTGGCAATTATAGTATTTGTCCTTGGTTGTGATTGCGTCATTTAGCTGGCCTTGATTAGTGGGGTGGTACACAATTCAAGTTTTTCCAGCGGAATTACTTCCAGAAGCATGAAAGACAGGTTTTCATCCAGTTTAAACGAGGTTTAATCGTCTAAGAAAAACAGGAGGGGGTTTGAGAATAATCAACGTTTGAATATTTGGCGCGTAAACATAAATTTCAAGTAATAGTGCAGGCGATCGAAACCATGTACACTAGTGTCACCTTGGGATTTTCGGCTTCCAAATGACCGATTTATTTACTTATGTTAACCATTATCTTCGGGTAACCCTCCTGTAGAGCGTTTTTAATTGTACTGACTGTTGATAGCCATTCCAACAGTAGGGCCAACAAAACAGTAAATCTGTAAATTGATTATAGTAGTATACAGACTATTCTTAGGATAGTCTACGGATTTTAGAAATCCATAGAGTTGCCAGTGCGATTTAAGACGTCATACATTTAATTCAAATTCTTCATTTGCCTATTCAAATCTTTCATTTTTGTTAAGCTTCTGACAGATAAAACTTTTTCATGATCAAAGAATTCGTCTCGCCAGCGCAAAAAGTGATCTCGAGGTGAACTCATAACAAACTGAAACATATTGGTAACCCCATTATGAAAAGGTAGAGGTGGTGCTACAAGATAACGTAAGGTATTTGCCCTCTCATTATAGAAACACCAGTACTCCAGTGGAGCGCCTGCGACGACTCAGATGAGCAATTGTTTCCTTTATAATAAGAAATTGATCCATTGGTAGGTACTTGATGGGTATAGTTGATAATTGAGTAATTATTGGAGCTCGTTGATCACATATACATCCGGGATACTAATTCGATTCCTCGTGTTAGATGAGGAAGGTGGTATGGAAGAGAACGAGCAGGGAGAGATGGTGCCCAAAAAGAAGGCCGGTCCTTGGAGGGTCATCCAAAACCCGACTCCCGCAGCCGCTGAAGAAGAACCAGCACCAGACGCCGCCACCACTCAGCCACAAACACCGCAGCAGCCGTCAACCGTTTATATTCCCCCCTCCCTTCGTCACGGACCTAGAACCCCTGCTGCTTCTGCCACTCCATTTAGTAAGTAACTTTGTTCGTAGCATTCAGCATTGTTTATTATTGAGTGTTGAACTTTTCCCCTTGAATCAATTATTGATATAATTTTTTTCCCGATAAGGGATGGGAGGAGCCCCAGGTCACTGAGACCACTAGGATCTATTGTGACGTTGTCCCTATTTTTAATTCAAAACCTTTTTAATAACCTCTTTGTTCACAAAGTGTACGAGGTTTTCAGGCGTTTCCAAGGCAATATCGGTGGGTGTTAGGGCACCCTTCCCGAAATGGCGGAATCTAGTTGATGCAACAGCAGGACAGTTACAGAGGATGTGTTCTGCTGTTTCCGCCTCTTCGCAGCAGAGCCGGCATTCTACTCTCCTGGCCTTACCCATTTTATTTAGGTGGTACCTTAGGGGGCAATGGCCAGTGAGAAGACCCACAAGTTTGCGAAGATCTTTGCGCCTCAATGACAGAAGGGCTTTTGCGCGCTTTCTTGAAATAGAAAGGAACCGCTTGGCTTGCCTCTGCGTAGGAGTGTTATGCCAGTATTTTGTACGTGTTTTGTCCTCCCATTTCTGAACCTGTTGAGTTATATAACTCTTGGTAACCCCTAGTTGGGGTTCAGGTCCAATTGGGTTGGACTCCGATCCCTTTTTAGCAAGGCGATCAGCTCCCTCGTTGCCCTCTTTTCCCTCATGACCCGGTACCCATAGCAGCATCAGTTTGTTGCCCTGGGCCGCAGCCTTAAGGGAGTTTAGGCAACTCCAAGTCAGCTTTGAAGTTACTGAGAAGGCAGAAATAACGTTTAGTGCTGCTTTGCTGTTAGATAGAATATATATTGTTGCAACTTTGAGTCGTTTCCTGACAATCTCTTGTGCACATATTTCTACAGCATGGGTTTGCACTTGATATATGGTTGCAATTGAATCCAGAGCCTTGGCCAGATTGAAATTGGGGTCTTTAATCCCCAGGCCAGCCGCCCCATTCATCACGGACCCATCTGTGAGCACACAAGTGAGCCTGGTTTAAGTTGAGGCATGCCTCTTTTCCAAAACTCACGATCACTTTAAACGGTTACTTTAAAAGGTAGATCGAAGTTCATCTTTTCTAACATTAAGTCAGAGATAGTTAGTAGTGCTGTTGATATAATTCGGTATTTCACCAGCTGGACAAAACGTAAGGTTGATGCTTCGAGATAGTGGAAATCCATCTTAAATGTAAAAGAACGAAATTGACGAGAAAGCCCATTTCTAAAAAAAATACCCACACACCTTTAGACCGATCTCTGTTACACTACAATCAGTACTCTACAGAAATTACTTCTCGCTACTGCACTTCTGTAGTTTACTAATGATGGTGAAACAATAGGAACCGGTCTACAAGTTTTTGTGGAAATAGTCTTTTTCGTCAATTTCGTCTTTCTATTTGTTCAGCTACAATCATCATGAATCAATATTGACAATACAGCATTCCTCATCTGCTCTGATGAATGGACATCCAAATAATTTTCATTTTTAACCGTTGTAGGTTATTTAATCAACATTTATTTGAGGGATTATATGTGGTTTCATTCATTCCTATCATAATTAGTGTCTGGTCCTCATGTTTTGATATAACAGTGTCACTCCACTGCTGAACGCTTCGAGTCGTCTTGTTCTCGCCATTACGTCGTTACGCATAATGCCATGATGTCACCAATTAGGCTTATACAAAACCCAACGAAACAACTGTGGAACTGTTGATCTATTTCCCTGTTTCCTTTTCCTTTTTTAAACCAGTTTATCGAATGTTGATTTAAGTCAATAAATATAATCGTAAATGTTTCTTAAATTCCGCTTAAAATCTGTTATTAACTAAAATGAACGAGTTCTAAAACCTTGGATGACTTATGCAGTAATTTCAACCGGTATGTTACTTTCAAATCATCTTTGCAGATCAAAAATTGATGAGACGTAAAGTAGCTCCAGATGTGAGGAGTGAAGAAGTTTTCCCTACCCTTAGCGCTGCCACAGCTCAAGAAGCGGCCGGAGCTTCTGCTTGGTCTAAAAAGTAAGCACAATTAGTTGACGCTTCCATAGCTTTGATCTATTTCGAAGTTGATGATATTTCTGTTGTTGTATTCTGTTTTCTTATTTGTTAGTGAGTAGAGGTCTCATGCTATAATTCTTCTGTTTTCTCTTGGGAATTGCTCAGAAGAGTTGTTAGTAGCCAAATACTGGACTGTTCGAAGATGTGGGGAATATAAAAGCCTTAATTGGGCCCTTTTTTGTGAGGTTGGAGAAATGTAGCCAAATTTAGCTGGAGACCGCTATGTCTAGGTGAAAGTTAGAACCAAGTAGATAGAATAGTTGACTGGCATTGGGTTCGAATCAGCTACCTCTGACTCCCTAATAATTTGGTTTTTTATTTATTCCTTCATGTTACGTTGAACCGAGCCATGAATTCAAAATCCCTGAACTATTGTCCGATTGTATATTCGGCTGTAGTTATTTTGTTGACACATGATCTTTCAGTTGCTTTTCCCAGGGAAGATTGTGTCAATTTTTTGGAACTTATAGTATTTTTTACTTGTACAATGTAACTTGAAAGAATTATTTGCTTCCATCATGACTGCTAAATACGGTGGAACTCTCTCTACATCTCTCTAAACTCTACGTGTTACTGAGTGCTATTTAGAAATCCTGTCCATCAATTGCTTAGTAAAATGGTCAGAAAATCACGCAGCTACTAGAAATGCACAGAAATGACAGAAAACAATTGGTCAGAGCGCAATAGTTGTAAGTGACCCCTAATGGGTTTGGGGACGGCATTAACTGTTATTTCAGTAATATTGACTCATGACTTGACCGGGCTTTCTGCCTCTACTTGTTTTTTCTCATACACCTGAGACAGAGAACTGTAACCATGCAGACTACTTAAAAAACAGAAGCATAGGACCGGCTTCTGTGCTTGCTACACGTTTTCAAAGAAATATGAAATCATCTTAAATTATCGAAGTTATACCTCCGAATTTCACCATAATCATAGGAATTGAGAGGATTCCCAAAAGTTACTGAGAAAAATTTGAAAGGATCTATCACTTACGTTGAATTATTCCTGATGTGAGCTCAGACTCTTACCCATTTCATCTAAATAGAGTAGTAAGTTATTTATTGGTGTTTTCTCTTTTAATGATAAATTATGATTACCAAATTGAGATTATGAGTGCTAATTATTCTATAAGTTGATTTTATAAGCTAATTTTCTTGTCAAAAAATCCGATGGGAGGAACCCCTTGATTCCGAGACTACTAGGATCTATTGTGACGCTATTCCCATTTCAGTTTAAAGTCTTTTTGATAACCTCTTTATTCCCAAAGTGAAGGAGGTTTTCAGGCGTTTCCTCAGCAATATCAGTGGGGGTTAGTGCACCCTAAACAAAATACTGGAATCTTATTGAAGTAGTAGCTCGTCAGTCATTGAGGATGTATTCTTCTGTTTCCGCTTCTTTGCCACACAAGCTTTCTATTTCCTACCTGTTTGGTTCTTGAAGAGACTGTGGCCAGTGAGAAGATCCACAAGTTTGTGAAGGTCTTTGCGCCTATGTGCTAATAGAGCATTTGCTCGTTACCACTTGCCAGTTAGCGCTCACTTAATCAAAGTTTGACCAATTTCCTGTTGGTCTGATTAGAATTTTTGACAGTCATACAGTGTATAAGTGCGGTGGAATCTTTATCAGGAGTATGAAATAGCAGTTTTGGTCCATTTTAAACGGGGTTTTGTCCTCTACTGACAATGGGAGGGGATATTTGGCTCTTGAACATAAACTTCAAATAGTCCGCAATGTGTACTAGTGGCGAACCTAGGGATTTTGGTCGTCCAAGGTTGGCTAAGCTTATATAGCTCAATCAATTCAACCTGAATTTGTGTCTCAACCATTATCCTACGATAACAAGTCTCATAACAAAGTATTTACTCGCCATAACAACATTCACTGCGTCGCATGTCAACATAAACCCGCTAGTTTTCGATTGTCCTGAAAGCTGTCAGCTATTCCAACAGTTGATTACAAAACAGTAACTTCGAAAAGTCTCTATTGTAGTCTACGGAATAATTGTAGGATAAACTAGGGTTTTTAAAAATCCGTAGGCAGTGTTGCCAGTGTCGCTCAACACAAGAGCTGCAGGCGACAGGTCAAATCTATGAATTTCGTTGAACTCCTGACGGATAAATCGGGAATTTTACCGGGAAATGATGACGTCAGTTGTCTTATTGGAACTCCAGGTTGCAATTCAAATTTTTTAAAAATTGCTTACATATAATGTAAGTGTTCCATTATGCGAATTTTCCTTTTTCAGCCGCAAGACTAATCAAGAACTCGGTTTTGAAGAAGTTCGTAACTCTAAGTCGCACAGCGGGCGCTCAGTTGCAGCACAATCGACAGTCTCCCTGGGCAACAAATACGGAGCCTTGGAGGCTGACCAAAGTTGATGTTCGCCCGCCCATCAACCAATCATTTTTGTGTGAACCCACAAGCCATTTCTGCGTCGTGAATACCCGTTATAAGTTTTTTTTTCTCTCTCTCTCTCTCCCCTTACCATTTATTTCTTCTACCCCTTCCAAAACAAACTTCTTCTCTTTCCAACATTTATCAGCAATTATAAACCAGCAAAAAAAACTATTTATATAATTACGGACCTTCCCAACGATTCAGTACGACGAATCGATCAGGACCGTTGTCAATCTTAGGTAAAATATAATTTTTTTTCTATTTATTTGATCGAGAAAATTCCAAGTGTACACTATTGAGGGGATGCGTGATAACAACTGGTTGAAACTTTTTTAATTAAATGTAATCTAAACTCAACGAAAGAAAGCGTTTTATTTTTCTTTAAATATGTTTTTCTTGTTTTGTTTTTTGTGCATATTATCTCTGTTGGACATATTGTTTATTTTGCGGATTGTCGAATCACAAGTGACTCCCCTTCTTTCCGTTTACACCTGCGTACACCATACTTCATGTTTTGATATTTGTGTTTCTGTCGTACTTTTGAAGTAGGAAAAAAAAAATTAATTAAGAAAAAAAAATCATGAAGAATCTTTGAATGAAATTATATTTGATATCAAACGTTCAGCTACCTTCAGCTGATCCCATTAGTGTTATTGCGGCTGTAAAGTATTTGAAAGTGACTTCATTAACAAAAAAATTATATTATCGCAATATGCTGATTCGTTTTTATGCATTCTACGAAGCTATATCCCTCATCAAAGGTCTCTTTGTTATAAGGTTTATCTCATTTTGTTCTAATAGGTTTTAATCTCGATGATTGATGGAGGAATATTACATGTGTCTATATGATTAATTTATTACCACGTCTTCTCCAACAATCCTTAGTCGTCCTCGACAGATGTATTGGTGCTGAATGCAGATATCGGACAAAAGTGATCTGATCTTATGTTTTTGAATCGTATCCGAAATTCCTCACATTTTGCCAGATTAGAATGTGCGATTATTCAATAATATATCAACGATTTCCCACATCTATTCAGCTTGGATCGATGATTCTCGTTTTCTGCACACTGAATTTTCAACTATTTTCTGAATCCATTACGTTTGTATATTTGTACTCGTCGTTCCAAACGGTATATGACCTGCAAATGATGATATAAAAAGAATAATGTTTCTTTAGAAAAACTTGATAAACAAAATAAATTTGAAAATGAAAGATTTCGCAGCTTGTTTAGCATACAAAACTAAGATCAAATTATTCTCTCCACTTACGGAAATATTTGCAAATTATGGATTTGGTTCTGGGCACCTTACTATCATGTTTATGTTTTAATGGGTTTCCATGAAGATAGAAAATTGTTACTCTTAGTTTCCTCGCTAAAAGAATACACTTCGAAAAAACTCACAAAAACACTAACACAGATTTCAACGATAAGAGCAAAGGAAATAAAACATGTGTACAAACGCTATACTTAGTTTAAAAAAAAAAACTATTCCTTTAGGTTGCTATTATAAACAATCAAGTTTTGAAGTAGTAAGCTGGCAATCCTCAACTGTGAGATCATGGTATCCGTACACTAGTCCTTTAGTGAGTAGTATGATTTCTTTATTTTGATTGATTATTTCCAGTAATGGTATTATTTATAACCCCCCCCCCCCCCTCACAATTTCGTAATTTTAATTTTTAAGGTGTTTAGATTCCATAGCTGCAATATCTGTGTCGCCCACAAAGGGCTAATAAAACCCCGTCCTACGTGAGTCCTGTAATCGTGGGGGCGATTTCAGCTTTACTGGCACTACCAGTGATTTACGCGAGTGCAAGCGTTTTATTAGGACTGCTGTTCTATGTGTGGAGAGAGTGAAGGAGAGCCCGTTTTAAGCAGGGTTCACACCCATCCGGAAATACGGATAAGGGAAGCTAGTAAGAAAAGTGGAGGGGAATCGCGGAAGTTGGAAAGGCATTCATAACCATCCAGAATTTTGGCTGTCCAGAACAGCTGTTTCTCAAGAATAAGCTATCAATCGTTTTCCGCGCTTCCTCCCACAGCTGTTTCGGTTCCCGACGCCATTCCGTATGAGCAGTAGTGAACTGCACAAATGCGGAGCGAAAAATATCTGATAAGTACAGTTTGCTTCTAAGCTACTTCTCCGGAAAAAATAGTCGGCCTCCACTGCTGATGTCCAACCAATCAGCTGCTCGTACGCACTTTCCGGATGGATGTGAACCCTGATTTAGTTAGGTTAGTTCCGTTCATACCGTGTTAATCAATACGATGAATGCTTTTTCTGAATTTAATACACCGAGACGATTTTTGTTGGCCTCTAGTTGTCCAACTCTGCTCAATTTAATTTCCAATAGCCGTTTGCCGAGGCAACCGTCTCATGAAATTTATCAATCGAGGAACAAATTCCGGGAATTCATGACTCTTTAGCCTATTCTTGAAGTGCAGATTTTTTTAACCCCATGAAGACGGTCGTTTTCTTATTTCGTTGATAAGTAGCTACAATTTCGTTCTGACCAACCTTGCAAACACTCGAGAAACGATTTTAAGTCCAGCAGACTTGGACAATAACCTTGACAACAGATGTGAACACGCGCGTTTGTAGCGGGAAGAGCGAGAAAAAGTCAAACTGATTTGATTTCAAGCCGCGCATGTGTATCAGCGATTTGCGATAATGCGTGTGTGCGCAGGACGCACAACTCAGTTGTCATGGTTTGATCGAACAATCGCCCGCCCCGCAGTAAACGCTGAACCCGCCGGTACCGCATAGTTCTCGCTCACATAGGACACGGCGTAAGGAAGAACCGGAAAGCCAGCTGTTTGGCAGCTGCAAAGCTCACCATCTTTAGCAGGTGGGCGTGAGGAGCAGAAATTGGTGCATTGGAAAATTTGATGATTTCCGCACAAAAGACTGCGAGAAACCCTTTTGCGCAGCTGTCCCCCCCCTCCCTGATTGTTATTTTTGTTTTCTGACGTGGCTACCATAGGCAGACAGTTGATGATAGTAGTAGCAAACTGATAACTCAATCATACGGATACTTAGTAGGGATTGCATACTTCAGCGAGCTCCGCATTTCCCTTAGCTATGTGAACACTTTTCCACACTGTCGTATCTCCCCAATTGCCTTTCTCAGTCGTCCGCTTGATGTAAAATTCCGTTCTTTCACTCAAGGACCCCTGAGTTCCTAACGTCAAGCCATCCCAAACGCCTTTACTAGGGTTTTGCTGACAGGCAAGTGGGGTGTCATCTTGCTAGTAATATGAGACAAGAATCGACTAGGGTTGGTTTCAGATCCGTAGAAATTCATCCACAGGCTTTTTTTATATACAATACAACAGGAATATACCAGCCATATCGCCGGATCAAATTTCTTATAACTTAGTTCTTAATCTGTTGACAAGTGCAGCGTAGATAGGGGTTTTATTTCATCTTGTTAAATTCCAGTTTTACTATTCCTGGATTTCTACGTCGTGCCGATAAACAGTGTATTACACCTTGAGAGAGAAAAAACATTTATTGATCATTATATGGGGTGGAATGTTGGGTTAGTTGGGATTTGTGAAAACTATAAATTGATATGCCAAAAGCTCGAAGCGGTATGCCAGAAGTTGAAATTGGTCGTCGAAAGTTTAAATTGAGATGCCAAAAATATTAAAATTGATTTGTGCCAAAGGTTCAAATTAATCTGCCAAAATTTTCAATTTGATAATATGCCAAAAATTCAAATTGATTTTGGCAAGCTAATCAATTTCATTACACCTTTGTTTTTATTTCGATATCAGGTTTTGTTGCGTACAAAGGAATTAGTCGATTAGGAAGGAGTAAGGAGACACACTGATCAGCTGAAGAACCCTTAGGGCTAATTTCTTCTCTAATCGATCTACCGTGATAGAATATAAATGGGATTCTTTTAAATGCCATCTACAATACAATTCTCATTCATGTAAGCGCCGAGTTAAAGCGATGTGTTGCAGGTTACATCAAATGATTTTAAATTACTAATTTTCGGTGAAAGGTTATCTTACAAAGAAATATTAAACCGTTGTGTAGCTATTCGCAGCGTTTTTGACTTGAAGAACATTTGGCTTCAGTAGTATGTAACGTTTTTTCGGCATTATATGGAACTTTTGACGCCATAATTTCGACTCTTCTTGCATTTTTTTGGAGATTTGATGATCTCAAATATTGATATTTCAAATGAAATTTGGGTTTTGAATCACCCTGTCGGTTCAACGACGAAGAACCGAAATGATGTTGGGTGTAAATTTCGCTCTTCCAACACGAAAATAGGTTGACAAATTATATCCTGGAGGCTTGAACAAAATGTTGACCCAAACGTAAGATAAGTGGTTTATCTGCGTAGATGGGTTTATAAATTATTCTAGGAATGTGGTGTTTTAAGAGCTTAGCATCAACAATACTAATTACAATGGATGTACCAAACTGTAATATTCTCCACGGATCAATGGAGGATGGGTCGTATTAGAATCAACAAATTTAAAAACAAATCTATATTTTTACAGAAATGATCTGACAAGACGTTTTCTTTGGCTTTACATACTGACCAGTTCTAACTGATTTACTTGTCGCATTTACATACCTTTCTACACTGCGGTTCTCAATGTGCATGTGGTAGAACATGTTAATACATGCTTACATGCTACACTTACAGTATCAGGTATAAAAGTAAGCCGGGTGATTATATATATATATCTTTTCTAATGAAAACTTACGAATTAACAATACCTCAAAAAAATATAACATGCGTAATATATTATGTACAGCCCATTACAAAATTATGGTTTTTACAAGGGTTTTTAAAAATATATATATTCAAAGTAAGAACGCTTGAGTGTTCGTTACTAGGTTCTTTACAAAATTCGTTTGGTCCGCGTTATAAAAAAATCGTAATTCCTTATTGCCAAGCGTAGCTGAACTACCAAGACCAATCTTATAAACGAATACAAAATACATTATGTGTGTATCCGTTCATTCATGCCAAATGTATCTTCAGGGGTAGTGGTTCACACATCAACGTTTCTGATCGCAATCCATTTTGAGATCGATCGCGCCGAAATGAGTCATTAAAATTATCGATGAAAGTGATACCTAGGTATTTGTTCGAATGGTGAACAAATTTACGATTTTGCATCGATTTGTTTTTGTAAGTTCTGTTTTCTGAAGAAGGATCCCATTTATTCCAAGAATCTTAACACGTGACTGTGAAATTCATGCACCTTTTACTTTGCAGAATACATGTATAGCCGTGAAAGGAGATAATATTATCTTATGGGTGTATCGAGATCAACGGAAAAATACTTGAATAGAACGTGGTAATGTTGAAAAAAGCAAAACTAGGTAGGTGCTTGTGGCAGAACCCAAGATTTTAATATTTCGCCATATTTAAAACGGTTTATTTCATTGGTATTCTCCGTATGATGGGTTTACGTGGAAATTTGTTGCCTGAGACTACATGGGTTGGTATTTTTCATCCATTTATTTTTCTAAATTTCTGCGAGGACTAGCAATAGGTACTAATCGATTCAAATTATGTTGTGAGAGCCAAGAGATGACAAATGCTATCTAATAGGTGTATCACCTACTTCGTACTAATGGGCCCAAACGATATAGCAGTATTCTTATCTTCATAATATCTTCTTAACTTGTTATTTTTAATGATTTCTTTAGCGGAAAACTAGGTAGTTACTCAACATCCATAAAAGTCAAACGATTGTTTATCAATCAAGTGCCAGCGTAACCAAGTTCCATATTTATACAAAAATCCTTGGTAACAGTGGGTATAGGTCTACATAGCACCTCAGTGCCAACCTAATTCAAAATTTTTATAAAGTGTGTAACAAGAAAATTGTTGTGTATGCAAGCACAAAACAATTGTGTATATCGTTTAGCTTGAAAACATAACCTTTAAAGGGCGTAATACTGGCTACTATGCAGCCAATGCGGAGTTTTGCCTTCATATGAAATGGCTGTGTAAAAATATTGATGAATTGACCAGCGAACAACCATTTCAACCCTCACAAAACATGAAAAAATATATAAATTTAGCCCCATGTACGATGCATGCCACTTTCATAGTGAGGTCCCCGTCACATTTACTCTGGTACCTGCACAACTGTTATTTTACCATAACCCTCTTCCTGGTCTCTTTTGGTATAAACAGATTCCACGTGTATATATAAACAAAGGAAATCTGAGTAAGAAATCAGCAGCAGATGCAGTTGGCGTCCACTTTGGTTTTGACGCAGGATCTCACAGCCTCTACGAAAATCTCCGTCAGGTTCTCTTGGTTGATTGCCGAGCACTCGATGTACTTGACGGCTTTGATTTTTCTTCGCAATTTTCTGCCGTCGGAGGGCATGAGGCAGTCGACGTTCGGATCGTTCCGCAGATCTGTTTTGGTTGCTACAAAAGGAAATGACATCATATTAAAAATAGAAAAATTCTAGTCATGCATCGTGCCCATTCAAGCTAATTTCCCCATCATTAATACTTTCATTGATAAACTCACTTAAAAAAAAAACTATTATTGTGGATCAGAAAACGTTGACAATGATAGCGATGAAGTGATATTGGAAAATAATAGGTAGAAACCAACCTAGATAGGATTCAATAATTATTTTGTCGTTTTAAACGTTTACTGAATTAAATACAAAGGTTTTAACTGTATAAAAAACGCTGCAAATTCATTCACTGGGGTTTTTATTCAATTGGCTTGCGTTCACGATTTGAATTTCTACTAAGCTTTGGAGTGTGCGTGTTTCACAGGTGATAGAGCGATTATTGAATTTCAGGAGATATGCATAGAGCACGTAAATCTGTTCTCAACCAAAATACCTATTTGGATTGATCAGTTGATCATATTTGTGTGCCTCCTGAAATTCAATAATCACCTGTGAAACTTGCACACTCCAAAGCTTAGTAAAAATTCAAATCATGAACGCAAGCCAATTGAATAATAAACCCCAGTGAAAGAATTTGCAGCGTTTTTTATACTTATCAGAATGCTTCAACCCGTGTATCGGCTACAAAGCCTTTTAGGAGTTCACTCCAGTATCCACATTACTACGTCACTAGGTTACTGATATCATCACAAAAATAATAATAAACCAAAATAACGCGAATGTTGGCACCATAAATCGGGCCATATATCGGGAATGGTTTGACCTACGGACGTGGGGAGGGACTCATTCGATTCCTCGTGGAGTGTTCTTCAAAAAAAGTACAAATTTAGGCCGCCTTGACTTTTTTTGAGGTTTTTAATGATTTCACAAAACTTTGACAACCCTTAAAGGGCACTTAAAATTAAGTGAGAGAGCTGGCTCAAGAATCGGGGCTTCGCCGGACCAACATGGATTTTTCCTGAAAATTTCAGATCTTTTGCTCCACCCGTTTATGAGAAATCGTGCGAACGGCGGACGGACGGAAAAATGTTTATTGCAGATTCGGATTCTACACCCTTTGAAACGTAAACCATGGAATTTTAGGGGGTCAGAATTTTTATTTTCAAGAGCGATTACAGTGGTTTATTATTCAATAATAACCATAAAACTAGTTATAGGTACAGTTAGAGGTAGAGATGTGTAATTACCGATTCAGTGTGAAAAAATAAACAGAAAATGTAATCTGCTCCGAAAGGGGTGTACGTATAAAAAACGCTGCAAATTCATTCACTGGGGTTTTTATTCAATTGGCTTCCGTTCATGATTTGAATTTCTACTAAGCTTTGGAGTGTGCGTGTTTCACAAGTGATAGAGCGATTATTGAATTTCCGGAGGCACACAGAGATGATCAACTGATCAATCCAAATAGGTATTTTGGTTGAGAACAGATTTACGTGCTCTATGCATATCTCCTGAAATTCAATAATCGCTCTATCACCTGTGAAACACGCACACTCCAAAGCAGCAGGGGTCAGAATTTTTTTTTCCAGAGCGATTACAATGGTTTATTATTGAATAATAAACCAAAAAACAAAAGTGAACCATATCTGGGGAGTTTCTGGGGATTTTTCGGTTTGGGCTACTTGTTACTATGTCACGCTACTCTTTTTCCCGCTAACTATCGGTCGTTAGTCTAACTTTGTTATATCCTCGTACACCTAATGACTGAGAATTCCTAGAAAACTTGTTCGGTGTGGATTAATTGCAATTTTCTGGTTTTCATCTGTTTTTACAACCGATTGTATTAAGGCAGGCAGGTCTCTACTTCTTTATCCTAGGTACGTTTTATAGATTGTAAATCATATCTGTTCATTTGCCCGTAATTCAATCTCTTTCGAATCAATCTACGGGGTTTGTTTTCTTCTGTACGTTATCTGTAAAACGATACGAAATTCCCGGCTTGTTATGATGGTAAAACCTTTGGTCCGTATTTGCACTCTGTGCTTCCCAACCGCGATTACACGACTTCCCACACAATAGGCCAGTCAAATTTTACATTAAATTCGCAAGTGAACGACTAGCTCTGATTGTTTGGTATGTTCTTCGGGATTGTTAAGGAAGTCTAAATCCAATTTTGCAGGAATAAAAACCTAGTGCTTCTTTCGCAGCACTTGAAACCCTTCGAAATTGTTGCGAAAATCTTGTTTTTCTAGTTCTGCGAAAAAAGCACAAGGTTTTAATTCCTGGAAAACTGGATTTAGACTTCCTGAATATACCGAAAAACCAGAACTAGCCGTTCACTTGCAATTTTATGCCTTTATTGTGTACGATTTGACTGGAGTACAACTTTGGTGACATACGATATTTTCTTGAACAAATTTAATGCCCTGGTAACTAATAGAGTTTCTATTGGTAACTATAGTATTTAGGTACTACCTCCTCATAAGTATCTACTAATTTGTTTTCTCACCAACTAATATGATGGGAACGTTCGGGCAATGGTGCTTGAGTTCGGGGCACCATTTGCTCTGGATGTTGTCGTACGACGTGCGGTTGTTTACGGAGAAACACAACAGGAAACAGTCGGTCTGCAACAAAAAGCCCAAACGAGCTCCCGTAAATAAAAGTGGAAACGGTAGAAATAAATAACCAAACCATGAATCATTCTTCAAGTGGGTGGCCTGTGGAATTGTCTCGAAACATCGTTTCGGTCCTCCTATATTGGTCTTCAGTTTTCACCATCGCTATAAACAAGTTTAGAAGCTTTGCATAATAGTAGAAAATGTTATCTTAGGTGATCGGAGGTGGGGATAAATATTCCGTTTGTTTTTTGAAGAGTCAACACTAAATTATTGTTGAAAGGTTCAAAAATACATTTTTTTCTCCACCAAACCTAAATTCTTCGAAACGGACATAGTATTCGTCCTTGACTGCGAAGTCAAGGCTACTAACTAGATTTCTGTTGGTATTTCCTCATTCGGAATTTTTAAAACTATTTCCCCATTAGGGCGCTGCTATTTGTATTCCAGAAATGGACGAAAATGGAGTTGGGATAGAGTTTTATTGAAAAACCATTCAATTGAACATTTCTATCGAGTTTATTTCTGCAGAGTCTACGTACTTGGGTAAAGGAAGCTCTGCCTTCGATTCCGGGAGGTGAAAAACAATTTCTCTCAAAAATTGCAGCTGCAATTTGCGTTTCTGATTATTCTGAACAACTTCCATTTCTTGGCTGTGTGTGTCTGCCCGCAGATCGTTTTAAGTAGCCTAATTCCTGAAGTTTTCATCTGATTTTGATGATATTTGCAGAGAATGTGCGGTCCCCTGAGTTTCATTGCTCACAAATCAATACATTATTATCTGTGAATGTAGAATCCACCATGCGTAATTTTTTCAGGCTCTAGAGGTCGAATTAAACTCCAATTTTCAGAATAGTGAAGGATGTATGGTCCAATAATGCCACCCCAATTTCAACTTGATTGTATCATCAGAAGCTACTGCACATGTGCGAACGTGAAATCCTTCTTACTAGCTTAATTTTTACAGTTTTTATCTGATTTTGATGAAATTTTCACTGAATGTGTGGATTACGCTGGAGAGAGTCCCCTATACGTTTCATTGGCCCCAAATTAATACATCAGTTTGCCAATGCGTTAACAAAAAATCCACTGAACATCGTTTTTCCAGGTTCGAATGGTGCGATCGCCCCGAAGAACGGTCTATTGTTATCAATCCAAAATAGAATTAGAGATCCGCAATACATGTTGACCACCCCATTTGAAGGCGTTGATGCCTGCGGGAACATGTTCCGTGGCATTTCTGACCCTCAAATCCTTGTAATACGATTATTTTAAAGCAGTTTTTTCAACAGATACTCTGCTCAATAAGTAGGTTTCTAAATTTGTGGAAAGCGATGAAATCGGAAATAGAGTGATTAGGCGCACATTACACAAGGCTTGATATTTAGCGCGAAAAAATATAATTTTGAATGTTGCTGGAATGCGATTTTCAATTATGAGGTTCAGAAATGTGTACATGGTGGAAGTTGCTCATAAAATCTGCTGCCAGACGAACAAATAAACTATTTATCCTTTTACATATGAAATTCCCATACTTAATATTCAATCAGCATGAGGATGAAATTATCGCTCTCAACTACATTCTGAAGGACTCTCAAAGCTGTCATCTATGCCACATTTTGCTTCCGGGTCTTACTAAAGGGAGAGGAAGTTTGTCGTTTACATTCAGAAGATGAACGATTTTTTCCTGTCAAAATAAAAACTCGCATTTTTCGAGTAAGAACTAACTTTGAAGACCATTCGAAACAATTTTCGGTACGTGTGTTGCATATGTACCTGCGCAAATGTCCTCCACAATGCATAATTCTCAGCTCTAAATTTGGACAACGTTGGTCTTTTATAAATTTCCACTCCATTGTAACACTATTGTATCCGCTATAGAATTAAGGAGATAGACCTTCAATACGATGATTCACTCATTTGAAGGCGTTAATGTCAGATGGGACACGTCCCGAAGCATTTTTGTCCCGTGAATAGCTGTAACAAGCTTACTTTCACAACTTTAAATATCATTTACAACATTTTAATGGCCGACAAATTCATTTTGTCGGAAGGAGGAAACTTATTTGGCCCACTGAACTGGCCGGACGTGTTTTCTTGATGTTTGAAACTGGAAAAGTTCTGTTTGCTGGGAATGTATTGAGAGCCTCACACCAGAGGTTTTATATCAATTGTAGGGACACTCGTACTGTTGTGACATGGAAACTGCAGAAATATATGCGTGTGCAATTGGTACTCACGTGTGTGTACGTGAGTGGTCGAAGTCTTTCGTAATCCTCCTGGCCCGCCGTGTCCCAGAGGGTCGTGTTATATTCCTGACCATCCACTGTCAGCGAGTCCGCAAAATTGTCGAACCTGAAAGCCGTTGACAGAGGTTTAGTATTCGTTTTAACACTATTTCATTTGAACAGAATATACCGATTACTGAATAGCGATATTTGAGACGTGGGTAGATATCTAATAAGATCAGCTCCATCCCAATCACTGAGGCACTTACCTATTCAACGTATTTTGGTTTATCATTCAATAATAAACCATTGTGAAAAAAAAATTGCTAATGAAAATTTCATGGTTTACGTTTCAAAGGGTGTAGAATCTAAATCTGCTATAAAATTTTTTCCGTCCGTACGCCGTACGCACGATTTCTTCAAAACGGCTGGAGCAAAATACCTGAAATTTTCAGGAAAAATCCATGTTGGTCCGACAACGCCCCAACTTTGCCAACTCTCTCACTTAATTTAAAGTGCCCTTTAAGGGTTGTCAAAGTTTTGTAAAATCCCTAAAAACCTCAAAAAAAGTCAAGGCGGCGTAAATTTGGACTTTTTTTTAAAGAACTTTCCATGAGGAATCGAATGAGCCCCTCCCTAGGTCCGTGGGTCAAACCATTCCCGATGTATGGCCCGATTTATGGTGTCAACATTTGCGTTATTTTGGTGAAGTGAACGTGGATACTGAAGTGAACTCCTAAAAGGGTTTATAGCCGATACACGGGTTGAAGTATTCTGATAAATTCAGGAGGTACACAAATATGATCAACTGAACAATCCGAATAGGTATTTTGGTTGAGAACCGATTTACGTGCTCTATACGTATCTCCTGAAATTCAATAATCGCTCTATCACCTATGAAACATGTACACTCCAAAGCTTAGTAGAAATTCAAATCATGAACGCAAGCCAATTGAATAATAAACCCCAGTGAAAGAATTTGCAGCGTTTTCTATTAAATATTCTGTTTTTATTTTATTTAACTGTAAAGAATATAATACATCTAGTAACTTTATTCTAATTAACTTGGTTCACTTTTGGTGGTTCATAGATCACTGTCTAGTAGACAGTGTCTACCTCCACGAAGAGCTCACTACTATTAGCGTTCGTACCTAACTAGGTCCGATTTGTTCTCTTCAGTCGTTCATCGCCGTTGTCCATGAATGAAATTGCTTCAACGTTGATGTGATTGTAGAGCCGATTTTCGGGATCCATAGCTCTTTTTCTTAAAACCTAGTCGACCATCTCAACCTTGAGATTGCGATGCATCTCGCATCATTTGTTCGAATACACCATGGGGCATTCACTACGTTTCTCAGAATTTTGTTCTGGGCTGTTCGGATGATTTTGACGTAGCTTTTTTTGGTTCAGCCCCATAAGAGACAGCCCTAAGCCCATATTGGTTTAATAACTTGTTCATATAGAATTTTATTGCGGACTGAGAGCTGTGAATTCCTTCCCAGAAGCCAATACATTTTCTTGAATTTCAGGTTGATTTTCGCCTTCTTCTTCTCGTGCTCTTTCCATTTGACCTTAGCGTCTAGGGTCGTACCCAGATATTTGGCTGTATTACAGTACGGTACCATTTGAGAGTTAATGTCAATAAGGGTAGAATTCACTTTCAAAAATTCACTTCAATATATTTATTGTTGTGGAAGCAAAAAAAATGTATTCTACATTTAACATTGAACATTTTCCAAAAAGAAGAAAGTTACGGGTGCAGCTTTAAAATTTCAAGATTTATTACTTTTTGTTGTCTAACCTGGCGTTTAGTAACTAAACAAAGTGGATATAGTAGGTACGTTTTGAAATCAAATATTTTCCTCCTGTCAAGGAGTTTACTAATTTCCCCAAAGCTGTTGTAATAACATTCCCAAGCTGTTGCAGTTGTAGTTGTAGGCAGCTGCCGCCCTCCTCCCCTCCATCCCGCACTTTTTCTACAGAAAAACAGTTTTTCTTTCAATTCACACAAATCCTTGACACAACATACTTTATACCCAGTCGAAATTAACGGAAAACTAGTCACAAAATACCAAGCTTTATCAAAGCAGTGAGGGGCAGTTTTTGATGGTGACAATGTTATGGAAGTTTCACTTTGATTCAACATTATTTCTATTAAAACTGATTTGAAAAAAAAAAAAAGTTTAAATAATTTGAAAATCTTTAAAATTAACGAAAGTTGATGTATGTTGATGTTGATATTCTATATATAGTTTTTGAATAATGTCTATATATAGTTTTTATGCTCAAAATATTGTTTCCAGCACTCTTTAACGGGTATACCTAGTATTTTTTGAACCCAAACAGATGGAAGTGCTCTTTTAAAACAAAACAAACTTTCGAAACAAAACTGAATTTTCAACCTAGTTTGTCAAGGGGATATAGTACTTTTAGCTCTAGCTTCAACCTGATTGCATTTTTATGAAGAATTTGGTTCCAAAAGCTCCGGGGAGGTAATAACTCGATTTTGAATAAAATGGTCCTTTTGGTTTGTTATTCAATAATAAACCATTGTAATCGCTCTGAAAAAAAAAAAAAAAAAAAATTCTAAACCCCCCTGAAAATTTCATGGTTTACGTTTCAAAAGGTGTAGAATCCGAATCTGCAATAACAAATTTTCCGTCCGTCCGCCGTACGCACGATTTCTTCCAAACGGCTGAAGCAGAAAAGCTGAAATTTTCAGAAAAAATGTTGGTCCGGCGACGCCCCAATTCTTGAGCCAGCTCTCTCACTTAATTTAAAGTGCCCTTTAAGGGTTGTCAAAGTTTTTTAAAGTCCCTAAAAACCTCAAAAACAGTCAAGGCGGCCTAAATTTGTACTCTGTTTGAAGAACACTCCACGAGGAATCGAATGAGCCCCTCCCCAGGTCTGTAGGTCAAACCATTCCCGATCTATGGCCCGATTTATGGTGCCAACATTCGCGTTATTTTGGTTTATTATTGTTTCTGTGTTGATATCAGTAACCTAGTGATGTAGTAATGTGGATACTGGAGTGAACTCCTAAAAGGCTTTGTAGCCGAAACACATTCTGATAACCATCAAAAACGCTGCAAATTCTTTCACTGGGGTTTATTATTCAATTGGCTTGCGTTCATGATTTGAATTTATACTAAGCTTTGGAGTTGCGTGTTTCACAGGTGATAGAGCGATTATTGAATTTCAGGAGATTGCATAGAGCACTTAAATCTGTTCTCAAATAAAATACCTATTTGGATTGATCAGTTGATCATATTCGTGTGCCTCCCGAAATTCAATAATCGCTCTATCACTTTTGAAACACGCACACTCCAAAGCTTAGTAGAAATTCAAATCATGAACGCAAGCCAATTGAATAATAAACCCCAGTGATTTTTAGTAAATTTTGGAAATGAGCTCCTCAATTGGTTTTAGGTAATTGGGTAAAAACTATTTAGCAAATACTTACGCTATATTTCAGATTCATCAGTGATTACACTTTGGGGAACTATGAACTGAAAGAGAGAGTGAATAATCAGTACTTACACAGTAGGAACGTATTTCGTGGGGAAGGTCTTGGTCGTGTAGGTGATGAGAAGACAAGTTTTTCCAACCATACCATCGCCGACCGCAGTAATTTTCAACGGCTTCCCTGGTTTCCCTGGCGCCACGTTCATTTTTCGCTTCTCAACCTACACACAGAAAAAACGGTATCGTTAATTGGTGAGATAATTACAAGTTTACTGGATGGACGAATAAGCTGTACAAGCCAAGTGCCGAACAGTTTGCTTGGGACGTACTTACCTATGTCGTTGATATTTAGCTAGCTACATGAAATTGATTTTATATTCTGCTTTACACCGTTGAATATGAGAATCGCATAAGTGATTGAAACGCGTTCCTAAAAAATAGCAGCTCATCCATTTTCCAACCGTCAAGTTTACTCAGTGCTCATTGTTACATGGTCAGAGATAAGCAATCTCGAGATAAAAACCACATAGCGGTGCGATCATTATTGTTTTGAGGTAGGTAGGTTTTATTGTTTGTGTGCTCAATAGGAAGGTGGACGAATTTTACGTAGGCACCACAGGCGTATGAAAGTTACCTAGTTGTTCTATAATCTACGCATTAGGGAGCAGCTATTTTAGCAAAAATCAACGTTTATATTCTTTGAAGTGATATGTTTTGACGTTAAAGTTCTAAAACATCGTTTAATTTATCATCCTTATCTGTTGGTTGGGGATCTTATGATACACACCCATGCCGGAAAAACCATTACGATACGCACCCTCTATTACGATATGCACCCCTACAAAGATTATCTTATACACCCGATGTAAACGGATGTCAAGCCAAGACCTTGTATTTTTCTATACCTGCAATTCATCATATTATCATGTGTCATGTATTTTGTGCAAATTTATTTCTATCCCATTGTGACAATACCACGCCTGTGCCAGATAAAATCTACACCCAACCAACACAGCCTCAGGCCAAACTAGAGTCACTGCATTCTGCATACTTCTTTCGAAGTCAGTCACACATTTTGCTTGCTGATATGGAGTTTGGATCAGCGTTTGGCACTGCATCTCGTCAATGGCCCTGAAACAATGCTCGTATGCAGCAGTTTCCTTGCTCGGTAGAAGGCAGAATACGAATACGATATAAGCCGGCCTAACCATATCGGGTGTTTATGATAAAAGGTTCAACAGTCATTGGCCAACGAATAGGTGTGTATCATAACGCGACCCAGCTGTCTTTCACTTCCGAGCGGCCAGTCGGGTGTGTATGTTGGTACCATAGGAAAACTGTACCATGTTTATGGTTATATGGTACCATGTGTATGGTTGGTACCATAGGAAAACTGTAGATATCTGAACACCAGGTTTCCATGTTTCAAGGACCTGCTAGTGGGTATATAGCAATTCCAAACCAAATGAAACCTTTTCCGAGCCAAAAGTGAAGTTTTTCGAATCAAATCAAACATTGTCCAAATCAAATGAAATCTATTGAGAAAATGAGGCAGGTACTGAGGTAGCTAGATAGGTAGGTACCCACTCACATTTAACAGTAAGAAATTTGTCAAACTTACCTACTTGTTTCCTATTCTACTAAGGTGAGGTCTACTTCGACAATCCTATGCCTGAAATTCATAGAATTTTCATTTCTTCTTTCTACGACAGATGTTTAAAATTGCATCTACCTTCAATTTGCAGGGTTCTTACCTTTCTAGGTACTTCATTTCACTCATTTTCTCAATAGGTTTATTTTGATTTGAAATAGGTTTCATTTTGTCTGAAAAAAGTTTTTTCTTGGTCTGGAAAAGGTTCTATTTGATATGAAAAAGCAGGGATGCCCCCCCCCCCCAACGTAGAACCAGCCCCCCCCCCCCCCCCCCCCCCCCGGTAAGTTGGTACCCCCTCCCCAAAACAAAAATGTAAAAAATACTCGTAAGCACCCCTTATTTTATCAAAAACTAAAAGAAGATTTATATAGGAATTGAGAAAATTCAAACTTTTAAGGGTACCATTCAAAAACGTAAAAAACAAATATTAATAATATCGTAAAATACATTAAAAAAATTAACAGTTTGAAGTCAAAAATTTTTTAATTTGTGGTCTGAGACCATATACCTTCAAGTTATCTAGGCACTTTCTAAGCTTGTTAAATATATCTCCTTAAACACTACAGCAGTTTTTGTCCTTGTATCTTTCGATTATTTCTTCATTAGAAATAGACTCAAGTTCATCTTTTTCTAGAACCACTAGATTGGACTACCATGAGTTTCCCATAGCTGAACGGACAATATTTGAGCACTGTCATTGTTATTTATACATTTTCAGATAGAAAACCAAACCATATTTAAATTAATTTCTAGATTCATTACTATTTACGTTCTATCTAAGTGATATTATATATTTTTGAATGTACATTAACCACTGTTTTAATCAACTTTACTGCCCCAAAGCATTTTTTTGGACCCTTCCCCCCCTCCAAGAATTGTAATTACGCAGTTTGCGTCGTAGTTACCTCTGGGAAAAGGTTTCATTTTGGCCTAGAAATGCTCTATATGTATTTGCCTTGTTATTCCCTTTTCGTTCACTGCGGCTTTCTCTTGGAAAAGTGAGTCTAACTCAAATCAATGAAAAACTGACATAACCTCCGAATCGAAATTGTTGAAAACGAAAAGATTGATCATTTTGGGTTTTAGCATTATGAGGTCATCATTGGCAGTTAGCGGTTTCATGGTTGACGTAGAGGTTTCCCTGCCGAGCCCGTTGTGTTTCTTATGTCCTTCATTAGTATCTTTGATCTAAGCTTCCTACGCCCACACTATCTCATATTTGTGAGTACTTCCCCGCTTTCGCAGTCCCTTCCGCCCAGATTGTCCCCCTCCTCCGTCTTCGGGGAAGATAATTTAGATAACGAAGGATCCCGACACAAATTAGATGAAAACATTACGAACTGAATACCCTCGCCCCCAGGATGTTGTTACCACTATCCGTTTTCTTTCTTTTTTTCCCTTTTTAATATGTCCTCTACGAAGGATGAATTTTCCTGAAAACTAGTATGGCAGTATGTTGATATGTATATCTACATATCAACATACGTCAGCATACACTGCATACCTATAGTGTGGGCGGTAATTTACTTGATATCCCTTGCGATCCTTCGTCGCTAAACGATTCTAGAAGGAGATATTGGAGTATAGAAGAATCATTCAACCGAGTAGCCATGAAATTTAACGATGCAGAAATCAACCGTGCATGGATAGGTTTTCCATTTATTGGTAGGTAGGTTATTACTATGTGGAGGGAAAATAAGAAAATGTTTGTCTATTTCATATTTACAATGTAACGCTAGGAAGGTAGTAAAAATAATGGAAAATCAATAAAACTTAAGATGCGTTTTCGTGTAACACCTACTAATAATGCTGTATGATAGAAGATCTGCATTGTGCACATTACCTTTGTCGTATTTAAGGGTTGACAGTGTCGATAATTTTGTCTAATACATACATTTCTACTTGTTTTGGTAAAGATCCTTGGACGGACATGTGCAGAGTTTATCGTTGAGTCAGTACAATTTATAGAGTCATCGAGGTCAATTCTCACCTTTCGTCCAAAAGAGAATTGTGAGAAATTTTGCATGTTAAGGAATTTTCCTCATAGGAGGCCATTGAGCGGCCAATCGTGTGAGATTCGCTACAAGATTTCACGTGTTGCAAATACGTAGAATAGAGATGTCGATGTTTGAGAGCGGCATCGATATGTCCTCCAATATTTGGTGAAAACATCGATATTTTCGATATCGGTGTCCTTAGCAGTAAACGGTATCCTTATTACACACTACTACCGTTCGCTTCTTGCTAGTATTGTGAGGATTGTGCTCGTTCGTTCGTATATTCACCCAAAATCAACAATTTTATTTTCTGACTTGTGATACCTCATTCTAATGTAGACATTTCTGAAAGCTGAAGGATCTAATATTTTGTTTGTGTTGCCAATTTAGCTTATTTACCTTGTTTTATCATCTTCAAACTGCTATAGTTTGAACGGATTGAAATATCTCCAATCCGATTTCACCATCGTGTTCAGCGTGAAAAAACCCTGAAATTGAGCTTTTAATCTCAATTCTATCGAGAGTTGTCGTCTGGAATGTGTTTTTGGTGTATTTTGACAGTAGATTTAGAATGCTTTAAAACGAATTTCGATGGAAACATTTTTTGAAAATTCTCATTTTAAATATTTTAGTAGTTGAAATAATTGTTAATATTTCCTTTTTATTCGCGTTAGGCAGCAACTAGATAGAATTTTTTCTGTGAGTGAAGAGTAAACCAAACCGAGGTTATCGTAATATCGAAGCAAAACATCGGCCCGTCCCTAACTTAGAACCACTCGTAAAAATCGGATGAACGTTTAGAGAATCATGCTTGTGACATCGATTTGACTTTCTTTCCTTAATCCAGATGCTATGTACACATGTAGATATTGATTTTGGATAAATATCCCTTGAAAATTAATCGAAATCGAGCAAAAATAAGTTAATTGATTACTATTGGAAAGATTTGTGGACTAGAAGACGCAGACCAACCAGTCTAATCAATCTTCCTTCAGGAACTAGAAAAAACAAAACGCGGATGGAAATTTTTATGTTCGTGAACAAGTATTTGGCACGACCACAAGGCTTCCGCAACCTTGCTCAGTTCATTCGGAAGCGAAACGTTAAAAATGAGTTCCTGCGAACAGGTGTTTACGTGACGTGAAACCTCAAGCATCCCCTTCTTTCAGTAAATAGATATAATTTTACTCGATTTGTATTGCTTTTGTTTTTCTTAAGCTAAATCTATTTGAACATTTTCAATAGCTGCCAAGCGTGTTTCAGTCGGGGACAAAACACGTTTGCATGAGACCCACATCCATCTCATTGATGTGTATGGATTTATATTAGGTAGGTAGTTGATACATTGATTAGGAAGCTGAAGCTTAACATGTTTTTGAGAAATTGGACCAGAAGAAATTATAGCAAATAGAATACCGTTCAGTTTAAATAATATGTCTAGGTAATATAGATTCAATTAATTTGCTAAGGTTGATTTTGCATAGTTAACCGAATCGGTGAGTAGGGTAATGCATACCTTGCACATGCTTGTCTTGGAGCCACCCGTAACTTTCTGAATTTGGAGTAAGGAGGAAAATAGTATTTTCCCATAATCTACGAGCCCACACATCACCAAAAAGTGGGAATACAATTTCAATGCTGATGGCAATACTATTATCCAACTGGAAGGTTATAACGTTTTCGCGGTGTTGTGATGTAATTTTCTGAGGCAGCTGGGGAAGTGATTACCACGCAAGTAAGAACAAATTTAAGGTGATTAATCCTGAACTTTGTATCTTATTTAAAAAAAAATCACTCTCAAAAACATTGACAGTTTGAACATGAAAAAAATGTTTTTCATGTATGATGTTTGTACTCCTAGAGCCACTTTTGTGTTTGTACCATGAGCCATCTAACATAGGCTTTTTGGAGTGAAATAGGAGTTTTATGGTTTGAATCTGTATATTGCAGATGCCTCGGATCAAACTGAACATCAAAAGGCATTGGTATTACTTTTGACTTTCATTTGCATGTGATGTAGGGCCGAAAGATCTCAACAAATCTAGAAGATTTAAGAAAATTGATGGCTATTCCAATGAACTCAGCCTGACATTTTAAGGAACTTCCTCCTTTTTATTCAGTTTTTTTTTAGAACTGAAACCGAATGATTTCATTGAAATGTTCATCCTAACTAAGTCAATTGAGAGACCTAAGTCAATTTTTCAAGACTGAGCTTTTCAAAATATCACAGTTCAGTCCATAATGATTATCTTAATATTTTTCCTAAGTTTTAGTGAAATCTCACCTCAAATGAATGACATCCTATCTAAGTCAGGTGAGATTTCAAAATTTCAGTCCTAATTATTATATTAAAATTTTTCCCAAGTTTTAGTGAGATATCACCTGAAATGAATGACATTTAATAGTTCCTCTTTGCATCTGTGACAATAAAAAAAAGGTTTTTTTAAGTCATGACAAAACACGTGCTGAATCTGAGAAACTGCTCGAATTACTATTAATCGTATATGTGGATTTACATCCACAGTTGGCTCCATTACAACCATGTTTGTACCATGAGCCAGTTTGGACATGTTTTGGGAAATTGGGACGTATGTACAGAAATGCTGATTTAAATATTATGAAAATTGGTTTTGAAATCAACTTGTTTCTGGACTGATTATACCGAATTAGATTCAATAATTTGCTCCAGGAAAAATGAAAATGCAAAAAGTGGTTAACCCCTTAGTAAGCATATGCGATACTATGTAGGGGGTATCCAGTATTTATGCTGAATCGGGATGCTTTGACGGATTGGGTCTTTGAAGAACGAAATATTTCCGGTGAAGACAGCTTGAATCCGGGTGAATCTGCCGCTCTGTCGACTCACCCATCTGCCGACTCATCTCGTGTAACAGGAAGCGGAATCCAATAGCGTCTCTTTCACAACGATGAGGCGTAGGCACAAAACAAAGTGTGCGATACGCCAGCATTCGACAGCAAGTCCCTACATTCAGATTTATCGAACCCATTTGACCTATTTTATCAGTTTCGAACCGTTATAGGCTTTTAGGTAGTTTTCTTCTTGCCAGTTATCTTCATTATGTGGGGTCTTTCAAAGACCTCCCGTGCCTCTTGTCATTGACCCCCCCACCGGGCTCTTTTGTTACTTCAACTAATTATTGTCTCTGAAAGCTCTCTCGCTTCCTCTCAACCAGCATCATCGGGCTCAGTTGAACCCTCTGAATTCACTATCGGATTACAAACTTTCGCCGGTGGAAGCGCAAACAGGAGAGTCTAGGGTGCGTGATTGAGAAGTCCCACATAAGTAGATTCATGTTTCCGAAGACCATATTTTCAATCAAAGTGCCCTGAACAGGGTTTTTGCTAAACTTTCCTACCCGCACATGTATTTATATGAAAAATGTAGGTACGAGATGAAGCCTAAAGATCCGAAACCCTGGGATTCCTCAGGAGAGTGCGACAAAACTTGTTAATTGTGACAAAACAGGAATTAATTTAGTAATTTAGAGGCGTAATTTGGAAAGCGATACCAATTGTGATGTAACTGGCATGAATTTCTTTCTTTTTAACTGAGTAAATAAAATCACACCCAAACTTACCCACCAGAAATGTTACTAGAAACACGTGCAATCGCCACTATTCAAGGAACGTTTGATGGTAAAATATTCCTTACTTTTTCCCAGATTCACAAAAAATGTAACTGTAACATTGCTCCTAATGCATAATATTTTGATCATCAATGTTTGCATTATATAGAATTCCCCTAAGTTTGGTTTGTAGAAGTGAATCAAAATCATCCTTGCTCTGTGCATTTTTTGGGTAGATGCGCCGCGGCTAATTAGTTGTTCTGATGGATAAGTTGTTAATTCTGCTGTTGAAATGTCCAATTTTTCACACACCCCTGCCAAAAGATTTTTTAAAATAAATTTATAAAAAACGGAAAACCTATGGTTTTTTTCTCAAGGGTTCTGCCTTAAAACGGTCTGAAAAGGATTTGAATTCAGTTACTATTGTTTGTTATGGTTTAGAAATCAAAGTGCCTTCTCATTAATACATGGTCCAATTCAAGTCGTTCCTATATCACTACAAACAGTTAGTACTGAGCGTCACAATTGAGGAAGAAAGTGAGGAATAATTGTGGGAATAGAATAAGAATAGAAATATAAAAGAACAAAGAGAAGGGAATTGAGGAAGAGTACCTAGTAGTTTTTGCGAAAATTACAAGATCCTTCTGAGCGAGTTATATCGGAAAAATCTTGGGCTATATGGATATTACTTCATATAGGTGTACATTACCATTATTTTAATTTAGTTGTTTTATAACTCCCCTGAAGTTTGTGGTTTTATTTTTTCGAGATGAGTAGAATCCCAAAATCGAATATAAAAAATCCGTCGGTTCATCAGCTTTTCTCCGAAATTACTTTTAATGAAACCTGGGTTAAAAATCACAAATGAGGGTAAAATTGAGCCTCAATTATTGTCAATCCTAAACGGTAAAATCAAACAGCTGAACTATTAGAAAACCATCGGAATGTAGAAATCTTTGACAGAAAAAACAACGGCAACACGAATGTGAATTTGCTAGAACCAGGAAAAAATCGCCTTATAAATTGTGATGATCGAATCAGTTGATATAATTGCAACGGAATTTTGTTTTCTAGAGTTCCTTTTTAAAATCTAATTTTTCGACAAATTTAGTTATATATTTGCGACAAGTGAAGCTTTGTTAGGTGTTACATTTTATCTCGTTAATTTCAGTTGTTCGTGGCTTTACGTTTGTGTCGTTGTACGGTATTTTGCAGCATTTTCGATATTTAAATACAAGTTGTGTACAGAGGGACTAGTTTAATGCCATTTTAGGAGTTATATTTATGACGAATCTAGTCTTTCGAACGTCTAGAAATCAACTACAAGGGAAGGAGCCACACTGATCCACCGAATAATCCTTGTGGCTTAATTTTCTTAATAGATTTAATAGATTAATTTCTTAATAGATCTATAGCGCTGCTTTTTAGTGCATCTGGAATACGATTTCAAATGATAGAAGTGCCGAGTTACTAAACATAGATCAGTGATGTACTTGGAAGGGTTTGTGTAAGTTTGCAGGGCTGAAATCTAGCGAGCCTATGGGCTATTTTATGGCCTAATTAACTTGGAAATTTGAATATTAGCAACATTATTTAAGGTATGTGGCTTTCCAACGTAACATGTTAAAGGATGGTCTTGTGTGCAGAGCTTCGTGAGCTATAAGTTTTGATATCAGCTTCTGTTTCGTATGAAGGAAAAAGTAAAGGTTGATGTTCACAGAATTCTTTTTTAGACGACATCATCTACTGACTACTTCTAATATTCATAGATCAGCGATTTACGTAGAAGAGAATACAGAAATAATGAACAGAAATATGGAATGATTTTCTGCGATTCTACACATCTTGAACCGTAATCAATAAATTATGAGGGGATGTTGTAATGTTCTTTTTTCCCTGGTCGAACACAATAGTTTATCAATGAAAATAGTAGGTCATCCAAAAGTTGAGTTTGGTTTGAATGAATTTAAATAGGAGATGTCTACTCCCACAGTAGTGAAGCACCAACGCGTTCGAGCCACTTCCTCTTACTTAACTCCGTGGTTGGAGCTGACAAAAGGGTTAGAAATCCAAAGGACAGTGATTGCTTAGCACTTTTCGTGTTACAAATGAACGGTGCAGTGGGAGGACCGTTGGCCCTTCCTCCACCTAATTGCGGTCCGTTTCCTCCTACGTCAGGAAGCTCCCACTTAAGATCTCTTAAGAGAATGCCAGCTTCTTAATGAATATCGCCTTGAAGGGCCCGACCCTCCCTCCTTGTTACGTTTCCACTTTTTTTCTCCGTACCGTTTAATCTCCTTCGGCTCTCCAAGCGGGTAATGCAACGCAACGCCGAGGCCCCGCGAGTACCTGTGTCATTTATTACGCAAGAGCTCCATTTCTACAGAGCGTACCTACTTTACACAGACCGGTTCAGGTACCCACTATTTAAAGTGCGCCGATAATTCCTCGTAAATAGAACACTTTCGTCGGAATTTGGGCCGTTTGCAGAAATACCTTCACGTTTGCTGTCTCTTTAAGGCTTTTTTCACTCGATCTTAATAGACCAACGCGAGTGTAGGTATCAATATTATTCTCCCACCTAACTACTCCTGTCTAGGTTCACAGGTTGACTATAATTCATTCAAGCTGGTATGTCGAAGGCAAAATGCTTGTTTTATCATAATACATACATAATAGTGTCACTAACTTCTAGGTTAAGTTATCCCACGCCCAGTTATCAAATTAAGAGTATAAAAATTCCTTTCTAAATTGGTGATTCTCAGAGAAAGGACAATTTTCATGAATCTTACGAACCTCAGCTTAATTGATTTTTGCGATGTTAAATTATTCATTTATACATAATATGTATCTATATGATACACATTTATGAAAAGAGCACCTTTTTTACTCCAGAGGAGTATTTTGCTAAATTTCGAATCATTCGGACGATTTTTAGAGCATTTTGGTTTCTACTCCTAATTTTACGGTGGTTATGGGAAATTTGGAACGGTTTGCGCAGGAAGGGTTGGACCACTGATTTTTCTGAAATTCATTAACATTTTTTACAATAATATCCTTGAACCCCAAAAAAAATTCTGAATCGTTCTGACGATTTATAGAAAAGTTATAGGTGTTTCAAATATATCTCATTTGCGCATGTGCAGGCGACAATTATTGCACGATTTTGATGATATTCGAACTATACCTTTACATAATTTCAGGTTTTACTCCCCATGGCACGGTGTTTTTGAGAAATTGAAACTTGAGAAACTTGATTACCGATTTTGACGAAAAAAGTAAGGTGAAACATCCACAATTTTGTCCGATCAAGCAGAAAACCCTGCGGGCACTCCTGAGGAGTATTAGTAGTGCAAATGAATAGAAATTTTGGTAAAAAAAATTAAAATTCCGGATTTAAAAATGAAGTTTGACCTCTAAGAACTACTGTATTCTCTGGTTTCATCTTAAAAAAAAAAAAAAAAAAAAGCATTCTGAGCACTTGCATTTAATTGATTTATTTACAAAACGGGCTAATGCCCAATTACAAAATTTATAAAGTAGGTATTCCATAGGCGAGGTATTACATAGAGCGGTTGATTACAGCGGTTGGTTGAAGCGCGAAGTTCAGATCTAAGGTAGGCGGGCTTCTGGAGTAAAAAGTTGGAACTTCCAGCTGGATTTCCGACAGAAGGTAAGGGCCACGGATGTTGCCGTTAATCAGGTTAAAGAGGAACATCGTACCAGTGATTCTGCGACGTGTCTCCAGGGTGGCGAGATTGCAACGGTTGGTCACAGCCCGGGAGCTGCAGGCATCGCATGGTACCCGCATTTCCACCCAATACATCGCAAAAACCTCCTCTGAACCCTCTCAAGCATTTCCTTGTGTATTTGGTAGCGGGGACTAAACGATAGAACCGTAGTCCAGTATAAGCCTGATCAGTGTTTAATAGAGGGTTGGCAAAGCTGGCATACTGTCAAACTCAGTGGTATTCCTCTTGAGGTAACCCAATGCACGGCAGACCACTGAATCGATAGGGGCGGAAAACGAGAGGTCGTGGCTGAACAGAATTCCAAGGTCCTTAGCTATTGTTACACAGTTGAGCTGATGACCCTCAATGTGGTATGGGTGAGAGATGAACTGATGTGAACTGATATGGCATAGCATTTAGTGGCATTAAGTCTAAGGTTATTTCTTCTGGATCTTCTGAACTACGGGGGTAGAAAATTGCCCTTTCTCTGAGAATCACTCAAATACCTATCTTAGTAGTTATCGGTACAGTTCAGTGTTGGGAAACCTGCATTTACACGTCAGTTAACAGAAAGTTAGACTTTCATACTTGAGTCGGAACTTATAACAAGTAGACCTAATCAAGTAACTGTCCTTAACCACATAAGTATCACAAGGCAACACTGATGACGCAGATTTCTACGGCGGTGCGACTCTTATGTCACTGAACTTGGAGCAAAAATAAAGCTGTGGCATAAAATTTACCGACGTAATTGAAGTCGCTGTAGCATAGAGAGTAGCTGAGGAGATGGACCCGCTATGTGTTTATCGAGAAGGTGCGATCGGAGGAGGCAGCATGTCCTTGACGTTCACTGACATCACCTGATGAATTCACATTAACCGGCTGGAGTACCTACTCTTGCAGCTGCCAAGACGGCTACGTATTGGCTACCAACGCAGCCGGATTGGGTTTCTCCTTTCAAAACGCGTCAAATTGTAAATTATAGCTTACGTTTTCGACGGCATCGGGGGGAAAGGCCTCAGGCAAACTAAGACCCGGTTTTATCAAGGTGGTCCCATTTGTAAAGCATGGTTGTAGCAGAGCTGTAGTTTCAATCATTTTCCAAAAGCATGAGTTCTCATGTAGGCCACACTTCAGAGCAGAAGATAAGTGAACTTTTATTCAATACTCTCTGAAATTAAAAGTTCACATTTCTCTTTAGAGTAGCGGAAGCTTTATTTTTCACTTTTGTAAGATGATTTTTCCGTCCAAAATCAAAATTGTGAGTCTGTTTGTCTGTAGGTCCGTCGAGTGTTTGTAGACGCCTGTCTGAAGCCGTTTTCATTGGAATTCGGATGGAATTTACTAGTAATGTGCTGGATTAACTGTCGAATTTCACAGCTCACGTACTTATACTTGACCGAATTTCGATCGAATTTCACAAACCACCATGACCATCTCATATCAATTGTAACTCCATTGTATAATCCATTATGTACTCTATAGAGTTAGCTCCAAGAATTAGACCTGCACTACATGACGAATCACCTATTTGAAGGCGTTTAATGTCTGGGAGAACATGTTGTTCTCCATGGCAATTCCATTGTCCAGTTCCAAGGCCGAAATTCCAAAGTCCACGGCAATTTTGTTCGTTGAATAGTTTCAATAGTAGTCAAGCTTTATTAAATTAGGTGAAAATGAAAAAGTTTAAAAATCTAAATTTTCCGTAGCTAGCCGAAAGTGATTTAGAAACAGCTTTTTCATCATAGTTTGATAGTTAACATTTTCTGGGGCGAGAGAAATTTCATTTGTATAATGTAGGTTTTTAACGAAAAGATACTTTCTCATGAATTGAGAAGTTAGGGGCTGCTGTTCATGTTATTTTATTATGCTGAATCTAGTGGTGACACTCCTAAGTCTCTATGATTGAGCAACAGTCGAGTTTTTGAACAGTCGAAGTAGTAAGTGACGACACATTATAAATATCATGAACGCATGTCAAAAGAGGGAGACGTAGGTGAGTAAAGAAAATGCAAATTTAAAGATTTAATTTCCTTACCAAAAAGCCCCACGAACAGTTAAATGCAATATCTGTTTCTTCTTCGAACGGATGCGAAGCATGATACGTTTACGTGGGCGGATAACTTCAGAACAATATGGGAAATTCACATGTCGGTGGCACGAAACATTAACAAACAAAACGTTACTATTTCGTGAGTTCAAAAACTCTAACAACGCTCGAAGTAGATGCTCGATGTAACTCTTAAAACGTGGTACTTCCAGCTAACATCCAGGTTTTTAACGAAAAAATATGGCTTGAGAACTAAAGGGTTGCTATTGATATAATTTTTTATGGTATATCAAATGGTGACACTCCTAAAGCTTCTATTCGCATATTGAACAGTCGAAGTAGTAACTGAAGACACAATTTTTTTTGTAATTATTTCGTGCCAGCGACATGCGAATTTCCCTCACCGTTTTGAAGTTATCAGTCAAATAAACGTAACATCAGATGCAACTGTTGAATAAGAAGTCTGATTGTATATTGAACAGTTAGTTGGACATTTTGAGAACTTGATGCGGTAACGAAAGTAAGCCGGAAAATCTTTTATTTTGAACTTTTACTCGCCTACCTTTCCCTCTTTTGACTAGTGTTCATGATCTTTATAACCACACTTGTGTGAGTCTTTGGATACTACTGGAGATACTAACTGGAGACTGTTCAAAAAATGCATCGTCGCTGAATCATAGAGGCTTGGGAGTGTCACCATTAATTCAGCATATCAAATTAATATTAATGGGAACCCTTGAAAATTTGTTCGTTAAAAACTTCGATTTTTGCTGAAAATAAAATTTTGTGAATAAAATCGAGAATGCCGTTGGAAAGATGAGGTTCGGGCCAAGTTTTTCCCGTAACTTGCGGGGAATTCACCAGAATTACGTATGCCGCCCTGCGGTTTAAAAATACACGATTTTATTTGTCGATAATTATTTCACTTTGGTGTGAATTTGGGAATACTAAATCTGCATTTTTTCACACGTTAGGTAGCCTATCCAACGGGAAATTCAACGCTCTTTTTAACGGTACAAACAAGTTTGAGCTTGTTTGGTTTGGTGTGGGAGTTGTAGGCGTTTTAGTGACGTAAGATCGAAAACGCAAAAAAATTTCAAAGTTGGAATAAGTCGGAAACGATGCTTCTGTGAAAAAGTTCTACGAGGCACTTTTTGTCGGAAATAGTTTGAGAATCGACTCCTAGAAGGTTAGCAACTTAAAGTGTGAACACCCTGTTCACAACACAGCTGGAGTGCTTTGAGTGAAGCTTTTTACAATATTATCGTCTAGTAACCCTGCTTTCAGTATTATGACAAGGTGGGTACTCCGAATTCGGCCCTCGAGGACCAATGGTGAGGGTCAGGTTCTGCAGGGTCCTTAACCTTGAGAACTTGAAGCTTCCGATAGAAAGTTTTCTCGGGGAGAAAGCTCTTCTCTTCTGCGCACCTCAACTCCCACCTCCGCCCCTGAGAACCCTCTTTTGAAAAAGACGAAAGTTAATCAACCGTTCCAATGTATACAACAGACCTCAGCGAACCGGCCGCAATTATGAATTTCTTCGTCAAGAACTGCGGGTTTTTCACTTTTCTTCAGCTTTATTGGACAACCTGTTTTAAAACGGCTCAACTGTTCCGTTCACTTTCCGAAAATACGAGTTCATCTAACTTCTTGGGTAATAGTTGTTGTACGACCTCTCTCCTGTACCATCCTAGGGGTCATCAGCGAATCTGACCACCTACTACGTATTTTAATTGCCTTATGAGGCGACCACTCTATATACTCATTCAATCTCTGCTCGCAGGGTAGTAGTTAATTATAGCCCTAGCAAAATCAATTACCAAAATCATGAATTTTCATGGGGAGTGAATCCTATTCTTAGATCAAAACATGCAGCAATCTTTTATAAGCGAATTTTCGTCATTTTACATATTTTATGTACCTAGTGTCATTTTACAAAATTATATAAAAATTGGGTTACTTTTTTTTACAAAGAAATTTTTATGAGGGTTATGAATAAAACCCTACAAAAAATTGTTTCTAAACTAAAATAAGCTATAGAAATCAATTTTTGGATTTCCACCATTTTTTACTGATTTATTTGGTAAGCAGAAGTATGGTATGGTTTTCACCTTTGGATATGATATTTCTTTCGCCCAAATAAAAATCATGACTCCCATTTCACATTTTATGCCATTTTGAACAGCTTTCGTTGTTACAAGTGATTGTAGCAAGCTCAATTCTGCGGTTTCATCCGATTTTCATGATTTTTGTCAACATGGGGGTTAGATTAAAGATGGTTCCCTGCGAGTTCCGTTGCTCTCAAATCGGATACTTGACGCATATCGTAAAAATAATAACTTAATATCCATCAAGAACAATTTCCTCTTGCCCTACTCATCAGATCCCGCTCAAATTGGAGGTTGATCAGGGAAGGACGTTTTGATCAACTTTTCACGATCATATCAACAAGATCATATTGGTAGTTGTTGCACAACCGTAGACACTCGCTATGTAATATTTTAAAATTAATCAAAACATTTCAATGATGTACCTGTACATTCATGTTATGAATACGCGAAAGCCACGTGCCACACCCAACTTGGTACATTTATCGGTACAGCTTTGTGCATACATTGTTGTTTGCTCTTATTCACAATGGATCTTTAATGTTATTGTGTGCATGTAAGTAGTAATTTGAAGAAAAAAATCAATTCAAGGACGTTTCCAATTCTTTGGAGTGTGATAATTTAATACCAATCTATGTCCCGTATTAAGACGGTTGTTTCGTACTCTCGATGTGTGTAGGGACGTACAATTGATTTTATTAATCAGTAGATAGGCACATCCCCGAAGTAATATGGAGGTACATTAATAAAATAACAGTATATCATGTTATTCTATCACTTTTCAACTATTGGCGTTATTGAATCCCAACGTACGCTCACGTGCTCCGAATCGCTCGTGCGAATTCTCTCGTCCGTTACCCAATACCACTTCCTTACGTAGGTTCGTAACAACGGCAAGTTCTCGTCAAAATACGTGAGTTGCAGTTTTTGCCGACCCATACGTAACTGGGTTTTTTGATCGTCGCGATATTTCCTTCGATTACTTGAGGTCTGCTTTTTTCGGCTGTATAAAAGGGGTACGTTCTCGTGTGAACGTCTTACGAGTACGTTATGGCTTCTAGTTCACATTCCAATGCCCATGGTCCAGGAGACGAGGCCAACCAATTGGTAGTAATTTCTTGATGTGGATTGAGATTAGATTTTGACAATTAAATCCATTCTGAGTGAGAAAATCTTTGATTGACTCCTCAAAATTGGCGGACTACAAAAAAATAAAAATAGCTAAAATAGCATATTGTTGAGTTTTTTGTTAGAAATGTTCATACCCATCAAAGTTGAAGAGCATAAAAAAAATGTGCAAAGACGCCAAAAACCATAAATGTTCTCTTGAAAAAAAAATAAAAAACAAATAATAGATAGCCCGATAACGTAAATCTACCATTGGCACCAATGTGCGCCGTGCAGTGGACGGACAGCTTTTTTTTTATTCGATCTTTTTAATGTACGCATCTTGAAACGTAAATTAACAATGGGCGGGGGGGTGAAATTCTAAAAAAAATCTAAAATTTTGAACTATTTCTAGGCGGATTACGGAGGTTCAGTATTGACAACAATGAACCAAAAATACTTTCATTGCCTTCAGGAGCTATTCCGAGATCAAGGGACCAAACTTGCCGAGTTTAATCTACCACAGACGTCTAATAAACAGATCAGTGATCAGTGAAGGGCTGTTTAAACAGAAATAATTAACTCTTGTTAACCACTTGCAGCATTTTAAAAATGAAAGTAGCTGCTAAAATGTGTCTCTTTTGCATAGCTAATTGCTTTACACTTTGTCAACAATAATCGAAGTTGTTTATATGTACAATGTATACCAATTGATTCTTGGCCACTTTTGCTCCTTCCATCAAGAACCATCAATTGCAACTATAAATTTGTAATAATGTGACTCTTCCGTACATTCAAATAATTTTGCTACTAATTGACCAAATGACGCAATGAACGATTTGTAGATCGAGGGCAAAAATGCGCTGTCGCTTGGTTAAAAACTGCAGTATCCTCCATTATAAGAGACATCAAAGTTGGGAACACGCGGCGCAATTAGAACTTCCCGTTTCCGGCCAACGTTTACTCTACTCGGTTTTGTATGGAAAGGAATGAAGGAATCGAGCGGTTTGAAAATTCAGACACATGTGTACCACAATGGTCACACCATAATGTGCTATATTTACACGTTAAGGCATTCGGAAGAGAGTGTCTTTAGATGAATAGTATGTTATTTGATCACAAAGAACTTTATCATTTTATTAACACTTAATTCATCATCCAGGCAAACTACCCTCTGAAAGTATTATTTTAATTTTATTTGTTTAATGCTACTGTTGACTTTTAGCAGTTCTACTTTTGACAGTTGAACAGGATTTAAAAGGAAATTGTACCGTTTGAAGTCGTATGCATAGTATCATACGGTATCATTGGTATTCGTGGTACGAATACCACGTCACCTCGAGCGCATTCAGTAATTATCTTTGTAATTTTGTGATTTTTCAACGACAAGAGTTTGATGACGAACCGAATGTTACTTTCCCAATTGCACACCGTTGAATAGAAATTGAGGAATTCCTTCCCAGTCACACAATTTTGATAGAGAAATGATGAATACCTGAAACACAACGTTGCCATGTAAACCTAGTTTACAATGCAACACTAATTACTGTGAATAATAATAAATCAAATATTATAAGCGATGAATGAATTTAGTTTTCACTTTTGAGAGTATAAACATTTTGGTTTATTATTCAATAATAAACCATTGTAATCGGCTCTTGTAAAAAAAATCCTAACCCCCCCCCCTGAAAATTTCATGGTTTACGTTTCAAAGGGTGTAGAATTCAAATCTGCAATAAAATTTTTTCCGTCCGTCCGCCGTTCGCCGTACGCACGATTTCTCCCAAACGGCTGGAGCAAAAAATCTGAAATTTTCAGGAAAAATCCATGTTGGTCCGACAACGCCCCAATTCTTTAGCCAGCTCTCTCACTTCATTTAAAGTGCCCTTTAAGGGTTGTCAAAGTTTTGTAAAATCCCTAAAAACCTCAAAAAAAAGTCAAGGCGGCCTAAATTTGGACTTTTTTTAAAGAACTTTCCATGAGGAATCGAATGAGCCCCTCCCCAGGTCCGTAGCTCCGTAGCGTAGGTGATAGAGCGATTATTGAATTTCAGGAGGCACACAAATATGATCAACTGATCAATCCAAATAGGTATTTTGGTTGAGAACCGATTTAAGTGCTCTATGCATATCTCCTGAAATTCAATAATCGCTCTATCACCTGTGAAACACGCACACTCCAAAGCTTAGTAGAAATTCAAATCATGAATCATTGCCACTCGCATTTTGGGGTTTAGATAATAGGTAATTATCTAAGAATAATTCTGAACAACTTTCTTTTCTGGCCTGTCTGTCCGTATTTCCGAAGATCCTTGCAACGAGCCTAATTCCTACAGTTCCCATTCGATTTTGATGAAATTTACTGAGAATTTTTCTATATTCCCAATCGTCTGGTCTATCTCAAATTTCAAGGGTAGTTGGGAAGGTCGGTTTAATAATTTCATATGAATTTGAACTAGTGCATATCATTTCAGTAAGCGCTATAGAATTAAAGCCCGAGACTAGCAATGCTCCCACTTCAAGGCGTTGATGTCTATGGGACATTATTATCCCGTGAATCGAGTGAGTAACTTCTACGATTATTAAACATTTCAATGACCTATACAATTTTTCATACCAATATGAGGAAGCTGTGTACCACACCCAACTTGGCACATATTTTTAACTTTATCCTACTCAACCTGAATAATAAATCATTTTTGACATTTATGTCTTCACTACGACACAAGAAATCGAAAAGTTCCAAGGAAAACTGACAACCATTATCAAAAACCTGACGCGATACCGCTAAACAACAAGGTAGGTAGGTACTTTCTAATAGTTTTCAAGTAAGTTGGTGAAACCAATCCCTCACTAAAGAAGACCAACTTGGTCAACGTTGATCCCACAAAAATCATTCAGTACTAGTTCAAAAGCTCTTAATTTACACCAAATATGCTGCCCAATCGTAATGACTGACAAAAATTACTTATTCATCAAGTTTATAAATTACTGTAATCGAAAAGGATCAGGAGCATAATAATTTTTCTGAAGTTGAAGATAATTAAACTTGATTAAAGAACTAAGTCTCAAGGTGTGACTGTTTCCATTTCCCTGATGATGGAGAAAGAACCAGCAAGTATGATTCGTATACATCTACCTACCGTCCACATAAAGTTCATGATATAACATTCAACTATATTGTGGGTTACTACGTAAGTTTTTTGTAGGTATTGTAACATAATGATTATTTCTGAAGCTGTTTTCCAGCAGAACCTAAAAATAGCGACCGAACCGCATGTGTTCACCAACCAAGGCCTTAGTTTCTCCGGTTCCACGCATCCCCAGACCACGTGAGTAAATACTGCAACAAGTGGTCATATTCACTGATGTCGGTAAAGACGACAAATCTGAGAACACATTATTTGAGCACTCGAGTCGGGAGAACCTGTTTCGCAGAAAACTTATTAAATTCTTAAATAGAAGTATCTCAAACTTTTCACGGAATGATTTCACACAAAATTGTTTAAATATCATTGAAGATGTAGGTTACAAGTCTGAAAACGTCTGCCAAGTTGGGTGTTGCATAAAGCTTCTTCATTTAGATAATATGAATGGATGGATCTTTTGAAATGTTAAGGATAATCTAGAAAGATGTAGAATATAAGCTTGTTACAACGATTTCCGGGACATGTTCCGGGATATCTCAACGCCTCCAGAAGGTTGGTGTACAAGTATTGCGGGTCTATAGCAGTGGTTCTGTAGCGGATAGAATGATGATACAATCGTGTTGAAATTATTGGAGCGATCTTCCCCGAGTATCTTAAGAATTTTATAGCAATCGAACGACTAAAACCTGAAAAAATGATGCTTGATGGATTTTAGGTTTGCGCAAGCGCAGTGTGATGAATCGATTTTATGAATGGATGGATCTTTTGAAATGTTAAGGATAATCTAGAAAGATGTAGAGTATTAGCTTGTTACACCGATTTCCGGGACATGTTCCGGCTTATCTGAACGCCTCCAGAAGGTTGGTGTACAAGTATTGCGGGTCTATAGCAGTGGTTCTGTAGCGGATAGAATGATGATACAATCGTGTTGAAATTATTGGAGCGATCTTCCCCGAGTATCTTAAGAATTTTATAGCAATCAAACGACTAAAACCTGAAAAAATGATGCTTGATGGATTTTAGGTTTGCGCGAACGCAGTGTGATGAATCCATTTGTAAGCAATGAAAATGAATGATTTACAAGCTTATAAACATTTACATTATAAATAACAATCGTACTTCAGTATACTTCACCACGTACTGTCATTCTAATATCTTGGGGGATACAGAACTCCCTCAGGAGAAGAAGGTTGGAATTTCAATCAACCGGCCGCATGGACAAATGAGGACCAAATGAACGCGCTATCGTGTAACCCTCGATTCACTGTCCAACACAAAATTAAGTCAGGAAAACCCACTTTCTTTAGCTCTTAAACAGATTGAATATTCTAGATTCCCTTGCATGTAATAGTTGTCAGAGCCACTTTAAGTGATATAGTCTCAACACTTATGGTTACAGCAGCAGTACTACGAATCCCTTGTGGTGCTTTACTTCATCTTCTTTAGCTGATGTTCACCGTGAATTCCATAATTTACTATTTTAGTAAAATATTGATCATTTTGACCATCCTTCATTCCAGCTTTGGATATTTTAATTATTGAGTGAGTACCTATTCATGATATTTGCGGCTGATTCATAAATACCTGACTACACGGTGAAAGAATGTATGTGGTAAGTATATTAATAAATTCAAGATCTACATGATATTGTTTGATCACTATAAAATGATAAGGAGTAACATGAAGATGGAGATGGTTAAAGTTAACATTAAGAATGAGTATTTTTCAGAGAACAGTACGGTACAGAATAGTATTAGGGTATAGCAGCCCATTAAGAGGATTCAAATAGCTAAGTCGACAAGCTACTAACAATCATGCAGGTACCTACTTTAAATGTTTTGTGTACAGTGAATACCTGTTCCACGCTATTCCACAATGATACACCTAATTACAACACTCAGGAATCCCCCAGGAGGGCCACTAACCGTCACCAGTTTATGGGATGATTCAGAAGAGAAATGCTTTCGAAATAACAGGGAAATGACCTACCGCCTTCTCTTGTAGGGGCACAGGGATCGTGACTCATAAGGTTGGAGCCTTCCAGTTTTTGCAAGAAGTCTTTTTCTGTTCGTATCCGTCAACACAATTAAAAGTCAGCTATGAAATATTGTGAGACATCACTTAACAATTTGCAACCTATTGTTTCCCAATCAAACTTTCAATCTTCAACATAGCCAGAAAAGCTCGTAAGTGAAGGAAAGTGGTGTGAAAAACAAAACTAAAATTGATGTTTCACACTTAATTTTGCCACAAATTATAATTAATTTTGCTTCCATATCTACCTCCAGGTAAAATTTCAATGCAAACCACACTCTTCAACATTCAAAATGAGAGTGTGTTACTTTGTGCATAATGGTTAAAGCGGTTCGTTACTTTTTTCTCTTCAAAATCTACATGAAAATAAAGTTGATTCTAAGTTGGCAAAACAAAACAAAAAACGTCACTAAACAAAACAATCTTTACAAAAGTAGAAACATCATGGTCAAGTATCTACATTATTATTCTAACAACGTAAAATTATTCATTCTTATTACTAGTTGACGTTAAGAATATGTGACGGAAATCAATCGTTTTTATTATGGTTAATACTTGATGTCTCAAATGTTTCAGTATTTAAAACTAGTTATTACAGATTTCTTGAGAAATTCGAGTATGCTCTGTTTCTCTATTGCTGCCTGTCCTGCTTGCATGGTTTAAATTTCAGGAAACACCTTTTTTCCTCCCTACTCTCATTTTGCGCTTTAGCCCATCCTAAACAACTTTCGTATTGTGTCTGTTTGTTTGCAAACACTTTAGAAGTATAGTTGTTGGAGAGTTCGTCAAGTTCGTTGCCTCCGACTATTACTCGGAGAGAGTTGGAAGAATCCAAAAGTATAGACCGATAGCGACTTCTGCGATTTTCTTCTCCACTTTCGTTTTGTCTTGCATTTAGCACATTCTATTTCAAACAAGCTTTTGCACACCTCCAACGATGTCCATTTTTATGAGTCATACTATGCTTGAAGCAGCATTGTTTTGGTCAAAATGGATGACGCGATGATGTTAATAATGTAGCTTGCACATTGTTATCAAAAGTGCGAAAATGTAAAAGGAAATATATGAGGATGAGTGAATATTTGAAAAGAAGGAGCTGCAGTATATTGAATAATTTGGTAGTGAACGATAATCTGGAAATTGTCTCTGCGTATTCTTGTAACAAGCTTTATCGAAACAGTTTTCATCCTCACAGCTTCATTGCTCACAAATCATGTTTACTTAATTGTGACTCATATTAAACTAGCAAGAAGTCATGCCCTAACTACTCCGAATTAGTATGATTATCATGTGAGTATCAACACGGTTTTTCGATAAAGGTCCTTCATTACATAATTCAGATTAATGAAGTAGGTAGTACCTATCTTATTTACTTTCCTTGTTGGTCATGCTCTGGCTTCCAAACAATGAAAGCCAATAAGCCATCGGCCGATCATCAAAAAATCAAAGAGGAATCGGTGGTAATGATGCAGCTTCAGTCACTTGGCCTCGTCGGATTTTGAAATGACTTGGATCAGCGATGACTGATTAATCGGTTTTTTTTTACCATATCAACAACTTGGTCACGGTCGCAACCTTGTCGAGGAACATCGTGAGTTCACGCATGCGTTCCACGGTGGTGCACAGAGTAATAGATACTTTTGAATGGGTCAGAAGGATAAGGTGATCTTTAGGGTTCTTGACTCCGCAGTAAATAATGACTTAATTTTAATAATAATCATGTAGATTAGTGGAGAAGTCATTCTTTAACCATCCTCTCGAGAAAAAAGCTTAGGTAACGGAAAATTGTGCCCAAAAAGCGTGACATGAATAATTGGACGTATCACAATTGTGTCACCAAACCCGGTGTAACAGCTACTGTACCTAATCAGATTTTGAATTACTAATTCTTGGTACCGTTGTAGAAAATCTAGAGCTACGCTTTACTGAAATACTGAAAAACTAAATTTGTAGCGAGGGTAGACTCTTCCCCTATGACAATATTCAGGGTGTAAAAAGAAAAGAAAAAACTTTTTTCTGACGGTATTTTTAAGAAAACCATAAAAAACCCTCGTTTTCTCCATTTATTAGGACTCCAACTTCAACTTTTTTAAACAATATTTCCGGATTCAGCGTGTGATTTCGTACCGACTTCATGAAGAAATTTTCCATGTTCCCATTTATGGATTCCTCGAACATTTGCTCTTTATACCCCTGGGATTCCTCATTTACTGTTATAGAAGGTTTACCACTTTATTCGCCCTGAACGGCAATTTCTCCGAGAAACCGATGCGGAATAAAGTAGAGTTGACCTTTCAATTAGAAAGCTGATTTAATTTGGATGTTTTCCATCCAGAGGTTTGTCACCTTACAGTACGTTTTTCGGAAAACGGAATTGAAGGTCAAGTATTGTAAGAACGTTTAAATTTTCAAAGATTTTCTTCATGTGAGTTGAGAATACAGTCAAGTTATTGAAATGCCTACAGTGAAGATATACTTCTCTTATAAGACAAGTAATGTACATTACAAAACTATCGCTCAAAGTTGCTTAAAGTTACAAAGAAATGGAGGAAATCGAGTATTTACAAAGAAGAATGTGACTTACCTAAAAAACTTGAAAAATTAAAATATCTCAATAAAGAAATTCTGCGCAATTTCATGTGTAGGTAGGTTAGCTACATGTTTTGCAACTACCTACTGTTAGCTACATTTTTTGTCACAGGGTCGTATTCACCCGGACAATGTAATGAAAGGGAAATATGGAATCAAATAGCACGTAATGTAGGAGTTTCAAAAATAAATCTCTGATAGTCTAGAATAGCTTTGAGTTTGTAACGATGGTGGTTGTCAGAAAAAGCGGCTCTTAAAACCGTCTGACGTTAACAGAGTGAGTCATCAGTATCAACCTTAAGTGTCGGATAACTACACTCAAAAGAAAACATCTACGAGTTTCCAAGAGTTGAATCTATCTTATTACCTACCGAACGATTGTTCTGCCTCACATCCGCTCTTACGTTTCACGATTATTTCCATTCACCACCCATTGCATGGAAAGTAATCAATTTAGAGGCCCAGGAGATGAGCGTATTTACTAGGTAGTCCATGATATGGCATATCATGTAAGATACATCGGAAGTTGCATGTCAAGGAGTGAAATAAAAGATTAACTCTATCTGGAAATATATATACAGGGTGTCCCAGGAGTTGTGCACAATCCAACTACTACGTGTTCTACAACTCATTTCCGACCAAAAATGCCTCCTAGCAATTTTTTGACAGACTTCTCGTTTTCGAGCTATTCGCGATTTAAGATTTTTTTCGTGTTTTCGATCTTAAGTCATTAAAACTGTCATAACTCCCTCAATTTTGGAGATAGCTAAAATTTGACGACACCGTTGGAAAGAACGTTACATTTTCTATCTATTTGATGTCAGAAAACTTTTTTAAGTTGCATTGAAGATGTGCTATTGCTACGCAAAATGGCAGTTTTGTCAAAATCTTAAAATCGCCTGTTTTTTAAACCCCATGAATGCTTGACGCAGAACTGTGCAGACCTGGTAAAACGTGCGCCAAAAAGTCAGCTTTCCAACGGTGTAGTCGTTTTGGTTTTTAAAAATATTTTTAGTTGAAGGAAATGGTGTTTAACTGCAGAAAAACGTGTGTTTTCTGTTAAAATTGAGGTTTTTCCAAAAGTCTGGAAGATGAAAACCACACAACAAATTATCGCAATCAATCGTAAATGAACACAAACAATAGCTGTCTCTCGGATCTTCGATTATCCTGACTTTGGCTGGACAGCTTGGAAATGCCATAGATGCTGATCACAAACGAACGTTTTCATTCATTAAATTCATTTACATTTTTCATTTTTAAATATTCATTTTTTAATTTAAATCGTAACAATCTTGTTTAAACTCTCACTCTTTGTATGATCTCGATTCAAACCCCAATATCTTACCAATGTCCAACAACTGGATAACATGTTCGAGCCAATAAACATTTTACTTAAACTGAATTTGGTCAGAAACAACAAATTATCTACATTACAACACCCAATGCTACGGTCAAATCAGATTGGGGTTGAAAATACACGGCGCACAAAGCAACCCCTCCTTCAAGACCTGGGGGTCGTGCGGGTCATTGCATATCCTCGCCCCTGACCAAGACAATGCCTCCTCCGTAGCTTGGCCGATTTTCCCCAACATTAGGTCTTTTTTAGTGATACAGCGTGTCCCAGGACTTATGCACAATCCGACTCCTGCGTGTTCTACAACTCATTTCCGACTGTGATGAGTTGCATTCATCTTCCAGACTATTGGAAAAACCTCAATTTTAACAGAAAACACACGTTTTTCTGCAGTTAAACACTATTTCTTTAACTAAAAATATTTTTGAAAACCAAAACGACTACACCGTTGGAAAGCTGACATTTTGGCGCACGTTTTACCAGGTCTGCACAGTTCTGCGTCAAGCATTCATGGGGTTTCTAGGCGAGATGAAAAACAGGCGATTTTAAGATTTTGACAAAACTACCATTTCGCGCAGCAATCGCACATCTTCAATGCAATTTAAAAAAAGTTTTCTGACATCAAATAGATAGAAAATGTAACGTTCTTTCCAACGGTGTCATCAAATTTGAGCTATCCTCAAAATTGAGGGAGTTATGACAGTTTTAATGACTTGAGATCGAAAACACGAAAAAAAAAATCTTAAATCGCGAATAACTCGGAAACGAGGCCTCTGGCAAAAAATTGCTAGGAGGCATTTTTGGTCGGAAATGAGTTGTAGAACACGTAGGAGTCGGATTGTGCATAACTCCTGGGACACCCTGTGTATATTAGAACATATTCGAACTGTAATTAATGTGGGCATTCAACGCGGATGGTCAAGCTCAAAACATTTCCCGAAATCGACCATTTCAGTACGGTGTATCCCTGGTTGAGAAAAAATCGTCCACACATTTTCAGACTCATTCATCGCATCCCCTACACAGGCACCTAGTTAAAGTTTGCAAAATAGTTAGTGTCCACTTTACCGGCTGTTACCGCTTCTTTAAAAAAAAACACCCCTGTTATGGAAAGAGAAAAACTTTCTCTCTTGAGCGGTGTAACACTTGTTTCAATCAAAATTATATTATACTATGCCTTTTTGGTAACAAAAACAAACCCAAAATGAATGTTCACTAAATGTACAACGTCATGCGGGCATTCGCGTACAAACTCTATTAAACGAAACGCTAGCGAACGAGTCCGCAACACATTGAGACATTTTCATGAAGGGGTGTATGTCCCAATGCCCACCGACTCGCAAAACTTGGACGCAATGAATAATGTGTTTGTGTGTTTTGTAGAAAACTTTCGTAAACAATTAGTTGCTTATGTGCCATAGCAAAGACGTGAAAATGTCAAAACTTATTTCTAAGTTGGGACGTTGAGATCTTGGTGCAGTTTTAGATGTCGAGGTACGTGAAAAACGATGAGGAAGAAGTACCAACTAACAGTTAAAAAGAAAAATATCAGATTTGGCCAGTTTGACACAAGTTACCCTGTCAGGACTCCAAAACCATTTTGTTTTAAGCACTAGGAAGATGGAAAAATTAACAACATTCTTTCCAACAATATCCTCCAAATTTTGATTAACCGTGTAATTAAGAGAGAGATACATTCAGTATCATAATGCAACATCAAACAAGAAAAAAACCTGACATTTCAAAACACTCCGATTTTTAGCGGAGTTCTAAATAATTGATAGGTCACACTTTAGATCGGAAATGAGTTGGGAAAGCGACTAATGGAATTTAGAGGTCCTTAACGTGGAACACCTAGAATAAAAGTTTATTGGGTCTGCGTTAGATAACCGTTCTGCGCATTTACTGCTCTCTCTCTCTCTCTCTCTCTCTCTCTCTCTCTCTCTCTCTCTCTCCCCTCCCTCCTTCTGCATGCATGTATATTTGTTTGAAAAATGCAGTATTAACGTAGGTACCCAGTAAGTAAATATAACCCTGAAAATTGAATTTTTCAAGAAGATTTGGATGTACGGCTCCCAGAGTTCCACAGAATTCTGACTATAATAAAGACACATTTATATGAGGCTATACATCAAAGTAAGATTGTACTATGAATTTTGAGAATGAGTGTTTTGATGGTGCTTCACTCTAGAGAGTATAGAAATCCTAAGTAGAATTTGTTTACATCGTTCAAAGGCCACTCATATTGATTTTACGACTATTTCAAATTGTACTTACAATATGCATACTTGTAACTCACACAGAACCATATGTATATCCTGTACTTTGAAATGTAAGTACCTATTTCCCATAAGTGCCCACTATCATTGGCGGCAAGTAACAACCTTATCTCTTGAATGTTCAACTACTCCCCTAGTACGGCAGTTTGGAACAGCGACATTATTAACTTCCTTGTACCTATTCATCATTTTACATCAACGAAAACATTAGACAAAAGAAAAAACTATAAATAGAGAAACCGATGACTCGAACAAATCGCTCAGTGGGAGATTAGGAAAACATGTCCCGCTGAAGGTCACCAAACAGCTTTGTTTTATCGACATCTCTGACTTGGAGCGTGGCGCAATTTGCGATCTCAGGGCATTTAGGTATTTCAGCGCTTCTAGGCCAACCTTCGAATCACAACAACTTAAGGACATTGTTACCTATTTCCACTATCGAAGTACCTAACTAGTGCACAGCATCATTTAACAGTGTCTAGTGCCTTCGTGAGTATAATTTTCGGATCTGGCACTGTTTTGTTCTAATTAACGACTGTACATTTTCAAGCAAAACAGTCCGCAATAAAATGAATTTATTGGTTCCTAGTTCATCTTTGTAATTTATAACAATAAACATTTCCCAAGTATTTACAAATTTACATTTCGCATGTAAAATTCAATATTTCCAACGTGCAACTGTAACTCAACATTTCACAAATCAACACCAATATTTTACGTGTAGCTCATAATTTCCTATTGGTGATTCACGTTAAGTCAAACTCAACATTTCACAAATCAAATTCACCATTTCTCAAATCAAAATCACATTTCCCAACTTTTCAATTCAAGCTGTTCGTCTGTAACCTAAATTCCACAGTTTTCATCCGATTTTGAGGCGGATTTCAAGAAATGTGCGGATTAAGCTATAGATGGTCCTCTATGTTCCTATAGATGGTTCATTGTTAATTAAAATAAAAAACAGAATAAGATAGAACGTTGTCTATATTTCCACGAAAATAATGAGTTACACAGTTAAATCGATTTCTACGATTAGGTCATCATCAATAACAAACATGGACTGAAGGTAAATCACAGAAAGCACATCTTATATAGACCCAGGTGAAAGGAGACTGAATCATATTGGCTCAGGGAACTGAAAAGACCAAGGACCAATCAATGCCGCTTATGGCTTACGAAGTGAAAGGGGCACAACCAGTAACAGAGGGGGAGCCAAACTTATTGCAAGAATGAGCCCATTAATGGTGAAATATTTTGGGAAATAACCTCATTTAAACATTTTCCTGACCCATCTCTCTTAACAATTTTGGATTTTTCTAGCACATCCAACATACCTCCCTTTGGGCAAAAGTGACGAAATTCTACATACTGCTTGTTTGTCAGATCAAAAGTAGAGCTATATATATAGGTTCATTCTTGCAATAATGTTTCCCTTCCCTTAGCCAATAGGATAGTTCCCCTTCCACTTTGTAAGCCTTAAGTGGCATTGGTTGGTCCTCCCCGCCCCTTTCTCTTCCCTTAGCCAATAGGATTCAATCTCCTTTCACCTGGGCCTATGTAAGATGTGCTTTCTGAGATGTATCTTCAGTTCAGTTAACCGTCGAAATCGATTTAACTGTGTAACTCATTACTTTCGTATATAACGTAATATAGATAACGTTCTACCTTACTCCGCTTTTATTGAAATGGGTTTCCACAATTTCGTCGCTAGTGACTAAGTCCGTATCATTGTTCATAAATTAAAACTCCATTAGGTTCAAGCAAAAAGGTGAAGTCCATCAAACAATTTTCTCACATCCTAGTCATCCGATCTCACTCAAATTTCGAGGGTATCATCAATCAATAATATTAATTAACTCGAATGTAGCATTAGGAGCTGCTGCGAATTCGTGGACAGGAAATCCTAGCAACTTGCTTAATTTCTTGAGTTGTCATACGATTTTGTTTCAGGAAATAGGAAGGTGTGCTATGGATGTCCCCTACGAATTGAATAGCTCACAAATCATTACAAAAATTTAAAATCTTTCTAACGTACCATTTTTAGGAGAAGTGCGATTTTTACTATCTTGAATCTAAGGTTTGGGATGACATACACCCAAAATATTGGTCTTCTTCTTTTGAATTTTAAAATTTTATGATTAAGAAAGTTTTCGAAAAAAGTGTTGACATTTTCACATCCTTATGTTGACACATGGGAAACAGGGACAATTTCTCGTCTAGGAAATGCGGAATGAAATGTCAGGAGGGATATATTCTCTACTCTTCACTCAAGAAAGTTGATTTTGATAGGGAGCCTATTCTAGGATGCCAAGAGAGGAATGAAATTGAGGTTTTCATTTTTGAGTGAATACTTCCACTATTGACAGGGAGAATAGATGCACAAATAAGAAGTTTCAATTTCTAGATTCTAGGGGAATTTTTGAGGAATATGTGATAAGTAGTACAATGTAGGCAACCTGGTTACTAGCGACATTAGATACATTTTAATTGGCCCCTCCCTATCAGTATGCATATGTAAGGAAGAGTTAGATTTGAATGTGGAGTAAGACGACATGATAGGTCCGTTTAGTTCACCCACCTGAGAGCTTATCACTGAATAGAGAACACTATCGCATCCGACCCAAATTCGCACAACGAACCCTTGTCGGCCCCTGAGCAAAAACTCAAACAGGCTTCCAGCGTCCTTGGTTCGATGTAGGTAGGAACGCCGAGAGAAAGACGAACATTCCTAACTCGTGATCGAACTGTTCAAGGTTCCTCCAAGTTGCCGAAATGTTATGCATATTTGTAAAGAAATTATTGTCACATCAAACTAGTAACATACCAGATAGGTAAAGTAAGAAACCATTTTATGAATGAGGGTTTTAGTAAAACATGAAACACAATCATTTGGTTCGCTGCCAATTTCGTAGGAATGTCATTCAACCAACAACAGCACGAAACAATTCATATCCAAACAATAACATTTTCTGTTCTAGAATCTACCTAATAGTAGTTCATTCGTGAGCAGTTATTCAAATTTTTGTGCAAAACAAAAGCATATTGGTGGACTAAATAAAGCTTTTGCTGTTTTAATAGCTTATTATATTAGCTTAAAGCTGAAAACTTCCTCCTCGATTTCGCACTATTCTGCGATTTGGGATTTGATTGTAGGTACCTAATGGCATTGTTAGTTTTATCAGCCTCTCGAAACGGCCTTTCAAGTGTGTTGGAGGTTGTTGACAGAGGATGGTTACAAAGTCCAATCATAAGGCAAGCGTAATTATAAGGTAGGTACCTAACCCTCTCACTATGTATGAATGGATTAAAAAACGGTTAGGTGCATATAATATTCCAAATTTATTAATTGATTTTTCTCACAATATTGATCTTTCTAAAAACAATTAGTTTTATCCCCAACAATTTTGCTGTTGATTTGACGCTAATGGAATTAAAATTAGGCGATACATGAATTGTTTATAGGTAAATTGAATTCATTCGACATATTTAATTATAATCGCCTCTCTCATAGGATTTGGGGATCAACAGGCTTATAGGCTTCAACCTACGTACCTGCTTGTTCAAGGTATATAGATGAGTGGTTTGTGTACGCACAATCTCAAGATTTCAGGAAGCTATTCATATTCAATAAAATCGTACAACACTCAACATTTCTTGATTCGACAGCATTTCGTTTCATCATCATAATGCAGGAGTATCTTTGATGGAAATAGGAAATGGTACCGACCGATAATATTCAAAATGTAAACGTTATTTAGTACATAACTCTCTCAAATTGGTGAGAATGATTGTAAAATCATTTAGAACTATTTCATTGTAGAATTCATTACAGAATTATTTTAATTGTTGGCTCTACAGGCTAAAATTGTGGAAAGAAATTGCGACTTAAAATCAAATTTGTAAAACATGGATAATAAGAGGATAATGTGATTGAGTGTTCATGGCGTGTGGACTGTTGAATTAGATTTAATTGTAGAATGCAATTCTTGAATGTTTGGGCTGCATCGAAGATATGCAGAAGGTGCTTTTGATGCAGGTCTACAAATGCATTGAAGCCAATTCAGCAGTAAGTGGATATGACTGCATGAATTCAGTAATTGAAGAAGAACGGGTGTAGTTTGGAGATAAGTAGGTTTTATAATGCGTACCATGGCTCCAGAAGGAAGGATGCAAGTGGCGCAGCCGGATGTGGGCGCGTAAAAATGTGGCACTCGAGTCGAACGCACTCTTGAAATCACCAACGAATCAGATCGCGCCGGGTGACGGAACGGAACTGAATTCCCGGACCCGCCTCGACCCTCGGGCTACCCCCGTCCTCATCCGGCCCTCTCAAGATGTCATGGTGGGGGATGGAGGTCCGTGATGTCATCCCGTTGAGAACGACGTAGGAATGACAATAAACGGCGGACGATCGAGTCCCAAACGACGGATTTCGGGGGATTGATTCGACTCCGGAAAAATAGCTCCCGATCTAGATAACAATGGATTAAATGGCATTCACCAGCCCGTGACGCATTGAGGGAGCGTGGGTGCAGTGAGAAACGATGACCCACACGTACGCAGAGATCGCGAATGACTCATAGATTCAAGCTGAAATCTCGAAAAGTGCTAATTCAAGCAGTGGTGAACTTGACCTTCTTCTTCACTCAATACTAAAGAGTGTTAACACTATAGTCGAGCCTTGAGAACCTTCTCCGGACCGATTCTACAATTAAGTTGAAACAAAAAAAGGCCTCCTAGAGATTTTTTATTACCTAATATTATTTTATATATCGTTTTTTCACATTTAAGATTATTTCTCGTGTTTTCCACCTTAGGTCATTAAAACAGCTATAATTCCCATAGTTTCAGAGAAAAATTAAAAGACACCGTAAAACAGACCCCGGAATTGTCTGTCACAGTATGGCCATAACCAGGGACCCCCTCCCAACTTAGAACCTTAGAACCAGCCCGCCATGTAAGTTGGTACCCCTCCCCAAAACCAAAAATGTGAAAAATACTTGTACCTAAGCCCCCCTTATTTTATCTAAAACTAGAAGAAGATTTATATAGGTATTGAAAAAATTCAAACCCAGTCGAGCACTGTCATTGTCATTTATACATTTCAGATAGAAAAACAAACCATATTTAAATTAATTACTAGGTTCATTATTATTGACGATGTATCTCGTGATGTAATATAATTTTGACAGTCGTCACGTTGAACACTGTTTTAATAAACTTTATTACCCCCCCCCCCCCCCAAATTTTATTGACGCAGTTGTCATGCCCCCCCCCCCTTCCCTGTGGGCACCCCTGTAATAACTGATTTTGATGAGATCTTCTGTCACCCCCCATAAATCAATCGCCTTAGGATAAATAATAGCGTTTGATCATATTGCGTGGTTACCCCGAAACATCGATCATCGGTCGGATTTCGTTCAAATTTTCAAATAGGTTCAATTTCGAATATAATGAAAGTTTCGTTGAATTATAATAACTTTAATAACTTCTCAACAGATCTGTTGCCTCTAAAAGAAGCCTGTTGCCTGTCATCCTAATTTCATTATTAAATTTTGTTTTCAAATAATTTTATGAGTAACGATCAACGGGCAACATAGTTTACCATCAACTTACTTTAAATAATTTCGTTCAAAATTTTCATAAACTCATTAAATTGATTCGTTTTCATGTCCAATAATTGTTGAAGCTGTAGGTACGGTGAAAATAGGTAATTCCGAACAATTTTGACGGTTTCATCAATTAAACAACTGCTTAACACTATTCTAAAAATCGGAAAAAAAATCGTGAAGTATACTAAGTACACTTATACCAAGTATACTAAGTATAAGAAGAGAAGTCTCCTCTTTCAGATGAGCCCAAAATCAATAATTAATTGCGGTATTCAGTACTTTATCTTTTTTTTTTTGGAAAATTATTCGGAATTAGACGCAAGATGTAGGCAATTCCGAACACCCATTTAAAATCAACGTAAAATGGGATTTTGATGTTTTGCAGGTAATTACAACACTAGGAAAGTTGAAAAAAAAACTACAAAAATTTATAAAAACAATAATAATGATCAAAAAGGTCAGTGGGGTAGTTGAAACTGCATCGTGTTCAGAATAAATCTAAAAAAAAATTAGTTTTTTCCCTCATAGCTACATGAATTGGTAACAAAAAAGGCACATCGATCGATAGAAATGCACTTGGCAGACCCGTACATCATTTTTCTGCACTGTAACTACTGCTCACAACTTGGTATGTAGATCTTCATCACATTCACAATTTGCAGTTTTCTTCATTTGATTCCTTGTAGTGTCTCTGGTAAATCTTAACTCTTTTGAAGTTCCATTGATAAACTTCTTCGCCTACCTACCTCTTCTCATTTTTCATTACTTGTCTGAGGTTCGTTCTTCGAGGGTGATCGTATATTTTCCCATCGCTTGGGCGGAATTATCGGTAGCGTTGCATCGCACAATCTCCGGCGTTGTCAGCAGTAAAGATGACTCGGCGTCTTCTCCTTTAACGCAGAGGTTTACAAAAAAAGTTTCGTAACGCGGATCTCAATATCAAGGAGGTTTTGATTGAGATGAACATGAATCAAGTCCGTTTTTTCCTTCTCATCTGGATTTCGGGTATCGTTCAATTTTTCTATTGTTTTCCCCAATTATACTAATTGAAGAATGTGAGGCAATGCTTGCAATCGTTTTTGATCTCCTTTATAAAAAAAAGACTATCCATGGAACGTGAAGATGGTTATGGTTATACTGAGCTAACGCTTTCCTTGACGAAAACACCCCAGAGCTCCAACTTCCAACTCAAGATAGACCCTACGGATGATCTGAAACATTCACTTTATGTTCATTATTAGCAACTATAATGAGATTTAAAACAAATAGTTACAAGAGTTTCTGGAGTAGGTATTGCTGTTTTTTACATTTCTCCCAAGGGGTTGATTGAACATCATGTCGAGATGACAGTATCATTCCTACGGCCGAGGATGATGTTTGAATCACATTTCGTAAACTGTTTCTTAAACTAGTTTCGGAGAAAAGCTTTCGGACTTCCGAACGTTTTTTTTTTTTTTAATTATTGAAAATAATAGTAATAACTTATAAAAACAACTTATATAAAGAAATTAACGTATACAAAATAATATTACGAAAAATGTGGATTTTTCGACTTTTCCTATAGTTTTTCAAATTATGAAAAAGGTTGATGTAGCAGATCTAACCCGAGGACACAGTAGACTCTTCTTTGTCGAATATGATGAACCATAGCACTGAAGCTCCAATACTAGAAAAAATTAAAACAGAATTTAAAGAAAAAATTGTCTATTTCCACCAAATACTGAGTTGTTAAATGATTTCGACTTTAAGTCATCATCAGTAACAAAATATAACTAAATGTGCAGGTTCATCTTATATAGTCTCAGAAGTAGCTTGAATCCTATTGGACAAGAAAAGTGAAAGGGGGCGGGAGATACAACCAATGAACAAAATGAAAGGGACTCAAACAGATGTAAGGGTAACATTTTGAAGTGGGGGACCAAGTTATTAGAGAAATGAACCCACCAATTGAAACGCTCTGAGGGAACGTCATTTAAACATTTAATAGCTTAAGTATCTCAAATTTTTCAAGAACATCCAACAACTTCCTTAGGACAAAAATGAAAAAATTAACTGTCTATCTGCCAAGTCAAAATAGATTTAAACTGGAAAAATCACCTTTGCTATCTTTCATCTTCATTCTATCTTCATTTTGTTCATTTGTTTCGACTTTCAATCTTGTTTTCAAGCTCCCTTCACTTCTGAGACTATAAAGAGGTTGATGTAGCAGATTAATATTTTGTTAAGGACACTAACAGTCGAAACTCTTCTGTGTCGAATGCGATCAACCATAGCACTGATGCTCTAATACTAGGTTAAAAAAGATTTTAAAAAATCTGAATCAACAGTCCTCCATCACATTTTTTTAACTGTGCAGTTCAGGGGAAGTGCTGTATCATCGGCGAAAGTTGCCACTATTGTGTCGTTATTGGTAGGTATATCACGTGTATACAGAAGATAGAGCAAAGGGCCAAGCACGCTACCTTGCGGGACACCTGCCTTTATCTTCCTGAGACTGGAATACTCTCCCTCATGTTTCACCCTGAAATGTCTTTCAGCTAGGTACCAAGAGCTAGTAGTATTAAAAATTGAAAAAAAAAAAAAAAAAAAAAAAATGGCGGGAACGCTCAGGACAAGTGATTCTGAGGCCTCTGCGCATATAGAGGTCTCCCTCCTCATATGATCAAGCATTCCTTTGTTTCCCTGAGTTAATGAGTCGAGGTTTTCGGCTCCATTTTATAAAGAAATGCAGAGTTATTTTGCGAATATAAACGTGAGGTGGTAATACGCGTAGTCCAGGGTAATACGCGCATCCAATTGTATTGATATATAATGTTACCAGCAGGTATTTTATTTATTTATTTTTTTAAACTTTCTTTGATATGTCTATCTAGTTCATACGTCGACTTGTGAAAAGAACACAAACAAACCTGCACTTCATTTTGGACGGCAGCCACAAGTTAGATACCAAACCCGACAGTGACATAATGATGTTTCTCTTATGAACTGCTTCGATGATCAAAACACCCGCTGGAGACTTCTCGCTCTAAAAATGGGGCATCGAAACCTTTTACTTGACGTTCACATGTTGAAAACTTAAATCAGAGGTATCGAATTTTTCCCTCCAGATTGGACGTTCGTGCCATTGTGCCTGGGAGTAAGGACCTTCACGTATGATTTCACTTTCTTTCCACGGGTTGTTTCGCCCACCTTCGAAACTGCGCATTGGATGGGAATCGTGGTCAAGCCGAATTGGGATGCCGACAGGTTTTCAATATTACTTCCAATTGAATACTTTCGTCAAAGAGCAGATGGGCGCTAGAATGAACCTACTGGTTAACTGTAATAAGTCAATTCTAAATTATCCTAACTTTGCAGATTCAGTGGCTTCCACTGGACGCATCGAGATTGATTATTTGTTTTAACAAATCAACTGAAAGAAACAAAAATAAATGGAGTAAAATAAAAATAATAATGATAATCAAGAAAATCGGTTCAAAAAGCGTAATTAATACGGTTTATTTCTCCCTCCATCATCCCCCACGTCATCGAATTGAAACCTGGATTTTTCACACACCTAAATGACATGGCGAAAACATAATCAGCTTATTAAATTAAGATTAATTATCAGCACCGCTCCTTCATGATGAAATTTGAAAATCCTGAAAAGAAAGTAACAAAATTAGCTTAATGAACTAAAACACCGAAATCTTAATTGAACTTTCAAAGAATCAGTAAAATCTATTGCAGCTTTCGCAATATTCGAAATATTTATTCATTCATTCGTCAAAAAAGAAGACCTTAAAAATCGTTATCCTAAAATTAATGTTACCATCAAAAACTCCATACTCATCTACATATGAAAACGCTGCAAATGATTACACAAAGGTTCTTTTTTAATCAGTTAACCCTCCTAAAATTTAACGAAATAGGACAAATACTTGAGTGGTCGTCAGCCACGCAGTCCAGACCGATTTTTGAAATGGTGAGCGAACGGATGATGGAAAGGCGGACCCGAGTGGTCTCATTCGATTCACTGAACTAATTTCTGTCTTAATTAAACAGAAACTACCCTCTCACATTGAAAGTTTTTGAGATTCTGATTTTTTGTAGTTATAATCCCTTTGGGTTGATTGTGCAAGATGTCGAGATTACTGGCGCATCCTGGAATGATTTGGATTTTTCAGACAAACTTCGTAAAATTTGACCAAGTAGTTTCGAAGGAAAGCTTCGGATGGCGGGGGACGGATTTTTTTTTTTTTTTAAATTCAATTTTTGAAATCTACGTATCTGTATTTATTTATTTTTTTGTGGTCATTTACAAGTTTATTAGCTAAAGTCGAGCAGCAGAGATGCGCTTCAGAGCCTGTTCAACGGAGGTCTTAGCTAGACTGCGTGGGTGGCGGCTGCTCAAGTATTTTCATCTTGTTCACTACTACAATCACAATTAATGGGAGCGCCGAGTTTTAATCATGCACCACACGCTACGTTTATTTCATCTTGTTAAAGTTAGATTTTTACGTTGTATTTCCGAGTGTACCTAGGAAGGAATATCTCTGAATGTAAAGTTCATTTCTGGTGGTTCGGTGATCCGCGTTAGAGGGTTGTGTAATACAGAAATAATATCCCGTTGTGTAATAATTTGCAGCTAACTTTTGGAGCTGCTTGAAAATCCTTGTTTAGGCATCAGGGGGATAGGAAATTTAAGGCCTTTTCCAACCGTCTAATCAAATTTTAATTTAGGTTTGAAATTAAGGGCAATTGGACCATTTCAGTAAAATAAGGTCGAACACTTTTTTTTCTTAAATCTTAGAAGTAAATTGCTCGGAAACGAAGCTTCTAAAATTAACACTTCATGAGGCACTTTTTGTTATAATTCAGTCGTAGAATCAGTCCCTAAAGTTTGTCCGGTTGAATCTGACACACTAGGTGCAACCCTTTGGGGTTGCTCAAAAGTGTAGCTAACTGCAATAATAACTAAATGAAACTAGGATTTCATGAAATTGGTACCGAAAGTTTGAGAGAAAATTGCGATTTGACCAATTTTTGGGTTTCGATAAAAACTGTTCAGATCTTGAAATATAAATTAATTCTCTCAATTTGTTTTTTCTTGGTCGATTACAAAACTTCATTATTGAAAACGAGCGTATTAACCTTGTGGCAAGATTTCCAAGCCAGGAACTGTTGCATTAAGTGAACGATGAAAAATTAGGCGCTATTAGAAAGGTGAACTAGATAAAAACTTATACGCCAAAAAATTTATATTTACAACAACAATATTTATAAACATTGAAATAAATTAACATTTTATTTATATACAGCTGCTAAGTATGGACGTGCAAAATTATAATTACGGTAAACAATTTAAAAAAATAAATAAAATGTAAATAATAAATAGAAAGGGTTAAACTAGGTAATCTTTAAAGTAAGAAGAACGTCAAGATGTTAAAGCCGGGCTTGTAATAAATAAATTTTTCAATGTTTTAAAATATGAATTTAAGAAGTTAATAGATTCGATATGACTTTTCTCCAGGAACAGTAGTTGTTTTAAAACCATAGTTATTTATGATCTGGTAGGACGCGTTATAACTATTGGAAAATTGGAAACTAGCGAAACTATACTTGATGCAGTCAGGTACAGTCACTTCAAGTTATCACAGATCCCAGCTGAATAAGTGGTGTTTCACGAGCATGTCTCGCACACCGTCTTTCAGCGATGGTTCCCCTCCTCCGTCACGGTTCCTGCAAAAGCGAAACGATTTGGTGATGATCACAACAGCATCATTAAAGAAAACAATATCGACTATAGTTGACTTGTCAAAGATGAGTAGGTAAATGCAATTTTCTCTCAAGACGTTGCAAATTGTTACAGAAAGATTTATTCTTTCCTTAACCGAAAGCACTTCTGCTCAGACCACTGGTCTACAGACACATCTTCTACCAAGATTTAAAGAAATCATATTCGAACTCGATATCTCTTTCAAAGCCAACACATTCCTTGTAATCAAGCGTTTGTCACTCTCATTATACGTTACAATAAATTCCTTCATAACTCTAACGGCATCAATTCAATTTACAATTAAAATTTCCATCAATCATGCAGAGTGGAATGATGGGTTGACTGGGATTTTGAAATCGGCATTTCCGCATAAATGCAGTTTATGGCCAAAATGGGCATTATCATCAAATAATATTACGCAGGGATTACTGAAATACGTAATAGATTTATGCACGATTCTGGGTTATATTTTCATCGCTACCAGCTACTCATCAATTAGAATGAAGGAATTGCGATTGTGTTTCTTTCCCTTGGAGGAACGTAGGATTACCTGGCTACTGATGATGAAAGGTGCTCGAAGCGTCCATCTCTAAATCATCGTCCTTTATCGAAGGGGAGGAATATGTGCGCGATTGTGATTCTATTCTTATTGAAATTGCTTAACATGAATTCATGGCTAGGCACCACTCAATCCTGACCGAACAATCTTCATTCCCCAACAATCTGTGGTAAACCTACTAGTTTTAGAACAAACAAACTTTTTGCCATCCAAGTGATTAGGATTGTCACGTTAGGGAGTTCAAAGAGGTACTTGTACGAGCAGCCCCGCCTCGTCTAAGGGCACAGATTATAAATCCCCCCTCGAGCGAAGGCCCACAGGTCAGTTGAACCCAGTGACTGGAAGAAATCCGAGCGAAGATGGAACCCGAAGTAGCCTTGTTAACGAAAAGTTCGCGTGGAAATCGAGATATGATGTTGGTAAACGGTTACGCTAGCCAAGTATGTCCAAATCGTTTCTTTTAAGTACCAGCCCAGATCGAATAACTGAGAAGTACCTAATTGGGTCGAGAGTCATGTGACAGTGATTGTCTATTTGCATGTTTTGACAGTGTTCATTTTAGAGCAATAAATTATACGCATGGAAAAAGTTTCGAGTTGGTGCTATTGGTTTAATTTCCCATATTTCCGTGGGGCCGCTAGTACATATACGCCTAGACCTACCAGGGCCGCTGGTACAAGTGCTCCCACACTGAGTGGGGCCGCTCATGTACCCCAAATTGCCCGCGGGGCCGCTCATGCCGTCAACCGTTCAAAGTAGAGATTTCCAAGTATTAAGCAAACCCTCTCACAGAAGAATGGAACGAACTGATCAGAAATTAACGGATGTGTAAAAGTAAAAATTCAGATAGCCATCATTCGAACAATATCTTTAAGACCGTGGGAGTCAAGAACACCACACCCCAGAACGACATGCTGGGGACTAAGGGAACCCGAGATGGGGCAGGAAGATGGCACCCTTTTCCACTTCCAAAATATGAATAACCTCCTACATCATGGATCTACAATCAATGGTTGCTACGTGTTCAGTCCGTGGGTGAATTCCCTTGACGTTTCATCTATTTAAATTCAAGCCAGAACTGGTCAGGCAGCCACGGGAACTATAATATTGAGTTGGTCCAGGACGGTCAGGTCATCCTTGTCTTGACAAGCTAACCATTGAGACACGCATTTATCTTGTAGACTACAGTTCCAAACTAAAGTAAAATTTATTTATCATTCTACATCGTTAGGTAAAGACGAATAAGGCAAATAATTGTCTTCTAAATACTCCAAATTAAGGAAAGTTAAGTTCATGTCGCAATGGCAGGGAGATTCCCTCATCAAATGTCATTGAACTTCATTAAGCTGTAGATGCATTTGAGACAAGCTGCCAATCCAAACACCATAACAAATTTGATACAGGGGGCCATTGGGGGAAATGTGGGACGCCGATTTTTGATTGATCACTTATTGAAAAAAGCAAGTGTCCCATTTCCATATTCTTTTACATTGAAGAGGATGTTTTAGATTCATCAAATGATCTGTATAACTCAATGTGTTGCAGAGCTTCTTCACTGTCCCGTTCATTGCTGATTAGTCATTTTTTACTTTTTTTCGGAGCAGCTACTCTTTTTCAAACACAAACTGATGAAGTAATGAAAATGTTTAGAACACACAGAAAGAGAGTGACTAGGCGGGGGAGAGGAATTGGAAGAACGGAGAGGGGCGGACGCCGGCCACACTTGCATCACCCTGTTCTGTAAGATTCCTTTGATCCGAAGGAGAAAACCCGCTAACTGAGCCATCGGGACCGTTCCGTTCTTCAGAATACATTTTTCTCGACGTTTTGCAGCGTAGAGCGGTCCAATTTTACTAGCAGGTGCTACGATATGGCTGTTTGTTACAAGTGCGTACGCAGCTTTATAGTGTCAACAACAACTATTCCAAATTACCTAGGAGATCTTAGTTCCCAGTCGGGATTCAGACTGAAAGCAAAGGCTGCAAGGATGCGGAGTTCACACTTGACTTGGACCCAACCAGGGGAATTCATGAAGCTCCAGCCGTGATACCACTTGTGAACAACGTCCATGCAGGAACAGAGGGCCTCCAGCCACAGATGCAGGACCTGCTCGTTGAGACCCAGGCAAACTAGGCTACGGAGTTTCACGTCCATTTGGGCGTTGGCGTGGCTCGAATTCACAGCCTGGACACACCTGTAGAGCAGCTAAGAAAAAAACAGCCAGTTAGTATAATCTATCGAAGCTATGAAAATCAAGAGTAAGGCTTGGGTTTCACTAATGACATTAAAACTAAGGCGGAACTTCCCTCTAGTTAATGATAGGAAGGGACTCCCAATTAATGATTAATTGTTAATAATTAAGAATAACTATTATTCTTCCAGACAGATTGAACTCTTCGCAAAATTTTGGTAGCTTATCACAGTGAAAAGAATTAAGGAGTGTAGTTTACTTTGTAATTTAGTTTTGCAACTGCACCAAACAAGACGAATTTTTACTTTTTGTACAAAGAAACCGTAACTATTGATGGATTTTTACCAAATTTGGCGTGTTATTTACCTCTTCCGGAGTGAGAACTTTGCCATCTTCATCCAGCCGGTAGGTTTTACATAAGACGAGCCGACTATAAACTGAATTGAAATCTCTCTCAACCTCTTTCGTAGCAGCTTCTTCAATGAACAGCCACGGATGACAAGGGCCACCTTAAACAAGTTAAATTTACTTAATTACTTTGACTAAATTTATGTTTAGTATTTACGATGCTATTAGCGGATTGGCCTTGAAAAAGACACCATTAGAAGTGCTCGAAAAAATTGCCCTAGATTTTCTGAATAAAAGTACGATTTGATGCATTTTTAAGTTCTAATTATGGTTTTAGCCCATTTTCATTAACAAAATAAAGTTGTGACAATGGCTCTAAAAACCATAAAATAAAAATTTGTAGACAAATGTCTTCAACAAAATTCTTTTTAGCATTCTGAAATGCATCCTGGATTTTAATGCTTTATCGTACCTATCTGTACCAAAAATTCAAGCGTACTAGACGGAAGGATGATTTCTTTGGGCAACACTTTTTGAACATATTAAATTGGTAAAATTTCATAAATTGTCCCAAAATAATACAAAAATGGCTTAAAATCGTTAAGTTTATATTTACAGCACAATATTACTCAACAAATTTCTATAAACAATGAAATAGACTGTTTAATCATTGAAGCTCAAAACAATGCCAAAAAGTACACTCCAATTTCATTAACATGTGCAAATAATGGATGAAAATGCTAAAAATTGAAGAAATCCAAAATCTTTATTGAATCTAGAAGTATCTAGTCTATATCTAGAAGAGGTTTTTTCTCAATAACGTTGATAGTTTCCCATTGATTTTTTCCAGACCAAGTGCTCTAATTTCAACTCAATTTAACAAGGATAAACATACTACGATATCTTTGGACAGTTCGCTCATACGATCATGCTGCATGACTGGAACTTTCTTTATGCAAATGTAAGCGTCATTCCAGACAATAACACTCCTTAGGATTTGTTCCCCTTATACAGTTGGAAATCAGCTCAAAAATTGACCCTTAAAGTTTGATGGGCTTGCATATACCTGTTCACTTGTTTAAAAGAAAGTAGTTGATCTAGTAAACGTAGGCACCTTGTTTGTCGCAAAAATGTATAATTTTACAAGTTCTACGAAGTATTATTTTGATGTGCCACCAATAACTGTAATAAGAAGTGTTGACAGTTCAAAACAACATCTAACTTGATGAGGTTAAAGGCAATATGCAGCTCATGAAGCTGGTTGCTAGTACCAGTTTAGTCCGAAGAAACACTTTATTCACTTACCTAAAAAGTTTGGACGGCGCATCCCATGCTCAAGAACTTGTTTAAATGCAGGGCAGAATGTACCTCTGACCAGATCCGTGATCCCTTCATTCACAGAATCGTCACCCGCGCATGAGTAGCGCTTTGATCGTTCGTCAAGAACTTCAACAAACTTTGCAGGAAACCATCCTGCCAAAATTTGAAAAATGGCCGTAACTGCTGACATACCACTTATGAATTGTACAAATGATTGTTTTCATTTACAAATGAAAGATAGATTTGAACATTAAATGAGGTAAACAAGTGTAGACGTTACACCTTTGCGAACTACAATTTTTGACATGGAACATGATTTAAGGCATGACGTAACTACCCAAAAACGTTTTTAAAAAACGAATCTAAAGAAGTGTCACGAAATGTTTTACAATAATTTTCACGTACATCGGAGCGGTGTTTTCCCGGCAGGGAAATGGAAATTCTGCAATTTTCCTGGCACGGGAAATCGTACACCATTCGTTTGATAGCTTCCGAATTAGATGCTCGCATTTTTATGTTCTATATTTATTTACGAGATATTTAATACTAATTACGAGTGGGGGTTGGCAAATCACCATGGCATCATCATAATGTTAATGATAACTATATTTACGCTGAATTGGCATACATAATTGAATTGTTACATCAGAAAAAAATCAATAAAATCTCTCTCTACCATCAAATTCTGTGAGGAAGCCGCAAGCCCCCATTTATGTAAATGTAACTCCTGCCACCACAGAAGCAAGTTCCCCGTGTCTTGATTTTGAGTCAGACTCTAAGCAAAAGCATCCGAGGGTCCAGGGAGCTAGCCCCTGCGGAAGCTCTGAGCTCTTGTTTTGCATTCAACAGATTGAATCGAAAAACAAGGGTGCCAGACCACCAGGGTGCAATTAATTTCAAGTGGTATTGTAGACGTTAGCCCAAATCTTACCTCTCAGTCCATTCAGTTCTCCCACCCAGCAGTGTTCATCATTCTGGGAAATTATAGTGATGATATCATTTTTGCGAAACCCTAATTCATCATCATCGTTACGCTCGAAATCTGAAAAAGTCACAGTATTTAACTATTTTTCCTGTAATTACCTCTTCCAAATTTTTACAAATAAAAAAATTGGAAAAGTCTGTAGTGATACAATAATATCATATTCTGGCGCAGAGCAGCATCGTGCAGGTGCTTTGAAATAGGTGAAATTACGCACTAACAACATTACAGAATTCAATAGCCGGAATCAAGCATGGATAGAAATGACTAACCAAGCAATGCTTTGGCACGTCGGCATCGGTTTCTAGAAACGCTAAGGTAGGAGTCGAGATCTTTAGAATGGCTATCAATGGAGTAGTCTGAGATCAGCAGATCTTCATTGTAAAGATTAGGTTCAGTTGAGAGAAAGTGTCGGGCAACTTGTCGAATGGCATCTCGTAGCTCAACTAGAATTTCTGCAAGAAAAATAATCACTGATTCAAGCAAGGTAGATGAAAATGAAAAAAACATGAGAACTGAATAGAGGTAACCCGTATAGGTCTCAATTTACTCAAGTGAGGAATATATAAAAATCCATCAAAACCGTCAGAATTAGAGAAAATTATACGAACCAGTTTGTTTGATATTCTTGAGTTTCAGATCCTCCTCGGAAAGTTCGTCGCCGAACAGAATCAGTTCAAGCACAGACTTGGATCTCTTCACAGATCGCCTGAAGAACAAAGATATAGTTATCCTTGAAATAATCGATTCGTTGTTGTTTTAAACAAAAATATACATGGAATGATTACGCTAGTAACCTTGCTAATTCGGTCATTATGTTGGGCATAAACGTAAGATCCTTTATTCCAAAAAAATGCAAATTCTTTCACTAGCGATTATTATTCAATTGGCTTGCGTTCATAATTTGAATTTATACTAAGCTTTGGAGTGTGCATGTTTCACAAGTGATAGAGCGATAATTGAATTTCAGGAGGCATACAAATATGATCAACTGATCAATCCAAATAGGTATTTTGGTTGAGAACAAAGTTCTATGCATATCTCCTGAAATTCAATGATCGCGTGTATCACCTGTAAACACGCACACTCCAAAGCTTAGTAGAAATTCAAATCATGAACGCAAGCCCATTGAATAATAAACCTCAGTGGAAGAATTTGCAGCGTTTTTTATGGTTATCGGAATGCTTCAACCCGTGTATCGTCTACAAAGTCTTATAGGAGTTCACTCCAGTATCCACATTACTACATCACTACGTCACTAGGTTACTGATCAACACAAAAACAATAATAAACCAAAATAACGCGAATGTTGGCACCATAAATCGGGCCATAGATCGGGATTCGTAGAGGAGTGTTCTTCAAAAAGAGTCCAAATTTAGGCCGCCTTGACTTTTTTTGAGGTTACAAGGGATTTTACAAAACTTTGACAACCCTTAAAGGGCACTTTAAATTAAGTTGCTGGCTCAAGAATTGGGGCGTCGCTGGACCAACATGGATTTTTCCTGAAAATGGGAATCATTTTTTTTGCTTCAGCCAAAATGGGAATCCATTTTTTGATCGTCGCAGATTCGGAATCAACTAATACTTGAGCACCTTCAAAGGAAAAGTTATTTAACAATCTAATTTCTGAATACATGAAAACTTGAACGAATTTGCGCAAATTTTACGAAAAAAAGCGAGTTATCAAGTTGTTGAAGGATTTCAACTGCCGTGTATGATTTTGAGGTATTTTTTCATGCTGATTAGTTACCGAGTGGTCATTGAATGATATTTGTAATGTCATCTTGGCAAAACACCAAAACGACGAAATTTCGGTATGCATTGCAAATATGAAGAAATGAGTAGTGAACATGTAATACTGGTCGTTTGTTCAAGGTTTTTCCAAGTTGATACGCGATTATCAATAATTTAACATCATTTTATGATTAAGAGGGAAAACATCCTGAAATCGTAAATCAGATGAGAAAATTAATATTGAATAAAAAATAGAACACCGGTCAATCCTTTGTGAAATTTCATTTAGAATCCCAAATTGTAATAAAAAATGAGGATTCTCATGCGCAATAAAAGTTATTGAGCTTTAAGCACATTCTTCGGTGCTCAAAAATGTCATATTTGGATTCAAGGCAATTGATTACGTCAAATTAAAAATTCATGTCCGTTCTTCAAAAACGTTCGGTTGGAGGGCGTAATTGGTGGACAACCATTTTATTAGTTTCACAAGTCGTTACACATAGATTCAGAATTATATTAGTGGATCATTATTATAATTCAATGTTAATTGATAATATTATTCATAATGACTACTATATCAGTCAATGACTGTTGATTTGAGAAATGTCAATCAATTTACCTGGAGATCTTCACATCAGATGCCCAACTAGCGTCGTTGGCCATTTTATACATAGCTTTCTGCTTCCGCAATGTTTCTATCAGCTTGTCATTGATGCCACAAGACACTTTAGTGGAAACCTAAAATAAATTATCATCGATTTACTGCCAAACAATTCACGAATGGATTAGTTGTGCTTCATAAAATGAAGATGATACATCAACAGTGTACCCAAAATTTAGGGACAAGAAAAGTAATTGTTCACTCACTTCAATGAGTGTGTCAACGTCTTCCACTTCATATGTAATGTTGGAGAGCCTTGTAAAAATTTGACTAGTGTCGGTGGCATTATTAATGGTAGATTCTGTAAAAAAAAGACGTTGCTTACTCTCTACAATCGATAAGTTGCGAACAAAAATTAAGGGATGCAGGAATTGATAAAACATGATTCAATCATTCGTTCTTCAAAAGTATGATACTATAATATAGAGGAATCGACCAATATTTTGTTGTCATACAGCCTAAGCAAATAGCCTAAAACAGTAAACCAACGATGATCCATATCTCTTTTATCTTCTCTTCTAATTGATCTCATTATGATAAAGTTAAATTGTAAGGAGGAACACAAACCGCAAAGATGTAGGAGGCCGAGGGATATATTGAACAGAACGAGCGAGCCATCCAAGAAAAACATATCCCAGATTCTGAGAGTGATGCGAATGTGACGGAAATAAGTTGCGAATATGGAGGAAAACCAGGGAACCACAGCTAGTTTGAAGTCGACATCAAAAGTGTCCAACGACCTCGCTGCATCGGGAAGGCATCTTCGAGCCAGGGCATCCAGAACGTGCATGTCCACGTGGACCCCTTAAAAAAAGAAATAAAAAGGGAAAAATTAATAACATGCAACTGTTATCCCCTAAATTGTTTATAAATTAAATTCAGCAGGAAATGGTTGTCGATATATTAACGATTAACTAAACGATATAGCTGATTGAGCCGATATAACTCGAATGCAGCCACACAGATATATGGGAGAAAGAATACTCATTGAACATTTATAAATGTTCTTCTGGACATTGCCAAATCTTAATATGCAAAATACTCCAGCAATTTTAGAACTAAGACAAGATATCAAATATTTCAAAAACTTGTGTATTGTCAAAGGATTGAACTGCACAACAAATCAAATTTAGTGTTTCAGAGAACAGCCAGGGGTCAAACCGAGGCTAAAAGGTTTTAATGAGTTAGTGAATTGATAATAACGTAGTAGCTATGCACATAAACTAAGTAATACATATATGTTTGAAGTAAATCAAATTTGGAACTAACAATTTCATACTGAGTCTTTTTGAAAAATTAAAAACTGGCATTAAATCCGTGGTTAAATGCATAATTTCGTCATGACTGAGACGTATTAACAATCACACAATTGATGTTTCTGCAATACTAGTGAATAAGTGGTCAAGTTGGATTTTGCTAAAAATGAGTTATCTCAGAAGAGTCAGCGTTATCTCTGTTATCTCAGTTCTATAAGGCGGGGGTCTCCAAACTATTTGCCTTAAGGGCCGTATCATAATATGGAGGTGATGTGGCGGGCCAACAGGCGGGTCTGGAAGGGCTAGTCCCCCAGCTTATGGGGGGTCCGGAGGCGTCTCCCGGAAAATTTTGAAAATTAGACACTTGAAAACTGTGTTTTTAAGCACTAGTAGACGAGTTTGACAAATTCAAAATTAGGCCTGATGCAGATCCAAAAAATTAGTTTTTTTAGTGATTGCATTTTTTCAAGTTCCATAATTACTGGAATTCCGCCTGGCGGAGGGGAGTACGGGTAGATTTTGCTGGGTCACATGGCTGTTCTGGCGGTAGCCTAATTTTCTCCATTGGCGTCCGCAGGGAAAGACCAAATCCTTCCAAGGGCCTTAGTTCCAGCCCACAGGCCGTAGTTTGAAGACCCCTGCTCTAAGGGATGAGAAATCTTAAGGTTTTCTCGTGCACAAGTGGGCAAGTGTTCCACCTAGTAGTGATTCATTTCACGGAGAATATTGGTCAATACAACAATAACCCTTGAGTTGTCGGATAATTAGAAAATTTTTTTTTTCAGAAAATTCATTAAAATCAGTCAAGCCATTGACCGGATAATGTATAATACTTGTCATTAAAGTGTTTAAAAAAGCTGTTCCAAGGAAAACAGCACTTATTGTGTGATTCTTAATGGTAATGCAGTAAGTTGAATCTTACCCGCTAAAGATTTGGTGAAATATCCTGGAGGTAGAAGGTCTTCTATTATAGTGCACATCATCCAAAAGACACTTTCTTCGTCCATTATAAGAAGTAGGTGAGAGCAGAACAAGCTCATACCCTGACAGTAACTGCAGAACAATTTAAAATCATTAACTCATTTAATGACACATAAAGAAATCGTTCAAACGCTGGAAAAGCCTCTCCCCTGAACAAGGAATTTTGCCAAGATTGAAAATGAATGTATAGGTATACGGTTTTAAACCAACATTGTATGCCAGCTCTTGAAACAAACTCATGTCTCTTCTTGTAATTTTGTCCATACAGTTTAGATGTTTATCCAGAATAAATCTCCAAAGGATTGAAATACGAGTAGAACATCCGTTCTTTCGCAAGAAATCAGATATTCAAAAAAGGGAATCGTTAGTTTAACAGCGCCTTTTGAGCCCAAATTGGTCGAATTTAAGCTAATCTACTGACAAAAAAATCACTTATAAAGGCAAACATGAGATTTAAATTGATAAATGCATATACCTCAGCAGAACAATACACAGAAATAGTTCTTCGAACTAAGACATTCCAAAATTAATTCAAAAAATTGAACTAATACAGTGTAATCAATTATGAATGGCAGAAAACCGTGGTTGATACAATAGCTCATGTGAACTCACCCTATTGATGGATATAGCCAGGCCAGTGCTCTTAGGATGCGTCTGAGACGAGGGATGGCTGGAGAGGTGGACGTCTGAAAAAAATAGTTGCCTGGCATCGATCTCAAAAGATCCTTTTCAATTTCCATACTGGAGTGCTCCGAATCCCCACCTGAGCTCTTCACAAGTTCTTCGTAGCTGGTTTTTGACTTCAATTTCTTTTCAAGAGCACCTAGCAGGAAATACTTGGTTAGGCTATATCGGTACCAGAACACTAGCAGTGAGCTTTCAATAGCAAACTGTCGGTAATTTTAAATCAAAACCTAATATTGATATTAGTGCAAACATCAAATACGATTTGTGGAAAATGAAATGAAATGAGTTCGCGCAAGAATATATTTACGAACCAGAGAAACGCATGTAAAGTTGTGGACGGAGGGAATGTGGTATTCCCTGACGAACCATACTTTCAAGCTTATCAGTTTTAGATAACAAAGCAGGAACGCTTTCCCACGAAAGATCGCTTGAACCAACTGAGCTGTTGAATTCCAACTGCGCAAACCATTTAAGCCTGGAAAATCAACACATTTTGAAAAGGAAGTTAAGATAATTACAAAACGTAGTAAATTTTTGTCTTTAGTACCTCTCTTGTGGATCTTCTTCTAGGGGCATATGTTTGTGCTTGGTGGGGCTACGACCCATTGTTAAGTAAGCACCGTCTTCATCCAGTAAGAAACCAAATTCGTCAAACCTGAAAAGGAAACCATTTTTTTTTAATGAAATAGAAATTGCAATGAGATAGTGTTGTCATCAAGAAGTTTATATCCACTGTCAGATATCCATCTAATAAAGCGTATTCTTGCTTCTTCAAAAACTTCCAAGGAGGATGGAACCAATCGACAACAAAGTCATTAAATAAACATAATGTACATGGGTGGAAAATACAATACATACAAAGACCTCTTATTTGTTTTATATAGTTACCATAAAATGCCCTATTAAGCAGGAATTGCATTGTTCAAGCTTGACTGCAAAGCTTATAATGACGTTGTGAAAGGGTTTCAAGGGTATGAAGTCGAACTTTGTGGCAAAGCAAGGCCCTTGGTAAGTCGTTATCAACGTCTTGGCTATCCAAAATATACATAAATAGTACCAAAAAAGCCAGCAATTTTTTCCTTATGAAAATGAGTTGATTACACCATTTGATCACGAATGGAGAGTAATAACCAGTGGTGTATCGAAACAGGCACAAAATGAATGCAGTCATAAGTTTCATATTTTGACAGATTTGCGGTACAGAGACCAAAGGGATCAACGATGAAACAACAGAGACAGAGTTAGTCAAGATGGAATGAGATAATTCTCTCTCTGTGAAGTGGCAGTGTCATGTTTAAGGAGTTTAACTTACAGTTGGAGAAGTTTAGATTAAATTGGCATCATATCTCAATCCTTTAGGATGCTGCAACTAAAGAGCAATTTCCCCTTAGTATTAAGTAGGTAACAGTTGGCGCAGTCAGTAGGACCCAAAATGATACGAAACAAAAATAATTAATTAAATCCCTCCAAAAGACTGTAACTATCACATTCCGTGATCACATCCTCACTCATATGAGTCAAAACAAAATCATGACAATGACCTCGCTCGACTGCCAACTTGTTCCAGCAAGATTCTGCTGAGCCAGCAGCCTGCAGTTCCTCTTCCTCATTTCGTCCGACCCCAAAACAGCCGAATCAGCTGGTATTTGACTATAGGGAAATGTTATGTTCAGGGAGAATAATCCACAGTCGAACAGGTTTTGGTTAGACCAGCCTCGTAGCTCAATCCCTAAGAGTGTTGCAACAAAAGGGAAATTTCCCCTTAGTTGTAAGGACAAGAGTTCAAACTCAGATATATTTTTGAGCCATAGCAACAGATCTAAAAGTCGATGGCAATGTTTTCAGATTTCCCTGTGTTGCTGTGATTCATACTATTCCAAGCCAGTTACATCTGTTATTCCCACAATCTTGTAGCTTATCCTAACTGCTGTCACTTTCGCGTTGCTTGCTTTGTGTACAACATAGTTTTCTAGAGTCTGATTCCGTTTTTCTGAATTTCTACGGGCTGAAATGTCATGCAGTCCCCTTGAAAATGACACAGACATCGATGATTTATATATGTTTTAAATGAAAATGATGACTTTCTGAATGCAAGTACAAGAGTTAAGTCTGATTTTTTGTTCTACTTTATTAAAATAATATGTTTTCAGGCTCAGCACACATTTGCTGTGTGTATAATGAATATTTTGTGAGAAAAAGTAATTAATTCAACAAACTGGAAAGATATACATCGGTTTTGAAGCTGAAAATGCATGTTTCTATCAAAAAATGACATTAATGGTTTTTCCCTGTGCCCTCCACATGTAATCTCAAAAGGTGGTTGGTCAGGAGCTCTCAAATCGGGAGTATTTGGTGGCGGCAAGAAATTATCAGTTTGGCTAAGTGTCCTACGTTTGATGAAGCTAGGATAACTTCTAATCCTGGTGGCGAGGTACTATATTCTACCTATACTGCATGAGAAAGAATTGTTGTGTAAGAAGGTGATTGTATTACTCTACAAACAACACGGTATAGGGATCTTTGTGGTGCAAGGGCTTAATGTGTCACATAGGTTGAGAGGGACCACATGGGCCACGATTCTAGCAGGGGTTAGTGGATGAAATGGCTATTTACAACATTGAAATGATAACATATTTGAATTCAAACATTCCAAATTGAATACATATATTTTTATTTTAGGTGATTTGAAAATTAATAATGTTAACTCTCACTACTTGTTTGTTCTCATTTGACTAGGATTGAACATTTATCAACATCACAGATCAAAAACCACATCCTACCTGAGATTGGGATCATCTGGATTTGAGGCCAACTTCGATAGAATATTCTGCGGCCATAGCGTTGGCGTTACAGCTGAAAAGGGCCCACCGGGCGTGGGTTTTAATATGCCGATGTCACCACACGATCCTCTGAACGAAGAGTATCCCGTTTCCTCTTCTTCGTCAGAGAGGGCGTTGTCAACGACGTCCTGGAAACAGCAAAAAACCGCATTCGAGTCAGCAATGAAGTGGAACCACCAGTTATGGCACCAGAATGTTGAGTAAAAAAAGGAGACCTTATGTATCCAACATCCGTCATCATTCCAGCCATTTGTTCAAATGGAATGTTTTCAAAATTTTTAACATTCAAATTTGTGCCTATAGACTTCCTGTAAATACCACTCTGCATACATATTTACATATTTTGTCATTTCATCTGTTAGTTCCAATCAGTTAATTTGGTAGAAAGGGAAGTTATATATTGAAATGCGCTAAGTCATCAAGGGACTAGGGTTCCTTTCATTCATGAGCAGAAGGGGGAATGAGTGTAGATATCAGTAACAGGAAGGATGGATTGCTGATACTAACAGGACGGATCGAGGAAATGATAGTTCTGCAAAATGCAAAAGGGGATTATTAAAGAAGGTTTTTGGAGGGTCAAAGGTTATTCCTAACCTGGTGCAACATGAATGTACAAGATGGCAGCACTCAGACCCAACCCACAATTTATGTTCAGTTCATAATTAGGTTGATGCCATTGCATTTATTGTCTTTACTTTGTTGCCTACGACCATGTAGTTATATTATATAACGTAAATACCTTAAACTCCGCACAAAAATCATTTAGAGACCAGTGATCTGTGCACTAGGAAAGATCTAACAAAGAACTAATAAAAAATAAGAACAAAAATAAAAGTTTCCAAGATACGGCAACATGAACTGTCAGACCACATGAGTAGTTAACAAAATACTTCATATTCAGTTCTGATTTTACCTTTCCATTCAATAGCGACTTCAAACCATAACCAACATGGTATGAAAACGCATCACAACAAAGAAATATCGAGCTCAAATTAAGACAAGCAAACTTTTTCTCCCTCATGGCATTTCACAGGCGCGATTTATGAACTAGGCAGGCACCCGAAATGGATTCGTAGCTAACGTAATCTCACAAACCTGACCTACTTCAGTCGGTGTTATCGCTGTTTTATGTGGGATTCGTGCTGTAAGTGAGGTTATTCATTACACAAATTACAAGGACTAGGTGCTGAGTTTTAATGAGGGCTACTTTCGGCACCAAAGATAGTTTAGAGGTAGAAAATGTAGCATGTTGAGACAATTTTTAAAAGGACTCCAAGGTAACATGGCTTTCGCTATAATTGCAATCCGTTGTACTCAATTAGGTCTATGTATTTTAATTAGGTATAGCAGCTCATTTTAACGAGTAATGAATCTTTGATATTGATATACTTTTCATAGATATTCACTAAATAATTACATACCTTAATAATAATCATGATTAAGAAACAGTTTATTAGAATTCATGCAATCCTTATAAGCTCCAATTAAAGCCAGACGAGGTAGTACAGACTACTAAAGAGATTTCGTATGTTTTTTGACAATTTTTGGAAAAGTGAAATAAAAAGTAATTTTTTTGCCGTTTCCTAACAAAAAATTCAAATGGAGAAATTTATTCAAATACAGTTTTTAAAAAAATATTGTTTCTGTATTGCAGTAAGTAAACTTTTCAAAAATCCAAAATTTTCCTTTCCATGTTTCGGACTGAATTAGGGAGATGCAAAACTTTTTTTGATGTGTAGAAGTAGAAGGATTATTCTGATAGGTACAGAAATAATAATCCTCGGTGGAATGAATTGCAGCGTTTTTTTAGGCTTCGTTTCGCTTTTAAAAATGTTTTCGTCTTTTCGACCTCAAAACATTAAAATTGCCTAAATTACCTTAATTTGCACTAAAAATTAAAATTTAAAGTGAGGATACCGTTTTAAAGAGCATTAAATTTCCGGTCTGCTGAATGCCTGCTAAAGTTGTCAGGTCGGTTTAAGGCGTGAAAATGGAGTCCGTATAGTAAATGTTGTCAAAAATTCCAAAATTACCTGTTTTTAAAACGCTTTGTGATCCAATTAGTTTTAGTAGTAGGACCGTGGAGGTTTCCTAAAAACTGTCCTAAAAGGCCAGCTATCCAACAGGCAAAAGAGTTTCGTGGCAATTATTCCATAGAGAAAATTAGGTTTCAATGAGGAAAAACAAGGGTTTTAAGGTAAAATCGATGCTTTCCACCAAATATCGACTTCCTTAAAAAAAAATGGTTTGTCATTGGATTTTAATTATCTTTTTTGGTTGAATCTAATGGTGACTCTCTGGAACCTTCTCGCACAACGAATAGAAAAAGTACAGGCCTTTCCCTGGTCAGAAGGGGCAATCACGGGCCACTCGGGTTCTAACCTAAGAGTATCTCATTAATTGAAATTGTCAACTGTTGATTCACCCAAGAAAATCTTATTAAATTCAAATCTTGTTGAGCTAAGAGACCCGAGAGAGTTACAATTCGATTCAACAAAAAATATACATGAAATCCGATGCCAAACGAATATTTTAAGGAAATCAAGTTGGGCGAAAAGGTCGATTTCGATGTGAAAACCTACGTTTTTCAGCATTCAAACTTCCTTCTTTCGTTGAAATTCAATTGTAACAAAAAATTGAACAGTCCGTTAGAAAACTAACCTTCTTGGCCCATTTTCAAGAGACTTACACAATCCTGCCACAGAAGCTTATAGGAAAAACAGATAATTTCGACAAAAAACACTTAATGGATTCCATCTTCACGCCCTAATTCGACTTGACATTTTATTTGTCAGGTATTCAACTTTTTCTTCCCGATTCGACCTTGAGTGCTGAAACATGAATGGAGCTCCTCACAAGGCATCTAGAACAAAATTGCTACTTATGAAGGCACGATGCGGCGGGGTTTAGATAATGCGTCATAAACCTGCTACCTACAACATGAATAATAGACCTATGTGTGATAATTGTGAGTTCTTATACATTTTTTAAAAGCTCGCTTTACGGTGAGTGGTACCTTCTCAGCAGAACTTTGAGCAGCAACTGCTGTTCTAATTCATAGTTGTTATATTTTCTTGAGCAATATTCAACTGAAAATATTGATTAAAAAGTTTAATGTTCAACTATGCAACTTCCATGACTTTTCTTGATTAAACAATTAATTGAAATAAGTCTCCCAAGAAAGCCCAGTGTTGCCCTATTTCATTTTTCACTTCAACCTAACTATAGCGGATCGTTCAGGAAAACATCTATAACTCAGCTTAGGACTCCATCAAGTTCTCTCCTGCCCTTATTTAACACGAGCCATGGAGCAGAACTCACTGTAGATCAGACGAAGTAACATTGTCTCTTAGTTCACCTTTGATGCATAGAGGAGTCCTTTGATAAACTGCACCACAAATGCCACATGACACAGGTCTACATCCTTGACAAAATCAAATAGTAATGTAGTCGTTTTCAAGTTGTTATTTGGTGTTAGAGGTTAGGGAAATGAATCCTCGCACAACCCATGAACATTCTTAAGCTTTACAGGAAATAGGACAGACACCAGGATCTGATTCTGACTGATTAAAATTTGGTATATGTGATTCAATCGTTGTCCAACATATGACTAAACGGCAGATGCTAGTGAAGGAAAAGTGGACAAACAAAGTAAATAACACTGAAATGAAGGGTGGAAGAGAGTCAGATCTATTGAATAACATGAAGTTATTTTGCTGGCATGAAGTTATTAATTACTGTCAGCAAACCACAGCTACTAGACAGTCCGAGACTAGCTCAAAAGACCTTTGCTCAGTACACAGACCAAGACCAGTCAGAAATTACAGCTATTCCAAGCTTTGCCACCACCAGTTACCGGGTAAGCTTTAAGGACCTATAAGGAATGAAGAGGCACAAAGAAATAGGGTGATGAGGGGAGGGGGAAATTATCAGGATAGATGGTGTGGCCAACAACGGCCTGTTGACATCCACAGCTGTTGACACACATCGAACTGAGCTAGGATGTTTAAATAATATACAGGGTGTGGCCTCCAAATAATAGTGGGTACTTGAGCAATGAAACCAACGCCGTGCTCTTACCATTCTGTACCACCAGGCTGATACAGAAATGGAAATTCAAGGGTGCTTAATTCTAAGCCTATGCTTAGTTCATCTTGCAAACAGGTAGATCGCTTTAATCTCAACACTCTTTATAGTCGCAACACATGGGGGAATTTAAAACTGTATTCAGAGGAATAGTAATAAACTAATCAAGTACCTAATGAATTCTTACTGTATTCCATATCACAATAACTTGAATATGTATCTTCCTTGCTTAATTTTGCCCTATATTAGAACAATTGAGCTTTAGCGTTGTAGGTAAACACTTCATCGATCCATCAATTCTCAATAAAATCATGACGTGATGTAGGTGAGTAAAGAAACATATGGTATGATATCAACAGTTGTCAGGATATGATCTGAACATCAAACATAATATGAATGGGAATTGAAGGTTCACATCTCACTGTTTAACATTCTTATTGTGTGCAACTGTTGAGGAATCTCGGAAAAACATATTCAGCAGGGAAAAAACATAATTCGGGTCAATAATGAGGGATGAAGATTCATTCTCGACAATAAATACTAGGGAGCAACCCTATGATCATGACCTTATTTTTACAGTTTACTTACATTGAAATCTTTTCGACCAGAATATCCATCGTGGGGGCGAGAACCGAAAAGAGACTTGGCGACATCCATTGTCCGTGCCAGATTTTTCAAAACCCCAAGGAATAATTATTGTTCAAAAGACATCCTTTGAAAAATTAGTTTCTTGTACCCACAGCTGACGGCCTATAACTAACAACAATTTTCAAGCTTCAAAAAAGTACGATTTATATTGACACAATTTTTACGGAGATTCCAACACTTGAATTAACATTTACTCTTGAAAATAAAACGCCAATGATAAAGTGAATTTCTATTGATTTATCCGAAGTCGACCGACTTCCAGCATTTGTGTGGGTGGTAAACATAACCTGCTAACTTGAAACCCATAGGGTAGGATATGAAATATAAACGTCATTGATCTTTATCGCCTTGTAAGATCCATGGACTTGTGCATGGAGCTGATTGAATGAATCCAGATTCACCAGTCACGTCAAATTCGTCTGACGTCACGACCTCAATCCGTATCCGTACTGACATTTGGGTGTTTATCGTTTATCTGTCATCAGATTTTTGTTACACTTCGCTCATCGCAACGTTAAAATACTCTCCGAATCGGAAAACCTGCACCAAACTGCTATCGTGAAATGCTTTCGGACGTGGGCTGAAGTGATTTCTTTCCATATAGTAAGTTTAGTTGAACTGTGTTGCTCGCCTTGCCATTTAAGCTTCCTGCCCTCTATCTTGTGTACCATTTTTATTCATCGTGCTTGATAGGAAGAACGGCACAACCTCTCCTAAAGTATTGGTTCTGTCTATAATTGGAAAACGTATACGGTTTACGGTTGTTTGTGATATGGATCTCTCCCATGCTCCTAGAATTGTATGTTCAAACTTGTTATTTTTACGAACATCCTACTTCGAATCGAAGACAAGTACGGTGTACCAATATACTTCGATGCAGTACATTATGTTGCACGTACTTATATCTAAATTCTTCTTTTATGCTATATTTACTCACTCAAATAACGTAAATGCATTATTTCATTCAAATAATGGTGGTAAACATATAGCGAGGGGTATATCGTTAAATATTATCTCTCAGCAGTAATACACTTATACAGTTGCCTTACATTGATTGTTACTTCTCAGTTGCTACTCCAAAACCCCTGGTAAGAGTATGCGATACACTGATCAAGTAGTGATGTTTCATTACGGACAAATCACTCAACAACGAAGGATCCTCAAACAAGGGTTCGCTACTTACATAACAAGGACTTTGTGGTCGATAAGATGGGATGAAAAAAGTTTGTTGGTATCGTTGTGATATACCCCAGTGAAATAAATCTATCACTTATGTGGGCAACATCACTCTACTAGACACTAGAATACGAAAGCAAGTACTATGTCACTCATCTAATAAATGAAAATCTACAGTGATCAAAACTCAGTCCCCAACATTTCGAATGATTTTTGGAGTTTCCGAATCTGTTTTGAAACGGTGGTGATAAGTACTTGAATTTTCTCAATTCTGCCACTCATCACTTGCATGAAATCAACTGGTCCATCAAAAATCGCTGTCACAGTTCCCCATGCTGTCACGTTCGTTTCAGTTCAGAAAACCGTGTGTGGCAGATGCAGGAAACCTCTCCGGGCATAATGTTTCTGGATCCGTGGAGGGACTCAGTTCTCGTGTGGTGTGTGCTCAATTTAGTATGAAACTCCCCTTGCTTGGAGTACATGCTTCTTCGCCATGTATTTCACAAATATCGGAAGGTAGGGGAAACAAGTAATAGGGCACCCGTGGGAAAAACAGCTGGAATAGGATTGAAGAGTAAAAACGGCACAAGAAACAATGAATTTTAGTAAAGTAATGATCAAAATGTCTTTGCTCAAGTATTCGGACTTGGAAATTATAGTGTTGGATACAGGACCCCAATGGCAAGTTCTGTAACGCAATGTTGCTCAATTCTATCCGAAGCATTGAATTCTTCAATTGATAAATTCAAGGACTCTTTTAAGGCGTTGAATAAAACAAATTGCAAGGCTCGAGTAATTTTAAGTGATAGAAACGGAACGATTATCCAAGGTTAATGATTTGTTTGGTGCAAAATAGATCAGAGCCCCAGATGACTGTCATAGGCTCATTCAAGAGGATTACTTAACTACTAGGCGATTAAGTTGGCTCCTAGCATTTTTGGCGATCAGTGCCATGGATTGTGAACGAATGATGAGTAGAGACGACAAAGATTTAGTAGTACCCATTCCATTGGATATCCTGATTTTATCTCCAAAAATGTGATTTAGAATTTAGTAATAGCAAATTACCTTCACTCTTGGGTAGTCATTCTGTTTTCTTGATCGTTTGCTTTGAATACCATGTCTAATTTAGTTGGACTCTATTTCAAGCATATCTAAATTTGGACGTTTTTATGCTTGTAAAAGTTTTCTACAATTTTATGGGAGACACTTGAAAAAAAAAAAATGAAATCTACATTTATAAGTAGTGCTTACATGGAAGTGTTTCTCTAAGAAATAATGATTGTTAAATGTTGTTTATTCCAGAAGTGGATCTTTGATCTGCCAAGATTTGGATTGCAACCTGGAGTGGTCTGAGGGGGACCACATACCATCATTACAAACAGCCATCCACAATACTTTACTGTAAGTAGTTTCAGTAGTACTGTAAGTTGGCAGTTTTAGATGCTTAAACTATACCAAAAATCCGACTGCAGATTAGATAAATAAAATTAAAAGTATTTGGAACGTAAGCTGGTTGCGGCGAGATAATGGCCATCTTTAAATAAACCAAAATATTTTCTCTTAAACCAAGTAGACAACGTGCTTCAGTTGTCTTACGCTTTCTTCTGTCAGTTGAATATATATATTATGAGTAGATTGGTGGCGTATAATCAATGGATAGAATATCGGTAAGTAATGCATATATTTCAGGGACGTTCTATGTCCGGTTTGTATATGATCACTCTGATAAACAATTTATGAACACTTATATATAAGTGTTATTACATTAAATTAGACATCTATCATATATGAGTGTTTTTAAAAACTAGACTAAATTCTAAATGGAGCAAAAAAGCACAAAATCTGTCGGGAATTCTAGTTGGGATGGGCAGCGCTTGAATGGATTGTTTGTTATCCGATCTATCGCCCTTTGAACAAAACATTCAAAATTTCTGAGGTTTTCCTCCAATTCCTCTTTTCCGAAATGTGTGTGTGAAATTCGAAATTTCCGAAATTTTTTGTAAAACTGTAGTAAAATTGAAACTGAACAACAACATTTTGAAATTCGTCTCGAATTTTCAGGCGGGTTTGCTTGTTGACGCTGGTTGCGTCATATCAGTATGACAAAACTGGTCATATTCGCAGTACACACAAATAAACACCGATAGTTTTTTAATGGATTCGGTCCTAGGATGGTCTGATACAAATTTGTATTCAGTTATGTTTTCCCTTCTTTTGGTTGTCCTACATCCCATGGGTCAATTGTAATTTTCTTCCCTCTAATGACGTCTTGCATCAGAGGAACGTCTTAAAAAATGACCACCAGGGACTTCTATCCGCACATCTCCATTGTAATCCCAAATGCGGCTTGAAAATTAGTCACCTACAAATTATACATTATCAAATTTTGGCTTCGATTGCTAGTTTTGGTTGTATGCTCCACTAGGGAATTACTGGCTTAGGTTTGATTCAACAATCTCCCACTCTTCACAATAACTACGAACGAAACTGGATTGTCCTGAGCTGTTAATGCCTTATCAGTTTAAATAATAAATATTTCAGGTGGCAGTGGCCGAAGATGGGGGGCTGGGGGCAACAAAAACAGTACTCCTCCCCTTTCTTCAAGTGCCCAGCACTCTCTTGACATTCCTGAAAGCTCCACCCCTCAGGCGTGTGGGTAAGTGCCTTTTCATGGTATTTTTCAGTATCCGTTATGCTGTTTGCCAGTACCTAATTTAATTTGTATGACTGCTTTTGCCGTCAATTAGTGCATATGTACGTTTGTTCTCTTAACAGATTCAGTTAAAAATAACAATGAATAAAAACTAGTTTTTAGACGCATCTGACATTCTAGGTTGTATCCTAACTGTTTCTCATACTTCAGTAAAACAAACTTTACATTTTACGAGGTTATGAATTTTCATGTCTGGATTTTGTAATGTGCAGAAGTAAAAGTAACCTATCCAACGATAAATTCTATGATTGAATAGAAACACGATTGGTGTTAGATTTTAAAGAATTCGATTGTTTAGAAGAAGTGTCAAAACCATGATAATGTCGAAAAACTATTGAATTATGATCGTTGACTGCTTGCTAATTTTGTTTCACCAAAAGATCGTGAATATCGTAGTTGATGAATAACTGTAGATGTAGTCTCATTCAGAACCCTTTCCTCTTTCCCTCGATCTGGGTTTGATACCAAGTGAAATCCTGTATTTTAAAACTTTTCCAGCATTAGAAGAAATTCAAACTCATTAACTTTGTTTTGTAGAGTTCTGAACAATGAGCGCATAAGATCGCCCACAAGGGTGGAGGTTGACTCATCCCTCTATCTTGAGTCACCTGATGAAGCTCTGCAGCCCCCACCTAAAAAAGTGTCTCTCTTCAACTACTTGCTTCTGGTTGCTCTTACAAACACCAGCATTGTATTTGTCAAGAAAAAGGTTTGTACTTCTGATTAATGTATATTTGTATTTGTGAATGAAAATTCCAAGTTTCCCCTCCATGGGTCATATCTCTAATATGGAATCCTCATTGGTTTGCTTCTGAGTCCACCTAGCCTGTGAAGCAATGCGTAAAATACAGCGGGGTGAAAATACGCTAAGTAAAAAATATTGCCTAAACTTGTGACATTACCGGTTTATTAGAAAAATCGAAGGAAGAAAACTATTTCTTATGTATTTTACTTCCATTCAAAAATAGTAGAATTAGATACCTTTCCACGCTTAATGGTCACGTTCATTTGACTGATGTTCAAACAGAAAGATGTTGAAACCAATGAAATGAATTTTTGTTTGTATAAGACAAAAGGCATTAATAGAAGTTGCTTAACACTTTCAACGCGAATTATGTCATATGACATCATGACAATTTTCGTCACAGACTGCTGATGTCTTGTGACAGCATTCTCTCTTCTCTTCATTAGTTCCCCACGTACAGTATAGAATGCGCCGTTTTCACCTCGGTGTGTTCATTTTATTTTATAAAAGACTCGTCAATAACATACTTCATTTCGCACAATTTACTTATTTCTGCTCCCTCATTGTGAGTAATAACTCTTCACAACCGAACAACATGATTTTGGAGGAGTTTCAGTGCGTTTACAGCAAGCAAATATAGTCAGGAAGAACAAAATCGTTGAGTCATTGCGTTCTTGCATAACTCGGACTTTCGTGGCTCACGGGTGATGTCTTATGACATCATGCGTTCAAAATGTTTATCGTCTCGTTATCTCACCTTCAATACATAATACATCCCCCTAAAGACCCAAAAATTAAGAGCTAATGTCAAATTTCCGAAGTTGAGCACTCCCGTCAGGGGCGTTGGATCGGGTTTCTGGTCCGCGTTGAAAGTGTTAAAACACTTCTTAATAAAATAAAAAGCTGCTTATACCAGCCAATAAATAAAATATAGGAAACTGACAACACATGGTCTCTCTGATCAATGTAGACTATTTTGATATTATCCAAATGATTTTTAATCTTCCTAAAAGAAAAAGAAATGACTTACTTCACTAACTACAGCTTCTCATGGTATTACATAACTAAACATCACAAAACAATTTACAAAATATCCATTCAAAAAACCTTCATTAATAATCATTTTCCGCTGCCTGACAGCTGTCTGAATGAACGCATTTAATTTGTTATAATCCTGGGGCTCTTTCAAATTTAGCAAACCAACTAGATGTTCCACATCCAACAATGAGCCCCCTAGATACCTTCTTCTCTCGCCTCTTAAAATTGGATTACTACACAAAAGGTGGCCTATCGTATCTTTTTCTCTGGTGTTACACATCGGACAAACAGTATCCCCATCAAATACGGTTTTATTACCAGTGAGATGAAGAGAAAACCTCTTATGTCCACCCAATCGAATCTGTGCCACCACACGTTTGAAACCAATGAATTAATTACAGTAATGAGGGGAACGAGAGTGAGTAGCAAAGTGTTCTTCAAGTTTGAGGTTCGTGAATTGAAGAGACATGATGTCGCCTCAAGAAAATCTGGCCAACTTTCCGTGTGTTCTGGAATCCAGGCAGAGAAAAGTTTGCCTAAAACCATTCTCACCAATTCTTTTACCCTTCCAGGATCGAGGGCTTACTCGCAAATCGGTCAACTTCTGAGTTTTGTGGTTTAACACACTCCCCCTGGCCTCGACTTCTTTTTCTCCTTCTCCTTCCTTCATTAAAAGTGAGCTGATGTGGTTCAAATGTTGACAGGTCACTCGTAGCATGTTCTCCTTCTTTGCAAACCCACGTATTCTGGAGATTTTTTTGGTAGAAATACTTTTGAACAGAACGCAAAAACGACAAACAGTAAGACAGTAGTACTAAGTCTCACGTATTGTATAAGCGTCTCAGATAATGAAAGGATGGAGAGAAAGTTGTATTTACTAATTTTACGGTTGTTGATTGGATTTGGTAGCTTGCCACCTAATTAACAGCATCAACGCCAGATATACATGAAGCAAAAGTGTAGTATACTGTTTTTATTACTTCTTCACCTTCAAAAACCAAGGTATTCAAACCCATTACATGTGTCAATCCATTATGAGTATTCTGTATTCTTTGGCAATCCAGAAAGGGCAGATTGCCGAATAAATTTGTTTACTATTATAGGTATATAAAGCCTTGCGATGATTAATTTTAATTGGGGATCAGAGTGGCCGAATGCGTTTGTGCTCACTTTGGGCAGAGATTGGTTTGTAGGTTCAAATCTCTTTGGCCTCTGTGGCTCTGTGTTTCCGCCCAGGGAGGTGAGGCTGTGGGAACCGTTGGAACATGGTCAGTCAAGCAATGGGGTAACGTAGATCGCCTGAAAAGTTGATTGGAAAAGTGTATTCCCCTAGTAGTGGCTAAAAAGGATGGATGTTTTCTGATTTAAAGGTAGGTACATTTAACTGAATGTTATTGTTTACAGTTGTGGGGAAACACTGATGAAGACTTCATAGATATCCTTGTGTTCCTGGGTGTGATAAATCTCGGGCTCGCCCTCCTCTACTTCATCCTCCCGTACATCTGGTCTTCTGTAGCTTCTTGCTGGAGCAGTCTGTCCAAAGCTCAGCAAGCGCCGATGGAAGTCACCGTTTCCCCACCTCCTCGCCTTCCCCAAGCCCCGCCCCGCGAGCGGGAAGCTCCCCCACCGCCATATCATATCGCCGTAGATTCCTCCACTCCTCCTCCATCTTACTTTGATATATTTGATAAGTAATGTTTTGATGAACTGCACAAGTAAGTATTCAGGATTCGTTTTGACCCGTATTTTCGGTTTCTTCAACATTGTTACCATTATTCATCAGACTTTCTTATTAAGATCGTTAGGTTTTTTCTTCCTTTATCAAATTTTTCAATTTTACTATTTTATTTCGTAGACCCATTCAGATTTGCTAGCACTTTAACATTCAAGCTGTTATGTACTGAAACAGATTCTGTTTAAAAGAGGAACTCATTTGAATAAGTTTGAACTATTATCAATCTTTCAACTCTTGAATACGCGTTTCTAGCTTGTAACGATTCTTTTGCATCCAAACTTCAACTACCCCATGTGGTTTGTGTTCACCAACACATTGCTGTCTTAATGGAAGAATTTAATTCCGATAAGAACCTGGTGACGTTATTTTTTAATGTTATTTCGATGATTCTATCATTTACATGTTTGCAACTTTTCATTATTGAATCTCAATCGCTGGAAAACTCAACATCAAATTGCCGGTGATTCGTATATCCTTTTTAAGACGGAGTTCGCGTATACTTCGGATAAATTTGGGCGATATTCCACTAAACAATCCCAGAAGTGCGATTCGAAGGAGTTTAATGGTGAATCAATCGAACTAATCAGAACCATCTGGTTGTAAACGTGAGTTGAGACCAATATCGATGTCGAATTTTCGAGGTGAAGTAGAAACACTGTAGTGATCGGTTTCTACGTTCAACATATGTTAGAGCAAGGCCTTATTTTATTGTTTAGCTAGACAATTTTATATTCAGTACTGTGCATCGCAAGTAATACGTATAATGCATTTAAATATCTTGAAATTTTTAATTGTATTACTAGCGCGTAATAAGTTGTGTATTAACGTTGAATTCATTAATATGATGTAGGTGTTTTGGACTGTTCCTTCTTAAATTGAAGTACAAGAGAAGTGTACAAATTTAAAACTGGAAAAACATTCTTGTGAGTCAGGAATCTCGGATAAGCACTCAATTCGAGCCACCTTGAGGTTACATTCCGACAATTAAATTTCATTCCTGCGTGTATCAATGAATTCAATTGTATATGGCAGTATTATTAATTAGTGATTAATTACCTGACAAGTGATCTCATTTCGTGCGCAAATTTTTTGTTCGTTCGTTTTAAATTATGATTTGAGAGTGTCCCTTATGAGTGTGTCTTTGTACTCATTCGAAAAATTCCATTATCGTATGAAAAGAGCTTCAAGATTTAATTACCCCATGGAATGTTCTTAGTAGTCTTGCCCTGGCGTTGCTATTTTGATTTGAAGTAGGGTTTCGTAACTTTTTACTATACTGCTGGTGTAACTATGATATGTGTGCTATAATAATCAGTCTCTCATGGACTTGGCCGTCACCGGTTTTATTAAAATATATTATTATACCGGATTAAAAACTTGATAAAACCTAATAGCTACGTTCAGTTTGTTCTTTGTTGTGATTGGAAATGAGGTGCATCATCTCCAAAGCCTTGAGGCTTTTGATCTTAGTAGATCTTTTACTCTTTCTCTTCTCTAGTCATTATGCTTACATACAAAATATTAATTCTTACTCATGCTCATGTGATTCAAAAAAAGGATTGTAACGAAATTAATTATACCTAAAAAAGAAAAAAATGATGTTACATGTTTCAGCATAATAAATTATTGACTCGATTCAAATGTTCTTCATTTACCAGCCATCATTATTTCTAGAAAAATGAGGATTTAATCTGTTGAACTCCTAGCTTTACATCAACTAAATTAACAACATTTTTTGAAAAGTTATAAAAACAGTACGATGGTGCAGGTTGGGATCTAGATGGTTCCCAGTGAACTTTATCTCAGATTATTCTTAATAATCGCTGCACATGCATTTTCGTCTAAATTTTCGTTTCATGCTATTGATTCGATCCCACTCCAAAGGGGGATCTTATGATACACACCCAGGACGGAAGAACCATTGCAATACGCAGCCGGGTGCGCGTTATCATTCACACCCCCCATTGCAACATGCACCCCTACCAAGATTATGTTATACACCCGATGTGAGCTATGAGCCAGCCTGTGCCAGATTAAATCCACACCCAACCAACACAGCCTCAGGCCAAACGAGAGTCACTGCATTCTGCATACTTCTTTCGAACTCAGTCACACATTTTGCAGGATGAAATGGAGTTTGGATCAGCGTTTGGCACTTCTCCACCTGCCGTCCATAGGTAAGCCTTACACTCCTTGCTTTGCCTGTCCCCACACGTCCATCTCAGTTCGCCACTTGCAAGTTCTTTTTGGAAAACAAACTTGAAATCACCGCAGAAAACAACGTCTCCTCCTTTTTCGCTCCTCCTTTTACCCACTCAGTCTCCGATTCGCTTGAACTCATGATTGCTACTGGTCACACGCAGCAGTGACCTCTATCAGCTTATCCGGTGTTTAGGATTAAAGGTTCAACAGTCATAGGCCAACAAATAGGTGTGTATCATAACGTGACTCAGTGGTCTGTCACTTCCAAGAGGCCAGTTGGGTGTAGCTGTAAATATGCGATGAATACAGTAAGTGCTGTAAAACGTGAGTTTGCATGTCAGTGGAGCAAAGAGTGATCATCTGAAATGCAGGGGCCCAATGCCACAATTGACAGGACTGTAACTAACCTCAGAATCAAGCAGAAATTGTTCCAAGATTAGAAAGTTTAACCCTCATTACTACGAAACGTAGATTGGCTCTGCAGATGTGAGGCAAATAGGAAACTTTTCTGCTTCCTTTGTCGTTGTTATGAAGCTTGGGTTAAAGATGGAATTGAACTTTCACCTCCACAATAGTTCTTGCTGGTCAGATATGAATTTCAACTGTTGCAAAACACAGTTTTCCATAATTCAGCAATCATTCCCATTTTTTTAAATGTCGTTCCAACTAGTGAAGTTTTTTAAATAGTAGGATTGAGTAATTTGTTTCACGATTTGAAGCATTGGAAGCCTTTGCATATTGGCAGTTGAAAATTGAATTTGGCTGAGAAAAGCATATTTCTATTTCACGTTCTCTTCGTGGGTCCCTCGGTCTCGGTCCACGGCTGGGTTTCAGGGCAGGAGCCGCCACTGGATGTTGATCGATTTCAGTTGTATTTTTACAAGGAGGAAATGGAAGATACGTCAATTTGTTACGAAATACTCCGATAGAATGCAGAGCAGAACATAGGCCTAGTTGTCATCTCGTCCGCAAAGGGAAATTCAACGACTTTGGTTGGCCCCACTGTTGTTATCAGTGGACAGCCATTATCGGGCTGAGTTTGGGTTTGACGGTGGTCGTGGAATGTGCGATTTTCGTTGTGAAAAATAATTGACTTCGCTGGTTATGGACTAACTTGGATCATCCGTCATGTAAGTATCATTCAAATTGACACTACCATTTAGTTTGTATAGATTCCCCTCTTTTTCGTAAGTTGATTGTTTACACGATCGTTTTGGGTCTACGTCTGACTCCGTCTGTCACCAACACTACTTGCCATTGCAACCTTCAACACAAACTCAACGAATACAATTGCATTACAATTTAACCACATTCCTACCGTGCCACGTATAATCTTATAATTGAACTTATAATTCTGTTAAACCAAGTCTTGTTTTTATAGTTAGCAAAATGAGAAAAATGGTGTTTTATGATATTTTCCCTCTCTACGATGACTCATGATGTGCTCTTGTCCCCTTCTGCAATCCATACTCGTAAAATCACAATTGATCACATACTCGTCATTATATGTAATGATGTTAATTCGGATTATTAAACATTATGTAATCTGCCTTTTCTTCAGTCCAGCGAGTTCCTCATTGACGTGTCAAGTCGTTGTGTAGGTTCTTATCTTAGTTCCATGTTTTGAGCTAAATACTTGGTTTGTTTTTCCTTTAAAGTTTACAGTAATGCCATCGCTGTTATAAAGTTTTTACTAGCTAGGCTCATAGTACAGTTGCTGGTTTAATTTTTGTAGAAGTTGCTTCAAAACTATTGGTTCGAAAAAGCGACATTACTTACCTAAACCTTTTTTTAGTTTCGAATAAAGATGTAATGTTCAAGATTTCCACGAATTTGACAAAATAATGGATCATGAAATCGAATCAAGTCTTAATGAAAATTTGAAAAACCGGACTACTCAGTTATTTTGAAAATATATCCAACAATCTATCAATTTGTCAATTTACTTATATTAACCACAAATTTTCTCGGATGTTGCGCGTAAATTGAGCTTGTTTTTGTTTTCTTGGAAATCAAATTTAGCCAAAAATAGAATCCGATTCTCCAATAAAAAATTAGAGTTCCTATTTGACAACCAACGTAGAATAATTTTTAGACGATAGCTTTCGTTAGAATTGTGATATAGGAGCGAATATCCCAAGTAGAGAATGAGTTCGTTTCACGACACCTATTGAGTACGTTTTTCTTTTAAATTCGTTCATGTACCTGAAGTTTTCGTGGGTGTTTATCAGTAGAGAGATAACACTATGAATAGGTTGAGTTGACCAAATTTTAAGAATTGCGGGAAATTGTATAATTCATATTTTTGGAGGAGAACATAAGGATGAGATTAGAATGAGCCCAACTACAAAATGCTATTCCCAAACCCATCGGTAATCGACTGAAGTGAGAATACCTATCTATAGGTATTCTATAGTTTCTTAACGCATGTTTGATATTCAAGCCTATTCCTTACTTTTGTAAATGTTGTTTTCAAAATTTTACCTATCTGTTCAAGCTTTCTACATTTTACTAATGTGTTCAAAATATATTTGTTCGAGTTTCACCTGTAGCGTTAATAATTACTAGTCACTGCCCAGTCAATAGCATGCATCACTATAAGCATATGTCAATAATATGGGGAAAAACATGCATTCAAATTCTGCGCTAAATACGAAGAAATTCAATGTTTTGTCAAAAATGTAAGATGCATTTGAAAAGAACAGACCTTATCAAAACAGAAGAATTTTGAATCAAACGAATCGGTTGATAAATAACAAATATATCGAAATAATATTGCAAAATTGTTCTTGAAACATCAAGAACTGGTGCCATCACCCTGCTCAGAAAAAAGTTTTTCGCTGAAAAAACTTGTGAAAGTGTAAAAATCCATAAATTTTATAATTAAGTGGAATAGTATTTAGAAAACAGTTATTTGCCGCTAATTTATTATTAACGATTTCTAAGCTTAGGAAGTGTTCAAATGAGAAGACCATTACAATACAAGTACCGTTGTAAATACAATACAGAGACAACGTCTGTTTTCCCTTATCTGAAACTGTTTGGCTACTTACGTGATTAACTAATCCAGATGGGCCATCCCACGCACTTTCTTCGTCATTCGCCTTATTAGGCTTTGAAGCCGTCGTTTCCCACCTGCTAAAAGGGTCAGGATGGTGAAATCTATAAATGGTATCGTTTACGTAACGCCTTACGCTCCCGCGATGGTTATCCTATTAGAGTTATGCATTTATACTCCATCATTACCTGCAGAGATTGACTGCAACTCACTGATGGGGTTTTGTAAATTGTTACAATATCACCTCGAGCAAATGATTCTGTACATAGATGTGGACTAAAACTCTCAGGGCGGGGGTTTTTGGCCCCAGCACGGAAGTCTGTTTGCTTATTGTACATTCCTGAGAGTTTTGCATTTAATCAAGGAGATTCAGCCCCGTGGTAAGCGGTTTGAGGCCCTTCGCTTCGAATAGACCTCATTGGCTTTTGTTCCCCAAAGAGTTCAAATCTGCGAGGGGTGAGTGCTTGACCGGGCACTCAAATTATATGGGATGCCGCTTCGTCAGTATCTTCGCATAAGATGCGTAGAGTTGAACTTTGTGTGACCCCAATGCGGTGTAGGTGAAACCTTAGGGGTGCAAAGCTGGTTATAAGGCCGACCATTGTTTTTAGTTCCCTCCGGTTTTTGCCAAGTAGCCATTCAGTAATTTTTGGTGTCGGGTTCCGCAACCATGAGTTTACTGTATCTTTCAATCCTTCAATATTGAACCATCTACTTGTGGTTTGTCGTTTGACCCACGTGTTGATGGTCCTTCTGAAGGCGGTTTTTGATATACCGACTGCCGGCTCAGGGATTACAAATGGGGCTTGTGAGCCCCTTCTCGCAAGCTCATCTGCCTTTTCGTTACCAGTTATACTTCTATGCCCCCGCATCCACCCCAGGCGAACCCGGTCATGTTTGGCTTGGTTGTTGAGGCGATAGCAAGAAGATAAAAACTTCGTTCGTGCCCCAAAAAATCAAGCATTCCAAACGAAAAGACAGGATCGTTGTTCAATACCTTTTGAGCATGTCAAATTGGTAAAATCTCCAAAAATTGTACCAAAACAATTACAAAAAATGACCTAAAAGCGGCTAAATATTGTTGACTATGCAATAGTCATTGATGTGTACTAGTGTACGAGTACAAAGATTTGTTAGTTTATTAACAAAAATTAAATAATTTTTAATTTTTTTAAAACTTAAGCGTTGTTTGACATTGGATTTGAGTACATTGCCACGAAAAACCTTATTGCACCAAGTTTTCCCGATGTATTCGTGGGCTTGGAGGTTTTTAAGGGTTCAGAGCGGGCCACCAGAGCTGAATGTTAACGTATGTGCAACTTCCACAAAATACATTAATATCAATGACATTTCATACATTAAACATCAACCTCTATTCCTACTTCTAAGTCATACTAACACCGTCATCCATCACCTTCTACAAGCTGATATTGATTTTAGATTTTAGTCCAGACCGTATCGTGGGTCGAGAAAAGAATCGGCGATATATTCTTTTTTTTTCTTAGATCGAGACTTTTTCTCTCTTTTCGTTTTTTATTTGCCCCAACTTTTCCTAAGTTGTCACCCAAATAACTGAACTAAACTTGGATAAATACGGGGTGCGGCAGAGCCGATTGACAGGTTTCGAAAAGCTATTTAAAAAAAAGTAAAAGTTGGGGAAAAATAGTTTTATTTATTCGAATCAGTAGGTCTGATGTCGCTAAGATGGTGGCCGTCAGCAGCAATACACTAATGTTGCTGATTGTGGAGGTTTTCGACTGCTTTTCGGCATATAGCGAGCGGTATGGCCCGGATTTCCTCGATTTTTCGCTGTTTGAGTTGTGGCAGGGTGTGTGGACGGTGTTAAAAGATCTTTAAGGTAGCCCTAAAGAAAGAAGTCACAGATGCTCAAATCAGGTGAGCGCGCTGCCCACCCCACGTCCCCTCTCAGTGAGACCATTCGCCCTGGGAACATCTGTTTCAAAACAGCTAATGAAATTCGAGCTGTGTGGGCTATAGCCCCATCCTGCTGGAACCAGATGTCACCCGAATCGAGTTCTTTAGCAAGTTCCTCCAATTCAGGCTGAAGGAAGTTTCCAACATCGAAACATAAACGCTGGGAAGTTACTGTGACGGTGACATTTTCCTCCTCGAAAAAGTAAGGGCCTATCACTCCGAATTGAGACACAGCACACCACACTGTGACCGTAGGTGAGTGGAGTGGTCTTTCATGGAGTTGACGTGGATTAACTGCCGCCCTGTACCGAAAATTGTGCTTATTCACAGATCCACTGAGGGGAAACGCCCGCTGGGTCGCGATCATAGAACGGTTATTTTCGTAAAACGTACGAACGGCAAAGCCCCGATGCATTCCGGTCCAAATCATGGTGCCAAATTAGAACTGCAGACCCTGAGGAGCACAAAGAGCCCTTTCGCACCTAGATACCCTCACCAATGAAGAGACCAATGATTCGTTTTGGAGGTCACAGGTATAGAAATTATGACCATTGGTTATGGCAGAATTGCTGCTGATGTGAAACCTTTCTTAGTAGATTCTACGTCAATCATTACTGGGAAAGTGTCACCCCACTTGCTTACTTCAGCAAAACCTCAAAAATCCACATCTTGGGAGTTTTTTTTAGTGTGTGAGGTGATCGAGCTGGCTAGACGTTAAGGCCAACTAGATCCCCACTTAGAGTCTGTGCGCAAATGAACGAAGTCTTAGGCCTTTAGTGGTCCGTGCGGCGGACATTTGGAATCCACGCACCTTAAAACGTAAAATGTCAAGATATGGGCCATAAACATTTGGCAGTATTCAATTACAAAATTATTATTGGAAAACAATACACCGAAAGACGAAGTGAAAATGATCCCGAAAACCCCGATTATATTTCAACGAAACTTGTCAATCGGCTCTGCCGCACCCTGTATAAGATAATTTAAGAGGTGAATGTCTTCATATCTACTGCACAGCCAAGAGTAGTAGGATATCTTGGGTACGTCACAAATGTGGGAACTTATACAAAAATATGTACATGAAGATAGGAGAACGTATTGTCAGCTTTGTATTGTAATCGGGTACCTAGGAGCTGTGAAATTTCAACCCAATTTAAACAACTTCAGTTGTGTAATTCTGGATGATAATATTACAAATTATTGATCACACAGGTGTTTAGTGATAGATTGATTCAGCTATTCGTACTTGAAAAATTTCTTGAAACGCTGCAAATGGTTACACAAAGGTTTATTATTTCTCCATTAGATTAGCTAACATTATTTAAAATCGACGCCACATACCTTGGAATTGTATTCTAGATGCTTTAAAAAGAGAGTTCGATTCATATTTCATCTCCGTATATCGACTGAGAAAGAAAAAGTGCCACAAGGGTATTTTAGCTGATCAGTGAGTCTCCATACACCTACTGTACCTAATATATGGATTTGGAATTGACTTCTGGTTGTCTCAAAGACGAAAATATAACTCCGTTAACACTAAAACTTCACTGGTGCCAAAATAGGTGAAAAGAGCTGATATCTAAATAACTTCAATGGGGTACATGCGGTATATCGACTCAGGCGTTAAAACGTGCGATTGGAACAACTGAAATTTGTCTACCTAAAACACAATACCGACAAACGCTTGACTTGTCTGCAAATATGTAACTTACGTTAAAATAAACTCGGTTTCAATAGAACTATTGAAATCACATTCCATCGCTTATATCACCCGATATAAGGGCGTCACATTCATATTGACGCCTTTTTGTTCTTTTCTCTCTACTGAACATTCTTTGAAGAGAGTGATGAACGAAAAGTGGTCCATGGGGCTCATTCGTTTCATCGAAGGGATGTATACCAATAACGAACATCAAATCATTAGTGTTATTTTTAAAGTTTTCGATATTCTAATTTTTGAATATTTCACCCCTTTGTTTCCACCCACTTTAGGGTTTGCAGAAAGTTATAGGTACCGAGAATTCAGTCCCAACTAAACCTGGATTTTGGTTCTTTCACGAAGGTTTATCAAGTTTGGTCTCGTAGTTTCATTTTGGTTTATTATTCAATAATAAACCATTGTAATCGCTCTTGAAAAAAAAAAAAAAAAAAAAAAAATTTCTAACCTACGTTTCAAAGAGTGTAGAATCCGAATCTGCAATAAAAATTTTTCCGTCCGTACGCACGATTTCTCCCAAACGGCTGAAGCAAAAAAGCTGAAATTTTCAGAAAAAATCCATGTTGGTCCGGCGACGGCCCAAGTTTTGTAAAATCCTAAAAACCTCAAAAAAAGTCAAGGCGGCCTAAATTTGTACTCTTTTTGAAGAACACTCCACGAGGAATCGAATGTTCTCCCCAGGTCCGTAGGTCAAACCATTCCCGATCTATGGCCCGATTTATGGTGGCAACATTGGCGTTATTTTGGTTTATTATTGTTTTTCTGTTGATATCGGTAACCTAGTGACGTAGTGATGTAGTAATGTGGATACTGGAGTGAACTCCTAAAAGGCGTTGTAGCCGATACACGGGTTGAAGCGTTTTGATAACCATAAAAAACGCTGCAAATTCTTTCACTGGGGTTTATTCAATTGGCTTGCTTTCTTGATTTGAATTTATACTAAGCTTCGGAGTGTGCGTGTTTCACAGGTGATAGAGCAATTATTGAATTTCAGGAGGTATGCATGGAGCACGTAAATCTGTTCTCAACCAAAATACCTATTTGGATTGATCAGTTGATCATATTTGTGTGCCTCCCGAAATTCAATATTCGCTCTATCACTTGTGAAACATGCAGACTCCAAAGCTTAGTATAAATTCAGATCATGAACGCAAGCAACGATTGAATAATAAACCCCAGTGAAAGAATTTGCAGCGTTTTCATTTTAATTCGATTTTGGATTCTTCAAATCTTGAAACGTAATCAAACAAATTGGGAGGGGCTTAACAAGTTTTTTTCTTGTTCGATCACTAAAGTTCATCATTGAAAATCATAAAACCAAATTACAAATTTCTCAATTTTAACAAACTAATGTAAACATTTAGATTGGTAGGTGTTTTTTAGAATTGAATTTACTCTAGGTAGATATGAATATAATGCTCTTTCTATTGCTTTTTTTCAAACTTGGGGGTAAGCAATAGTTGTAGGGAGTGGTGGCGTTATGAGTGTCGAAAACGCGAACAACATTCCAACATTGCTATAACTGATTTTGAGAAAATGTCTGTCTGAAGAGATGTGACACTTCTATCAGGAATCAGTTTCTGAATCTTATCCTGAAGCCTTTTCGTGATTACACTTACGTATTAATAGCGTATCATTCTCACCTGCTATACCATTAGTTGTAAAGTTCCTCTATAGAAGTCTTCTTTCATGTTTCAGGCAAGGGACTATGATGGACTTGTCTCACAGCCTCACCCTCAACGAGGAGGCCCTCAAACAGATCCCTCCCGAAAAGAGGAAAGTCTTTGTCTTCGAGTGGCTCCGCTTCCTAGACAAAGTTCTCTTAGCAGCCCAGAAGGTAATTCTATCTTTACTGTTCTTTTAATTTATCGGCGTGACCGATCAATGACCAGCCACGCGGTCTAGCTCATACCTCCGTTGACTGGGATCTGCAGCCCGGTTCTAATGCTCGACCGTCTATCTGACTGTAGGCGACCTATTTTCATTAACAGTAGATTAGATGTTTCAAATTCTGAACAAATGGATGATCGTGCAGTGGTCTCATTCGATTCTATCAGTTATCAGTACGGTTCAGGAAACTAATATGTATCTTAATCCAACAAAAAACTACTCTCTTACATCGAAAGTTTTTGAGATTTCGATTTTAAAACAATATTAGATCATGAATATAACCGTAATCGATTGGATTATTGAGCCAAATTTCTTAAACTTTGGTCCAGTTGTTTCTGAAAAAGTTTCGGACAGAGTACGGTGGACGGACGGATTTTAAAATTTTTCTTTTTATTCGAATATTGGAAGATGTTGGATGGTGCCTGATGTATTGCACGAGGTCCGCCCACACAAGCACCCGAGAGCTTGTGGCAATTTTGACAACTTCATTCCCCATCCGAGCCGTTTTATTATAATATATTTCATTAAATATATATATTATAATCTGGATTACAATTACATTCTATAACTTCGTACCGTGCTCTACTTCGCTTGTAGGATAACATCCACCTTACTGTCGTCATTGATGTTTCTTCAGAAAAAGCACCGAGCATTCAATGAGTCCATCGTCACCGAGCATTGGCGAATATTCGGGCTGGCTTGGTGTGTGATCCCAAACCCTACGTGCAGGATAGGCTTAAGGTTGTGGGTACTTAATTTATCATCACAGCCATTTATCATCACTCCCTCTTCTTCATAATTTCTGTTATGAACAATATTGCTCTCCGTCCCGAGTTTAAGGCGTTTTTTCGTGTCTCCGGTGCATTTTTTCTATGGTCGATATTTCGGGTTACTGTTTTTGGGTCATTTTAATTTGTTCATAGAGTCTGTTTCGTTGTTGGTATCTACAGTAACATAACTAATAATTGTTACTCAATTTCAAAGAATTAATTCGTTAATTCGATTCTGCTTTTAGAAGTCAACTGCACTATAAATGAGGAGTGGGAGGGGGTTGTACGTGTAATGCGATAGAGGTTGTGAAAGTGCAGTGACGAATGAGCCGCCCTCCACTTTCCCGCCTTCAATAGTTAACAAGATGGCGGCCGCCACTACCTGAATAGACAACTCCTCATCCTGAATCACTCATGAACCCCTTCTTCCCTTTCCCCTATTTCCTCCAACTCATTGAATATAAAAGAGCGTTTCTTTCAACAACCTGGTTTTACACCTGGGTACGAAACCTAAGAGCGGCCATTCTCACTTCCGAAAACCCGTAAACTCAACACTTTGCATCTTATTCGCCGCCTTGGTGTAGTAGCTGCAGAACGTCTGGAGAAGTCGATTGATTTTATCGCTGAATTTATTGACCGTACTGATACGTAGATTCGGGAAACGGGCCGTATTCCAAAGACCCTTCTCGATTATCGGTCTCCGATGTTTCATATGGCATTAGAGAGGTAGATGAATAGACATTTTACTTTCCTTCGTATTAAATAAGCGGTGCACTGACAACCTTTGGAAAAGCATTCACCCACTTTACAGAACTGCTTTGTGTTGTAGATGGGGTACCACTGCTAACTCTAAAGGTAATTAGTCAAACCGGGTGTCCACACTAATATTCTGTAGGTGTTCAGTTGCGGGAGTCCCACACTAACCTTTAAAACAAAACTAATACTATCGATATGATACCTTTTAAAAAAGTCAATAGATAACTTTATTGTATAATTAAATACATCACAGTCAGGAAATTCATAATTATATCTCACAATACATAGTATTGTGAAGGGAACATACAGTATGGTCTGTGGCGGCTCCTGCCCTGAAACCCGGGGGGTGCACAGAGGCCATAACGGACAACAACGAAGGAACGTGAGACAAAATGAGCTTTTCTCGCCCAAATACAAATTTCAACTACCAATATGCAAAGAAGATCAATCTTGTCCGCTTTCTTGGATTCAAATCGTGAAATTCATATCTGCCCAGCAAGAACCATCGTGGAGGTAAAGCCCAATTCCATCTTTAACACAAGCTTCATTCCTATTATCGCTGCAAAAAACACAAGGGAATCAGAAAAGTTTATTACTTACCACACATCCGCAGATCCAATCAACCTTTTTGCAATTATGAAGGTTGAACTTGCGAATCGTGGAGCGATTTATGCTAGCCTTTGAGGTTTGTTGCTGTCATGTTAATAGTGGCATTGGGCCTCGCAAATAATCACTCTTAGCTCCACCGACAATTTAGAGAAACTCACGTTTTATAGTACTTACTGTGTTCATAGCGTGTTTACAGCTAAAACAGTTCAGCCACAAAATTTGGGAACAATAATCTGAGTGTGTTTTGGTGATTCTTGCCCATTCTAGCGGGTGAGCGGGCACCTATCCGTGCTCCTGTGTAAGCTCTCTGAAATTGTGCACGCTTTATTTCGGGCCCTCTCATTGGTTCATTCCTTGGATGTGTTCCCCCATTCTGAGCTTAGGCGGGGTTTCGCTCCTGGACAGCTAACCCCTAACTCGTCTCACCAAACTCACAACTCCACAACCCTCTCACCCATCCCAAGGTTCTGTTTGGCAAGTGGATTTGAAACTCTTTTGCTCTTCAATGAGGATTCATGGGGAAAAGTTGGAAAACAGTATGATAATATTATACTTATAATATCATTATCATCAGGTATCATTTTCATTTTGACCTGGGGTGCAGATGCGCCTGTGCTCCTGTCAGCGGCCACCCTTCAGTGGGGAACTATCCAATGATAGTCCTCCGTATAGTTATTCAGGGCAGAGGTGAGAGTGATGTATCCTTCTCATGCGTCGAAGAGGTCTTGGAGAGGGGGTTGTTTTCCATGCAACTCGAAATACTTGTGTTGTGATGATTGAGTTATAAATACGGTGGTATGATTGTCTAATCACTTGAGAATGTCTGGGTCTCGGTGAAGAACCGAGTTCCTTACATGCCAGGGAGAGTACGTGATGAATCTGACCACTCGGTTCTGCTGTACTTGGATCCTATTAATTTGAGTGGCGCTAGCAGAACCCCAAAGTCCCGTGGCGTAATGCCACATAGGACTTATGAGTAATAGGTACGGTAAAAGTTTTGTACTAAGATTTTATAACTGATTTGCAACATAAAGGCTAGTTTGAAAATTTTCGTTAACGATCGTAGGGAGTATTTTGACTTTCAAGATTTGTCTCCTGCGTTTTTCTACCTTAAATCGCTTAAACGGCCTTAAATGTCACAATTTTTACTAGTTTACCAAGTGAAATTGAAAAATGAATACTTCTCAATTCCATTATTTGTAAAGTTCATTCTGGGGAGGAGTAGCAGTTGATTTTCCGAAATTTCGAAAACATCCAATGTTTTCAACGTCTTTAGATCTTCAGAAATCATAAGAAAAAAGCCTTTTTCAGTTTTTGAATTTTCAAAGTTACAATTTTACATGTACTCTTCTAGAAAGTCGAGGTGGCCAGGAAAATTAGCGGATCATTTGAAATCCATGTGCTTATTAATACTTTTCTGAGCTACTTTCGGGTTTGTTTTAAGTATTCGTTTCTATAAAAAACAAAAATAAAACAATGAATCAATGAATTGATTTGTAGATGCAAAATTTAAGAGTTACCTAGTTAGTTGAGTTTTTGGTTCTTCAAATTTAGCGGTTATTTCCTCGGTAATTTTAAATACCTTGATTCCGTCTTGCAGTAGTCATGTTAGTATTCATGTATGGTGAACCATTTTATCCAAAGTGAGTGATGTGATGAAAAGTAAACGGTTCGGGTGTGGCGAGCGGATAGTTAGTTAAGTTCTCCCGCCCAAGATTGGATCAACAGCGACCACTTTTCCGCTAATAGAACTGGAGCTGGTTTGTTCAGGTGATGGGTTTGGCCGGGTGTTTTGCGGGCGTGTCGCCCATTCAATTTCCTCCTTCCCCTGAGGTGCTCTGTTTGGAGAGATGGATGACTGTTGAGGCAGACTCCAGTTGCTTACCGCCGTAATTTCGACGTCGAAGGGGTTCATTGCAACCCGGGGATTTTACTGCCCTGAATGGAAAACATTCTCATCGAGATTTTCTTTTCTTTTTCTGCTCGAAGATGCGAAATCCTTGATTCAATCCTTCCAGATACCGTCCATTCCTTTTCATGTTCATCTTGCTTGCCTGCAACTACTCGGTTTCCCCAGTGATGCACAGTTTTTTCCAAATACCAAGGCTTTATGACGAAACCTTTTGATTATCTTGTTTTGCATTTTCCAATGTGGTCCAAATATCCACCACTGAAAACATGACTGCAATTTCAGTTGTACGTCATATTCAAATGGATGTACCCGATTGGTCATGATTTATGGTCTGTCATTCCAAAAAAGTTGGATTACAAAATTGCGGCCTGCCGCAGCTGGCTAAACTTGAGCAATTACAAGCTTTTCCCTTCCAAATTTCCAATTGTTTGACCCCCAAAACCAAAATATCTTCCTATCTAGACTTTTGTCTTTCTAAATCATGTAGTATGGGGCCTGCTAAGCTTATTTGACGCAAGCATTTCCAATATTTGTGTCGTGCAATGATTTTATAGAGGAAAAGTGTTTTGAAGAGTTTATGTTTAGATGGGAGGAGACTCGACGGAATTTTGCCCAAGTTTCAATTGTTTCTAGAATTCTTAATATGGGAGACAATGCGGACTAATTCACTCGCCACGAAGTTGTGGAAGCCCCATAAACAGTAACATTATGGAAGAGCAAACTTATAGCAAGAATGAACCCATTAATGGTGAAATATTTTGAGGAATAACTTCATTTAAACATTTTCCTGACCTGTCACTCTTAACCATTTCGAATTTTTCTAGCACACCCAACATACCTTCCTTTGGGCAAAAGTGAGGACAATTTTTGATCTGACTAACAAGCAATATGTGGAATATGTAGAATTTTACCTGGTTCATATAGCATTCATTTTTTATTCCATGTTCAGGTGGCACTTCGTAGTTTATCGTTTCATTCTGCACTTGGCAGTCAAGAATATAAACTAAGGGATACACCTTGGTGAGAGAGGGGGCGAAGCGATAAAGAAAGATATATACCGAGCTACCTTGAGAAATGCATGTAATACAGCAGAAGGCGGGTCAATTAAACTGACATTTGAGGCTTGATGGCAGACATTCAAAAAGCATTCCCACAGCAACGACCAGCCTCCCCTCACATTCTTCGGAGAATTAGAGTGGTGCTCTTACCTGGAGTTTCCGGAAGACTATAGCGTTATTTTGAAATTCATGCCGGCCGTATTTCTTTGTTATTGTGACTTTTAACATTGTATTTCGCTATATTTGGTACTGTAATGGGTATTCTCAAACTACGGACTTTCAGGTCCTGACATTTAAAAAGGTTAAGTGTTTCTTTTGCTAGGTTTTTGGCTGTTTATCACTTGATTGGCCTCCCTGGATGTCCTTCTGATGGCCAGTCATTCAAGACATTCCATTATTCGACGCGAAATTCAAATTTTATAGAACTCTTAACAATGGCTTGGCTGTTTCGATCACGACAGTGACAATTTTGGTATGTTTTCACCTACATGACAATGACAATTCGGACTTTCAACGGAGATTCTTCCAAAACTACTGGACTTTTTGTGGGTTTAAAAATGCAACGTGATACGGCCTTCCAAGAGAATAAGTGGGTGGAAAGAAAATTTTGGGATCAAATATAAAGTACAAGGTGAGCAACCAGGGCCATTAAAATGACTTCGAATAAACATGCTAACCTGTTTTCGGATGTTCTCGATCGATCAGAAAACACACCACCTAACTTTTAGGACGACTCTAAAGAGTGCTCGCTTCGTCGTGAGTCACTGCTACCACCAAAACAAGAACTTCCTCGAAAATCCCCGTTTTGTTCCCTCAGGAACACATTCTCTTTGGCCGTGACAATGATCTTAGACTAGAGGGACCTAAATAAAGTGCAGTGTGTGAGGTGATGATATGGTATAGTTGCCCCTTCCGAGGAGGTGGATGCAATAATTCTGCTCCGCCACGTTCAGAGGGTGACCCAGACGCTTGCAGGAGTCCGATTCATCTCCCAAGAAGACAGATTCTAAAATCAGGAAGGGGCCAATTAACCATATCCATCACAAGTGTTTGGACATTAAAAACTTAATCTTGAAAAGAAAGGGGTTGGAAAACCATTGACAGCTGCTCCTCAGATGTAACAAAAGACGAGAGAATTTTGTTGTAATTTTAAATCTCAGGTAGAATATTCAAAAAACCAACTCGAAATTGGGAACCTCGATACAGTTGCAGGTCATGAGAATGTCAAATCAGGGTTTCTAAACCCTAAAAAATATGGAAATTATTTTAGCTTCCGAGGGTTTTCTATTGGTCAGTGCAGTACTCAATGGATGTCTGCAGATAAGGGGAAAATTTTGAAAGTCAGACGATTTGCCCGTAGTTTGAGAATCACCCTGATAATACTTTTGCTCAGTAATTTGTTCTAGTATACGCCATTTCTAGTAGTAAGTTTGAAAGTAGAATTCCACTGACACTTTTATTTTCGTGCTTTTCCGAACTTTCGTTCCAAAACGCCTTCGCGTATGTCTTATCATTTAACCCCAGTTTTGTAGGAACAACTCCGAACCGCGACCTTCATTTGGCAAACTTCACATTTTTAGAATAAACGGCTTTGTATCAATTTGTTTTTTCGTGACTAATTCACCAAGTGCGTGCGAAACAGTTTCCTTCCCACTTAACTCCTAATCGATCTTATTGCGCCAAAAACAATCCAGAGAGCTCTTTCGCCCCAGGGATGTTTACGGGGTTACTGAGTTGTTTGTTCTCGGGTTTCCCGTTTCCTCTTTCTAAACTCGGCCAGTAATAAGCCCGGAGTCAGTATTTCTTTCTTAAACAAATCTCCTCCGAAACTCTTCTAGAATTCACTCTCTTCCCCCACTTTCTCTCTTTTTTTTGTCTTTATTAACTTCACTTTTTTTCGCGTCTTTGGTAATTGCTTTTCTCAAATTGTTTGTGCGGTGTATCTTCTGTAACCATCTATAATCCTCCGTAACCAAGTTTTTTTCGTGTGGGTTGTGGAGACTCGAATTTCCATCAGAACTTGGAAAATTCCTGTACCTGCCGTATGATTCAGACTCCTCTTCTCCCGCCGAGAGTCGAACAAAACTTAAAATTGAACTCCCTTCCCTGATTTTTCTTTTATTATTTTCAATAATGAAATTTTTTACGTTCTCATCCCAACTTGGAGGTAAGTTGCGTAATAGATCAACGAAAACCGCTTTACTGAAAGTTTTAAACAACGGAAACCTGTTCCGAAGCTTTAAACTTCTATTAACTCATTAGACAATCATATTAATCCAGAATTTTTTCCATAATGTTTCTTTCAAATTTGATTCGTACAATGTTTGTACATGTGTTTATGACATCAAGATCGGAATAACTTGTTTAATGTGGAATGGATGCAGAGATCTCGTTCCCAATTTAATTCCCCTAGTGGATTCTAATTTACTTAGTAAATTTCAATATTCATAGGGATTTGGACGATAGGGTGCTTAATCTGTCTGTAATTGTTCAACTACTCTTTACTCAAATGTTGATCATTCTGCGCAACTCTAGACCACAAAAGATGGTGTGGTTTTCACACAAGGTATATTTTTAGTGTTGATTTTTGAGTAATTTTGATGTCCAACAACCTCAAAACGGATAGATAAAGAACGATGAAACTGGTGGGGTTTTATACAAAAATCCTGCGACAAATAATGATCGAAATTCGAATTGAATGTGTCGAATTATCTGATTCAAAAGTTGGACAATCAAGCTTTAGACAATGATACTCGAAATTGATCAAGGATAACATTAAGGATCACAGCGATAAAAAAAGCTTTACTAGGAAATAGTAAAAAAAGCAAACTCGGACGATTTATATAACGTAAAAGAAGCCAATTCCATACAAAAAACATCCAAAAGAAACATGGGCGACGCGCTCGTTGTTACCACCATAAAATACCCCTATCTTTGGTTGGTATCTATATTTTTCGATTCCTTTCATTTCTATGTAATAGCACGGATCTGCAGATCTTATTACAATTAACAAAATAATGATTTCCGACCCACATTATGTTGAAAGGGTCGCCTCACTTTATATTCTGTGCATCAACATGATCGTGTTGATTTTTTATTATGTTGATCATTTTATTAATTATTATTGCTTACGACTTGACATATAGGTACGAGAAGCATGTTTTTCACTTTGTTGAGGTGAAAATTCATGTTTCCTCGTCAAAATAAAAATTTCTACTCGAATTTCATAGTTTAGACCTTTTTGAACTACTTCCGTTTCCATTTGTTCCCGCAGATCTTAGTTTCAACAGTATTCTTCTGATGTTGATAACAGTGGCACAATATTTTCGGGGGGGGGGGGGGGGGGCGAGAATACCGGGGGTCTGGGGGGTATTCCATCAATTTTTCGAATCAGGCGTCTAAAATCACATGTTTAACTATTCTAGCGCTACAAAAGAATGATAGAAAAGTAGTTCTTTTCACAGGGGAAAACATATTCTAGGCCTAAATAATATTCAGTTAATAACTTGGAAAGGTGTAAAAGATACATGATTGAAACAAAGGTTCCATTTTATTAACATTACTAGTTTAATGGCCCTGCTACGCAGGTTAAAAAGAAATAGGTGAATAACACAACAATATGCAATGTAATAACAATATAATAGCAATATAATAACAATACGCTAAGTCAAAAAATCGTACGTCCCAAGTCCTGGGAGACGCTCTGCCGGGTTGTGTGGGGGTAAGGGGGAGAACACCACCCGCCCAGCGTTACCACCCCCTGAAAAGGGGATATACCTACCTACTTACCCACTCTGATATTTTCGTCTTTAGATAGTTTGATGATGATGATGATGCTGATGATGGAAACTGAAGCTGAGTCCTAGGTACAGGGCCGCTGGCCTCCTGCCGCGCCGCGCCTCTTGAGAGAGCACTCTCCCACAGCGCGGCGCGAAATCACATAGTCCACACACACACAGTCCTGTGTGTGTACCTACATGAAGAAGTCGCCAGCCGCGGAAGCGTCAGGGTCATACGTGTGAAACGAACCCGAGCGCGCGGGCCACCAACGCGATCTGTTCTATAAGCGATCAAACTGTGCTGTTCTATGGAATTGTCATACGTAAAAGCGCGGCACCGCGCTAGTCAGCACGTTTGTCGCGGCAAAGCCTCGTGCCGCGTGGTTTGACTTTAGAATCGCTTTCTCGCCCCGCTATCGCACTTTGTAGGATAACCTGCTTCTGTCGAGATTTACCGTTCTTCGTTGATGTTACCTTTGTGGTGATTTTATTCGCCTACTGAATTGTCGGCAAGTCTATAAGATGATTGATGATAATCCGCTCATTATAGCTTTTCCCAGTCAAATTAATACTTTCCCCAATTGATACTTTTCCCAATAAACTTAATACTTTTTCCATTCAAATTAATACTTTTTCCAGTCAAATTAATACTTTTCCCAACCAAATTAATACTTTTCCCATCCAAATTAATACTTTTCCCATCCAAATCAATGCTTTTCCCTACCAAATTAATAATTTTCCCATCCAAATTAATACTTTCCCAACCAAATTAATATTTTAAAAAAATAGTAAACTCCTATATATCAAAATAAAAAATATAAAGGAAATAGAACAACGCAAAGCTTGCAATCCAACGAATAATATATGTCTATATTATTTTATTATACAAATGATTGGCAGAAAAAATATTGGTAGTTTATCATCTTAGTTGAAGTTTATTTTTAGTGTAGGTATATTAATTGTATAAACATACTACTTTAATGGCCCTGCTACGCAGGTTAAAAAGAAATAGGTGAATAACACAATGAGGGAGTATAATAACAATATGCAAAGTCAAAAAATCGTATATCCCAAATCCCCGAGGAGAGGACCTCGTCGCTTGCCCTGGGAGACGCTTCCCCCCGCTGGGGCCCTCTCCCCTTCTCTGGCGGGGTCGGGGGGATCAGGTCGGTTGCCCTGGGAGACGGGGGCGAGAATTCCACCCGCCCGGCGTTACCACCCCCTGAAACGTCGATATACTCTGATAAGCTCGTCTTTATATAGTGTGATCTTTAAAAAACTGCAATATTCTGAACAATGTTCAGTGAACATGGGCGCCGACTTCATAAGAAATGGTGTGGCCCGGGCCCCACCAATATCTTTCTTACTGAAAATCTAGAAATTTTAATGGCAGGTGTTGTTGAGGTGGCAGGTCCCAGCCGTCCAGGTTAGTCTGGTGTTTTCCACCGTAGGACCGAAAAATCCAAGATTAATTTATATTTTCCAAATTTCGGGGGTCCCCCCCCCCCCTTATATACGCCCCTGGTTGGTAATATTCCAGAGAATATGCGGGTTGGGCTTTATATGGTGCCCCATCTATTTCATTACTGACAATTATTAAAGCGTTTCTTCTCTGGTTCAGTATCAATTTCTTTGTCAATAGGGTTCGGACTCCTTTTTGAGTCGCTTTACATATTTCCCTCTTTCCTGTTATTCTCTGGCAGGGACGGGGATTGCTAATGAGAACTTTGTGGTCGTATGATGACCTATTTGCAACGTTTAATGAGTACATTACTCTACACTTTGCAGCAAAGCCCACCCGCAGTCCTTTCTTCTTATTTTTTCAACCGTAACGTCTTTGGACTGTCACATCCCTCTGTTTCTTCCAACTTGAAATTCCACAGTTTTTCTTTCTTTCAACTAGTAATTCTCTCATGATGAAAAGGATCTTGAGATTTTTTTTTCAAACCTTCCCAGCTCAACGGAACGTTCAAAGACACTTTTTGTCAGTAATACGCCGGCGTCTTTAATGAGGGCAAGTTGATTTACAAACCGTGATATTCTTGATTCACCAGCTAGGGAATTGCTATTTGGATAATAACATCTGCATTTGGGTGTAGTTCATAGCACCCTAGTACACATAGTGTCAATGCATAGACAACTGAAATATGAGAGGAAAGTTTACATTATATTATTTAATAGATTGTTTGAAATTACTACTATTTCAATGAGTTTTGCATTTTGTCTGATTTTTTAAAGTAATTTATTGTTTTGCTTGTTATTAATTACCTATGCTCAATGTAGAAGCACAGTGTTTACAGAATTTTATGTTTACTCGTTTAACTTGGCTACCATCACACTAAAATTAGCTTGGGAACAAAGCTTTCCGCAGGGGTCCTTCTCTCGCAATCATTCGGGATTTCATTAGAATCTGATGAAAACTGCTGGATTTATGCTTGATATCAGAAGTTTCGTTAGCGCACCGCGTGGGAGTCTTTCTATCCGTGAGCGTTGGTATTCATCGGGGATACTAAATGTAATGAATTAAAGAAATCAAAAACCTAAATTTAGGCTTTTATTAACTGAAAACTTGAACGGTAATGCATCAAGTCAGTAAGAAATTCCAAGTATCTACAGCAATCACGCTGTCAATAATAAACCGTAGAATCACTATAGTAAAGTCCGATCTGCAAAATATTTTAGAATTTCATTGAAATCTGATGAAAAGAGTACGAGTGCGAGTATGATTTGGATTAAATTGTCATTTAATCAATCATTGATCAGGCTGCCAAACTTTTTACGATGCGATTCTTTGGGAACCATCTCGGTCTGCTCTCACAATATCTGAAAATTTCACCGAATTGAAACTTTAGGTTAGTTGATTTTGCGATATTTCAAGGCTATAGTACGATTTTCTCCTCCGTCGGTTGCAGATTTTTATGATTGAAAATAATGAACTAATGGAAAGGTAAGTTTTGCGCCAAATACATTTCCTGTGTATAATTGTATCGCAGTTTTATACTATTATCACGCTCAATTAAATCAATGTCTAGGACATTTTGAAAAATATTTTTTGAAAAATTATTCATTTTTGAAGTATTTTCTTTATTTATGCGAAGTTTTCTTCTACGTTTTCTCAATAACTCTTTGATGTTAAAGCTCATCAGTCCGAGTTATTCGGGTTCAACTTAATAGTCAAATTTATTCTTTTCCTTTGTATGTACTAAAAAATTTGTTTTTGGATACATATAGAAAAAGGGTATCCATAGCTGTTATATTGAGAATATCCATGTGTTCTCTACCAATGCAGGTAGAATCCTCCCTTCCGTCTCACGTCTCAGGTGACCTCACTGATCCTTCAACTCGCTCCCTCACCATATTCATCCTCCACATTTCGCCGTGTCATAAGATATGTAGGGAGACCCTCCCGCGGCTGAAGGCACTAAAACTCGAAACACCCCAGGGCCCAGTATATCCTCATGTTGGGCAAAGATGAGGAACGAGAGTGGGGAAGCTTCTCCCTTTATACGTCTTCGGCGAGTAGGTATAAGTTTACCGATGTCACCGTTTCTGCGTTATCGTCTGAAACGAAATTACTTGGTTGACGTGAGTTGGCTCGTCACAATGTTGTTCATTGTCATTTATTAACCGTCGAAAAACGAGCCAGTTTTGTTTAGTTAGCAACATTTGTTTTCTAGCAACAATTTGGTGGGTTATCAGACAACTCAGGTATTGTATGATTCCTTCTCACCTAAGTTCTGTTTTTCAAAATGTATGCTGTCCTGCGCACTCTTCTTACTTGTACAGAAGGAATGTTCCTCCGTTACGGACTACTAATTATTTAAACCGATTGATATCGTTGATCGTTGATTATCAATTGATCATATCGAGTGACTATGACAAGGTTGACAAACGTGCGAACTTCAGGTGAAATCGGGATACAAACAAAGGTACCTACGAACCTATTTCTGAACCTTCTATGCAGGAACTTATCTGTTTATTGACATTCCATGTCCTTACTTCGACCTACCCCCACGCGTCATGAAAACTGTCATGCAGTACTGCATTAGCTGTCCTGGGAAGCTGACATTTAAATGGTTTCATGATGATTTGAGGTAAATCAAATGCTTTGTAATAACATGTTGAAGGATATGGAGTGACCTGTGGTCTCACCTGCAGAACTTCGTGAGCTGGTTTTTCGAAATCCTTTCCTCTTTCACTGGAGTCAACGGCAATTTAAAGTTCTTTGTACACGTTTCTCCAACTCCTAAACCTCACCGCCTCCTCAATTCACTCTCCCCAACCTGGCGGAGTTAAATTAAAACTCAATACCATTGGAAAGCCCCATGGTCCATTGGATCTTAGCCCAGTTGAGAAGCCGGTATACGTAAAATTGCTATTTATACATGGTTTATTCGCTTTCATGTTATAAAGTTATCCCTGCGAAGGTGATTTTCTTCAAACTTGGATTCTACAAGAGCTAAGTGTACCTACTTCCATTCACGGCTGGAAGCGGATTGCACTCTAATTTGAACATTGGGTTAAGATGTTACTTCGTATAACCCAATCAAAGAACATTATTGCGTGTTTCCTCTATGTTCCACGAAAGTTTGTTGGTGTGTACGTACCATAATTACTCAGAACATGGACATATGCCCAATTTGAGTATTTCAAGATGGTTCTTTACTAGTAGGTTCTAATATACTACATCCATGGTCTAGCATTGGCAAATTGGTTATTCCACAATTTTGACAAGAAGACTCAGGTCCTCGGATAATTCCGTTAAAACTTCTGGTGGTGAAAATAGCCCTGAGTAGTGAATATCCAAAAAGGAGGAATGCAAACAGCGTGCCCCTTTCGACCTACTATTAAGTTGTAATATACTACATCCATGGTCTTGCTTTGTTGAATCGGTTATTTCACCATTTCGACGAAAAGGTTCTCGGATAATTCCATTAAAACTCCTGGTGGTTAAAATAGCCCTGAGTAGTGAATAGGCTAGCAGGAGGTATGCTAACAGCGTGCAGTACCTCAGGCGGCTTAAATTCTATAATTAATGAATAAACCTTTGTGTAATGATTTGCAGCCTGTTTCGAAGTTGTTTCTACCCATTGATTTCCTCAAGTTTCTCCTTTCTCGCCGGTCGTCCGAGGTTCGCATGACGACAACCCTAAGATAGAAACGTTTCTCAAGACAAGGAATGGTCCACCGGGGCGGAGATGCGAGCTGCCGTAGATCTGGACCGTTTTCATTTATGCAGGAGGTTGCGACTCCCCCTTAGGTTCATTCGTTGGGACAACCTCGGATCCGCCCTTGGGAATTTCATTGGATGGAATTACGTTCGTTCCTGATCTTCTCTAGGGGCTCCAGCTGTGGGCTCATGCACGTGCTGGGTCCAGCGTTGAAATGTTGGGGAAAACGCAGTCGCTTCTACGTTTTTCTTCAAAACTACGACGTCAATATCGTATTTTTACACTTATTTCCTGTACAGTACGTAAAACGGAAGGTTATCAGACAGTGTTCTAATTCACAGCGGATCCCAATGCTTTAGTTTACTCTAAACAATTGTTAACTAAACTATAAACAATAACATAAAATGAGATTACCTTAAAGTACAACTAGTAAATATGAAAGACATACAAATCAAATTCGTATTGAGATTTTTTAGGGTAGGTCGAATGAATAAAACGTTTTTTCTAGATCGACGTTTCATCTAATTGATTTTTTCAGTGTTATTAATATAAAGATTTATCGGAACATTGTTATCAATCTATTCATGTCACTAAACCAATGTGGGTTATGTTTGTCTTGTACCGCTGTACTGAAGAAGTTTAATTTATTTCAACTTCGGCCTTGGAAAAGAAATCGCTTTATCCGTTATCACAGCCCTCGAAAATCTATCAAAGATCTCTTTATCTATCTATGAAAGATTTAGAAGACATAGATATTTGGCTGTGCTCAGATCCTTCAATTCTATACGAACTATGGTTCACTATACAACAACAATCCTATATAGTTATTTTTTTTTAGTTTTAGTTAGTTTTAATACATCTCTAATAATTTACCATTATAGCCAGCTATCGGGAAATCCCTTCCACAGATGTCCGAGTTAGTGATATTCCCAGTCAGTTTTGAGGAACACGTTCTTCTCTACGATAGTTCTCAGGGTAGACTCACTTTTCCCTATTGAAAGAGGAGCTTCACATTCCCTCCGTCTTCCTATTTGAAAAATAAGTATATTGAATCTGTGAGCGAAGTAGTTAGTGTTGGGATCAAGGAACCACTAAGCTGGAGGCGTTAGTTCGACTCCGTAGGTGCGAGTACCTATTTCGTTTGATTTTCAGTACTATTGAAGTACGGCATGGGGACATGTCATTGATCGGGCTCGAACCCTCCGTGGGTTGTAGCGCCGCGGAGTAAGGTATGGTCTCCTATGAGTTTCATTGCTTCTAAAAATAATACCCTGGGCATGCGTTAACGTAATATCCACCAAGCATCATTTTCTGGAGCTTTAGTCAGGGATAAACGGTCTATCATTATCCAAGCTACTATAAAGTTAACGTGACAGACCCGCAATACACGTCGACCTCTCACTGGAAGGCGTTGATGTCTGCGGGATAATGTCACGTGGCATTTCTGTCCCGTGAATCGTGTAACAAGCTTACATTCTACATCTTTTGGGATCATCAAAATCATTTCCAAAATATCTGTGCTTTCATGTTATCTGGAAGAGGAAGTTATGTACGTGACGCTATGTGTGTTGTCTACATTAATTACCTACTTATATTACATCCAATAATCAGCTGTCCTTTATTATCTTCTAGTTGATAGAAACACTTAATTCAGCACGGAAAGTCGCTGATGTAAATGACCACAACCTTTTTAAAATCCAAGATAATTTTAATTGTTCCCGCCAAAATAATGGTGTTTATTTCCCTTATGGAGCGTTGGAATGCAAACCTCCTTTTGTGGTGAACCCTTCTCTCCGCTTCTTCCTTGAGTGAAGGTTTGATGCGGCCGTAATTCCTTTAGTTAGGTGCCCTTAAGGGCTATTTTGTGCTCCCTCAACCACGCTGTGGGGACACTCCACACCTCCTCCCTAAGGTTTGATTGACCTCCATCAAGATTTACGCGACCCCGTCTGCCAATCTTCGCCGAGGGGTAGAAGCTCGCTTTACAACCCTCATCATTCTCAATATAGGTTTGTTCTGTGACCATTGGCGGCATAAACACCCCTTCGAATACTCCCTAGAATCTAGTCCTCTCTCTTTCTCTGCTTCATGTCAATGCAATATCTTCCTGCCTTTTTTTACAGATTGTATGCTGTACGCTGATTTACAGCTTTTTTTTAAATTTTATTTGGCATTAACTCATGTTATACAGCCATCAGTACATAGTTATTATTATTTTCCATTACTTGCCATATTATATATTGTTACATTTTAATTAGTATCTTATACATTTCATAATTACTCTTAAACTATACGTATAAATTACATGCGTATTATTGAACCAAAGCCGAACTGTCGTGTAAACTATCTTTTATATGTTTGATGAAAATTTCTGAGCTTTCTTGATGCTAATATATATAACATTTATCGGGTATGTTATATGGTGTATGTAGAATGAATTTAAAAAATCTCTCATTCAGAAAACTACGTGGCTCTAAATCATATGTTTTGCACAAAGTATGCAGTGAGGCTAGTTCAGTTCAACTACCTACTTCACGAAGTGAAGCAGGTTACAAAAATGCGTATATGTATTCATTCAGGGCTCTATATATTTAGTATTAGGCTCTCAAAAATTGACTAGATCGTGTATAATGGTAATATATAGTGTCTAAATAACCAGTTGCTATCTGCTTCAGGAAATGAATCTTACCCAGCCCGATTAGTCAAGAATAAATAATTACGTCATGATAGATTTATTTAAAATTTGTTTTCAGTTGTTTCTTGAAAATTTAAGGACGATGTCTAGTAAGCATCGAGTTGCAATTGTTCTCATGGATACTCACACCCAAATTAGTAAAATATGAACCCTATTGTCTCAAATCACTTTTCGGGAAAGGTTCAATCCGAAAGGAAATTTTACAGGTGTACTAACCAATAGCAATTTATATAGGTCGAAATACATTCAAATTATTAGATGAAATAACTCAAAAACGAAGCCTCTAAATTACTAGAATCGACCCTTTTAGTATAGTGTGAATTTCTTTAATTAATATATAGGTAAAATTTATCGGGTGTTGAACATAGGGTGTGAGTTGTCCATGACGAGATGTTCAATTGACCCTATGGGATCCCCACATCGACTGCACTTGGGCTCTTTTTTTTAATAATCTAAACTTCATTGCTTCATAAGCTTTACGGTTGAGCTAAGTAAACTTTATAGTAGGCTGGAAGCCTAATTGACTCGATAGGTGTAAAATGGTACACCCCATTGGGAGTCCAGTAACCAGTTGCTCAGCTTCAGGAAATCCAATTTCCTAGCCCGATAGTTAGAATAAATAATTACGTATAGATAGATAAATTAGACTTTTGGGTTCTTCTTGTAAATTTAGTCGATGAAGGTAAGCATCACATATTCCGTGGTTGGATCTCATTCTAGATATGACCCTACAGAACAGTTTTGTTACTTTTACACAGCTTTACTTAGATGTTTACAGATCAAAAGTACCAAATATCATTCTAAAACTTAATGAAGTTTCTCAGATTCTCAGTTCTTGGAACTCTTCCTATAGATTAGAGATTAACCTTTTTAGAAAGTGAATTCATTCTCTTAAGATCAATTTAGGTATGAATAGTTTACCACCTGTAGAAATGGAATCAAATACTCAACTTATAATGAAAGTAGAAGAAATTAAGGGGTTTGATGACTCGTTTTTGTGGAATCAACTGGTAGCTGTTGTTCATAATAAGGTTTACAAAGGATTGTACCAACTTCGAAAATGAGCCGCCCATTACCCATAAAATACAAAACTTAGAGTAGTTAAAGCCCTATTGTTTTCGATTTTCGGAAATCATATCACACCAAATTACAAAAACATAAAAAACTGAAAAAAAAATGAAATGTGTAATTTTGGAGCAACTATACTTCACAAAAGTGATCTCAAAGCTTTCACATAGTATACCCAGATTCGGACGTAAATTCAGTTCGTATGTTTAAAATTGTTTGTTGTTCCCTAAAACATTACATGATTTATATAAATCTTGGTGATTTAACCATATTTCATTAGCTTCTCTGACTGGGCTGCATTGTTTTCTCATTCCTGCATAAAACATGCTGATTTGAATTATGCCTTGAGGGGACCATATTTTGCCACTAATGAGGATCGGATGATGGTTACCTGTCTTCTACTGTGCACGTGATAGTTTTCGTTTCTCGTCAGTTGAGATACATATTTCCCCTGCCCTCTGTTGTAATGTAGAGTCAAATAGATTGTCACGAGTTTAAAATTCTCTCAAGGCCTTAAAAAGTAACGCGACGGGCATTCAAACGAAGAAAACGGGGAGCACGAAGGCGTTAAACGTTATCGGACTTCCTTTCGAAACTGCTCCACTTGTCGTTCAACGACCTCGTTAGACTCTGGTGAAGTGCTAATATAAAAGTTGATGGCCAAGTGGTAAATGGACTTACAGCTACAATACAGCAAAAAGTAGATATTTTTGATGAGGGGTTTTGTCTTTATGGGTCCTATTCGTAATGCGTACTGTAATCTAAAACGCTAACGTTATTTCGTTTAAAAAAATGATTTTCATCGAAGTTTAGAACACAAAGTACCGTATTATGATGATTGTGGCGGAAGAATAAAGAAACATCAAGAGTACATCATAAATTATCGTGACATGTTGTGAAAGTCGCAACCGTGAGGAACCTAAAGTCATTGCGTGGGATTGATCTTGACAAACATATTGAAATTGTTTCTAGTTTCCTATCATCTTTTATTGGCTATCTACTGGATGCCTCTACTTCAACCGTCAAACTTGAATGCATTTGTGGACTCGATTATTGTGAGCAGACAGGAAGACTTTAGGAAAAGAATAAAAGAACAGTAAGATGTTGGAGATAACAAGGGAGAGTTGGTATTTGCCAATCATCTATTAGAATCCAGTAATAATTTTGGTTTTGAAAAAAAAAAGCAGTTTGTATAATTTTTACATTTTTGTTCAAAAGGAAGTGTTCTGAGTGCCCTAGAAACGCTGCAAGTTCTTTCACTGGGGTTTATTATTCATGGCTTGCGTTCATGATTTGAATTTCTACTAAGCTTTGGAGTGTGCGTGTTTCACAGGTGACAGAGCGATTATTGAATTTCAGGAGGCACGCAAATATGATCAACTGAACAATCCAAATAGGTATTTTGGTTGAGAACAGATTTACGTGCCCTATGCATATCTCCTGAAATTCAATAATCGCTCTATCACCTGTGAAACACGCACACTCCAAAGCTTAGTAGAAATTCAAATCATGAACGCAAGCCAATTGAATAATAAACCCCAGTGAAAGAATTTGCAGCGTTTTCCTGAGAATTTCAGATTTTCTGATTTTTCCTGAAAATTATCAGAGTGCTTCAACCCGTGTATCGGCTACAAAGCCTTTTAGGAGTTCACTCCAGTATCCACATTACTACATCACTACGTCACTAGGTTACTGATATCGCACAAAAACAATAATAAACCAAAATAACGCGAATGTTGGCACCATGAATCGGGAATTGTTTGACCTACGGACCTGGGGAGGAGCTCATTCGATTCCTCGTGGAGTGTTCTTCAAAAAGAGTACAAATTTAGGCCGCCTTGACTTTTTTTGAGGTTTTTAGGGATTTTACAAAACTTTGACAGCCCTTAAAGGGCACTTTAAATTAAGTGAGAGAGCTGGCTCAAGAATTGGGGCGTCGCCGGACCAATATTGATTTTTCCTGAAAATTTCAGATATTTTGCTCCAGCCGTTTGGGAGAAATCGTGCGTACGGCGGACGGACGGAAAATTTTTATTGCAGATTCGGATTCTACACCCTTTGAAACGTAAACCATGAAATTTTCGGGGGGGGGGGGGGGGGGTTTTTTTTTTTTTTCAAGAGCGATTACAATGGTTTATTATTGAATAATAAACCAAAAATTTGAACTAATTAAAAGCGATAAAGATGGTAAATGTTTGAATGAATTCCTGTATGATTCCAAGACATATTCCCCCATTACATGTTCATTTCTAAAATAGCCTTTCCATTTTTCAGACTTAACTGTCGAAATCGATTGGACGTTTATAACTATTCAATTTTGTGGAAATAGACTTAATTTTTTTTCTAAAAACTGTATGTTTTTCTGTTCAACGTAATTTAGAACAATCTGATAAATCTACTCCGTACCAGCTTCGTTTGTGCTTAATGAACCAGTTCAATCTGGAGTTTCCGTGAAAGAATGGATGTACTTGTTCAGGCCGGATTTTGTCGATAAGGTTATTGACGTTTGAGGAAGGGTATTCTAGTTTATGAGTGGCAGGTGCCGTAACAGCAGAGCAAACTTATGTCCTTAGTGGTGAGTTCATGAACCGTGCTTGAGTCAATCTACATCCATTTTAGCTACCATAGTAATATTTTCCTGTGCTTGCGCTTGACGAATCGGGGCATGGATGTTGGAGACTCGTGGTTCCCAGCTTGGTCATGTTCGTTTGCAGTGTTGTTACACCTTCAGCAATCAAGGACCTGTGATGTGCGCTACTCGTATATTAGTGATTAGCGGGGGATTTCGTATTGTATTTCAAATCATCTATTCGATTGAGCCCAATCTCCCGGTATATCTGTACATCCTCTACTACACTGCTGGTGATATTCTGAACCATTTGTCTTCCGACTCTCCCAGTGAATTCTGCACCTTTTAAAAGGCTTCCACAGGGGAAAATCGTCAGTCCTCCATCTCCGTTGCTCCCTCGCTCGTGTCTTCCCTTAACGAAGACCGATGGGCGAGAAGGGAAAAGCATTCAATATCTCGAGGAAAGAGACGAAAGGAAACGAGAAGCTCTCGCCCCTGCATTAGTGGGGTCAGTCCGGTCTCGGGAAAAGCTACGATTTGTCTGTCACGCCGAGGTGAACTTCGCCAAGCAATTTTTTGTTGTCTCCTCAATGCTCCCCCATTTTATTTTTCATTCCCAACTCTCTTATCGATAGGATATACTGAAATCCAACTTCTATCGCTATCACTTCAATCTACCATCGAGTTTGTGGTGTTGCCTACCAATGCCCTAGAAAAGAAACAAATTGTCGAAGAAACTTTGTTCGAGGGATTAAACATTAAATTTAAGATTTACTTGAGAACGCTATTTTATCTCCAACCTCACTGCATTTATGAGCCACAATCCTGTTCAGCTGCTTAAACTCGAATAAAATTGAAAAATGTCTTCAAGTTCAAGTCAGATAAATTAGCAGTCGCTACATTAAGTTTTTCTTGGCTATTGTCCGTTAAAATGGCTTGGGTGAAGCTTGAAGAATGATTTATGGGACTCCTTATCGTTGTAGCACTTTAAATTGTCAAAACCATTAATTGATGCCTCGAGATTGGAGTTGTTAAACATAAATTTAGGTTGAGCGGTCTATGTTCATGAAATACATATATTTCTCACGTTAGGATAATGAAATGGAACATCCCATCCCATTTTCTTTAGGTAATTGAGTCGTGGTCCGTCGGAAATAGTTTTTTGTTGAACGTTGAAATAATTTTTGGTGTAGTTCTTCTTGTTTCACAACCCACGCTTTTAGAATGACTAATTTAAAATCTATTCTTGAATCAATGATGATGTTTAGTCCATGATTAATCATTATACAAACCTTCAAATCATTTAATGATGTTTTCGGCACGTTGTTGTGATTGTTGCCATAAAAACAACCAGCTTTGGTGAAACTTGAATACAGATTTACTAGCAGATCTTGAAGCAAAAATGATGCTTTTGCATTTCCTCACTCCTTCAAATCATTTGCTGTCATCATGTAATAGATACCTACTTGTAAATTTGCTTCAGTTTCTCCTGCTTCTAATTGTTCATAGTAACCGGCAGATTTGAAATTACAATCTTCAAATATGTTACAACCTAAATGTTTTCAAAATATAAAAAGATGTCGATTTTGCCCATTTGGGAGCATGTGAAAAAGAAAAAAGAAGAACTCACTATAATAACATCATCCAATTTAATGTACTCCAGGGAATCGTGGATGCCGGCTCTTAGTATTTGGGGAATAGAGAAAGACGGAGGAGGGCGAGAGAGATGAAAGAAGGTGCCCCTATAGAATGATCACCAGTTTAAGTATGGATGACGCGCGTGGTTATACCACGAAGTACTCCTGACGAGATGCCCAGCTCGAGTAACTCCGTGGCACTTTTCCCGCACCACACTCCGCCCCATGAAATACCCTCACAAATTTTATTGTGAACAGATCTCAAGTTATAAGAGGAAGAGAAATTCCGAACGATGGACTCCAGGACTTGAGTGGTAGTAGAATTCCACTTCAACGGAGCAAATTTCAGATACCACAGTTGACCTAGGACAAAGGATCTCACGAGAGAGTGCTGCACGGATTTTACGTTAAGGCTTTGGCTTTCTAACAAGCTCAGTTTTCTGACAGATTTCCAGTACTGGAAAACCAGACAGATTCATTTCAATTGTTGAATTAGAACTTACTCATAAAATGAGTGCTCCCAAGGGATTCTGATGCTTTTTATGTCACCAGGAAGCGTCAAGTTGTCGAGGAAGAAAAACGGTTGGGTAAATAAAATGAAACAGTTGGGTCTTCGTGGAAAAGAGTCTTGGGCTAGTCGAGAGGAAAAAGCCGGGAAATGTGGGAGATTCAAAGAAAATCAATTGCGTTCCAATTTCGGTAAAAGCTGACCCCACGTGTTTGTAACTTTAGTGCCTCCACACTCTCACTCGTGCACCTGAGTACTAGTTACACGCGTATACCGGCACACATGCACCCACACGCTCGCCCACTGCCATCCACAGGAGCACGATATTTTCTCGATAATAGGACGGAGCTCACCTGAGTTGCTTTAATCTGGAACGGCGGTTATAAGGGGATTTTATTGGAACAGCTGACGCTCGAGCGGTGGTGGAGTTGAAAAATTACTGGTGCAGACGCTGAAGGCATGACGTTGAATTGTTGGAATTAACAAAATTTTGAATACCTGTTCACCTCACCTTCCAGCTTATAATCGACTGCCCAAAAACAAAATTCGGGATATCAAACTATTCATCGTTCGGTACACTTATTTTCGAGGTTGGTGGACAATCTGCTTTGAAGCAGCAGTGAAACCTAAATCACTCCCACCCCCCAGGCATCGGCAATTTACCCTACTTTTAAAGCATATGCCGTTCCCTCCTCATTGCCAGCAAACAAAGAGTATTGAGCCACTAGAACCTGAAAATATGGTACTTGGTGGATTCTATGTTTGGGAGTAAGTAGGGTGAGGTTTTTGAGCAATGAAGTTCATTGGGGACCAACTACAAAATAAGAATGAAAACTCTAGTAATGAAGAGTTACAAGGATTTGAGGCCAAACAGACAGACAAAATTATAGAAAAGGAAAGTTGTTCAGAACGGTCTATAACGTAAAATGCAAGCGGAAATTTTGATTTTGTGGAAAAAGAGTTGCTCATCTCTCGAAAATGATAGACTCGGAAGCAAAATGGTTTCGAACTCGAGCCCTCTGCATTTCAGCGATCTTCCCACCCATATTCCTTGCAGCATTCTTCCCATAAATTAAGTGGTCCGATTCAATTTCAATAGTACCCGATAAAATCGATCAAAATAACCCCTTTATATCGGACGTTTTTTTATATAACGATTTTCCAGGATCCATCCGGAGCGTTTTTCCGAAATACTGGAATAAGGTTGAAACTTAGGTTAGAAATTACAAATGCGGTCCAGTTGGACCTTCTAGGTCTCACTTTCTTTCAATCATATAGGGTGAAATCAAAGTGTTGAAATATTAAAAAAATAGAATATTCAAATCTTGCTAAATAACACTAAGGTTTGTAGGATATACCTCTGAAGTAAGGTTTCCCCAGTAGATAGGCGCCTATCGCAATCATTCCAGGGTATGTGGAATAATCCATACATGAGAAAACAAAACAACTGCATACAATTCCGTTTCAGACCATGCTAAGTCCGAATCCGAATGAAATGTTACCCCTTATTAGGGTTGATTGAAAATGACGCCTCAATTACTGGGCATATCCCTGGACAGTGTGTGAAATTGAGCCAAATTTTTATTCTTCGTGGACTTTTTAATTCGGTTTTTGGAATCTTCATATTCTGAAAATAAACTCAGCCATTTTGAGGGAAGATTAACAAAATTGGCATTGAAAATAATGAACAAAATGAATTGAGTGTTTGACAAATATGCGCCCCAAATTTTAGAGTATTGACAAATAATTTATGTTTTGATGTAATATACATTTCTGTGGAGCCTGAGCTGGTGATTTTAATTCATCTTTTGTGGAAGTTTTGTGTGAATAGGCGGCGTTACCAGCCACCCCTCGCTTAACGTGGTAATTGAAAGAGTTCTTGGATATATTTTAGCGATATTTTTTAGGATGTGCCTTACGATTTGATGTTTCTCGGGGTTTCCCAGTTTTCCACCTTGTAGATCGAGAAAAAGCTTTTGTAACCGTGACAGATCACCAGCCGTCTATTCAGGATTGGCTTAGCGTTCTTGATTCGATACAGATCTGTTTGACCGAGTTCGAAAGCGTCATTATCTGCGGAACGTGATAAACACGTGACGTGGACGTGTGGCTTCACACCCATCGGTCTTGAATTTCATAAGTCTTGTGTATTGTATATTTGTCTGTAAGTCGAGATGCCTTATGAAAAACCTAGAGTAACGCATAGGCAAACGGAAAATGTGCAGATATTGTCGCATAGCCACCCAAAATTGTAGCCACCTGAACAAAAAGCCTTACACCCACGTTAACAAGCGAGGTGTAAGCTATGCACTTTGATGATTTTGAGCCCATCCTTCGCTAACCCAATCACAGATATGTGTCGAGATGTAGCATAGTGCCAGTCAAAATTTAGCGTTTACCAATAAGTTTGCCAAAAGTAGTCAGACTTGCTCATAAATAACCATAGAGACTCGGAGATAAACCAAGACCGTCCATTCCCAGTAATGTGCATGCAATGTGGCACAATGCAACATCCGACCTGTGTTTCAGAGTGAAAGTTTTGAGGAAGTTACCAAAGTCAGCCAATGATAGATTGCTCCAACAATCTAAGAGCTAATCGAAATCCTGGCCTCAATTTAAATGATTGATTGAAAATTTCATCAAATTATAATTCTCACCAGCTTCGCATCTATGGACACGACTCAGGCAACCAGGGACACACAAATATTTTAAGAAGACGCCACAACCAACCAATGACAGACTGTTGCAGCAGTCTGAACAGGCCTATCAATGGGTGCCTGGATCGACGCGACCACCTGGCCTCAATCTAAACGATTGAGCGATACAAAACTTGATTTCCAAACCATGCATGCATTGTTATATGGCGACGTCCAAGATACATCCACGCCCAAAATTAAGAAACATATTAGTATTCTCCTATTTTTGACAAAGCTCAATATCGAAATATCAAAATTATGCTCTCATCTCTCTGTTTGTGAAGTCCCTATAAATTTAATGACTAAGTATATGTATTTCACAGATTAAAAAAAAAAAAAAAAAAGGATAGAAGAATTTGATATTTCTACTTAAATCTTTGTAAAAATCGGAAGAGAGATTGGTTTTTCTGAATAGTGGGAGAGGAAGAACCACTAATGCTGGTCACTATGTAAACATAACATAGCTTCATGTGTTGCTCAATCTTTGAGGTTGAGACCAGGAGCTCGCACTGATCTCAGTACCCAAGGATGAGCCCGTTCCGACTGTTGCAGTAACCTGTCGTTGGTTGGTTGTGTCATCTTCTTTAAAACCTTCACCAAAAGCATTAATTGAATCTGATGTTGTCGTCATGAGTCATGAGTCCTCGCATGCAGTTTTATTGGCAGTGCCCGATCCTGGTTCCATAGAAGCTCTATGGTTATTAATCCGCATGTTTAGTTGGCTTGACATAGAACCTCCTGCTTTGATCTTCTTCACACTGCTTACAAATCGACTGGTAAATACACGTTCGCGAGCGACAGCAGATCCTCTACACCTGTAAGTTTGAGAAGTACCCATTTATGGAGGTGAAGAGAGAGAGTCTTCAATCACTATGTTACATAGTTTACAAGGATGCAAACCAGGCTGCTGTACTTCTGAAGGCTGAAGATATGAATGCCAGTGAGTCAGTAGCTATCCCAAATTCTTGTCGATAAGTCACTCGAGGCGTATCTTTGAACAAGCCACGGATCAGAGGGCTAGATGCCAGTTTGGTTGTAGTTCCCGGAGGATCCCGTTAATTTTTTGAATTCCGAAGAAGAATGTTGTGACCAGAGGAACTTTATCAGATGATGGATGTTGTGGCAAGTGGTATTGAAAGAACGAGGCTCGAGTAAACTTTGAAACGAACCTTGAACGTATATTTCGATTAACAACGAATTTATAAAATGTAGCTAAGGGAACTACGGTACATTTCCTATAATAATAAAATTACAATAATAGAACTTCACAATAATAGTCATGTTCTTCACCGATAATTTAGATGAGTTGGAACCACTCTATCCCGCAAAATTCGTCTTGGGTATCCATATAATATATAAGTTGGGTATACATGTAATCAACTGTATGTGTAGTCTTTATTTGCAGAGTGGATTAAACAACATGAGAGTTTGTAAAAATGCTGACCTTTTCAACGAGTAGAGGACCATTATTTTGAGACGAAACCGAAGGTGTAACATTTCCCCGTTCGTAAAGGGAAGTTATGCTAATTAGACAACAATGGTTTTCGCGAAACACAATTCCTTGAATGCCCTCAGCAGTATGACTTATTCAATTAAAAACATGTTTTTAGTTTGCCTCCAAACCCACATTTCACGTGGTTACTTGAAAAATGTGTTGCCCGTTTACCAAATTTCTCCTCAAATCTTCGGGTGGCAGGAAAAGTAATAAACAACCACGCTGTTACGATGTTTACGCCGTTCCACTGAAATTCCGATCTTCCAGGAGTCTGCACAAAAAGCTAGTTCCAGGGAGCTTGGATTTGAAAAGTTGGTTGAGTTGTGGATGTAGGTGGTGTATTTGAGGTTGTCATTATTTATGGGACTTGGAAAACAATGCCGGGCCATTGTTATGGAAAACTACGTCCGTTATCAAGAGCAGTTCCATGTCAACTTTGGACCAGAGAAATCCATTTTCGTGTCAACTCAGTTATTAAGTCATCTGGTATTTTACTCGGCGGGTACCATTGATTAGTGAGACCGAACCCAGGCTTTTCCTTCATGAAATTCGTAATTCCTGTGGTTCGTTGTACAACTGGAGTACATTTGGGAACGAACAAGATAAGAATCACGAATAACGTATGAGAATTGTAGCCTGAGCAGCTTCGACAAGATTTGTTGGAAAATAAGTTAAAAAATGATGTTTTCTGCTTCACCCCCTCAAATTCCTCTATTCCGTAATGAAATTTGTAAAACTCGAAGTTGCTCAACTAGAGTAGATTGGGATCGGACAAGAATCACGGAAATAGGTTGAGAATTGTAAACTGCAGCGTCAACTAAATTTGTTTTAAAAAAGCTTATGTTGTCTTTACTCCCTCTAATTTCCCTTTCCAGTAATCAAATTCGTGATTCTTGACGTTTGAGGGGCAACTAGAGTTCATTTGGGATCGAAGAGGATAAGAATTACGAAAATCGGCTGAGAATTGTACCCTGAGCCGTTTCAGCTAAATTTGTTGAGGCAATCCCTGAAGCATCGATTTATCGAAACTTCCAAAATCCCCTAGCCAAAATCCAAAATCGATCCGGGATGATCCAGTAATCTTGGGCATTCATTCCTGAAGGATTATATGTAACTATCAATATATCAAAAAGTCGAAATCTCAAAAACTGTGATAAGAAGATAGTTATCGTTTGATTCAAATAGAAATTAGTTTTCTGGATTGAATTGAACCACTAGTGTTAGTGTACTATCATCCGTTGAATCACTATATAATAAATCGGTTAGGTCGTCGAATCGGTCGAGCTTCAGAGAGTGTTCAAGGGAGGTCTGAGATAGACCGCGTTGCTGGCGGCAACCCAAGTACCTTGTCTTGAATGGAGTTGAAAGATATGGAGACGAGAGGTGTCTAGTTTTGATAACGCACCACTGACTTTTTCTAATGTACGTAGATCAGTGATTAACGTAGCTGGGCTGTTTAATATGGGCTGTATAATTTGCAGCGTTTTATAAGTGTGATCGTATAAAAACCGGACCTGTAATGTATGCATTACTTGTCAGTATGTTTCCGCTCATGTTTACTTCCTAATTTTTATACTTCGAACATTCTCTCATACTATTGTGTTCCATGAACTTTTCCTCCATCACCCATGTAAGCGGATGTACCCAGCAAGTTTAAAGCTTTGTTGAGAGCGGATAACGGCGGAGTTGTTATCATGCAGCTGAGTCGACGGGAACTGGGCCAAATAATGAAAGGGCAAAAGCTGAAGGGGACAAGCGCCCCCTTCCCCCCTCGTCAGCAACTACATTGATCAGTACTCAGTGTTCCTGGGGCGAAATAGTGTTGGACTTAACTTCCCGTCCCTCCAGACCAATCGAACGCATTCATTTGGTTGATTCAGCCTGGAGCTTTCCCATTGGTCCATTTCTGATGTAAAATACGTCATTTTCTAATACCTTGAGTTAACGGAACGTAGGATTTTTCTATATATTTTTCAATATACACAAGAATTATATTCTTCATAGTAGGACCAAGAAAAATGGTGTTGCTACCCCCTCCCCTCCCCCCTACCACCATCCTAATTTGTTGCTTTATGTTTCAAAATGTATAGAATCTGATAATCGAACAACAAAAATATCCGTCCATTCTCCGTCCGGAGCTTATTTCTCAAAACTACTTTTCGGAAGTTGTTGAAACATGAATCAAAAATCAAATTTTGGGTCTAGTTGGGACTGAATTCTCGGCAACGATCTCGGACAATCAAAAAGGGTGGAATAGAAGGGCTGGAATTTCAAAAATCTGAATATCAAAAAATTTGGAAATAATACTATTGTTTTCATGTTTGTTATTGATAGACGTTGATTGAATCGAATGAACCCATATAGACCGCTTTACGTTCATCCGTTCGCTCTTCCTCTTTAGGGCTACAGAAAAAATAAAGTTAACGCGAACGTGAGTGTGGAAATGTTAAAAATCGCTTAGTATCATGTGAAGAAGTCTTCAGGTGATACAGTTGTGGTACGCCACTAATTGTGGCCTAGTGAAGCGTAGGTAGGTGTTTTATTTAACCACGTAAAGTTTCAGTTGTTCTATCCGTGGATTTCTGCGTTCTTTCCTTAGACACTATATTGCACCCATCAGCTAATTTATATTCTAATGAAATCGGAAATCTGGAGTTTAAATGGTAGCTTGTGTGGGACACCTGGAATCTGACGAGAGCACTCTTGTTCAACTGGGAGAGCCCAAGAGCTATTTTCTATCCTAATCAAACTAGAAAGTGACATTTGAACGATAGCTCCTACGAGGCTGTCAAATCAAAGTTCCTGATGTCTGAGAAGGCTCAAAACAATGATTCTCTCTACATTAGAAGATTAAAATGTTTCCGCATACACTACAATATGTCTCTACAACAATGACTCCATAGCTCCACATTCATTGACAATGCAACATTTCTTCATATTAGTTCTGCATTTGATTAAGGCAAATTAGCTGAAATGTGTATTTGTTCTGTTTTCTTTTTCCTTTGAATTCTTTACTGTGCTTTCCTATTTGTATGTATGTGTGTGTTTGTGTTTTTAAAAAGAGCTGAAATCGCAACAGAATACCTCAAAACGGATTTCCATGAAGACTTTTTTTTAAATTTCTATTTTAAAATTTTCGGAGCTTTTATAATAACTTCATTTTCTATGGAAACTCGCTAAAAATAAAGTTGGTGTAATTTGCGCCAGTGTGGCGGGAAAGTATATTTCTCAATTAAACGGAAAAAGTTACGAATTATAAGGTGGACAATTCTGTTATGAAGGGGGTGTAACCGTTAGCTTGGACGCTTGGTTTATTTACAATTTATTTCAACGTTTTAGAGGTCGCTGGACGCTTGAATTTCATATTTTCTAAATGGGGATCGGTTGCTCTGTTGGTCCGTGTGTTTCGGAAATAACGATCACCGACAGAGAGAAATCCGTATGGAAAAGGTTCAGGTGTTGCTCCCTCATCGTTCAAAGTTGTGAACGGTCGTGACCCGATTCCGGTCTCGTCGTCTAAATATCACGGGGAAATAAAAGACGAAAATACCGCGGAAATGACTGCTGACGACGTCGTCATTCCGGTGAAACTCGTCGTCACACTAACGACAAAAAAAAAAAAAAAAAAAGAAAAATAATGGAGATGAAAGATGGAAACGGCCTTTTCAGTTTTTTGTTCCTCCCTTTCTGTGTCTCTCGTAGAAACAGTTTGATTTGTTCGGGGGCTGGTTGGGGTTGGGGGATGTGCTGGGGGTAGGAAGGTGGATCCCGCGAGGGTTGAACTTTCGCAAGGTGCGATGGATGTGAGGGGTTGTGAAGGGAGGGTTAGGGGAGGGATCGATCGCCCTTCTGGGTGAACCTTTTGGGTTCTCGAGGGGTGAGAGGGAGAGGTAACAGGGTTACATCCTCTTCTACCCTGTCCTCCCTTACCGTGTCCTCCCTTACCCTGCCCTCGTCTAACCGACGACCTTCCAACGTCCCCGCCATATCCGTTTTCATATATATATATACACTCACACAGATACTTCCTCTAAACCATCTTCAACTTGAATTATAAAGCTCAATAACGGGTATTTCTTCCTCTTTATAATTCCACCTCCGATATTTAGGTGCCTGCTTCTCTTCGAGGATTCAATGAATATTACTCGAGAATGTAGAATATAAATGAAACTAAAATGTCAGCTTGGTTATACCTTCTTGTTCCATTTCACAATTCTACGTACCTCTATGACGCTACTCCTTAAATATTTCAAAATTACTCACCTATTCCGAAATGTTGCTACTAAACGAGTAACGAACGAAAAACCTTCTAGATCGGGTTTACCTCCAATTTAACCATCTTGTTGCCTACATGTCATGTATTATTCCAAAAACCTCACCCTTCGGGAGTATTTTCGAGTATTCAACGTGAGACTCATCAAGACTTCATTCAATTCTGTTGAATTCTATCTGCTTGATAGAGTCAAGCCTCTTCAACCTAAGTCAGTGGGTTTTTAGAATTTAAACTGAACGATTTCAGTTGTGAGTTCATTTTAATTTTCCCTGTCCTCCCTTACCTTGTCCACCTTTACCATATCCTCTCTTACCCTATCCTTTTACTAAGGACGACCTTCACTCCTCACAGCCGTTTCCATTTTCCGAATACAAGGAGTCTTATTCAAAGAAGTTGACGAATAAACTCATTACAAGGGGTACCCAGCAATACAACTAGAGAAAAGGATAATTCCGTCTCATATTTCTTATCGCCCAGTCTGTAGGCCAATGAAAAATTCCAGCTCAATACAACATTCTCTTTCGGCATTGAGCGCTTGAACATAATATCAAAAGACATACATCCACTCCTCTCTTCAAATCCTATTGAATGAATGAACAAATGTATGAAAACATGCTTTATTATGAAAAAATATACATTATACATACAATATAGGAGAGCCATGATAATCTTGATCCAATTGGATCGCCAGCAGGAATTCGCTTACTCCATCATAGGTAGGTACATTATATTACATCTGAAAACCGTTTTATAACTTGAATAAAATATAAATACATGGGGAAAGCTGGATTTGGCTCTAACTACAAGTCATATTCATAAATGGCCCTAAATCTCAACTGCCAGGCAATCCTGCAGAACCTCGCAACACCAATATCAGCCTCTTCCAACAATCTCATATACGAGTCTTCTAGACAGCACCGGAACATCGAAGCACTTAAGCCTAACGCCAGAGTAGGCAGAGCATTGGGCGACGAAATGAAATGATGTCTCTATTTTCTTTGGACTACAAATCGGACAGACTTGGCGGGCGATGTCCACTTCATAAGAACGGAATCAGAGCCCAAAACGTCTCCCTTCACTTTAAAGAGACATTTGGACACCCAAAATGGTCTGTCATTAATAATTGATACGGGATTCAAACAATTCGGTTTGAATTCCTTGTATTGAACATGCATTTCAGCTTGGAGGAGGCTCTACTTTTAAATCGGAGTTCTGATTTTTCTTCTATTCCACGAAGTGCCTCATCAAAACTACCGCTCCACCGTGGGCATCCCATGCACACGAGCCATATAATCGAAGTGCATCCTCAGTGTGGATAGAAAATTTGTTATCAGGTCTAGCTCTAAGAACAGCATCTATGTTGGGGTATTACGTGGGAGAGAGAAAATCATTTCAACAAAACTCCTCAAAACAGATTCGACACAGTCATAACTTTTGTATCCCCAAATTTCTGAGGCATAGCAGAGGATCGACCTCATTATCGCATTGAACACCTTCATCTTTGCAGAGAAAGGGATCTGTGACCGTGTGAAAAAGTTCCTCCATACACTGCATACTGCAAGCTTTGCCACACTTGCTCTTTCCAATCCTATTCTAATCCTATTACAAAAACAGTTTTTCCGAATTCACCCACACTCTCATAACGCCTGAACAAAGAAGAACGATCCAGTTCCCAAAGAGCTACATCTTTGCAATAGACGTCGATGCAAAGTTTGCCCCATTGTAATAGACGAAGGAGTTCTCAGCTCGGCCAACAACTCCAACTCATACGCATGCAAAGGATCGGCAGAATGCCAGACGCCAATGTGTGTATGAGTTGCTTTGCAAAGAATGCCCTGCTTTTCACGTGGGAAAAGCTGAAACCCTACTCAACTTGAGGGTGAACAACCATCGTGCTTCTGTGGCGAAATCGTTTTGGGTGTGTAGGTATTATCCGAAAAATCTTCATTCTGGGTAGTATTTTCAAGTACTCAACCAAAGACTCATCAAGACTTCATTCAATCCAGTTGAACTGTACCTGAGTAATTTACCCTATTCCCCTCTAGCCTGTTCTCCTTAACCTAAATCACTAAGAAAGAAAGATGAATAAGAATTTCTTTTCCGAATTCAGGTAAATTCCATCTGTATACCTTCCCTGTTGTCTTTTCCCTGCCCTTCCTTACTGTGTCCCCTGTCCTACTGACGAATTTCCAGCGTTCTCGCCGCAGAATGGGAAAAACCACCAATCTATGAGGACATTGGACTTGAATATCTTATATCAAATGATCAAACGAGGAATAGTTGGATAATGATCATGAATACGGTCAGGAATATGAATACAATTACAGTCATAGTATGTAATCATGCTGAAACTTGCTAAATGTAGGTTTTATAGCGGAATATATGCCAAAAAGTTAATTAACAATGAATAGATCATTTACAAAATGAAAATTGTACTGAAACTTCGTTAAAATGTGCTAAAAATCGATAAAAATGCTAATATTCCATAATCTTTGTTTAATTAGAAGAATATTATTTAGAACAATTTGGTTCGTCTTAGCATTGATAGTTAAACCTTTTTGGCGCACAAAGTGCTCTGATTTTAAACAGTTAATGATGTACTTACTTGACTAGTGTTTCAGCTCAATTTAAAATAAATTTAGTAAGATAAAGTACGATGTATGGTACTTTTATCACTCAAGAACAAGTACTGGACATATGATTGGTACATATACTGGTATATGCAGTTGTGTTTACTAAAACTTGGAGTGCCGCTATATCTCGTCATTCTTATCACTCTGTGTTATGGGTGTCTCGACTGCTATAAAATATTGGAACATTTTCTCAAGTACTTGCAGAAAGCACTGTAAGTATCGGTGTACTTGTGTATCCCAACTTTAGTACCAAGCGATACCTATCTAGACTACACTAACTAACGCCTGGGATTGTAGGGATTATTAAATGAATTCTTGATTTTCCTCTCGGGGGGTCCAACTTAAATTGCCTTCCCTTCGGAGTTGAAACGGGTATTAGCTGATGGCAGCTCCAGTAATCCGGTTTCGCGGCAACTTTACATTGGGAGTTTTGATGTTGTTGAAAGGGCTGGTCGGGGGGGTGTTGGAAGTTGGAACCGGGGAAGGACTTATGCGTATTTGGTGGGTAGAACGCGAGGGTCTTAGCGGAATTCGGGGATGAGGGGTTAGATGCTCTTATACCCTTAATCGGCGGCCTGTATATCTGGATGGGGAGAGCGGTTGTAATATCGGGGGGATTTCCTTGTTGGTGTTAGATCCCTGAATCGTAACAGTAACACTGGAAACCCCGTTTTGGGTATGCGTTCAAACTCCCGGTTTTCGCGATTACGTAGGTACAGCTTCCCTTGAAGAATTCATTATCATTCACGTTCCATCTAGTGATGTAATATCTTTTTAAATCGTCACGTTAAACACTGTTTCCATCAACTTTACCCCCCCCCCCCCCCCCCCAAGAATTTCAATGACGCAGTCTGCGTCATAGCCCCCTGCCCCTGTGGGCACCCCTGATTATTGCATTGTTGTTGATTCTCAATTCGGTGGCCAAACTTTACAGCTCAACTGTTTCGCTCTACTGATGAACTGATAAGATAATGAAAATCGCCTTTCAGTTCTATGGAAATATTTTATTCGATCTGATACTGCGTATTTTCTTCGGATCTACCGGTAATATCGAATACTTTGTATCGATAGAAATATCGCCAGTATCGAAAGAAAATATCGATATGAGTAAATATTGGAAGTATCGGAACGTCACTAGTCTCAGTATGTGTATCGGATTCCTCGTAAATTCTGACTACCTTCTCTGGTCATTGAGTAGACTGCTACAGCACTAGCCGGCCTCCTAGCAGTAGCTTACAATCCACCATCCACTGTAGAACGCGTTAGGCACCGTCCTAGAGACTAGTTCAGGGCCACATATTTTGTACCACACCCCAAATGTAACTGTTATACTAAAACCGGAATTTCGTTCTTCAGAGCTGCTATAAGAAGCATGAGGTAACAGTTCAACATACGTGAATCATTTACAAAAACTGGAAACATTTCAGAACTAATCACTCAGAACTAGCACATTTTTGCCGACACCTCTGATCAAAAATTTGTTAGAGGAAACAAAACTTCTCCTGAAATTTAAACGCACGTTATATCCTACTTTTTAAAGATGTATTTAAAACTCACTAACTTGAGATAATCAACATTCAGAACGACATTCTGATTTCGATCTGTTCACACAATCAACGTTGACCATTGTCTCTGTTAATGGCATTAAGCTACAAAAAACTTGGAAAATGATGGGCATAAGTCATTACCTCTCTAAATCAGTATTTTGACTATCTGTTGATTGCAATTTTTTTTTTCATTTTTCCACGAAATGACCATTCATTCTTTATTGTTTATAGGGAACAGTAGGTATTCAGTATGCATACCTTAATTTGAAGCTCATACACTTGATTGAATAGCTTTTACAAACTTTGAACACTAACATCAAGTATCAAGTTCAACACTATTGATGGTTCATGTGATGAATGAAATAGTTGGTTTAGATTGTGGCTGTTTAGATTGAAAATGGTAGATTTACCTTGTTGTGAACTTTTTTTCTAACATTTCTGTTGGAGTCATAAGTTACGTCGTATAATTATAGAGATTTTATATCTCACAACCTGCACATGATCCTTTTATCCCTAACAGAAAGCCCTAATCTCATAGGTCCTACTCTCCAGTAATATATGAGTCAAATAGCTTTCTCGAAGTGCTATTACAGCTGTACATCAGACTGTGCAATTCCATTAGCCATTAATTTGTCGGGATTGAAGCCTAGATTTTAGCAAGAACATAAGCTTTTTGAGTGGCACGGAAAACAGAATAATTCAATGATCCCATAGTTGGCGAGAATTTTTCGTCTGCCTGTCCGGCGAAATGAAAGTCATAAATTGCATTGTACCATCATTGGATTTCCGGAACAACGATCGTTTGCCCTAACCGAATTTGCGTTTGTACTCGAGTTTTGAACTGTCAGTCTCTATTCTTCCATTGAGCCTGGCACCTTCGAATGTCCAACTTTGTTACATGATGTTTTGCCAAACCACTTCTAGAATCAAAGAATTGCCTTTCGCTGTAAGCCATTAAAGAAATATCAGACTCGAGTCAATTTTCAACCGAAAAAAGAAAGTATTACAGCCTAACTGTCAACCTTACCATTTCTTGTATGATAAAATGTGGAATATTTACCTTACGTGACTTCTCTCTAAAGCCCACACTGGCTCATTTTAATTCCCCAGCATTTTCATGAGGGCGAAACTGAGCAAAAAACTGTACGCTTATCTGAACTGAAGGTGGGGCCACCTGTTATTTGTTACGGGATTTCCTTGCTTCAGATTGCTTAATTTTTCTTTTTTTACTTCGCTCTCCGTTCTGAATTTAAATGAATTCTTTGGGATCATTTTTGTGTGTATAAAGGGGTATTATCAATTAACTGTAATGGGCCAGAAAAGAAGAGCTGTTTCATTGCTGCTAGGATTGAGCTGCTGGGGGAGTAATATTTTATTTCCCCTCATCCTGGCCGAATTCAACTTTACTTACATGTATACAACGGACGGGTACATAGACATCTCGAGTTGAAATCTGACCTAGCTCAGCGATAAACTGAGGAAACTGCGCAGTTTATAGGAAGAAAGTGTAAACTAACGCGCAGTCCAACAGCCGGAGCAAAAACCTGCGAGAACTGGGCAGCTTTATCTGGTTGCTCAATTAAATCGAACAGACGTGACGCCACCCGTGATAAACTGCTCGGTGAAAATGAGTGTGTTGGGCGCTTTACATACGGTTTGAAACATATTCCATGTCCTGACGCCTTTGTTACTGAAGTTGAATTATGTTTGCCTATAACAAGGAGGTGATGGTAGGTGATGGTTCCAAGGGTTGATGTGATTATCCTGCGACAGCCTGTGGACATTCTAGAACCTAAAAAGCTCCAGGTACTGGATCGGACGGACATCAAGAAATAGGCGGGAAGAACTACTTCCATCACTTGTTGCAGTCGGTTGAAGTATCTCCAGCAGGTTGTAGCACTTGACAGCATAAGTTCCGTGACTTTTTTCCTGGATTTCGTGAATTCTGCCAAGAGCAGCCCAGAGGGTACCCTGGGGGGTGAAGAGCTCCTGGTGTTACCTCGGGGGCAGGCGTTTCAAGACACGGAAGGTGGAAATATGCAATTTCATCCCATCATTCAAGTGTAATGAAGATTAAGTATTGTCATCTTGGGAAAAATTCCGTGATTTTTATTCCTGGAAAGTATGTACTTGGTGAATTTTGACGTTTCCTCAGCCACCCTGGAAAGAGTCTCTCCGCATTCTCGTTTGATATCATCCCTCACCTCTCATCTGTGTCAGTGACAAAGGTTCGTTGGATCGAACATCGGGATTTTGCCTCAGGTTTCATAAGACGGAGGTTGGTTCCATTGAATAAATAACCCCGAAAGATGTGGAAGTGGAAAAAAACGAGCGGGGGAGGAGGGGCAGGATGTTTCCCTTGAAAACGTGAGAGACCCCAATTCCCGGGACAACGTCTGCTTTATTAAATATTCACTTAAAATGTTCCCCATCCACCTCGGCACTACCCCCACTCCGTCACCTCTGGAGCCGCCGGGACCATTCACAGAGTACGTGACGTAGCTTATCTTTACGGCTCCTCCCGTCCACTTTCACCTTCCCACGAAGTTACAATACAAATATATACCCCATCGACTTTTTTTTAATGAATTACTTTGCGACGTTTTTATACGCCAACTTGTTTCATTTAAGTAGTATAATTAAGTAAAGGGTCAGTAGGAGAGGTCCTTGAAAAAACGGAGTAAGATAGAACGTTGTCTACGTTTCCACGAAAATATGAGTTACACATTTAAGTCAATTTCGATGGTTAGGTCATCATCTGTAACAAACACGAACTGAAGGTACATCACAGAAAGCCATGCAAGGAGATTGAATCCTATTGGCTCAGGGAAGTGAAAGGGACGGGGAGGACCAACCAATGTAACCCAAGGCTTACAAAGTGAAAGGGCCACAAACAGCACATTATGGAGAGAGGGAGCCAAACTTATTGCGAGAACGAACCCATTAATGCTGAAATATTTTGAGGAATAATCGCATTTAAACATTTTCCTGACCTATCACTCTTAACAATTTCGAATTTTCCTAGCACATACAACATACCTATCTTTCAGGGACAACAAAGGTGATTATGCCTTTGCAATTCATCTGAATGAGTCCAATCATAGCTTTATTCTTGATCTGACAAACAGGCAATATGTAGAATTTCCTCACTTTTGCCCAAAGGGAGGTGTTCAGATGTATTTGAAATGGTTTTAGATCTTGAAGAATTTTTCAGTATTTAGTTCATTACCTCTTGAAAACCACCCTTGACTCGTATTCGAGGCCCACAGGTAACGGGGCTGTACCGTGGCGTTAAGCGTATCGAATGTAGAACTGTGCAGTATAATTAAGGATTTCACGGGGCTATGATACTAAAAACGCACGACTTGCCGGTCGTGCAGGTAGAGTATATCCATGGAGCGTCACCTTCAACCACATTCCCCGCGTCTACGCCTGTTGGCATTCGATTACTGTAGCCCTTCAGTATTGTGCTTTTTAAATGAAGATTCGTAAAGTTTAATGTCTGCGCTCATGAACCACAAAAGTCACTTATTCGCTGAGTAAAATAGAATTCTCTACTAATATTTTCACTTCACTATTTGGTTTATTATTGTTTGTTTGTAACCTAGTGATGCCGATAGCGTCGAGTTGTAGTGAATGTGGATACTGGAGTGATAGCCGATGTGGATACTTGTAGTTTATAGCCGATACACGGGCTGAAGCATTCTGATATGTACGAAACGCTGATAATATATAGGTAAATATTATTCAATATTATTACTGGGGTAAATAAGTATTCTTCCACTGGGGTTTATTATTCAATTGGCTTGCGTTCATGATTTGAATCTGTACTAAGCTTCGGAGTGTGCGTGTTTCACCGGTGATAGAGCGATTATTGAATTTCAGGAGATATGCATAGACCCCGTAAATCGGTTCTCAACCAAAACACCTATTTGGATTGATCAGTTGATGATATTTGTGTGCCTCCTCTACATCAGTCTACCTTTGGCTACATCGTTTAAATTTGGATTTGGGGAAGTTTTAACGCAATACGAGTGGCAATTTCTACTCAGAATAGAGCTATTATTGAATTTCAGAGATATGCATGGAGCACGGTAATCTGTTCTCAACCAAAATCTCAACCAAAATACCTATTATAAAGGACTTGATAAATTATAGATGTCTTTATTGTGAGGGGGTATTGAGGTTCAATAAAAAAACGCTGCAAATTCTTTCACTAGGGTTTATTATTCAATTGGCTTGCGTTCATGATTTCAATTTCTACTAAGCTTTGGAGTGTGCGTTTTTCACAGGATAGAGCTATTATTGAATTTCAGGAGATATGCATGGAGCACGTAAATCTGTTCTCAACCAAAATACCTATTTGGATTGATTAGTTGATCATATTAGTGCCTCCTGAAATTCAATAATCGCCCTATCCTGTGAAACATGCAGACTCCAATGCTTAGTAGAAATTCAAATCATGAACGCAAGCCAATTGAACAATAAACGCCAGTGAAAGAATTTGCAGCGTTTTATTGATTACGTAGAACTGGCAACTAATTTCGTGTGAACCTTTACAGTGAATTATAAGATTTATTATGGTCTAATGAATCTTATAATGAGCCATTGCTTTCGACCAACGAAATATACATAGTCCCTCCTCCCACAAAATTTGTCAAATTATGTGTCAACATACTTTAGTGAAAAATTAAAGGAAAACATTCAAAACTGCATGCCGTACACGGTAGGGTAATTCGACTCAAAACGGCCACATTGCCGCTGATTTTCGTGAAATCTCAGCCTTCACTTACATTCAATGTATGGGGTAAAATTTGAGTGTAAATATCTGAAAACGTCATTATCTCAAACACTTACGGAAAGAAAGGATTTCATGATTACGATAAAATTCAGTTCGATGAATCGAATGGACTTCCCGGTGTACGACCAACCGTTCGAAATCAACAAGGGCCAAGTAGTCTCCCCCCTAGCACACTGGGGTTTCCTGGGGTAGTTGTAACCCCGTCCCTGATTGGTTTCTATTATCCCCTTCTCTCTGCTCCCCGCGATTCCCCGCTCTAAATTTTCTTCACTTCCCCTCCAAACAAAATTTTCCCATTTTTGGTTAACAGAATCTGGAGTCAGTTCTCTTCGTTTTAGCCGGCTCTTACACTCTTGTTAACTTGGCTCTCCTGGGACCTCCCTAATATTGGCTGGGATCTTTATATAGTTATCACTTATCAAACTTGACTGACTTCATATCATAGTTATCAAAGTGACTTCATTTTCCTAACTAAGTAGTGGCAAAGCAGCATATTTTATGATATTGTTGGCTACCCGCGAAACCTCAACTTTGGCAGAAGCGCCCTAAGGTTTTATTCAACAACACCTTTATTTATTTGATTGGTTCACTGTATCGACGAATACGAATTGAATATGTATTTCCTTACTCGTTCGTTGAGCATGTACGCATTTGAAATACAGCCTCCATCAGTTAACTGCACAACCGTTTACATCTTCCTTGGGTTCACCTTAACATGAGGTATGTTGGATTTTCTGGAAAAATTCAAAATTGTTAAGAGTGATAGATCAAGAAAATGTTTAAATGAATTTATTCCTCAATATATTTCATTCTTGCAATATGTATGGCTCCCCCTCTCCGTTAATATTGCTATTTGTGATCCTTTCACTTTGTAAGCTTCAAGTGGCATTGGTTGGTCCTCCCCGTACCTTTAGTATTCTATCTCCTTTCTCCTACTTTCTGTGATGTACCTTCAGTTTATGTCTATTACTGATGATGGCCTAACCCTCGAAATCGATTTAACTGTGTGATTCATTAGACAACGTTCTATCTTACTCCGTTTTTATTGAAATGGGTTTTCACAACTTCGTCGCAAGTGACTTAGCCCGTGGAGATCCTATTATCCCTCCGCCTGTCTCAAACCGTGTTTTATTGTGCGGTTTGTTTAACTACGTCTAATTACTCAAACTAACAGTAATATCTACGGAAATAATTGTATTTCATTTTACTTTTTTCTTCAAGTTGTACATATTTACCTCAATACAATTCAAAATTTCAACTTGTAAACAGCGCAATCACATTGCAGTTGCGACTTTATTGTGTAATAACGTTGAAATTAGCTTTACGAGCCACACAGCTGATTCTGGGCCATTATCAATTAAAAGTCCTAAAGAAAATACATCAAACTTGTCTAAATCATTGTGAAATAATCAAATATTTAATGTGCATTAGCCCTCCAGAGGGGGGTACTAATGCTACGTGTTCCATGTTCTAATATAATATACCGCATTTATAAGCACACTTAATAAAGGCCAACCACAATTAAGTTTCTATTAAAAAAAAAAAGTTTTCGCTAATTACTCAGGCAAAAACAAAAAAGCCATGTCACCGGTGGTTACCACATTTGAAACTAGTAAACAAATAATCTCTATAAAAATAATGTAGACTGCTCGAAGGAAAATTTACCAAAGTCTGTTTTAAAAGTAACTCAGTCAAGTTTTCAACTACAAAAATTATTTGATTGTTTTCAAATTATGCCGAAATGTTATGCTGATTGCTCGTCCATGAAAAGCATTTTAATGCCTATTTCGGATAAGATAACGTTCTTGTGGGAACACAAAACATCTATTCAAGTCAAAAGTAATTAAACAACTTGCATTTCTTTACTAAATTTTCCAAATTGTGGGATGCTCTGAAAGGGAATTCAATGAGTCTTCAAACTCAAGTCACTAATTTTCTTTTCGAAGTTAGAAATGGGAGTTAGAACTAGTTGATGTAGGAAGACGTAATTGACGAGAAAGAGATGGCAAAATAACCCGAATCCAAGAGATTTAATGAAAAATTCAAAAACCCGGAAATGACCCCAAAAATCGATTATAGGGCCTTTCAAACCCGATTCTGTTATACTGCTGTGCTGGAAATAAATAGATAATCCTTCATCCTTCGGCAAGGAAAATGGATGGATGGCGTTCTGTGGAATGCTCGTCCAATTATTCATGGATGGTCAAGTGTGTTTGTAAGTTAGGTTGCATTTATAAACACCCCGCGGTTGTTGTGGGCGGGCACGATAAAGCCATTAGGAACTTAAAAGAGGGGTAAATGGAAACTTGGGATAGGCGGAGGGGCGGAAATTCGGGTCAGGGCGTTTTGGAGTGAGGTAAAATAGAAGGTGGTTTCTATACAGGTAAACGGTGTGATGAGGAAGGTTACTATAGTGTTTACCTTGACGTTTCATTATTAGATATTAGGCTGCCCGCTATTACACTTAAGGTGGGGGGCCATTATCAACTAAGTGCCCAGAGGTTTTCAAGATGGCGGAAGGGGTTTTTCTAGAGGTTGAACGAGGAAACCACCTAACTATTGAGGTGACATAATGACAGTGAGATTCAGTTGAAGTGATACCCATTTCGTTTTTTCGCGATATCTGAGTAGTTGTTGATTAAATTAGGGATTCCTGATTACGTTACCACCGCACTTGGTTACTTGCAAGAAATGTATGTGGGGGACGTTCCACTTCAAAGGTAGAATAATTGACTGTTTTTGGATCTTTTCCGTTATCGTTCCGCCAGGCCCGCCCGGTATTATCCAGCTCCGTTATCGTTCCGCCACTTCTAAAATGACACTCTTTCCTTTATTATTGATATCAGAAGAGGTCATATCTGTCGGTCATGTTTTTGGAGTCATCTTGCCTATCGATATCTGAGGTCGGTTGAGTTTCAGTTCGTGACTGTAATCATCGGTTCCCGTTAAAAACGAATTTCCTGTCTTTGTATGACGCCGTGAAAACGAAGGAGGGTGCCGTTCGGTTTCTGCAAGATAGAAAGATTTCGCCTCAAAACGTGACGTGCTCAGGAGGAAACACGACTATTTTATGTCTTACTGGATTGAGAGACCGGTGGCAGTGCAATAAACGTGGATGCTGCAGAGCTGCAAGGGCACTAAGGAGCAAAAGTTACCTGACTGGTTCGAAACTCCCCTTGACAGATATTGTGCTGTTCATATATGCTTGGGCGAATGAAATGGTCAGTGTGAAATTTTGCGAGAAAGAAGTCAGTATGAACCATAATAGAGTTGTTGATTGGTGCAATTATATGGACGAAGCGTGCGCAAACTCAACATTGCGCACTCAGTCGCAACAACAGTGGATTTTCGGAGGCATCTGCTGGTTTGTCACAATTTTATCCTATTATGTGAGTAAAATAAACCTTAAGGCGGCGGAACGATAACGGCAGAAGGGGAAGCAGGCGGACGGCCGAGAGGCCTGGCGGAACGATAACGGAAAAGATCCCTATTTTTGAGTTCGTTGTACCTCCAGGTGTGGGAAATTTCCCACAATGTTTAGACCGATTCTTCGCATTCCCCCTGCACCTTAGGATACAGACCTTTTTGTTAAAACACCCTCAGGCTGTTGGATTATTGATGCCAAGGTTGTATCTGTGTTTGAAAGTTACCCGGTGAACAGTTTACATCAGCGAAAGAAAATGGAGTATAGCACCGCAGAGATTCGTTGTGCTGGTGCTGAGCATGTGCGTTGAAACCACATCAGTTCAACTGGCTGTGACAACTATTTCAGGGAAGGGAAGCTGCCGTAAGCAATTCGCCCCGGAATTCAAGAAAATTGGAAGAATTTATTAAATTTTTGCATAATTGAAAAAAGAAGAAGAATTGCGTAAAATGATCAGCAAGTTCCGGTGCACAACATACGTTAGGCCAGATCAAACCGTTTGATTCATAAACTTCGATATTCTTCGAAACCGTTTGAGACTCGAACTTTTGTTATTTTGGATGTTTACTGGCGGTTTTGTTAGCGCCGGAAAATCGTGACAACTGGAGAAGCCTTCGATAAAAACGCTGCAAATTCTTTCACTGGGGTTTATTATTCAATTGGCTTGCGTTCATGATTTGAATTTATACTAAGCTTTGGAGTGTGCGTGTTTCACAGGTGATAGAGCGATTATTGAATTTCAGGAGGCACACAAATATGATCAACTGATCAATCCAAATAGGTATTTTGGTCGAGAACAGATTTACGTGCTCTATGCATATCTCCTGAAATTCAATAATCGCTCTATCACCTGTGAAACATGCACACTCCAAAGCTTAGTATAAATTGGAATCATGAACGCAAGCCAATTGAATAATAAACCCCAGTGGAAGAATTTGCAGCGTTTTTTTATTTTTTATTTTTAATGGTTATCAGAATGCTTCAACCCGTGTATCGGCTACAAAGCCTTTTAGGAGTTCTCTCCAGTATCCACATTACTACATCACTACATCACTAAGTTACTGATATCAACACAAAACAATAATAAACCAAAATAACGCGAATGTTGGCACCATAAATCGGGCCATAGATCGAGAATGGTTTGACCTACGGACCTGGGGAAGGGCTCATTCGAATCCTCGTGGAGTGTTCTTCAAAAAGAGTACACTTTTAGGCCGCCTTGACTTTTTTGAGGTTTTTAGGGATTTTACAAAACTTTGACAACCCTTAAAGGGCACTTTAAATGAAGTGAGAGAGCTGGCTCAAGAATTGGGTCGTCGCCAACATGGATTTTTCCTGAAAATTTCAGCTTTTTCGCTTCAGCCGTTTGGGAGAAATCGTGCGTACGGCGTAGGGCAGACGGACGGAAAATTTTTTATTACAGATTTGGATTCTACACCCTTTGAAACGTAAACCATGAAATTTTCAGGGGGGTTAGCATTTTTTTTTCAAGAGCGATTACAATGGTTTATTATTGAATAATAAGCCAAAATTGTATATTTCGAGCGAAGTTTCCCGTTAGTGACTGTATAAACGACAATATTATTTCGTTATTCAAGGCCATTAAATTTTTTGCAATACATACTGAGCCACCTACATCGATTGAGTCAACTCTGAAGCTAATTCCTATCCATCAATACTCTGCAACTTTAAGTGGAGCATGTTTGGGTCTGCTGGGTTCAATGACAAGGTACATGGTCGCCTTGATCACCTGATTATTCTCTAAGCATAATTTCTTCCTTCTACTACCTCGGGCGATGAAAATGGATACGACATTTTCGTTAAAGTGGCCTTATTCTTCAACGGGTTTGGTGGTATTCCTTATTTAATGAATTTCTTTAAATAACTGCTCTCAGTAAACGTCAATACCGATGCTGTAGCAGCCGGCAGTGGGCGATGTTAATACAAATTTATTCTTGATCGTCCACGTCTTAAACAGAATTTTTTTTTTCTTTTGAGAAACGGATTCTCTCCCTAAGAACGCAAGGGCGACAGGCCGGGGTTTGATGCGAGGTGCTCTGGAAGAACGTCAATAAATACCCCCCTCCCTTCTTACATTATTCATCTCAAGAAAAATATGGACTCGGCGTGTCTCTTATACGAAATAACGGCGTTACAACAGCTTTTTCCCCAGGTTCTATAAGGGAGCGGCGTGCTGCCTTTGAAATTAGGGCGGAAAAGGCAGTAAATAAGTGATTTAAAGTGTGGCGGTCCCCGAGGAAGTTTAGGTCCTTCCTATTACACTTGTGATTTAGTTAACGGCCTCTTTAACGATACGGCTTCCAACGCGGCGATATATTGCTAAGGAGCCATTATCATCATTGTTGATCATAAATAGGAACAGTGGGTGGCTAAAGATTTACTAGCTCTAGAACAGCTGTTCTTTTTTATATTGCAAAGGCCATGGACGCATTGCACACTTTCGATTTTGATTATCAACCATTGTATTTTATTTTAAGCTTCTCCGCATGTGCTCCACTCCCGCTTGCTTCGATCCGCTAACTCCCAAAGTCTAGCACACATTGGTTGTATTCGTGTTTGGTGCCCGATTATGGTGTAATATCTTATTAAGAGCCTCTTCACCTATCTGCATGTTCCTCAACTCAACTGAATGGTAACGGGAGACGGGGGATTAGGAGTGACATTAAGAATTTAACGTTTACCACGTTAATTCAGACGTTTAAGTTCTCATCCCCTGTGGTGGTTAAGATTTGACCAAATAAATAAATAAAAATCGATAAATCGACGTCTATATGCATCAACGTGCCCAAGAATCAACGAAAAATTGAAAAAAGTGGCTCCGATTGGCACGAAAACTTCATCGTAACAACAACAGCTGTTTCTTACTTGGATTTAGTTTTAATTCTTTTCATTCTAAAATTTCTTCGAAGTACATAAAAACGCGTTTTGGTTTATTATTCAAAAATAAACCATTGTAATCGCTATTGAAAAAATTCTAACCCCCCTGAAAATTTCATGGTTTACGTTTCAAAGGGTGTAGAATCCGAATCTGCAATAAAAAATTTTCCGTCCGTCCGCCGTACGCCGTACACACGATTTCTCCCAAACGTCTGGAGCAAAATATCTGAAATTTTCAGGAAAAATCAATATTGGTCCGACAACGCCCCAATTTTTTAGCCAGCACTCTCACTTAATTTAAAGTGCTCTTTATGGGTTGTCAAAGTTTTGTAACATCCCTAAAAACCTCAAAAAAAGTCGAAGCGCCCTAAATTTAGACTCTTTTTGAAGAACTTTCCATGAGGAATCGAATGAGCCTTTCCCCAGGTTCGTAGCTCAAACCATTCCCGATATACTGCCCGATTTATGGTGCCAACATTAGCGTTTTTTGGTTTATTATTGTTTATGTTTTCATCGCAGTAACCTAGTGATGTAGTAACGTGGATACTGGAGTGAATTCCTAAAAGGCTTTGTAGCCGATACACGGGTTGAAGCATTCTGATACGCATGAAACGCTGCAAATTCTTTCACTGGGGTTTATTATTCAATTGGCTTGCGTTCATGATTTGAATTCTACTAAGCTTTGGAGCGTGCGTGTTTCACAGGTAATAGAGCGATTATTGAATTTCAGGAGGCACACAAAAATATGATCAACTGATCAATCCAAATAGGTATTTTGGTTGAGAACAGATTTACGTGCTCTATGCATGTCTCCTGAAATTCAATAATCGCTCTATCACCCGTGAAACACGCACACTCCAAAGCTTAGTAGAAATTCAAATCATGAACGCAAGGCAATTGAATAATAAACCCCAGTGAAAGAATTTGCATCGTTTTTTTCCTTTCAACTAAATCGATCAACTTCTCTTCGTTTCGAATATCCTGACCTAATGTTCAGGTTGCTTTAAAAAGAAGAAACTAATTATGATAATATTTTCAACATCAACCATGTTGTATCGTATGACTTTTGCTCAAGAAAGCAACTCCAGGTGTTGGGAACGAAAGATTCCATAAAAAGAGTCCACGTTTGAGCTGTGTTTTGAGCTGAGGAATATCATTGGCTCGAATGTCTTTCTTTTGTTACTGCTACGATGTTGTCCTTTCTAAAAAGTGTCACGAACTGTTCGTGACTGTACATTCATCACTGTCGCTGCCGGTATACATTTTAGCTCGGCTGTTAATTAGATATGAAGAGCGTGCAAAATTTCTTAATTTGCTAATATAGTAAAAAACTGAACAACAGAGCGACGTTTGCAAATGATGGATGACAAATAGAATTGTGCAGTATAATTAAGGATTTCACGGGGCTATGATACTAAAAACGCACGACTTGCCGGTCGTGCAGGTAGAGTATATATCCATGGAGCGTCACCTTCAACCACACTTCCCGCGTCTACGCCTGTTGGCATTCGATTACTGTAGCCCTTCATTATTGTGCTTTTTAAATGAAGATTCGTAATGTTTAATGTCTGAGCTCATGAACCACAAAAGTCACTTATTCGCTGAGTAAAATAGAATTCTCTACTAATATTTTCACTTCGTAGCTCTGTCGTCGATGATGAATCTTCATCGTATCAAGAATCAATGGTATCCCACAGTAATATCTGATATCTGTGGGATACCATTCTTTGCCCGTATGAAACATGGTTTCCCATGTATGTATCTCAGTACGTAACAATTGGGTATTCAGAGATTTTTATTGATTACGTAGAACTGACAACTAATTTCATATGAACCTTTACAATGAATTATAATGATTTATTATGAACGAATGAATCGTATAATGAGCCATTGCTTTCGACCAAGGAAATATAAATAGTCCACCCTCCCTCCTCCCACAAAATTTGTTAAATTATGTGTCTACATACTTCAGTGAAAATTAAAGGAAAACATTCAAAACGGCATTCCATACACGGTAGGGTAATTCGACTCAAATCGACCACACTGCCGGTGATTTGAGTGTAAATATTTGAAAACATCATTATCTCAAACACTTACAGAGAGAAAGGATTTTATGATTACGATAAATCGAGTGGACTTCCCGGAGTACAACCAACCGTTTGAAATCAACAAGGGCCTAGTAAAGGTCAGAAGAGTAAAATGAGTACTTTAAATGGCAAAGGGCAAAAAGTCAATGAAACTTGGTGTATATAGGGCAAACAGCGCAAAAACGCTGTAAATTTTTCCTCAGTATTCTAGCGGTCGCAGAGACTTGGGACCAGTCTCAGACTACTCAACGCTTGAAAATAATTTGAAAAAGATCTAAAAGACCTAAAAGTTACAAAAAACCTTAGTTTTGGCTATTTAATAAGATTTTTTTAACGTTAGGTCATACGTTTTAACTATTCCATTATTTACATCATGGTCTGAAAATACGCGGTATGTATGCAGGATGTCTACTAAGTTATGAATCACCCCGCTGAAATCCTTAATTTTTTAAAACATGCATCCCCTCCCCTCAAGGTTTTCAAATAACTCAACTTCACACACTGCGCATCCCACACTAACTTTTGGTTTATTATTCAATAATAAACCATTGTAATCGCTCTCGGAAAAAAAAAAAAATTCTAACCACGCCTGAAAATTTCATGGTTTACGTTTCAAAGGGTGTAGAATCCGAATCTGCAATAACAATTTTTCCGTCCGCCCGCCGTACGCCGTACGCACGATTTCTCCCAAACGGCTGGAGCAAAATATCTGAAATTTTCAGGAAAAATCCATGTTGGTCCGACGACGCCCCAATTCTTGAGCCAACTCTCTCACTCAATTTAAAGTGCCCTTTAAGGGCTGTCAAAGTTTTGTAAAATCCCTAAAAACCTCAAAACAAGTCGAAGCGGCCTAAATTTATACCTATTTGAAGAACATACCATGAGGAATTGAATGAGCCCCTCCCCAGGTCCGTAGGTCAAACCATTCCCGATGTATGGCCCGATTTATGGTGCCAACATTTGCGTTTTTTGGTTTATTATTGTTTGTTTGTAACCTAGTGATGCCGATAGCGTCGAGTAGTAGTGAATGTGGATACTGGAGGGATAGCCGATGTGGATACTTGTAGTTTACAGCCGATAAATGGGTTGAAGCATTCTGATATTCATGAAACGCTGATAATATATAGGTAAATATTATTACTGGGGTAAATAAGTATTCTTTCACTGGGGTTTTTTATTCAATTGGCTTGCGTTCATGATTTGAATTTCTACCAAGCTTTGGAGTGTGCGTGTTACACAGGATAGAGTGATTATTGAATTTCAGGAGATATGCATAGACCACGTAAATCGGTTCTCAACCAAAACACCTATTTGGATTGATCAGTTGATGATATTTGTGTGCCTCCTCTACATCTGTCTACCTTTGGCTACATCGTTTAAATTTGGATTTGGGGAAGTTTTAACGCAAAACGAGTGCTAAAGGACTTGATAAATTATAGATGTTTTTATTGTGGGGGGTATTGAGGTTTAATAAAAAAACGCTGCATATTCTTTCACTGGGGTTTATCATTCAATTGGCTTGCGTTCATGATTTGAATTTCTACTAAGCTTTGGAGTGTGCGAATTTCAGGAGATATGCACGGAGCACGTAGATCTGTTCTCAACCAAAATACCTATTTGGATTGATCAGTTGATCATATTTGTGTGCCTCCTGAAATTCAATAATCGCTCTATCCTGTGAAACACGCACACTCCAAAGCTTAGTAGAAATTCAAATCATGAAAGCAAGCCAATTGAATAATAAACCCCAGTGAAAGAATTTGCAGCGTTTTATCTTGAGAACCCTAAATTTATATCCAAGATTCGGATGTAAGATACTCTCAATTTCATAAAAATTTGACTAATCATTTGACTTTTGGGCCGCGCGCAACTCGTTCAGCGTGCGTGCATAGCCAGTAGTCAAAATTGTGCAAATCCAAAGTGTGACACATCACTTTTCATTGTTGTTCAACGCTGATTAGCTTGTAAAATTGTTGACATTCAGTACGAATGATTAAAGGAACTATCACTAGAGAAAAATCCGGTTTTCTCGTCGTCCTTTGGAACGGTTCAGAATGGTTGCAAAATCAATACTTTATACAAAACACTTCGAATGTACTAAAAAGGATAGTAATAGACCCTTTGCAAGTTGAATACATGATGAGAAATTGATTCGTAGCTTCGAAATATACCATTTCTTTATATTGATTGTTGTTGACTAGAACTTCAAGGATGTTTTACGTTGGGACTTTGAACTCCCTTTCGGAAGAAACCGTGCGTTTTCTCGAAAGGAATTTTCTCGGAAGACGGAGCGTTGGAACCTCTTGAGACCAGGGAGGAAACTACCTCAAACGGAAACTACCTCTGTTGCTCTCCTCTGATGGAAGTCCTATTGTGGTATTGTGGGTTGGCTCAGCGTGCCGGCGGAACATTCGCGTGCGGTTAGGACCTAACTCCCGACTGACATTAGTGTAACCGTCATCATAAATCACTGCGTTTTCGTTCGCAGGGGTTTTAGTCGGAGTATCGGCTTGCTAATATTTGTGGACGTCGTCCATTGAGCGAAACAGAAAGGGCTGGTTTGTGCGTTAACAAGATGATATTAATTCATCATACTTCTCGGTTGTCAATAGTGTGCTTTTGTGCATTATAAATACTATGATATCAGAACACAGGAGTTTGGTTTATCATTTTCAATAACAAACCGTTGTAATCGAAAAAACGCTGCAAATTCTTTCACTGGGGTTTATTATTCAATTGGCTTGCGTTCATGATTTGAATCTCTACTAAGCTTTAGAGTGTACGTGTTTCACAGGTGATAGAGCGATTATTGAATTTAAGGAGATACCTCTCCTCAACCAAAATACCTATTTGGATTGATCAGTTGATCATATTTGCGTGCCTCCTGAAATTCAATAATCGCTCTATCACCTATGAAACACGCACACTCCAAAGCTTAGTATAAATTCAAATCATGAACGCAAGCCAATTGAATAATAAACGCCAGTGAAAGAATTTGCAGCGTTTCATGCATATCAGAATGCTTCAACCTGTGTATCGGCTACAAAGCCTTTTAGAAGTTCACTCCAGTATCCACATTACTACATCACTACGTCACTAGGTTAATGATATCAACACAAAAACAATAGTAAACCAAAATAACGCGAATGTTGGCACCATAAATCCGGCCATACATCGGGAATGGTTTGACCTACGGACCTGGGGAGGGGTTCATTCGATCCCTCGTGGAGTGTTCTTCAAAAAAGTCCAAATTTAGGCCGCCTTGATTTTTTTTTTTGAGGTTTTCTAGGGATTTTACAAAACTTTGACAACCCTTAAAGGGCACTTTAAATAAGTGAGAGAGGTGGCTCAAGAATTGGGACTTCGTCGGACCAACATGGATTTTTCCTGAACATTTCAGCTTTTTTGCTTCAGACGTTTAGGAGAAATCGTGCGTACGGCGGACGGACGGAAAATTTTTTATTGGAGATTCAGATCCTACACCCTTTGAAACGTAAACCGTGAAATTTTCAAAGGGGGGGTTAACTTTTTTTCTTTTTTTTTCAAGAGCGATTACAATGGTTTATTATCGAATAATAAACCAAAAAAAACTTTTTAAAGTTGTCTACCTCTAAAATTGTTGTTTCAGAATGAGTAGATCCCATAAAATCGAGACCAAACTACATGACTTAGTTACTTCCAGTCATCAGTTCTTGTCACTCCTAAGGGGTGAAACCGAAGGACAGAAAATTAAAAAATCAGAATATCGAAAACTTAAAAAAAAAACTCACAGCAGATAATCGCAATTGCCGAACCAAAAGCTGAACCTCTAAACTTCACAAGAACATTGATTAAAAAATAAAATAAACCCCTGTGTTAGAATTGGCAGCGTTTTTTCAGCCCTAAAAACTGTAATGCGATACCAGTAAACAAAAACATGGTGGTGTGGTGACATATCCATTTGGTATGGTATATCCATTTCCTTTTAGCTTGCGGTGTTAGAAAACATTGTGTGATGGAAGTTTTTCATTGCAACCAACCCGTAACTTAGTGTGTGTAATTCTGATGGTTTTCCATCCACGAAAATCGTTCACCACTCGTCGTAGTCGACTGATTTGATCGGAATTTTCATTATTGAAGTTATTGAACCTTCAGCTGCAGATCAGTTTAGTTGCTCACAGAACTAATTTCTATGCTTTAAGTCGTATGGAGCACAGTTTGCTAAGTATCCTCTTTGGAGGTGCAAAGGTTCGGAATCAGATAAGTGGCTCTAAAAACGAATTTCTACTATATTAATAGCATGAAGCTGTAGTTTTATAAGCAGCCTCCATAGGATTTAACATTGGAGAAGCATAGGGTGCTGATGAGATGGGTTGTTCCTTAAGCTCCCACACTTCTACTCTATCACTCTTCCTGCGCCCGTTTTTGCTGTTAACCTAAATTTACGTAGTAACGCACATGTAGTGGTTTCCGAACTATGACTCCTAATACAGTAGTGGTCCACTTAACGTACATGATCCGTTCCTGAAGAATGTCCGTACTGCGGACCTAATAATCCCATAAGAAATAGTGGAAATTGCGATTAATCCGCTCTCTCGTCCCCACACACACCCATTTTAATGTTTGTACAATATTATTGCTAAGTAGTGACAGCTAAAGTGTAAATACATTATTCTTAGAAGAAATATAAACAAATAAAGAAAAAATAAGGCAATAAACAAATAAATGAATGCATAAACCAAACCATGACTGCAGAAGCTGCAGCAACAGTAATGGTTGAGGTGACAGCTGACAATGATGGAGGAGGTTAAATCGTCACAAATCCTCAACCTTTTTATACCGATAGGACAAGGGTACAGTAATTTACATTTGAAGAAAAAATAAATGAACAAACAAAGAGTAAGAAAAAACAGTAAATAAATAAAAAGCAATAACACTTATTAATGTTGGCGTGGGTTTGCGGCAGTGTTGGTACGCATGCGCCGAAATCTGCCCAAGAACTATCTTCTTCCATGCGCCAAATTCAAAATTCGGAAAAACATGTTCGCCCTAACTTTGTACTTTCTCCGGAAAAATGTTCATTATGCTGACAAAATTTTCTAGAGTAAAACTGTACGTTAACGAAAATACGTAAATACCGAAGGATGTTCTTACTAGTCGACAAATTCTAGTTTTGTAAAATATGGTGATATGAGATATCAATTTTTTACTATAATGATATTGCTAGTGGATATCCTGGGCGTTGCCCGAATCGGGATGTTGATGTAACTGGATATAGTAGGTAACTCGCGCTCAACAGATTATTAAGTAATTGGAAGACCTTCTTGTGGTTCGCTTCATTTATAATGTTAGCTCCACACGTACAGTATATAGAGTAACTTTGTTAATTACAGTTGGGGCTCAGTAGATCAACTTGAGAGAATGTAAACAACTTCCCTAATTGCGAAGTTCATTACTTCTTCGTTCTTCGGTTTTTCACAATTTACAGTGTCACGGGAGGTTTTGAAGATTTTAATACGGCTAAAAAGCATTTCAAGAACTGCCTTATCATTTTGTTTAAATCAAATTATACATCCCTCAAAGGTGAAGGGTGAACAACATTGTTGTCGGACGAAAAAAGTAAATTAATGAGTGGGGATTTGGAAATTAGGGATGTTGAGGAAGGTGGCGGTGGGAGAGAATAGAAAGGAAAGTAACATGAAGAAAGGCCGCAAACCTCATCGGCCGAGATGTCCAACTGATGTTACTCCGTGACGCTCAAGTCACGCCACGCTCCGCGCTAGTTTCAACAGTAACGTCCCAGCAGTGTAGTAACTTTGGGAATGAATATGAAAAATATATACAGTGGTGCCTCACACAACGAACTTAATTCGTTCTAGGAGCAAGTTTGTTATGCGAAAAGTTCGTTATGTGAATCGCGTTTTCTCTTAAAAAAAAAAAAAAAAAAAAAAAAACGTTCTGTACTATAAAATATGCTAAGATGACATAAAAAAAGATAAATTTTGTCGTTATTATTCTTATTTAGATACATCTCTACACATTTTTTCAAATTTCATGACAGACTAAGTAGTCTACCGAATCTTGCTCATCTTCATCCATTTTCTGCTTTTTATTCGACGGTTTCATGTAAAACCTATCCAAAATTGGTTTTTTTCTCTTTTCTCCAACATCTGCCGGAAATAACGGCCAGGAGTATAGGAGTAAAGATCGTTGATCCTGTTTGCTTGAGCTGAATCCGGATAATGGGCGTTGGTAAACTCCTGAACTGCTTTCCATATGACCAGGATGTTCTTGATGTCAGCAGTTAGGATTGGTTGATTGTGTCTCCTCGTTATCAAATGACGCTTCCCTTTGAGAATTGTCCTGTTGCTGGACCAGAAGTGCTTGGAGCTCTTCAGTTGTCAGCTCTTCTTCGTGTTCCCCAATAAGCTCCTCTACATCCTCTTCCTCTTTCTCCAATTCCAGCCTTTGGGCCACTGTGATGATGTCCTTCAACACTTCTGTGTCATCAACTACTGTCTCTTCCTGGGTCCAAGAAAGCATCTTCCAAGTAGAAATGAGGGTTCTTTTGTGACACTTTTCCCCAGACCTTCTATACGTATAAGTCGTATTGCCATAAGGACATGAAATTTCTCCTTTATGTGAGGCACCATTGTACTATTAGCGGAAACCCGTGCTTCGCGCAAAATTCGTTCATCACCTATAAATACTGTAACCCGTACTTCACTTAGAACACCCTTGGCCATCCATGGAAGCTCTCCAGTTGCTTAGTTGTTTATTGGTAATATCGAAACACAGGTGCAGTAGAACTCCAATTATCCAAATCAATTGGGACCGGACCCCATTCGGATAATCAAAAATTCGGATAATTGGATTTTTTCTCCGAAGAAAGGTATATTTTAATTAATTACTGTATAATTTGTTAAAATGGGAAAGAAAAAATGTTAAAGACAAAGGGCTTTTATTTAACTAAATACACAGTTTTGATGGATAGCATTAGTACAGTATGTAACGTTCATTGAGTGTACATCTCAGTATATAAACACAACTGAACCATTCCTAGGAAAATTGGAATTCTGGATAGAAAGAAACGTTGAGTTTTATATACAAACCCCTGAACCACCTCTCTCCCGTTCTAATTTGAGACACCCAACATACCTATCACAAGTCGGATTGGATAACAAAGGAATGAATAATGAACGACGCCAACTCGAAGGAAATTCGTGCTTTATACGAAATACTGAGTTCCCGTCCATCACCTATCAATGAAGCAACCCGATGAGGCTTCTCCAGTTGTAATGATTTTCTACCTCAAACAAAATTGCCTATTGGTACCTTAATGACAAAAGTTCGAGAACCAAACAAATAGGAGCATCTAGAGACTGGGGATGGTGCAGCGGCCGAGCGCAGCCCAGTGAGATAGAATTGCACTAGAGAACCACTAACGGACGAGTGCGCATGCTCAGGGCTCCGTTGGATGGATGTCTTTACAATCGAAAGTAGTCATCGCGATATCCCTATATCGATCATGTCTAATGTCGAACGCACAGAGTAAGAGAACTTTCATCGAACTAGAGTTATAAGAACGATAACACTGGGCAACTCAATTGAGTGACGGTCGTAATATTTCAAATTGCGTTTTAAAAACGTCCTTCTCCTGGACATGAAACTTTCATATAGTCAAAGTTATTGATCAGAGCTATTTAGTCTTCAATAATGACGGAGAAAACTTTAAGAGGAACTTTTACCTCAAGTGTAGGAGAGGAAAATATAAGAGCAGAGGTTTTGAATTTTGAAAAGGGTCATATATTTAACCTAGGCTCCTATAAATAGGCAAAACATTTCGATTCGTTATTATTATTATAGTGATTCTATCCCACTGGGCAGCGTTCGCGACGCTGCACGTTCCCCTGTCTATAAATGCTCCTTCAAACAAATCACTTGCAAACGGCAGCGCCTTTTATGAAGTAGAAGATTGTTTTGGAGGTTCTGACCTACCCTAGGTTGTGCACCTGAACTATTGATCACTTTCCGAAGAATCATCTTCAATTTAGCGGTCAATTGGGAGCATAGATAGCTACTTCCAATTTGACAAGTTTATTCTTTGATATGGTATCAAATACACTCTAATATCCAGACATGTTAGCACCCCTTATTGCCCTACGTCCAACCTCTATTATTGGTGTCTAATTTGTTCTGTTGAAATCTGCGTCCTTAGTACTGAATGTTTCAGGAATCTAAACTGCGAAGGTGAAATGGTTTGGTTTGCCTCCAGAAACTCCTTGAATCAGTCGTGATTTTACCATTTTAGAATCTTGATACAATTATAACTGCACCCCTTATTAGTATAACTAATTGATGTGCTGCAACAAATGCCCCCTGCTAATCATAGGATTTAATGTTCTTGTGTTGGCAGAATGACATCAAAGACCTGCAGGGGAAGCTGGTTGAGCAGCTCATGGGTCTCCTCCACGAGAGTCCGGGGCCTCCGACACGGCGACTCATCGCCAACTGCATGGCCACGCTGTTCAGCGTCGGCGACACTTTTCTGCTCTTCGACACGGTCAACAAGTGCAACGACATACTCAAGAACCGCGACGACTCCCCGAGCTTCCTACCCACTAAACTGTGAGTTGATTTTTATTCACTAAAAGAGTTTAACGGGAGCATCTAAAGTTAGAAAGTCACACCGCAGCTTCAGCATTGCCTAGTGAACAACAGGTGAACCTAATGTTAGCAAAGGATATCAGGCCAATTTTACGTGTAAATGAACAAGTCACATGTACAACATGTGTACATAAAATAACAACTCAACTCAACTACGCCACACCAACATCATGTTTAAGCAGCGAAATAGGCCTCCAGGCCGGTATTGTAATTCACTACCGTGTATACGGCGATTTGAACCGTTTTACATAATTTATGTTGAACCAATTCTTGATTCTTCAAAGCCGTGTGGTTTCGGCACTTGTCTACAGTGCAGAAGGTTGTGTGTTCAAACCCAGCAGGTAGTGACATGGTTTTTACCTGTATGTTTACACATTTCAACATTAATGTAGGTTTCAACATCAAAACGCTAGGCACTAGTTTTATCACAGGTTCCGATCTATTTGTACAATTGATCTATAGTCTACTACAAGCATTGATTTAATTTATTGTTTTATTTGTGAGATACAAGCCTGGCGAGCATCCAGATCACCAATGTCTCCGTATAAACTTGGCTTTTTAGCTCTTTTAGGTCCACTTTACTTCACGAATAATAAAAGCCCGAACAAAAGTAAGCTAATGACGCAATCAAGTCGGCAGACTGATTAGGGGTGACTTGCGGTAACCTAGGATTTTGAGCTCTGATGCTGATGCATCACTTTCTACCTTTAGGTGCTCCTTTATGGTGCCTGGCGACCGTGAACGCCGATCTAGGGAAAGCTCGAGATAGATGCTAACCAATGAGCTCATTCCATGGTCTGTTCCTCAATAGTCTGGAATCACTCAAACGAAAATCGAGAAGAAAATTGAGCCCATTCTGAGTCTGTTGATCCGAGGGCATATAAACTCTTTTGTGACGATTTTATTATTCCACTGGATCAGGAAATCTGCGAAGTGCGAAACAACGAATTCTGACGAACGCCGTTCGTCAGAAATCGGTCGAATGCCTCTCGTCCATCGCATCAGTATTCGTCCGGATTCCTAGTAGACGAGATGGCTCTTCGGAACGGGTTTTCTGATGATTCTGATGAAGAGCTTTTTGCTTTGGAGTTCTCTCCTTTGATTCTTCGACGTATCAGACACAGGCGATCTCAACCTGGACGGAAAATGTGGGTGAATCACATATACGACAAAAGAAAAGAGTTCGGGGAATTTTCTCATTTGTGGGATGATCTTCAAATCGACGATGACCACCATTTTTCCTATTTTCGAATGAGAAAGGATACGTTCCGCATGTGGTAGTTAGTTTTCCGTTCGTCCCATAGATATTTCCTTTTCTGAACTAGCAGAATTAACTTTTCGATGTCCATTTTCCTCTTCAGTTCGCACTTGTTCGCAACTACGATCCCAGCAAAACGGGATCGGTTCGCAGTTCGCTACTGTACGCACGGAAACTGACAAACGGTACGGTCCCAGTGGACGCGGTGCCCCACCGAGCTACGTATTGGGATCATTCGCTGCATAGTTTGGATTTCGCTGCTTTTCGCAACTTTCCTGATCCAGTGGACAAGAAGCCTAATAAAACTTATCATTCATTGGTTACTGAATCAATGAGAAATGCATTGGGCTCGAGATAAACCTTAAAAGGCAGACTTCAACTGAAGCAATATTAAGGTCGCCGTGTGATTTAGAGGTCTCATCCAAAATTTGCCCGTTTTTAATTGTTAGTAACTCTCATAGCTTGGGAGGTTTAATCCCTTTATTTTTGTATGCTCTACTATTTTGTTGCATTGCCGATGTTGGAGACAGAATGGGATTATCTCTCTCCACGTCTTGAGTTTCAAGTTAGCATTCCAGGTTAATAGTACAATTTTCTTGGATTCGTACTGAACAAATGTCTGCCAAGTGGGCGGTAGCTACTTCAAGTATCAAGGACCGTAGAATTGTTTAATTTTTGGGATGTAAAGGTGGAAGAGATAACGAACATTAGCCTTCTGTGATCATTCGCCACTACTGAAATCATGTTCATATTATTTAGGTGAAACTAATCGAAGCTAATTTCACACGCACGTTATTCCAACGAATATGCAGCTTGTGGAGGGCTTTCTAGGAGCTTGTGTCACTAATTTCTTGGAAATTCCGTTAAAATTGAACGAATAGTTAGTGGAATCTATTCCTGATCTGAATGCGGGAATGTTCATGAACGACCATTTTGAAAAATGTCTTCGAACTAAATTGTTTTTTTCTTTTTGAGCGAGTATGCCTTCATAGATCGTAGGCGTTTTATGAAATGTTTGCGAATGCGAATGGGCATGCACTGACGGTAATGCAACTCGTATCTACGTATGTTGATATGAATATAGGTCAAAGGGACGCTCATAATTCAATACAGATCCTCTTTTTTCCACATCTTCCCCTGTAGTAAACTCGTGAGAGGATGAGATAATAACTTGGAGCTAGCTTTGTTCGGTCCCATAACGCAATCATCTCGGAACTTAATCTCTTGGAGGCCCTGACTGTTTTTGTTATCCTACCTAAGGCTCTTCTTCTTTGTCCGTTAGTATATATATAATATTTCTTCCTCTTGATATTATTATTGTTCAACATCAATTTTTTCTATCCTTTCTTAGGAGTTGATCCTTCAACATCCTTGTAAACTGATAATAATGTGCCTGGAGCAGCTTCATCCATCTGTATTGTTCAGAATTTCGCTCAGACTAATCTTTCTATTATCGGAATAAGTTCTGGCTCACCCTTTATCTGTTCGGAAGCGAATAGGGACAGATAACTCTATACAGGACAAAAAATATTGTACAGTTCGTTCTGTACAGAATTTTTGTAGACTCTGACATACTTAATAAATTGCTGATGACATGTTGAACCAAAGTTATCAATTGTGTCCTTTAAAACACATTGATAAAAACATTTAGTGGGTTTTCGGGAATAATTTTAAGAATACGTCTCGCTGGCGCTTTGAACTTTCTTCTTACTCATGATCCTAACTTTATCAATTACTGAAATTTCCCCTCACAGAAAATCGGATATTCGACCATTGTGGCGAAGGTTGTTGATTGTACTCTCGATGTAAGACCCACTTTCATGTTAATTTTAAGACTACTATTCAAATGAATGTCACGAGTTTCCTATTTTATGTGTGATAATAATTACCTCCTTAATTACTCGTTATTTTGATTTAAAGTGGGGCTAGGATCATAGTCTGACTCAGCAGGATTTTGAGTTACATTATTCGTTTGATGTGGTGGGGTCGCTCACCATTTGAAAAATCGGTTAGGTAGGAGGTCAGGCTGCATTTCCGGAATGCAGAGTCCGTACAGTGTGGAGGTCAGCGCGGCTGGGAACAGCCCAAGTATTTTCATCTTGAAAGTAACTAAGATGTGGAGACATGAGGTGCTAAGGTTCGATAATGTGCCACAGACTATGTCTAATGTACATCAGTGATTTACGAAGAAAGATGTAGATGTGGACTACTCTCAGGGCGGGAGTTTTGGGCCCTAGCACGGAAGCCTGTTGGCTTATTGTACTTTCCTGTGACTTTTGCATTTAATCGAGGAGATTCAGCCTCTTGGGAAGGCGTTTGAGGCCCTTGATTAGTTGTTCTGGGTGCTGGGCACTCAAATATTATGTGGGATGCCGTTTCGTCAGTCTCCTCACATAACTTGCATAAGGTTGAACTTCGTGTGAGCCCCAATGCCTTGTAGGTGAAACCCTAGGGATGCAAATCCGGTTATAAGGCCGACCATTGTTTTTAGTTCCCCAGGGTTTTTGCCAAGTACCCATTCAGTAATTTTGGTGTTGAGTCACCATGAGTTTGCTGTGGACAAGTCCTTCGATATTGAACCATCTACTTGTGGTTTGTCGTTTGACCCACGTGTTGATGGTCCTTCTGAAGGTTTTTGGTACACCTACTGCTGACTCAGGGCCTACAAATGGAGTTTGAGAGCCTCTACTTGCGAGCTCCTCTGCCTTCTCGTTGCCAGTTACCGAGAAGGGCTTTCTAGTACTGAAATAATAATTTGTAGCTTTTCACTTTTGACTCGGACTCGGCAAGTTGGCAACCCCCCCATTTTGCACGGTACTCTTCGCGAAGGTTCACATTTATCGGACATTAGCAATAAACAAAGCATTTGGTTAAAACAAGGTGAAACCCATTTCGTGAATTTAGTACCGCCATTAGGAATGTTTAACAGGGCAGAGGTTGGTTCTGTCCAAGTAGCGGGGGCGGTTGGGGGAAATCCATTGTCCCAGAAAAGAATGGAAAATGTCAGGTCGGCTCGGGAAATGGAGGAGGCCGAGTCGTTTTGTTTGCGCGAGAAAGAGTTCATAGCGAGGGGGCAGAGAACAAGAGTATTGAAGTACTTTTCACTCAGCGCCCGCATTTTTGCTGCGCCAGTTATTTTTCTTCTCAATCGGGGAGAAGGAACCCTTCTCTTTAAATCTTTCGTTCTTTGTTTTAAGATCTCTTGATGGTAATGAGTGTTCAACATCTCATAAGGTAGATCTATCTCCATGCTGAAATACAGGAGTCCTGATCTTTGGTTACATTTTCAAGTTTTTTTTTCAGAAATGTCTTCTTCCATTTATAGCCACTGCCTCCGACAATGGCTCGACCTAATTTTGGAGGGTTCTTTCAAAAGTGAATATGTCCATATTTTTCTGAAATTCCGTTTCTTGCACGTTTTCGTTCGGAAAGATGAGCTCCACAAACCCACAGATTTGTTTCATTCAGAAGTTGATTTGTACCATTGCAATAGCACCCCGAAGATTTTGCTACAAAGCTCAACATATCCACAACCCTTCTGGTTTATTATTCAATAATAAACCATTTTAAGGACGCAAGTTTTCCATCAAAAACAGAACATGATTTTTCCTCGTGATTCAATTGAATGCAAGAGTTAATTTTAATGAAAAATTCATTTTTTCTTTCAAATCTGCATATGCTGTCACACTTCAAAACGAGAGGCGGCCTAAATGTGTACTTATTTTTCAACCTCGAGGAATCATATCCAGGTCCGTTTTTCGGTTTATTATTGTTTGTTTGGAACCTAGTGATGTCCGGCCGAAAGGAATGTGGATAAGTGATAGCCGATGTGGATAAAAAAACACGATTTGCAGATATGCAGTGGATAATATATAGGTAAATATTATTGCAGTTTATTATTCAATCATCGGTAAATAAGTATTCTTTCACTGAGGTTTATTATTCAATTGGCTTGCGTTCATGATTTGAAAAATCGGAGTGTGTGTGTTTTACTCAGAATATGAATCAATTCTCTCCAAAACATCTATTTGGATTGATCAGTTGATAATATGTCCATTTTCACTTTGGAAATGTTTAAATTTTGATTCAAAGTTTTAATGGATTTGTGCTAAAGGACTTGATTTGAAAAAGAAGAATTCATTCTCCATTCTGTAGGTTTTATTGAAAACTTTACCTGACTCCATAGTTCCATTTGTCATGCCTGCCATCTATCGAGTCTCGTGTAAATATTCAACGTCAAGACGAAGGCGCAATGCTTCTTTTTGGATATGCTCCTTTTTGAAAACCCACGACTTATCGCCTGACGAAATTCGGAGGGTATGTGCCATTTCGATTGCAAGGCACTGAAAAAAATGTAGGGGACGAATTTGTTACCTTTTGATGAAAACACATAACTTTAGCCCGGGAATTGACGTGGATGTGTTCTGTTTCTGTTTCGGAAATGGATTGATCAGTTGATCATATTTGGTGATCTGATTCAAAAACTCATATTCAGAGATAGAACTTCAAATCATGACGCAAAATTGAATAATAAACGTTTTCTCCATCCAGAACATACCTCGTGATTCAATTGAATGCAGTTGAGTTGTTTTTTTTTTCCAAATCAGCATATGTTCTCATTTTTCGTGAAACAGTCATTTCTTCTCTGTTACGGACTTTTCTGAAGAGGTAGCAGAACTTCACTTACGGCGTCATGTAGATCAGTTCCCCATTGGCGCAATAAAGCTGCTTCACTCTGCGGCAAAGGCAACCATGCAGGTTCCTGTAATTTTCATTTTCCGTCTGTCTCAGCGTTGGATGTTTTGTTTTCGTTTTTGATCGAGTGCTAACTGTTTTTTTTTCTTGAATCCCACTTTGGGAAAGAGTGGAGCCAGCTATTCGAGGAGGTACCATGAAGCTTGTGTCCATTATGGATACCAGTGATATATTTGTGGCGTAGTGCACGGTGTTACCACATTCTGATCTATTTTCTCAACTGATCTATACTTTAGTAGAAGGACTGCTGCTGAAAAGCGAAAATCAAAAGGGTTTGACAATATTTCAAGATATCGATCTGCGCATAAGTTGCTTATCAGCTCTGTTCCGAAACTTGACCTATCCCAGTGGATATAGATAGTATCTGGAATCTAGGGTTCAACTTAAGGTGAATTACGAGAAATCAAAAATGAAAACTATCTTTACAGCCCCTTTTGAAAGTTACAACGGCCATTTGACCATAGCCCAACTTCGGTCGTTGCAGTGTAGATTTTGGAGAATCCCGCAGTCCCTGAGCTCAGGTTATCTGATTATCTTTGATAAATCGTCGGAATTGACAAGGGGTCTGCCGAGCTCTCCGATGCTCTCAGATAATTTATCGTTATAAATTTCCCCTCATTTGTCTTTCCTCCCTTTTCAACGTTGCCCTCCGTTGCCCGGGCCACGTTTATTCATAAACTTTCCTTCCGAGCGTAATTTTTCACTCTAAAAGATGATAAGGGAGTGATATATAGCAATATTCGAAAGGTTTCTTCTTTGAAGACCAGTTTTCAAGTTACGCCTCCCATTTACCGCGGGCTTCTGCTTGGAAATTTTTTTCTATATTTTCAAGGTTGAATAGGTTCGAATTTGGTTAGCGGAGGTGAATGCTTTCTTCTCTTTTTATTGGAGGAAAACTCCTCCAATCCTCATCATTCAACTTCAAAGCACTTCCCAAATGCGTTGAATTGTGTGAAATAAACTCAAAATGGACTCGGCTCACTTTACATTTGATTGAATACCATTTACTTTTCTTCCTTTTCTTCATCTAGTTTTACTTAGCCATTGTTCTGACAAAATCAACTTTATTTTTGTATTCTTACAAAAATTTGGATCTGAGCTTGTCCATATTTCTTAGAATCCGTACATATTTACACCCTGTGATATTTATTCAGTTTTTTTTTTTTTTTTTAATTTTATTTTTATGATACCTTTGCAATGGAAGAAAAATCTCCGAATTCGTTGGACATTTAACTCATCTGGAAATTCCGAAAATTCCGAAACAGAAGCAAAGTTGGACACATTTGGTTCAAAAATCAAAAACGCTGCATATTCTTTCACTGGGGTTTATTATTCAATGATTCATGATTTGAATTTCTACTAAGCTTTGGAGTGTGCGTGTTTCACAGGTGATAGAGCGATTATTGAATTTCAGGAGATATGCATAGAGCACGTAAATCTGTTCTCAACCGAAATACCTATTTGCATTGATCAGTTGATCATATTTGTGTGCCTCCTGAAATTCTATAATCGCTCTGTCACCTGTGAAACACGCACACTCCAAAGCTTAGTAGAAATTCAGATCATAAATCATTGAATAATAAACCCCAGTGAAAGACTTTGCAGCGTTTCATGCATATCAGAATGCTTCAACCCGTGTATCGAGTATAAACCCTTTTAGGAGTTCACTCCAGTATCCACATTCACTACACCACTAAGTTACTGCGATCAAAACAAAACAAAAAAAAAAACGCTGTTATGTTTGTTTTGATTGCAGTAACCTAGTGATGTAGTGAATGTGGATGCAACGTTGGCACCATAAATCGGGCCATACATCGAGAATGGTTTGAGCAACGCACCTGGGGAAGGGCTCATTCGATTCCTCATGGAAAGTTCTTCAAAAAAAGCCCAAATTTAGGCCGCTTTGACTTTTTTTTAGGTTTTTAGGGATTTTACAAAGCTTCGACAACCCTTAAAGGGCACTTTAAATTAAGTGAGAGAGCTGGGTAAAGAATTGGGGCGTTGTCGGACCAACATGGATTTTTCCTGAAAATTTCAGATTTTTTGCTCCAGCCGTTTGGAAGAAATCGTGCGTACGGCGTACAGCGGACGGACGGAAAAATTTTTATTGCAGATTTGGATTCTACACCCTTTGAAAGTAAACCATGAAATTTTCAGGGGGGTTACGATTTTTTTCCAGAGCGATTACAATGGTTTATTATTGAATAATAAACCAAACATGATGAAACGATTTTAGTATTCTATTATGGGAGGAGGTTGGTGTCATTTGTAGCTTTACATACTTACAGTTTGATGTCAAACATGTGGAGCTATGTTTAAAGGAGAGTGAATCGCCAAGACTTTATCTAATGATAGGGGCCTAACCTGCTGTTGGGAAAGTAAGCTAGGATAATAGCTCAAGTTCCAAGTGTGTACCAACTACAAATGTAGTAAATTTGCTCCTATTTTAATTGAATCTCTCTTTCTGACTCTGAAGAAACTGTTTGTCAGAGGAGGCCCCTAAAGTGAGGAACTGCAGGAACCTATGTTGACGACGTAATCTCAATGATATCTGACGCCGAGTTGGAGTAAGCGGTCATGTTTCCTGTTAAGTTTCCGTACGTGTCGCTTTCACAAAACTCCCCCTCAGAACCTTCCATTCATACTCACATTTATCGCACTCCTCGCCGCTCCTCTTCCGTATAAATTCAATTCCGCAGGAGTGAAGAATATGTGAGAAAGAACATGATGCTATTGATAAAGTCGGGTGCAATTTATCGCTACTACTTTCTTTCGTCGGATTCAGCAGGCGCAGTGGAGCGTACTTGAAGGGAAATTGGAGAGGATGGAGGAAATAGAAAATGGAGAAGTCCTAGCTTACCACGTGTTTATACAAAAAAGATTTTCCGAAGAAAACGTTCCAGCTCGTAATTCAATTATGCTCTGGAACCCTTCGACGAATTTAGTACGATGGTGCAGGGCTCACATCACCAAATCCATTAATGAAGGTGGAGGATTGTAATCAATTGTAATCACTAATAAATATCAAAACAAAAACAATAATAAACCAAAAACGCTGCAAATTCTTTCACTGGGGTTTATTATTCAATTGGCTTGCGTTCATGATTTGAATTTCTACTAAGCTTTGGAGTGTGCGTGTTTCGCAGGATAGAGCGATTATTGAATTTCAGGAGGCACACAAATATGATCAACTGATCAATCAAATAGGTATTTTGGTTGAGAACAGATTTACGTGCTCCATGCATATCTCCTGAAATTCAATAATCGCTCCATCCTGTGAAACACGCACACTCCAAAAAAACGGCTAGTCGCGTTTGTTGCGGCAAAACGATCGTGCCGCGTGGTTCGATTTTTCTTCAGTCCAATAAAGTCAGCCAGTCAGTATTTGCCAGTTAGTTGAAGGCGGAAACATATAGCTAGTGTTAAATACGTACTCTATGTGGATGTAGGTACGTCTCACCTAGCACTTTAGGAAACTAAATCCTCAAGCGTTGCTATAACATTTTGGTTTATTATTCAATAATAAACCATTGTAATCGCTCTTGAAAAAAAAAATTGTAACCCTCCTGAAAATTTCATGGTTTACGTTTCAAAGGGTGTAGAATCCAAATTTGCAATAAACATTTTTCCGTCCGTACGCCGTACGCACGATTTTCTCCCAAACGGCTGGAGCAAAAAACCTGAAATTTTCAGGAAAAATTCAATATTGGTCCGACAACGCCCCAATTCTTTAGCCAGCTCTCTCACTTAATTTAAAGTGCCCTTTAGGGTTGTCAAAGTTTTTTAAAATCCCTAAAAACCTCAAAAAAGTCAAGGCGGCCTAAATTTGGACTTTTTTTTCAAGAACTTTCCATGAGGAATCGAATGAGCCCCTCCCCAGGTCCGTAGCTCAAATCATTCCCGATGTATCGCCCGATTTATGGTGCCAATATTTGCATCCACATTCACTATATCACTAGGTTACTGCGATCAAAACTAACGCAAGAGTTTTTTTTTTTGTTTTGATCGCAGTAACCTAGTGATGTATTGAATGTGGATACTGGAGTGAACTCCTAAAAGGGTTTACAGCCAACACGAACAAACGGGTTGAAGCATTCTGATATGCATGCTCCGTCTCCGTACTCCATAAGAGATTAATAAAGTAATGTGTATTTTGGTTGCGATTGATCTAAATTTCTAGAACGACGTCTAACGCCCAATAATTACCGTCAATTATTACGAAAGTACGAAATATCCGCTAGCCTCCTTCGAGGCTCTCCCATACCACATATTTGTCTCATACTCCATCCAGTACAGTGTAGCTGGAGTATGGAGTCTTAGAAAATAGGATGGCCAATACACCAGCTTTACATCCAAGTAAGGGTTGGTTAAGGTTGGTGGTTGGTAAGGGGAGTTCAGTCTCTTCGATGAAAGGGCACGAGAAAGGTCATTTGATTACATGGGTTGGAAGATGGAGGACTTCAGATGACTGAAGAGGGAATGGAACTTGGAAAAGATTAAAGATATCCCACGAAGGAAACTTCCCTGTCTCAATGACTCCGAAAATGTGAATATGCTGATTGGTTGGCGTATGAATGGTTTACTCATTAGCAATGAAAACTCGTGGTAGAATAACAAGTGAAGATAAAACTTGACAAAGAGAATATTTCGTACATCAAAGCAGATGAAATATGAACTGTATGATTGAAGCATGTATTTATCCACTATCATTTGTTTCAATGGATCTGTGCTTTTAATTTGATAATATTCAAGAAGAATAGGGGAATGAGGGGTAATACCGTGCATCGGGTAATGCCGCCCACGGCTGTTTCGGATGTTTGAATCGACACCAGAAACGTGGGAATGAGCGCCGATCCTAGAGAAATGTCCCACCAACTAGGTTCTAGCGTTACCTTACCCGCAAAGTTAGTCTTCTTGACGTGAGTGCAGTGAGTATTTTTCCGAATCTTTTGATGTTATTTCTTGTGCATCGGAAATAAGCAATGTAAGTCCCATTTTCAACTCTTTTTTAGATTAGTTTTCATGTATATACGCAGAATTTCATCATCTTTCTGAAGCACTAACCAAATTTAAGTTTTGATTGTAAATGAAGTCAGCGTGAATGAATTACGAAAAACGTAAACATTGGGGTAATGCCGCCCATCGTATCGGGGGAATGCCGTGCATTTCTGAAACGTCAAAAAAAAAAAACAAAAAAAAAACAACAAATAACCAACAAAGCGCCAAATTCAGCTGGATTTTGATCAACTCACTACTAGCAGCAGAGATGGGGTTCAAAAGAAGGAGAAGAAAGGTGGAAATAATGAAAAAAATTGAAAGACCTCAAAAAAAGAAATAGAAGCGCAAGAGAACCAGAAGTGAGAGCAGTGACAATGATGACTGGGGAAATATCTCTGAGGGAGACCTTGTTGTAGACACAGACGAAGATGTTGAAGAATTCTTGACTTCGTCTTTTGTGGACAGCTTGTGTACAATTTTCCAAGAAGCCGATAATAATTCGCCAAAGTGGAATTGCGAGCACTGCAATCACAGCAGCCACTACATGTGTTCCATGGGACGACCTGATCACGGACTATGTGATGTATGCAAGGCTATTTTATAATTTTGTAAAGAAAGAAAAGCTAAATATTAGTGTGGGTTCAAAAAAGTTCTATATACAAGACTGTAGTTTACCTATTTCTAAGTCATCGTTCATTTTAACTAAAGTTTATTGACTGTTTTCGTGGTTTTTATTGTTATAAATACATTTAACCTTCTAACTTTGGAAAAAATGGGTTGAATGACGGAACATAATTCAGTTCTCGGGGTTGGGCGTCATTACCCCATAGTGCGGGCGGCGTGAGAAATGCCGCCCAAAGCACTTTATTAACATTCACGGCTGTTTTTCCTTTAAAAATCCTTTTATGTAAGGGAAATGCTCAGATATCGAAAATAGAATAAATTCTAGAGCCATTCGTCCAAGAAAAACATTTTTATGACGTTCTGTCCCTTAACTGTATGGTTCCAAAGTTAAGTGCACGGTATTACCCCTCGTTCCCCTACAAGTTTTCCACATTTCGGAATAACCCACAAACATGATTAAACATTCAACAAATGAAATGTGAAACCTTACAAAAACGCTGATTTTGTGGAGACAGATTTAAACTCTAACAAAGTTAAGGCGGATAAGTGTAGAAATAAGTATGATGCCCATTACTGATTCAAAGAGGCTTGACTAGCGGTTTTGAAATATAATTGTGTTGTGGTTACGACCCAAATGACTAACGTTGATAGTCCTGTTGAAATCGTTAATTATATGATAATTGAATGAATTATTTGATTATTTTATTAATTCTAGAATAGCGTGATGAATCCCTTTGATAATAGTCTCTGCTGTTTCAATTCAACCCGTTGGGTGTGCGTCACTTCATAGGGTACCCCCTTTCACTTTCTTGCGATCTATAAGATTTGATGTTACCTTCGCCGTCATATCGCTCTAAAAAAAAAAAAAAAAAAATATAACCCCCCCCCCCCCCCTGAAAATTTCATGGTTTACGTTTCAAAGGGTGTAGAATCCGAATCTGCAATAATTTTTCCGTCCGTTCGCCGTACGCAAGATTTCTCCCTAACAGCTGAAGCAAAAAAGCTGAAAATTTCAGGAAAATCCATGTTGGTCCGACGACGCCCCAATTCTTGAGCCAGCTCTCTCACTTAATTTAAAGTGCCCTTTAAGGGTTGTCAAAGATTTGTAAAATCCCTAAAAACCTCAAAAAAGTCAAGGCGGCCTAAATTTGTGCTCTTTTTGAAGAACAATCCACGAGGAATCAAATGAGTCCCTCCTCAGGTCTGTAGATCAAACCATTCCCGATCTATGGCCCGATTTATGGTGCCAACATTCGCGTTATTTTGGTTTATTATTGTTTTTGTGTTGATCGCAGTAACGTAGTGATGTAGTAATGTGGATACTGGAGTGAACTCCTAAAAGGGTTTATAGCCGTTACACGGGTTGAAGCATTCTGATAATTTTCGGAAAAAATCAGAAAATCTGAAATTTTCAGGAAAACGCTGGAAATTCTTTCACTGGGCTTTATTTTTCAATTGGCTTGCGTTCATGATTTGAATTTCTACTAAGCTTTGGAGTGTGCGTGTTTCACAGGTGATTGAGCGATTATTGAATTTCAGGAGATATGCATAGAGCACGTAAATCTGTTCTCAACCAAAATACCTATTTGGATTGTTCGGTTGATCATATTTGTGTGCCTTCTGAAATTCAATAATCGCTCTATCACCTGTGAAACACGCACACTCCAAAGCTTAGTAGAACTTCAAATCATGAACGCAAGCCAATTGAATAATAAACCCCAGTGAAAGAATTTGCAGCGTTTTTTCGTAATGTTTGGTTTTGTTTCGGGTTCTGGTTTTGATGTTGGTTCTCTCATTTTTCAGAGCTGCTGTGTGCTGCGTGGGAAGCATGTACGAGAAACTAGGACGCATGATGGGTCGCTCCTACGAGGAAACGGTCACGATATTAGTCAAATCTTTGAGAAACGCCGAATCCCATTCGAGAATAGAAATCATGAACACTCTGGAAAAGGTGCGGTACTAACTCCAGGTCAGGAATGATTTTCAGAAAGTTGCTATCATACCTCATCATCACTGACCTTTTTATATAAAATTGTGTTGGATATTCAGAAACAAATTCACTGCTGTTTCTGTGATAAATCATTCAACTTGGGTAAACGTTTAAATGTTTTATCATCAGGTTTGTTGTGGTATGGGAAACGCGATTTCCAACGTACACAAGGAAATCTACAAAGCTGCCCGCCACTGTCTTACCGATCGAGTCATGCCAGTGCGATGTGCCACAGCCAAGGTCAGTTCACAAAACCTATAGTATTTACAATTATGCTCCGATGAAGCTGTATTATTTAATGTACTCTACTCATTTCCAGAGACTTAAGTGAAATAAGTTACAGATGAAAGTTATTTTGCAGTCTCTCTGAGCTATTGAGTAGTGGAACTGTGATAGCATTATTTAGCTCGAGAAACTGCATCAAGAAGCTGAAAACACAATGACTGAATATCAATAATGACAATCTTCAGTTGTTTTGAATGAATTCAGTAAGTCTTGATGTCCTGTTTTGGTTGATTTAGTGCTTATTGGAGATGTTGAACCACGCTCCGTTCTTGTACACCACGGAACTCGAAAGTCTCGCGACGCTCTGCTTCAGAGCTCTGGACGGCTCCAATTACGACGTCAGAAGAAGTGTTGGACGCCTGCTGGGCACCACAGTCGCCATGTCTCAGATGCAGCAGAATTCTACTGGTGAGTTGATCTTTCGTGAATCAACAGTTATTCGCGTCAGTTCACATTAAATCTTCCCTTTGTATGCTATAATATGAGGCTTGGTAGCGGACATGAAGGTCCATGGCGTGTGGGACCGTGAGAGACCTGCGTTTTTCGATACCCGCGTTATAAACGCTGACGCAGTCTCTTACTCCTCCTGGCCTACCATCTCCCGGCATGCAGCCCAAGCCAAACACGCAAAATACGACAGAGTCGCTGAAGACCTGAGAGGGTCTTTCACGCCACTCGTCGTTTCATGCGATGGCGCGTTGCATAAAGAATACGAAGCCTTCCTGAAGAACGTTTCCTTACGCCTCGCCAACAAGTGGTCGAAATCCTACTCCCAGGTGATGATGTGGGCACGAGTGAAAACTCAATTCTCGGTTCATCGAGCAGTTTCCATGAGGCTAAGGGTCCCGAGGAAACACGTACGAGGACTGGGACTGGAGGACGGAGCAGCAATTTGGCTGCCGGAAGAATAAAATCACACACACACACACACACACACACACACACACACACACACACTACGTACTTACATACATACATATATATAGTTAGGAAAAAAAAAGAAAATCAGATTAGTTTGGCAAAATCAATTTGAATTTTTGGCATATTATCAAATTGAAAATTTTGGCAAATTAATTTGAACCTTTGGCACAAATCAATTTTAATATTTTTGGCATTTCAATTTGAACTTTCGGCGACTCAATTTCAATTTCTGGCATACCACTTCGAGCTTTTGGCATATCAATTTATACTTTTCACAAATCCCAACTAACCCAACATTCCGCCCATAATCATTGATAATGATCAATAAATGTTTTTCTCTCTCTCTCTGTTTCTATAATGAATTAATAGAGTTGATGAGACCGATAGGATATTGAATGCTTAGTGAGCAACTTATTATTTTACGATGAATAGGTATAACAATTACAATGATCTTCCTTTATATTTGATCAAAAGCTGCTAATTTGCGAGATGAATTTGTTTCTATTAGTGATTAATCATTTGAAGAATGCGACCAATTGATCTTACCGTTCGATTGGGATCAGAATAATTGTAGTTGAGTGTACCTTGTATTGTGGTTTACTGTAATATTGGCTCAGCTTTATACTTGAGTATTAAATTTTTGAAAATCTATCGAGGTGATGGCATTTCGAATGTCACGAGCATTATTACGTAGCTTACTAGCTAGTTATGATAATTAATGTAGCCAAAATGTCTGCTGAGACGTTTTAAATTAATTTTTCATTTCATTTCGTCCCTATTTTTACGAATTCAGTTTTTAACCACCACTAGAACTACAATCAAATGTACAATTTCGAAAATTTATACCAATTCACAGAACTTTGTGAACAAATTTTCAATTTTTGATTATGGAGTCATCGCCGAGAAGATAACAACATTGTTAATGGCAAAGTCTACATTATGAAAAAATCTTTTTGTTTCCATGATTGATGAGATTTGTATTCGGCAGATCATAGATGTCGTCAAATCTAATTAGATTTCCTTTGAAATTGGGATTGATGTTGCAGTATTTCTTCTCATCAATTTTCTTTAAGAAGGTAACTTGACAGAATGTAGGTAGTATGTGTTCTGATTCTAGTTTTGGTCACAATTTCATCATTTTGATTATATCTGTATGACGTTTGTTTTACTCTTTAGCCAAACGATTGTTTATTTTTTTAGGTGCTCAAAAAGTCAACGGAAAAGCTGGGAGCGGGAGTGCGAACGGTCATCAATTGAGTCTCGAGGAAGCACTCGGAGTTCTCATGTCAGGTAATTGGCCACACTCTTTGCAACTACTTTCAAGTTTCAGCAAAACGATAATTTCTGTCAATTAAGTTGGTTATAATGCGCTTCTATCGTTGAAGAAACTTAGTCTTGAAATAACGAAATGGAAGATTATCTGTTTGGGAATACGTCAAGTGATATAAATATTCGAATTATAACTCGTTGAGCTTAATGAAGTAATCTCCGAAAAACCGATGAGAAATACTGTTGTTCGTGGCTTTCTGCCTCGCTAAACTTATTGTTGTTTTGTTCACAGTAAGTCAAATGGTTTAAATTTGTCAGGGCTTTGAAAACATGGGCTCGAATTAGGGACAAATTAAAACCCGCTAAAGGATTCATCTTCTGTTGAATAGGAGGCAAACCGCCGCGTTTCCTCGTTCCTCCGTTTAAGAGTGTACAATGGAGAAGTGAGTTGGAGCGGTAGAGACGGCGGAATTCGCAAGGGCCGCCATTGTCCTGTGGTTTCGTTATTACATTGTCTCGTCAGTTCGAGGGGGGAAGAAACCCAGACGGGAACACGTGGCAGGAAACACAACGGAGGATTCACACAAACACAGATCTGAGAAACGCGGTTGGAAGCCTTCCAAACTGGTCACCCCGTTCCGCCCTGTTCTAACTCGCCCTCCTCTACCCGGCAGACATGATTTTCTTCTGCAGTTTTCGTCCCCCTAGACGATACCCTTCTGGCTGATTGTTTCTTATTTTCGTCTTGCAGTGAGTCCTAAGCCAAAAATATGTGCTTGGCATACAGTTGGGTTTCCATATTGCAATGTTTGACCCCTTATTGATTTTCCTTTCTGGGGGAGGCATTACTTTGACTCTCGAGGCTGGATAGTCGAACTTTGAAACCAAACGCTTGATCTACTAGATTTGAGCTAAAGCCTCATCTGCCTTGTACTCATACGGTCAATTCGGGAATACGGAAGCCAAATTTGTGGTGGAACATCAAACCTGCGAGTAAAAAGAGTGCAGACCTTCAATCGGGACCTGAGAGTGATCACTGGAGCTGATTGGTACATCATAAACGAAAATCTGCTCAGAGATACCGAAATACCCACGGTCACGGAAGTTTTACAGAGCTCATACTCTCAATTCCACCAGAGACTCCACAATCACACAAAACCACTTGCTGCTGCCATTTTGGAACAAAGACCACTAGATCAACCGAATCGGAGGCTTAAACGAAAAAGACACACCGATCTAATTGTTCAACAATAACAAAAAACTCGTAACAAGAATGATCATTGACAGACATTAAAATTACCAAATTTATTTACTTGTGAGTACATAACCATTACGTAGTTAAGAGGAGAAAGTCAATAGATTTTAGCTCCCTTACATGCTTCATGTGGTTATGATTTATACAAAAGATTACCAAAACTATAATGCTTCAGTGCTAATAAAGTTATATGTTGTTATTAAAAAAAAGAAGAAAAAGTGGCTTTGTATATGACCATAAAATGTCCACCATGTCCACTCCAACCAATTGAGAACAAAATTGGACTAGATTAAACTGTTTGAACTTCCGTGGTAAGGAATGCTGTTTGGAACGGTTCACCTGGCCAATTCGAAGCGAACCAATGTTCAATGCTTCAAATTCCACCAAAGGCAAAATTTCAAGGATTTTCAGTTTGAATTGTGGCAGGCCTGTGAGATTGACCAGTCAAACAGCTCGAAAAGCAAGACATTGACTTATTTCCATGCTCACATCTCGGAGCGCTTCTCATTGCTTTCGTTATCAGTGTATGCTGACTGCTCAGTCTTATTTCTGTGTGATTGTTTTCAATTCTAATTTATTTATGAGTGTTAGCTACATGTTGCGATGAATAATAATTCAGTAGACTTTATCAAACTAAACTGCCTGCTCAAACATTGAAAATAAAAACTTGTAGTGTCATATCTATTGTACGACAAGAGTATTGAAAATGATAAATGTACCCAGACTTATCCCATTTGGGTATGGTTGAAATTTGTGTCTGGCTATGAGAACCATCTCTTCCAGCCCCTGTTTCAGTAAGGAAGCCGCCACTGAGTTCAAATGGTAACTAAGAAAGAGTAGGTATTCTATGAAATACGTTGTTACATTGGTGATCGTTGTATGTCATAAGACATGGAATCGTATAAACCCTAGCAAATTCGTAAAGGACTAACAATCTACCCCATTCTGAACTACAATCACAATGTGAACCGATTTCGACCACTAAAAGCGACATTTCTGGTACTTTATGATTTCGTTTCTGTATGTTCCCAAATCAACAAATAAAAACCATAAAGATCTGTGTGCTACTACCCCTTCATCAACGGTGTAATTTAATCAGCAGAACCTTATGTTTATAATCTTTTATCCATATTTTATTTATAGAGAGAGGAGCATTCAACCAATCTTTTGTTTCCTGCTCCAGGAGTTTGCATTAATTTTGAACACTTTTTTTTGATGGATCGATAGCAGTTTAAAATATGTTTACCACTTAAAATTGACAAGTATCGTTGAGCACTGGCTAGTACCTTGTTACACCGATGTTTCATAAGCACACCGTTAAATTGTGTGTCATTGTATCTCAATGATTCAAGCATTAATATAATTAAGAGTTTCTGAAGTTTAATCAAGTCGATCCTTATATTAAGTCTAATTTAATTTTGGTGCCCAAGCGGATCGCTCATTTTGCTCATTCCAATCACATTTATCACAACTTACTTTTCTCACTAACGAGTCCTTGCATCGTTGGCTGTCGGTATTGCAGAAATATGTTGATCTAAGTTGAGAATATGTCTATTCACATTCCGAAATCAATACTTCGCCTTTCCCAATTTCAGGGTTCCTTCGAGGTGGATCTGGATTCCTCCGGGGTACTGGTGAAATCATCAAAGGTAGTTCTGGCGTCGCTCGAGAAGTCCGAGTTGGAGTTACGCACGTAAGTTGTCAACACTTCTAAGAAACTTTTTACTTTCCCAAGTGTAAGAAAGCGAGAGAGAAGTTATTCAATCAGTGAGTACAAATATTGTCCGGAACTGCCTCAATATATGGACCCAAACTAGGAACATATCATTTCGAATCAAATCGAATCAAAGTAATGCGTGATCACTACGTGGTAAGTACTAGCGAAGAGTGTGTTTCGATCTCGCGAAATGACGGAAATCAAAAGTTTGGGTGCTAACTAGTCTCCGTTTACTAGTGAAATAGTGTTGGAATTACCTGTGATTATTAATACTTATTTCTACCCCAAAAACCTAATTTAATATTTCAATAATGCTAATTTGAAAAAGAATGCGAAGAATTTAATGGGGAATAAGGTATTTTTATGAATAACAAATCGGATTGGATTTATATACATTTCTTTAATCTGGTAGGTATAGGTCCGATATGAAATCAAGAGAGAGTTTGGGTTATATAAAGGAAACCACAAATAAGGATTTTGACTTACCAGCTGAAAGACGGCAAGGGATCTTAACGACTGGTCTGTCAACTCGCCTCTTGGGCGAGAGAGCGTGAAGGATGAAGTATCGGTCCGCGATCGCTTAGCAATCGTTTTGACAATATCCACCGATCTTTGAAGATTTTAATTTTCGAATTTCTTTTCGAAGACTGGATTTAAGGACCTGCCAAAGCAGGCTCCCAGATGCCAGTGGCTAATGCTCCCACTAGCTACAGAGCTGCAAAAAGCGAGATAAGGACATCCGTGGAGAATAGTGTGCGCAATATGCTCTCCCAGGCAGCCGAAGGGAAGCAGTGGGCGGCACTGCTAGAGACTAGGAACTGCGTTCCTTTACATCTCCCACGTCATGAGTCAGTCGCAGCGTTTTGAGCAATAACTGGGCATGACTATCTGCAGGCCCACCTACACAGAATCGGAGTGGCGGGAAGCCCTGGCTGCAGTCTCAGCAACCCCATCTATTTGACTGCCCTCATCTCGAGGATATTAGACGAGACTTTAGTCCTCATGAGACCGATTGGTCTACATTGGGCGGCAAAAAGTTTAATGGCGTTTCAGCCTAATAGCGGCGTAGGAAAAAAAACCTTCGTCGGTCAATATGTGACTTCCGAGCCAAAATTTGCCGAGCTTTAGCCCAATAGTTCCGAAAAGTAGGAGAACGTTATTTCAATGTCATTCGATTTCGGGATAAACTCATCTTGAAATGAAACAAAAAACACTGAAAGTTCCAACAAATATGTTTATTACTTGAATAATGCGTGATTGTTCGTGTCATTGTGATGTTTGAGGAGTTATTTTTAGGTTTAGAAATTGAAATTATTTGTTATGGTTAAGGTATTGCGGATTTGAAACCTATCCCCGTTGATTTTTCTGCCGAAGCTACTGGAAAATAACTCCATACTTTCCTGACAGTTGAAACCTAGACCAACCGCGTTTGTGGTACGTTTTTCTCCCGTTTGTGGCCCATGGTATCTAAGCTAGTTAGAGATTAGGACCAACTAGACCCCAAATGAAGTCCATGTACGAAAGAACGGATTTTTACGTCGATCTTTTATGGCCTGTGTGGTGGGATGACGTTGTAGAATTTGAAGTTACGCACCTTGGCATGTAAAATGACCAAGTTTGAGAAGGCTGGTGTAAAATAAATTTGCCATAAAATTGCAGAAGCTCATAATTGAAAATAAAGAACCAACATTGGAGAAAATGAACAATTCTATTCGAATTGTTACTCATTTACCAATTTTACCCTAAACGACCCAAATCAGTTATTTTGGACTGAGTGGACTCTATGTTTATGATAAAATCAAGATTGTGTTAAGTAGATTAGTATGTAATCTTGTAGTATGTAGTATGATTCACTCATCTTTAATCTTGTTACTTTTCAGGCGTATGTAGTCTTCGTTCAGATGCTGGGTTGCGATTGGTTGGAACGGAATCTGTCTACATTTGTGACTCACATATTGGAGCTCGTTTCGAATCCCAAAGCTGCCTCCTCTCATGTAGATGCTGTGTATTGCCGAAAATGCACCAATTTCATTTTAAGGTAATTTTAAGAATAACTCTTTCCATTAGTTCTTAACTATTCGTTATAGAGGTTTTATAGTGTTGTTTCATATCCACATATCTTTCATGATGTCTTATTATTGATTAGAAAATTATCATACTGGACTTTCCAGAGTAACTTCTTCTTGATCAAATATAATGAATCGTTACAGTATTTTCTGTGATCTGCTCCTGCCAACTCAGTTAGCTTCCAGTTTTATTTTGCAATGCCCCCATTGTCTTAATTTCCCCATATCCTGTATCTATGTAATGTGCTTCCTTATAATCATTTTGATAAATTTACCTGATGTTCGTTTTTAATTTTTATTATCTCACTGAAATATCCATTTTTTGCAGATCGGTGCTTGGAAGAATGTTAGGTGAAAAAGCTCAAGTGTCTGCCTGCAAAGAAATTGCTGCTATAGTCCAGGCTCAGATAAATTCCATAGGTAGTTTAATTTTACTCCGTTGAAGAAGTGTAAATTTATTACATTATTGATTCTTCTAATGGAGAGTCAATAAACCCGAATGTGCCTTTTATATAATGGGTTCCTCAATTTTCTTACTTTTGATTCTATCTCCATTGATTTCGACTGAGTACGAACAAGTTCTCCTTAACAGCTTTATTTTCAATAATAGTCTGATGTACAGGTTGATACCAAGCTGTGTCTCTCAAGTGAGAACCTGGTTTGAGAGTTTTTGAACATTTTAAATTAGATAGTCAATACATTTTGATTGATTTTAGGACAATCCTGGTAGCAATAAGTGGCTTCAATAGTTCTGATGATAATTATTGATTAAGTAGGAGTTCGGATGGGCAAAAATTGGGTCTCGTGCTCTTTCAAAACACTCAAATGCAAGTCGAACAAACGTTTTTGGAAATAGGTTCTACCCTCTCATAAGATGTTTAAAGATTTGCTTGCATCACTAACACATTTCATTTTTCTAGACTTGAGTTTGGAGAATGCCAAAGACTGTAACCAAGAGACTCTGTTTGGTCAACATCTGGTTGTTTGTGCCTTGCAAGAGCTTGCATCCCTCATTACATCCCTGGGCACCACAGCTTCTCAACTTTTTTCTGATCCTTCAAACAGTAAGTTATTAAGTTAAATTGATTTCAATTGTAATGAATCTAACATTGATTATCGTAAGAATTGTGTATCATTGTAATACAAAACCATCTACCACTCACAAATAAATTCCGTAAATAATGAAGTTTTCTCACACCATCTGAAGAAATTACATGTGACAAAAATAACTTTCTCTTGGTATTGTCGTAATGAAAATGTTAATTTCTATTAGATCGTTCCTATTGCTATTTATCTTTCTGACGCAGAGAACTGAACGGTTTATTTTGTATTGTGTTGTTTTTAATTATTTAAACCGAATTTATATTATAGATGTTCTCGATACTGTGATGTCGGTATTGGTGCACCCCTGTCAGGCTGCCCGCTTGGCTGCAGCCTGGTGCTTGCGCTGCATTTGTGTCGCCATACCCTGCCAAATTACACCGCTCATTGACAAGTGAGTACTTCATCATATTTTAATGTTGTATAACTGTATATTAAATATAATAACTAACATTCGTTTATGAATAATCGTAGTAGTAAGTTAAAACAAGCATTCAACTTTTTGTCGAACCCGTGTCACATTACAATCTTAATGACGAATTGTTTTATCAACTATTGTTATTTTAAAATCTGAAATTGAATTCAAGATTTCCGCTGTTTCATGTCATTTACAACCATTTCACATCAAATCTTACTTAGTCGTCCTCTTTCATATCCTTAAGGTGTAGACTTACATGTTTGACCATATCAGCTATGCATTTGACCGCAGCCAGTGCTCTCGATTTGGGTGCCACCCCAGAAAAAATACATCATGTAACCTGGATTTTCTTCGATTCCTTGCCCTTTTTTATTGCTTTCAATCACTGCCAACAGGTCCAAATTGTATTTATTGATTTCTTCGATTAGCTCTGGCTTCTTTCCTGAGATGGATCTGACGTTCCTGGTTCCTATGTTGATCGTTCCGTGTCCATGCCAGGGGGCTGGGTTTCAGTCCGGCTTCTTGCCTCTGTTTTCTTTTAATCGGTTATATTTCGGGTATGGAATGGGGATTGGCCTTTAGTATCTTAGCTTGAGTGGTGTCTCCCTTCCTTCTTGCTGCTTCAATGGCTCAGGTGTTTATTAATTCACCTACTTCCTGGGACGTAGGTTCAGCAAATGTCACCCAGGTTGAAGCGAAGTTTCTCTTTTTACTCGCCTCACACAACACGCAGAAGATACGTCCGAGAAATTCCAGGGCACTTCCCTGCAGGGCAGGGTTATACCGAATCACTTATGCGTATTTGTCCACCAGCTTCAAGAAGCAACTGAGACAAAGTAGGTACATAGGCAGAGATTTGTATTTTTTCTGAAATTCTTTTAATGGGTGGTAGTGATCAAAAAGTAGCAAAGTTGTGGTATTTCAGCAGAAACATCAATTTTATGAACTTTTAAACAGTTTTATCTACGCCGAAACGAACTAGCATACTGCTTTTGAGTCTGCCTTGGCATCTGAATGTGTTATGATAGCTTCTGGTGGGGGGATCTTTTCCTGTTGGAAGTTCCACTCGAATTCTACGTTTAATTTTCCCTCAATGATTTTGGCCTCGAATCTGTGTTCCTGTATGTATAGATATAGTTGTAACTGTCAAAAGTCCGATAACATTTTCATTTCCCTTTGGACAATCGTATTTGGTACGTTTCTGATTATTCGTTTGTTTCTTTAAAGGTGCGTGGAAGGCATAGAAACCCTGAGGACGTCTCCAGAAGGAATCTCTGGTTACAGTAGTGCCTTAGCTGCAGTTCTAGGCGGCGTACGTCTGTCGCCACTGGGCGTTCCACACACCAAAGGAAAGGTATATATCGATGCAAATTATTTATGTTAAAAATGAAATTGTATTTCTTAGAATTCAGAAAATCGGCTTTTGCAATCGGAGTCAAAATTTGCTTTAATTTATCAACACTTTTTATTTATTTTAACAATAATTAGGTACGCACCTTCATATTTTTGTTCTTTATTGGATTATTAAATTTCTAGGTTATATTCAACACAGCTGAAGAATTGTTGCGTAGTGCTTCTCAAAACAGCAGACTATCTCTGCACAGGACTCAAGCTGGATGGCTACTTATTGGAGCAATAATGACCTTAGGTACGAGTTAAATTGAATACTTAGCTGGAAGAAGGGTTTATAATCCAGAACAGTGTTTCGAGATATCGACCATCAAAGTTTTTCTAATGCTGCACTGTATTCCGCTGGCTACCCTTGACATCATCCACATTTAATTTTACTTGAAAGACTATTCATGAAGAAAGAAAAGAAGGTTGTATATCAATAAGCTTCATAGTTTTGTCTAGATTGGAGAAATTCGAAAACGTGTTATAACCCCTTTTTCCAGAGAACGCAATTTTCTTACCCCCTTCTTCCACAGAACATCTTTTCATACATTTTTGTAACTAATCTAGCAACTGTAGATGATACTGATTCACTATTTTTGCTATAGATAATATTCATATTCTTGAACATAGGACGGAAAAAAAGTGGTCTTCAAAAAAAAATACTTCAAACTTCTCAAAACAACAATATTTCACCTTCCAAAACCGTGACTAGAGAAAAATCACACGTGGAATAGCGTTCTCTGGAAGAAGGAGTTAACGAGTAGGTTTTGAAAACAATCCTACCAACATAATGGAGCAAGATATTTGGATGAAATTTTCAGGGCTGCCAATTCAGGTGTCAAGGAATCCAAAAATGCGATCTTTGGAAAAAGGGATTATGGTACCATAACCCCTTCTTCCAGCTACGTCCTCATTTATGTATTCAACTACGCAATATCAGTTTTTTTATTCTAAATGTACATGTTTGCACTTTGACATACATATTATTAACGATATAATTCCTGATTAAAATTTTCAGGTGTGCCTGTAGTAAAAGGACTTCTTCCAAGGATGCTGTTACTTTGGCGCAATTCGTTCCCTCGATCCAACAAAGAATTGGGATCGGAGGTCGCAAGAGGAGATGCCTTCACCTGGCAGGTCGGCTTATTTTTCTCAATGCTAGAAATTTCCTGAAATTGGTTTCTTATGGCCTTTTTGTCGATAAATTTTAAAGATGACAAGGGGCTTGAGGAGTGTGAAAAATCAATTATTATCCAGAATGTAACTGTAACACGTATTACTGCTCAAAAATATTTGATACCTCTGACAGAGTTCAAACTCGTGACCTTAATACTAAGGACAGTTTTCTTTTAGATGCAAGTCTTAACTGGTTGAGGCCTTCTAATCAAATCTCTTCGACTGTGGTGTCCTTGCACCTAATACGTCACACTGGGCTCTAGTTTCGAGCACATTATGTCAGCAAGTCACATTTGTGGTTATTTCAGGTGACCCTGGAAGGGCGAGCCGGGGCTCTCTCCGCGATGCACTCCTTGCTGTACAACTGCCCGGAGTTGGTGACTGACGATATCGCCAAACGGCTGCTAACCCCAGTCGAATCAGCGCTCGCTATGTTAACGAAGTGAGTGTCAATGGCTTACTTCCTTCGGGAAGTGGCGAATTATTATGAGTGGGTACAATGGAAGGAAATAATTGGTTATTGTTTCCTCTGCTAGAAACTGCTGAACTTGCCTTTTTGCTTGTTTATATCTGCTGAGAAGATTGTGAACCATTTGCTGTAATCATGCCTGGTGCGTGAGAATTCCGAAAGAATATTTAGTCATAACGCTTCATAAGCATATGAATTGAATACTTATACCAACTTGGGTTATTGTTTCAAGATATTTTTTTCTGTTCTGGTAAAACGCGGATACTCTGTGTCCGTGTGAGTTATCGATAGATCGTTGTTGGCGCTTTGGTGTCTTTGGTTATCGAATCATCTATACTAGTTATATTAATAAATTGAGGCAGAAGGTCTGCGTCCTTTGTGCCAGCTTCTATAATTCATTTTGATATCGATTACAAACTCTTTCAATTATTCGTTCCCAGTATCCAGACAGTACTCAAGTCGTATGGGCAGCACCTCAAAGCACCAGCTGCAATGGTGCGCCTTAGGCTATATGAAGTCCTTAGTTTGATATCGCCTCAATTATTTGAGAGTAAGTTGTCACTTTTCATTTTATGCCAATATTTCGTAATGCAGTTTGAACTAGATACATTTGCCCTTATTGGAATCAAGGTTTACAAATGTAGACGTATCTATTCTGGAACATATTAGTTTTAATCCATATTCTTGATGATTGAAATATCCATTAGATTCGTATACTCATCTCCTTCGACTCCTCGTGGCTGAATTCACTTTGACCGAGAATCCGGCCAATACGACCACTTCCCTCTTGCGATCAGCGGTGCATGCTGATGATTCAGTTATTCTTGGGTCCTGGCTTCAAGAAACTGATCACAGAACTATTGAAGATCAGGTAAATAAGCGAAATACTTTTTTTCAAATAATGAAGCATTAGAATGATTATCAAAATATGTTACCATGGTGGATGGGTAGTTGCTTAAACTGTAACGGGTCGCAAAATTCTATGCTTCTTTTACATTATAGTGATTGTGATACTCAACATCGTTGAAAGTTTTACTCTTTAGAAAGCTGGGTCTTCTGTAATTTTTCTGTGGTAGGAGCTAATTTTGGGGAAACCATGCAATCTGAACATTCTTCTACCATTTAAGCACTTTTAGGTTTAAGTGTGAACTGTTGGCTTACAATGTGTGATTGCTCATACATTTCTCAAGTACATTTACATAATAAACGTTGGAATTTATTTCATCCTCATACAAAGTGGTACCTCTATAGTTACCACTGGTAAGGTGGTGGCAACAGTTTTCAATATTTTTGGGCTTCATAATTTGCAATGTTATCACGTTATGTGCTATATAATGTTCTTTTCATGCATCACGCACCACCTACCTAACATTACAATGTTCCTTGCAAACCTTTAACCGCCTCATGCCTGCGTTCAAATATTGGGTGTTGGTTTATTTTCGTATTTATGTTGTGCCTCAGATGGAACCCAACAGAAAAGCGGATGGAGATTACGTGAGTACGCTATTGGTTGAACCTGTTGTGATTTTACGTTATTTTTGTACTGGTCCTTTCAACACTAAACCGCATGGGAAAAAATCTGCTTGTGATATTGCCTCTATTCTTTCTCATTCGACTCTTCCATTATCACAATATTGTGTTGTATGACTTTTCTCTATAGTTCACTTCGTATCCTGTAGCTCTTACCGGTTTCCAATGCACCTTGCGACCTCCAAACGTACCAGGTTGTAGGGTTACCTGTGGTCGTACTCAATTACGATTGTGTTGGATTTGGCTCAACTCAGATTGGTTACGTGTTGCAGCTTTTCTAAGAGATTCGGGATCTAACCTATCGCGACACCAACAAGAACCTTGAGGACTTAGAAATCTAGTCCGAATCCTTTTCTAACCTATTTGGAATGACATTACCTTAGGGTTCGAATTAACCTGAATTTCATGAACTTTCAGATAACAAGTTATTGCATTGAATCTAAAAACTACTGAAATGCTGTGCTGTGACAGTTACTTTACTAAACAGCTGAACAACTCTGATCTGTTGCGAAAGTTTTGGTGTGCTATTGAAGTTAATGGAGTGATCATTGGTTAATTCTTGTAAAATAACTTTGTAGTCTACGAAGTTTACTATAAATTTTGTAAAGCATTTGTATCTCCTTCAAGGCTTAGAATAAGTTCATCTGCAGCTGTCCTTCTTAAAATTAGTTCCTCATCCATTTTATACGAATTCATGATATAAGTCCAGTGAGTTGGACAAAATGAATTAACTCCCAAAACACCTACCTGCATTTACGAATTAGTAATTTATGTAAGACTTATTCTTTACATATATTGTACTCGGAAAAGGGGTGGGATTCACAGCTTTTTCCACCTATCATTTTTCTTCTTTCAACAATGGTTAGGTACTATGGTTAGAGTTTGATTTGATTATTGTGGGTCATGGTAACATTTCTTCGTCGTATGCTAACTGATTGGTCCATCATTTGATTTTCTGTAGGCTAAAAACAATAAAGAAATATAGTCAGGCAAACCCCCAATCATCATGATCCCCCTTCTCTTTATGAGGGAGTTACATCAGACTTCTACGGCAGGTTTTCTTGAGGGTATTGGTACAATTTTCGAAATAAGTGGACAAAAGTCGGATTCTAGGTAAGAGAGTGTACAACCATTCGAATACTATAAAATTCACAGAGGTATTTTTAGGCCAGCTTCTTTATTTGTTTTGCATTTCTTCTGAAATTTACTAAATTGCAACTTTCGTCACCTGTATGTAACATAACTACGTGTGTTATGCCGTATTTTGTTTCTAAGTTTGCTTCTTAATGATATCAATTGATATAAACATATGATTACAAATGTTTACGACTGAGAGTGGCCCACTTGTGTTATTTCGGCCATGAACATATAGTAAATGAGGCACAGACACTGGGTGTCACAAGTCAAGGATTCTTTGGATATCTAGTTGATAAATTCTGCTTGCTGAGTAAAATTTTGCGAAGAACGTAATACAATTTGGCAAAACCATGAGGCAGGTTAACCTCATGTTTATATATAATAGGTAAGTAGAATATGAATTATAGAAGTTAATTTTGATTTTGATTTTGCAGCTGCAGCCTAATAGTGCAGCTGGTTCTGGAGCTCTGGAACATGATACCTGTTGCTTGTATCGACCTTCGACCCATGTAAGCAAACTGTCATCTTACGATTCCTATCAATATATGTGCTCCTTCTAAAATAATGAAGAATCCCCGGAAAAATAGGAGAAATTAAACAAAGAAACCCATGTGCTCAAAATCAGATATCGAAATTCGCTGCTTTTATCAACTATCAACTATGCGCACAACAATGGATCTAGTTTGCGCTCTTCTTAGTTTTATATATTTTGTTATAAAGGGGACGTAACATGATTCCAAGATTTGATTCTCTCTCCTCTAGATCCTATGAAAAGTAGAAGGCAAACTTGGCCTGTACGATGTACCTTTTTCTACCTGACGGATACTTAATTTGCTTTAAGTTGCCGTTGTATTTGTTGCCATTCCAAAAATGTTTAAAATATTAAATGTATCAGTCATACTCTCTAAAAGACCAGAATCTCGTTTATGTCTAACAAACGCCCCCATGCACATTGATTAGCTGGGTACGTTCTGGGACTATTTGAACAAACAAGATTACAGCGATTTTTCAAGATCCAAATTAACTTGAGTTACCACCCAAAGAAGCCAAGTTTCAGCATCGTTGATTCAATCGGAACGAAATTATCCTCACAGCTCACGCAGCTAAATACAGTGGTTCTTCAAGTTCTTGAGCGTCTAACTGTGCTAAAAATGGAAACGGAGCCTGTCTGTGGAATCAATAAGAACCTATGGAATCACCGGAATCTGCTGCTTGCTCTGGAGGTTTAATTCCATTCCTATTCAACGTCAGATGCTGAAATTTGATATGGGGGCTCTATGAGTGCGGTACAGTTCAATTACGGCTTGAGAAATCACTGTATGAGCTGTGAGGCTCATTTCGTTTCTGCTGAATGATTTCTGCGCTGTTTCTATTCAACCTAAACTGCTAAAACTTGCCATTGGATCTCTTTGGATGTTAATTTAAGTTAATTAACAACTTGAGGAATCACTAAATAGCTGAGTGATCACTGATAAGTTTATTGCTAATTTGTTCATATCCAACTTGTTACTCTGAAATTTAGAACTCAGTTTCCTGAGTATGATAGAGTACCCAGACAGCAATTTCCCATCATTTTCAGATTGCCTTGTATGTTAATTATAGCTTTTATTTGTGGTAATGGTTTCTTCCGGCAAATCAAAATCAAAATGCAACTGGATCATTGCAAAATATATACATATAATCATTTTCAGGATGATTCCGGTCCATTACCTTTAGGAGTGGCGGTGATTGATGCTTCCGTGATACTCTTTGGCTCAGTATTTCCAAGAGTCTCAAACAAACACCGTGTGCAAATGTTGGGGCACTTTACAGATTGCATCAAAGTAAGTTGTATAAGATGTTGATCAATCTAATATATGTTAATGAGCAGCATTTCATGGCAAATATCTCTGCCACGATTTTGATTGTTCTATCTCGCTCAACCTGTTGTTAAAAAAAACCTTTTCAGGCTGCAAAATCCTCGAGAGCAGATGCCTTGTCGTTGAATGTATTTTCCGCACTTCTCGCTGGACTGAAGGGGCTTACAGAAGCAAAAGCTACTCTGGGGCAGGATGATGTCAACAAATCGTGTACTGCATTGATATTGGTGTGTAACAATACATTGACCCGTTCACAATAACAGTATACATACTTATATGCTGGATGAATCTTGTAAAATTTGGTTGATAATGATTGTGAACTCACCTTCCTACGTTTTTAGTGTGCGTTGGGTAGTCAATCTGCAATGTTGAGGTGTGCTGCCGCGGAGGCGCTCGGTAGAATGGCACAAGTGATTGGGGACCCTCGTACCACTGCCGAGTTGGCCCAAAACTCTTTCGACAAACTCAAATCAGCCAGAGATGTGGTTACTCGAACTGGCCACTCTCTAGCTTTGGGATGCATGCACAGGTCAGTTGCTCAGCAGTTAGGTACATGTATATTTATGATTAAATTCCAATTCACCCATTTTTGAAGGAGCAGAGGATGATCGAGCATACCATTGAAAAGTACCGTAAACGTATTTTACTTCTAAGTTTTTTATGTGAATTGCTGTTTGTCTTTTCAGATATGTTGGCGGTCTAGGGTCTCCTCAACATTTAAACACAAGCGTCTCAGTTCTGCTGGCGTTATCCCAAGACTCAACAAGCCCCATTGTGCAGGTATGATGCTTAACTGAGATATATTACTTTCCGTTGTATTCATTGCCATGCTGTTTTGCCAAGTTTTGCACTTCAGCATAAAATAACAGCAATTTCAAGCTTTTACTACTACTACTGCTGCTGCTATATTCAGTTGGTCAGTTATTTTGTCTGTTTGCTATGGGCAATTTTCTACTGGAGGAAACTAATTACAAGTAACGTTAACCTTTCGAACTTGTGGTAGGTATGGGCACTCCATGCGCTGTATCTCATTGCCGACTCTGGAGGCCCCATGTTCAGAGGATATGTCGAGCCCACATTGTCACTATCTCTCAAATTACTCCTCAGTGTTCCTCACTCTCACGTTGATGTCCACCAATCTATTGGAAAGGTTTTGACAGCAATCATCACTACCATTGGGCCAGAACTTCAAGGTCAGTTTCATTGTATAGTCAATCGCATGTTTTAACCAAGCTGATTTGAAGGTATTTTGTACCATTCACTGAATAATTTCAACATCAAACACTAATTTAGAAAATGTGTGCGATTTTCAGGGAACACGAGTACAGTTTGTGGTCTACGTTCCTCGCTGCTTTGTGCATGTGCGATCATGCAAGATCACAACGATCCATTGGTCAGGGCTGAGGCCACATCTTGTCTTCAACAATTACATCTTTTTGCACCGCGACACGTTAATCTCTCATCCCTTGTTCCTACCTTATGTGTAAGCCCGAAAATCTATCTATCTTGATTATAGAGTTCTATATTTGAATGCCTACTTCTGGGCAGGATTACAATGAAACCTGACGTAATAATAATAAGATATTATCACAACTGAATAGTTTTCTCGTTTAGTAATTCATCTTTCAGAATTACTGATATTTAATGGAAATTATTTGATCTTCCTTCCCAGGGTTTTCTTTCAAGCAACCACCTGTTGCTAAGGAAAGCAGCCGTAGCATGTTTGAGGCAACTGACACAGCGGGAGGCCAAAGAAGTTTGTGAACATGCTCTAGCCCTTGTGAACAATGACAATGCTTCTACTGATGGTAACTTAATATTCATAGGTATTTCGATTACTATGATTAATTAATCAAACAGGACTCTTATTAGTCAACATTTGTCTGCAGAGCCCATCATTCCTGAAACTGGACTCCCTGGCTTACTATTATCAATGTTGGACACTGAAAGTGACTCGGCTCTGATATCCCACACACACGATACCATCATCAGTCTTCTTCAAGTTCTGGCATCCACGAATCTGTCACAATGGCTGTCTTTGTTCAAAGCAGTGCTGACTGTGGCGCCTGGTTTGTGTGCTTCATATAATAATGTTTTGTAACAATTTATTATCCCATTTTCCGTACTATTTATACGTTTTGGTGTTTCTTTCTCTAGAAATATGTTACTTATCTTGCAGATGCTGGAAGCAACGATGTTCAAGAAAGTGGTTTGAGTTGTGACGCACCTTCTGAAGATGAAGATGATAGTGAGGAGTTTCAGACTGGGTCAGCTCAGGAAGATGGCAACAACAAAAATAAGGTAAGATATTTATAAGCAATATTGAACCAATTTTTCGCAACTATTTAATGTTATATTTAATTGTGAACTGACATTGCAAAGAAACAAATTTAATTTTTTTGAGCAGGTTCAACCTCGATGGCCAACAAGAGTTTTTGCAATGGAATGCGTGAGAAGGATAATATCAGTATGTAAAGCTGCAGGCCCCAGACATTTTCATCTTACTCTGGCAAAAGTACGTTTTCAGCGAACGTTGCTCATATACTTTAAAGTTACAGATTGTTTTTGGAATCTTGATGTTCTGGTTTGTTACTGAGTGGAATTGATTGTATTCTGTATTGTGAAGGAAATCGTATCAGGGCGAGGTGACGATGCCTTGGTACTACATCTGTCAGATTTGGTCCGGATGGCTTTCATAGCGGCTACCAGTGATTGTGACCAACTACGCCTTGAAGGATTAACAACAATGCAGGAGATCATAGAAGCCTTTGCTGGTGTGCCCGAGCCAGAGTTTCCTGGTCACCTACTTCTAGAGCAATATCAAGCACAGGTGCGAATTGAGGTTTTCTAAAGTGAACCATTTATCGTTGTTTCTTTATGATGGCATTACACGAATGTGCATTTCGCGCTTTAGGTTGGAGCTGCTTTGAGACCTGCGTTTGCCGTTGGAACAGCTCCTCATGTTACTGCTGCAGCTTGTCAAGTCTGTTCCGCTTGGATATCTAGTGGTGTAGCCAAAGACCTCAATGTTCTTCGAAGAGTACAACAGCTTTTAGTGTGTTCCCTTCACAAACTCCAGGCATCCGATGACCGACCTCAGCTTTTGTACAATGAGAGTCTTTTGACTCTGGAAAGACTGGCACTACTGAAAGCTTGGGCTCAAGTACGTTCATGATTCCTTTGGAAAAACTATTTCTTCGTTTTAGCAAACATCTTGGTAATGATGGTGTGTTCATACAGGTTTATATTGTGGCTATGACTGGAAATAACAAAAAGGACAACAATCGACCCAATGAATCAATTAAAGATATGAAAAATTCTAAAACTGAACCTGAAGAAAACGATTTTGATGATGAAGATTTTGGTGATTTCGAATCAGGTTTGAGCTTTCTTTTACGCTTTCAAATTTCTTTGCTTACTTTAAGGGATGGATCTAGGCAAAGTTTTGCAATCAGCCTGAAAAATGTTTTTAGTTACTTTACAGGTATGTCCATAATTCTTCCGTTTTAACAATTTAGTATTGAGACTAGTGTTTTTCTTATAAATTGTCCAGGTGGTGGATCTCTCCTTGCTTTAGTTCAGCCAGAGCTACCGAGTCTTTCACATGCCTGGCTTGCAGCTTTGAAAGATCACGCTTTACTCTCCCTTCCACCAGGTAATATTCTTTATAGTGTTTTTTAAATTCGTTTGATTTATCCTGAGATTATGCATGTAACATAACAATTTTGTTTTTCAGAATTCGCTAGTCAGTTACCACACGATGGTGGTGCTTTCTACACTACAGAAACAATGGACAGCTGTCGACCGCATTATGCTGCCTCATGGCCTCCTTTAGTACACGCGGCAGCCATTTTCCTTAACGCTACTCAATTCAAAGGCGAAGCTGGACAAGACAGATTTCATTTACTGTTTGGTATATGTATGGAAGCTTTGTGCAGCCCAAGGCTCGTGGAACCCATAGAGTCTGTAGTTACCTGCCTCAGAGCGCTCTTCACTCTCCTCGATTCCGAATTACCTCGACAAATGCTGATGGCGGACCGTTCACTTCCAATCGAATTATCAAACGTCTTGCACAGGTGTATTTTCTCATTCTTTTTTACGATTACTCTCTAGATTAGATAGCTTGCCAAAATGGATTTATAACTGTTTTTTCCCCTCAATATTTAGGTTATTATTAACAAGAGATAGCTCTGATGTGCACCAACTTGTCATGGATGTGCTAAGTCAAATTATCAAAGCAGCAACTGAAGATTTGGATTCTCGTAGGAAAAGAAAATTGAAGGGTAAGGTTTCAGCTCAATATTAAACTTACTTTCAAGGTAAACATCGATAGATGAATCTTTGTTTCGTGTGTTCAATGAATGTATTCCTATGATATTTTTTCACAGAAGTTCTTCCAGCTAATCAAGACCCTCCTCAAAGTTTCCCGGAAGTTGATGACTTGGGAGAAGGAGGGACTGATGGCGTTCTAGTTCCTGGAAAATCGTTGGTTTTTGCTGTATTAGAAGTAAGCGACTAAACAGTATACGCTTGTATGTACCAAAATGGTTCGCTGTTACCCCCTTAAGCCATTTATTTGTTCGAATTGGTTGTAGAAGACACTTTGTAGTTCATTCGGGTATGAATGTGTGTTGGGTGTCATTAAAGCTTAGAACGAATGCTTTTAGTTTTTATACTCGTTTTTCTTGTCATGATTACTAATATCATGGGTTTTATGTGTTTCCTTGGAACTGTCTTGGTAATCAAATATTAATCTAGCTAAGCAGTTGATTGCTTCACTATAACCATGGTTGCATTTTCAGGTTTGCCTGTGCCTGCTAGTGAACCAAATTCCGAACTTGAACCCAGGTGGGCCTCTTCCTCCATCGATGTCGTCATCCTCTTCATCTGCGAATAGTTTAGGAATAGGAGGTGTTCTTGTTTCAAGGGCTCTCAATACCATGGGTCGTCTACCTAATCTTTGCTCTCCTTCAGGTACTTGAAATAGCATATGCGTTAACGTAAAATTCTTGAAGAAAATAATTGCTAAGGATTGTGAAGGTTGGGGTCTGGTTGGTCCCCAGTGCATTCCTTAGTTCCCAGATTAAACGTTGGATTTATGATTATCTAGGAGGAGTTGCGATTCTTCCTACTATCTTGTTCCTGACTACTGGAGTGCTTAAGGAAACTGGCTGTCCGTCTAAGCCTACAGCTGACGTACCTGGTGAAGTGACTGGAGCTCTCCAATGTCTCAGGGCTGTCGCATCCCATCCTTATTCTGGACATCCAGAAGTTGTTGAACAGTGGCGCCTTCTCCTCCAAAGCACCCTCGCCAAAATCATCGATCTTGGCAAAACAGGTATGATTCCATTATGGAGATGGTGTGTTGAACGTTGTCAATTGAACTAAACACGTGACTCGTCAATAGCGTGTACTCAGAAATCGTGATAGATGTCATTTTCATTCCGTTCTTTAGGAGGTGATAACACCGTAGATGGGGAAAAGAAATTGGACGAAGTGGCGATGATGATGTGTATAGCAGTGTTTGTACTTCACTCATCACCACAAGTTGCGTCTGCACCAAACCTTCAGTATCCTTGCATCAACCATCTGCGTCAATGTTTGATGTCTGACAACAACAATGTAAGTAACTGATATGTTTGAGGTATTTAGGCATGACTTCCGTATTGTACGAATGGCTTATCTATGAGAAAATATAAAGGAAAAACGAAAAAAGAAACACTGGTTTATAGAATATTACTTTTATATAAGAGGAACTTCGCGGATAGTACACGTTACTTTAGACGATAGAAAAGATGGTGGTAGGTAAGGAGAGGGTGATCAACGATTCTAGGGAAAGCAGAGATTGCTACGCTAACATTATCCACTCTGCTCAATGAGAAGTTTCTAATGAATGGCGTTCCATTTTACATGGATACCGACTGTGCCACCAAACTATTCCCCCTTCCCCCTCCTAAAATCATAATTTCTGGAGTAATGAAAAACATTTTGTTTTAATCTGTGTGTTGTTTGCCCAGGAATTCAAGTATGTGAACGCTATGCATCGGGCATATGCGTAACACACACTAGCTCCGTTTATTTAATTAGGAAACCCCAACTTTTTATTGCGAATTCGGATTCTGCCCATGAGCTTATGATAATTTGACCCTTCGTGCCAAATTTTAGGCCACGCACAACCAAAAAAAGGAAATGTTTTTATCTCGAAAGTAACGATTTTAGCAGGTGTGGCAATCTTGCGGTTGGTCACTTTGAGTGCATGATCATAAATATCTATTGAAGGGTCAAATTTTCTTGAATATAGAATCCGAAGATACAATAACAAATGGAAGTTCTCATTCGAAAAAACAAAGTGGTTGTGAATTGCGCACGATACAATTATTTAAGATCCTTGGCAAAAAACATGCAGATAGAAAAACAAATCTTTTCAACACACTAAAAAATTACAATTTTAGGAGGAGGCTTGTTTCGAGGTACACCCTGTATTTACTCCAATCAGTACACCATTCAGTTTTCGCATGAACGTCGTGATCCCTTCTTCATACGTCGTGTCGCCAACTGTCGGCTAATTCATTTAATCCGTTGTTTTCATGATTAGACCAAGGTGAAGTGCATACAGACTCTGCGCACCATCTTCGGACACTGCGAGGCTCGCGTATGTGCAGGCTACGTCCACGCTTTGGCGCCTCGCCTTCTTGATATTCTACACTCCAAGCAATCAAGGTCCCCCACCAACGACCTGGAACTCAGCGTCACCTTAGAAACAATATCCGCTTGTGAGGCGCTGGTACAACTGGCTGAACCAAAACATAGTAAGCCAATTATATTTTCATGAACATATTCTCACTTCAGAAGAATTTGTGTAACTATTTTCTTGTATCTACTCGCTGAAACATCGTATTGGTGGTTTGGTTCTTTTATAAGTCCTTTGACTAACAGTGTAGTTTTCTGTGCGTATCCTATTTCTAACACAAACAGTTTGTGCGTAACTTCACTATCTACTTGGATGATTATTTCTTATTGCGTTTTCTGAAGATGCTAGATCGGAAAGTATATGAATTATAGATACCTGATTGTAGTCTGTGCTAAAAAAAAAAAAAACTCCTTGTTACTACTAGTAAGAGGGTACTATGTACTTGAAGTACTTCATTCTAAGGACTGGATTGAATGAAAGAAAAATGTGCACACTTGATGCCGCTCTACTGATCATATCCTACATTTTAAAAACTTAATTAGAGTGGTGGCCTCAGTACTCAATTTCTAAAATGTAGATTCTTTCTTAAAATACTGGGCCATGAGAAAACTATAACGTTCCACAAAATTTTTCGAAGCTTTTTCAATTAATATTTGTAGTGGGAAAGTAAATTCAGTACCTTAAATAGGAAGACAGGATTTACGGAACAAGTAAAGGTGTTATTTCGCAAAGCACTGTATGTATTCTTGAGTAAAGAATAATCATTTATTGCAGGCTCACTGTTATAGTGTAGGATGTCTTCAATTTCATGATACTTGTGTGTTCATCACAATTTCCTGTAGATTTGTGTGCGACTATTTTGAGATTCTTCTGTTTTCGCATTTATTTCTCTTTCTGATAGATCATAATGTTTGATTCCTTATGGATTTCCTACCTTTCTACTTTCTGAGCCTTGTTTTCTTCCTTACTTCCATGTCTGCCTCCCACAGACCCTGGGAACAGCATACTGTTACTCCAAGGCAAGTATCAGTGTTTAGAAGAATTCCTATAAATACCTACCTATTTACCTATTGAAATTGATTCATTGATTTCTATTGATTATGTTACGACCATCGTATTCCCTAGTACTTTTTAAAATTTGTAATCGTATCTTGTTGATTTTATCAGACACTTTATGAGATGTCATGAAGTGTACGACAAAATGAGGGTAAAGAAGTAATATTACTACTTTCTTTGCTAATTGGGGGTACTTCTGTGAACAATTAGTATTTTTGCATGCATTTTAGTTGAAGAACTTTTTTACCGACTTCAAAAAGGTCGGGAGGTACTCAATTCGGTTTGGTTGATTATTTTTACTTAAAACCAATTTCAGTCTACATTGCAATGCTCTTTGCAATATTTTATAAAAATACTCCTTTCTGTAAAATTAAATGTTTATCTCGAAACCTGGTGTTGACTGGATCGTGTTTATCAGGAGGTGAAATGGTCAAAATGCTGGTGCCTGCCCTCGTCGATTGTCTGTTGGAAGGACCCGCTCTGAAAGAAGCTGGCAAAGAAGCGCGTAAATTACACGAAGCAGCTTTATCGTCCGTTATGAAAATTGGACTCAATCATCCTCAAGTAAGACCATGATTACTACTATTATTATTTTTTAGAAAACTATTCGTTTATTGAAAAGAACAAAAATACAAAATAAAGAGTATTGCGGCAACTTATGAATGTTGCTCCTGCATTTGAGGACAACCTCTTGCTTGGGGAAGGAGTCGCACATCCACAATAAGGGTACACAATGGAGAATGCATTTGTTTCCAATTATTTGTGTTACAATAGTTTTTCTCTTCAGAAAGGATTCATAATTCTTAATCGTTAATGGATAACATTTTTCACTGAAATTCTATAGGAGCCTGTAGACGGAGGCTTTCTTACGTTCACTGGTAAAGCATTATAAAGTTTTGCACCATGGTATAGACAGGATCGCTGACCCGCCGTAGTTAGGCGAAAGGGTATTACAGACTCCTAAGATGATTTTCTTGTTTTTTGACAATTAAAAAAAGTTCTTCTGTTGCTTCTTTATTGAGGTAAGATACACTCTCCCAAAATCCAATTTTCTCCCCCTCATGTGTCAGACTGGATCAGGTTGATGCAAAAGTATTTTTGATGTGTGTAGTTGTACAATCAATTTGTGGCAGATACCAAAGGACAATATATAGTATACCTCAGATATTGAAGGTTGTTTGTGGATTCTGCGGTGATCAAACAAGAACACCCTATCTCGAATATTAGCTTGTATAGATACGTGTATGTACATGTTTGTTTTCCTGCTACAGGAATTCAAGAGCATCATGAGTGAAACAGGAGAGATGAGATCCCGAGTCGAGACTGCTATTCGCGCATCACAAAACACGAACGCTACCACCGGGCGGCTGAACAAACCCGACCAGCCCGCTCCGCACCGCCCCTCCCCTTCAATCAAACTCAAAACCACCTTCGAGCACTTTACCTGAAACTTGGAAAACCGACTGAAATAATTCGTCTTTCGTTTCCGACGTATCCCTCGCCCACGTATATTCCCTATTCCTTATTACGCTGGCCACTACCACCCAATGACTTCATCACTCCACAACTTTGATTTTTATTTTTCATACTAAACAATAACTCTTGCTTAAGTTGTAACGTCACATTGAAATGCAGTAAATTGGCAAAATAATGATTCAACGACCATGCTAGGCTTTTAATTACTGTTGTTTTAATTCAGGTAACAAATAAAACCTACCTACTTTGGGGTTTTGTAGCAACTTCATATCTAGACATAGGAAATATAAGAGACCTGTGAGCCGTTGTACGGAAATTCCATCGTGATTGTATTCAACTCCTAAAAGTTCATTCTAATAGACTGTCATACTTTTATTAACGACGCTAAAACGAGTCTAACAAAGTCTAACCATTAACCTCATGCATCTTATTTTTCTTTCTTAGGTCACTCATCAACAGTTTCCGATTCTTAATCTAATCATTCATCGATTGTAATGAAGTTTACAGTACTTTTGAAAGTATATACATTTATTTCTGGCTACCCAATAAAAAATAGTGTTAAAATTGCTCATAATCTTCACGTTAATACCCTGTTGAGAACAATTCAATGCTTCCGAACGGGCGGTAGCGGCCAGGAAAATTGATCCATTATCGTAAGTAGGTAGTTCTTAGATGGTAATTAACGTTGTTAGAAATTGTTTTCGTTATACCGTTACTGACAGTATTTTATAGCCGTTGAAACAAAAAAAATATATGATTATATGATATATGATTTTTTAAAGGCCGAAAGTGGCTTGACAGACCAATATATAGCTTAGAAACAGGGGTATTTTTGTCTGTTCTTCACATCATAGTATGCCCCGATATAACAATTTCTGCTGTAGTTTGACAATTTAATTTTGACCTCAGTCGTCACAAAAAAAAAAATTTCTTTTTCAACCATTATAAAGAGTAGATTTTGAGATTGTTAATGTGGTAGGTACTTCAATGTATTCATTTACTGTTAGCTACGAAAAAAATGAGAAAAATTTATCAACGAGGCTATTTTATTTTTCTATTTTGTGTATAAATGATAAGTAATATTATTAGTGTGTAAACAAATGAGGTTACTAAGTATTGCTACTCGTAGATTCAACGTTATCAGACTTGGTTGCATTTCTTATTTCTCCTGCCAGTGGCGGCTCCTGCCCTGCAACCCAGGGTGTACCGAGACCATACCGGACAACTACGAAGGGAACGTGAGACAAAAATGAGCTTTTTTCGCCCAAATACAAATTTCAACTACCAATATGCAAAGGAGATCAATCTTGTACGACATAATCCTACCTTAAAAGAAGTTCACTAAAAAGTATGTAAATACCTAAAAGAAAATGAAAATTTTGAAATGATTGTCAAACTTCAGAAAACTGTGTTTTGCAACAGTGAAATTCATATTTGCCCAGCAAAAACCATCGTGGAGGCCCAATTCCATCTTCGACACAAGCTTCATTACTGTTATCGGAGCAAATAACACAAGGGAAGCAGAAAAGTTTATTACTTACCTCACGTCTGCAGAGCCAATCACCTTTTTGTAGTAATGAGGGTTGAACTTGCGAATCGTGGAACGATTTATGCTTGCCTTTGAGGTTTGTTGCAGTCCTGTTAATAGTGGCATTGGGCCTCGCAAATAATCACTCTTAGCTTCACCAACTATTTAGAGAAACTTACAGCTAAAACATTCAAGTCAGAAGGGTTGGGGACAATCAACTGATACTAGGATAGAGTGTGTTTTGGTGATTCTAGCACACTGTAGCGGGTGAGCAAACAGCTATTTGTGCTCCTGTGTAAGCTCACTGAAATTTTGCTGGCTTTATTTGGACCCTCTCATTGGTTCATTCTTTGGACCCGGATCCAATCAAAGTTGTTTCCCTTCCATTCAGATCACAGACGGGGTTTCGCTCCTGGACAGCTAACCCCTCACCAAACTCAAGACTCCACTATCCTCTCACCCATCCTGAGGTTCTGTTTGGTGCGTGAATTTGAAACTCTTCTGCTTTTCAATGAGGATTCATAGGGAAACGTTGGAAAACAGTATGATAATATTATTATTATTATCAGATATCTTTTTCATTTGGGCCGGGGGGGGGGGGGGGGGTGCAGCCGCCCCTGCCTCCTGCATAATGTAATGCGAATTTTCTGCTTCAGTTTTCGTGTAGGTACCCTTTTTAGGGAATTAAGTAATTATTAGTCTTTAGTTTCTTACTGTTTTGTTTTATTCGATTTAGCGCTTCCTTTTATTTTACATTGCATAAAATACTATTAAAACACAAACGGTATACATCTCAATAGGTTAACGTTCCGATGTTGGGTCACACAAATTCGGTTGGTAAACCACCCAATTAAACTGTTCCCTTTGTGGTTTCACCCCCTGTCTTGCACGCAATCGTAGCGTGTTTGTTTTTTGAAATACCTATTTTCAAATGATTTCTATTGCTAATGATGTCACATTCATAATTTTCCATTCTAATCCGTTGTACTTTGTTGATGTAAACAAGCTCAACTGTAAATTCTCAAATGTGACAGCTGCCATAAAACAGGGCAAGAATAGCCAAAATCGTGTCTATTTCCAAAACCAGCAATTTTTTTGTGTGTGATTAGTTTTGGGTTGTATTCTAGGTGTAGCAATACATGAGAAGGACCTTGTACTACCTATGTATGTATTATTTTCTCGTTAGATTTAGGTCACTTGTCACTCTTTAAGTGCTACAGTGTAAACGATGTCTTCTTCAAATTCCCTAGCGAGCACTAGAGGTTCCTGTTAAACCTGAAATCACTCTATTAAAATTGAATATCGAGAGCACGTCAACTGCTTTTGGTAAAGGAAAACTTCGAATCAAAACTTTGAGAAAATGCTCAAATTTTGACATTTTAAGAGTAAAAAAATAAAATAATAATGAGGCAATGATTGATTTTGTGAACTCCCACTCTTATTGATACAACCATTTTCTTTGTTGACTGTTTTGAAACTGTTGATTCTGTACAGTAGATAGGTAACAAGGTATACGTTCTATCGTCTTCCTAAATGGATTTGTGTAACCTCACTAGTTAAGACTCGATGCGCGCCTATAAATATCAATTGAATCGGATATAGTTTGGACGTCGTACTTGCAAGGAAGATGCAGTTCATGACTTTATAATCATGAATTAACCACAAAAATGATCGAATGACCCCAAGGGTTTCATTCAATTCATGCTTTACAGCTTGAAATAAGTTGGCCATTGCGAAGTGTGAGGCCCTTCTAATAACTTGATCTTCTTCTGAATATTGTGATAAACCTATTAGAAGTGGTAGGCCACAACGAAATACGAACAGGCACAAGAAAACTGTCTGGTAATTGGGATGTCAGGAAAAATAATTTCACCACCTTTATGGTGCAAATAGGGAAGTACCTGGGCAATGTTGATCCATGTAGGTATACGATGTTGCATCTTTATTTTCAATGTACTATTGGATTTAGCTGAACTATAGCTGTGTGGTTGATTTCCACTTGTCAATACTTTTTAGCATCCGCGGTTGAAGTGAAAATTGAGATGACATTTCAACGTCATTGTCTGGACAAGCCACAGACTTTTCTTGACTTCCTTTTTTACTCCATGTTTGTTAAAAAAGGATGGAAGTAAAGTCGATGGTTTTTTTATTAATAGAACAATGTATCAAGATTTCGAAATGGCATTTGAATATTACTTGAACGAGTGATGGATTTGGATAGTTCCCCTTCCTAAATCATGGAACTCCTACCCCTGAGCATATACCTGGAGGTTTTAAGCTTCAAGGATGTCCTCTCGGTGATGCAGGCTAACACTTCAACACATGGAAGGAGTAATTACATTATGTTTTAGGTGTTTTTACTCCATTCTTGATCAAACGGGGCTAGAAACGATATTTACTTGCTGTTCGATTTTCAAACTAGTATCGAGACGTCCAAGGAAAACATATTTTTTGGGCTTGATCTTTGAATGTACATTTAAACAACTCGAACATTGGGTGATTGGAATGTGTTAGCAGGGGGTCAAATAGCAAAACAAGACAATAGTAGGTGCTATAGAGCAAAAATGTATCCACAATCGATGATGCTGTACTCCCAAGGAAAATCTTTCAAGGTGTAGTCAAAAAGCCTTCTTCAGTCGTGACTTCACCGCTAATTTGTAGGTAGATTCTGAGCGCCTACTTTTGTTTGTAAATCCAGTCAGTGAGAAGGACAAGGCTAAAATCGTCAAAACTACATGCCAATGGGTAAGCTTCATTGTTATCACCAAAAAAGGGAAGTTCAACCCCTTATAGGTACATCAATAATTTTATGAGCTGATTAAACACCTGACTCTTCATTATTTCTCTCAACGTTACAAACAGTCCACCGCAAAATTACGTGAACTGTACAACGAATTTGTAGAGATGGGAACAATAGATGTTAAAGTCAATTGAAAAATGGTTGGTTCTGGTTCACCAGAAAGAACAAGGAAATCTACAATTTTGAATCCTATTTTTGGTGGACGTCACAGTCGTAGTGATCCATAGACAGTTTGATCCATAGAAGTTTTAAATAATAGAATGGAATTAGCATGGTTAGTACGTTTCCCTTGCAATATTATTTTCAGGGTCCTGGTCTTCCTTCTGCTGCACCGAAATTACGGGGTATTGTTCTTAGGGAAATTCCCCTTGTAGCTGTGTGATTAATGTAAATCTTGGTGTCTTTGAACTTCTTAGTAAAAGAGACAACCTAGAGAAATACTTTCACGACTCAAATTAAAGAACACTCTCAGTTCTTTCGTTAAAATAGAGGTTACTTGAATCAATAATGATTATCGACATGGTACCTAATAGGCGATACCGATTTTGACGTGGAATAACTATCGTCAGTCTAGCATACTGAAAAAAATTAGCTCAACCTAGGTGCTCAACACGAATTTCTGTTGTATTTCCACAGCATACTTGACGTTTCAATATCTTGTTTTTTTAATCATCTAATGACTTTCATCAACAAACCATTGAATTCCAATATTATTTAAACCTGCGAATATTTACGAATTTTTGTACTCCTTAAGTAGGTAGATGTTAGTTGTGTGATTTTAAAGAAAGTTCATGTTGCTTCCCATTGTAAATGTCTATTGTCTTCTCGTTTCCTTTGATCACAACCCAAACATCCTCTTTATCAGCCTTCACATTATTTAGAAAACTTTTTCTTCTTCAGTACTTCCCTCTAATATACCCTGCATAATTTTTGCCACACTTTCTTTGATTCTTGTAATTATTTACATCCTTAAGTTTGGTAAGGGACACCACTATTGAAGCTTCAACGATTTTAATTGTAATATCAAACTTTAAGCCCAATGGTAGCCATTGTTTCTGTATAAATCGTAGGTGGTACCTCTTGTACCCGCACTCTTAACTGTGAGTGTTCGTCATAATTTATTTACAGTTGAATTGTCCTCTGCAACATTTTGATCTTTATCATGAAGTGACAGAATCCCCTCAAATTTATGTGCTTGAGTACAATCAGGTCTAGACGTTGATTTCGTTGCACCAGTTTACATTTCGATGTTGTACGTTCATCCTATCCAAAATTCAGTGATATTACATTTCGTTAGACAGTATTCCAGAAAATTGTACGACTCATAATCAATGTAAATCGTCTTAGGATTTCGAGGCAGTCATCACCTAGTCATTCGCGGTTGTAATGTATACGTAGAGTATTTCAAAATATTATGTAATTTATTTTTAGTTTACTTATGCAAAATGTATGTTTAACAAGAATAAAGTATAGCATTTTTCATAGACAAGAATTGGTTAAGTATTATCCCACGTACTAGTGCCCCACTCCCTCATTCTACAGTTTCAGGAGCTCAACGGGGAGGTTAAGTAACGGATTAAGTGACCAAACTACGGATAGGTGCTGTTATGAATTTCTTAGACTCGTAAATGAAATTTTAGTTTTCCTAGTTGCTAGTGCCGAATTGAGGGAGTTATTATAAAAACATTTGTTCTTTATTTGAAAGAATCTAACGTACTCAGCAGGGAGGGAGGGAATTAGGGAAGTTTTTTTTAACCTTCATGCCAAAACGGATCTGACATACTTGGTTAAAGGGGTGGAAAGCTTTATGTCTAGACGTATCTGACATACTCGGTAGGGCCTGAAAAGTCTTTCCTCGAGACGGATCTGTCGTACTTGCCCAAGGGGTAGAAATTAAAAGAGTATTTTTATGGGTTTGAGCAAAACCGTAGCCAGGCTACACTAGAAGGCTTCGGGAGAACGATTAGCACCCTTAGCTTAGTGCTCAAGACTTAAATAGGGTTCCCCTCCTCATCACCCATCTGAAAAGGAGAGGACCTTTCCCGTTCAATGAACCTGAGCCCTGGGTTTTTGTGACTGTTGGTTGATTTTATTATGTGATACGTAACACACATGGTAATGATGAAAATCGTTACAGGTACAAATCTATGTTTTATTGATTTGTTTCCAAGATTTTTCAATGTGAAACATGTAACACTCTTAACCTAATAGTAAGAAACGTTTTGGAATGATGATGTAATTCGCAACGGAAGATTTCCAAGGTAATCACACACCAGCAATCGTTTGAAAGATCTTGGTTTATCAAACACCACAACACATCCCACATTGTCCCCGCACTCGCACTCCTTGGACTGTACTGTTTTCGTGCTTCGTTACTTATAATAACCTTTTTGCTTGAATTCAATCAACGTTGCTTAAGTTTGAACTGCACTACTGAGCAACATAGACCAGGAGCTGTTTCGTTTTGGTCAGTTAAGCTATTAGATGACCAGAAGGTTGGCACATGTGATAATGAAGAGCCCTCCTTGCGAGAGAGAAGAATACTAAGGTTTTCCGCATGTGCAATAACTCTGCTCCATCCATAGCATTAAGAAGTCCGGGGTTCTAGCCATCCATAGTGCGGCTCTCCAGATCAAATTTGGTATTGCTCCTGATCCCAAAGCCTACCCAAAAAACTGGCCTACCAATATTCCCCAAGCATCTTAGATTCAAATTACATCATAACAATCTTGCTGCAACTCCAAACTTTCACCACACATTGTTGGATACTATAATCTTTTAAATTATAATATTGACAAATGACTGTTGCAAATGTAATATTTAAATTTCACTTACTGTGCAAACTTGTAAAGGTCTTAAACGATACTCTTTCCAGGTTGCAGATTCCGTCAAAACTTCCTGAAGTATTCGTATCATAGTAGATCCTTTTTACTTAGATAATCTTTACTTCTTAATCGAAAAAAGAGAGTACATTGCGGTTTATGAATGTCTACAATTTCCCATTCAATTCAGCAATTTTCAGGTCTCGGGGAGTAGGCGCTTCAAAATGGACAATTCCATAATCCAGAAATTCAGACAGGCACAATGTCGGTTGTTTTATTTCCGGGAACTAACTTCTACGGATTAGCAACAATCAAAACGATCTAAATGTTGTCTAGTGCAATTACAACTATGTTGGTATTACCAAGGGAAATATGTTACTCGCAATAAGCAAGCGATTTAGGAATGAACGGTAGATCTCAAGCAAATAGTATTTTCGTTCCAAATTAATATTAAAGGTTCTGCGGAAGTTTTAAAGGCACGTCTGATTTTCAAAACGAAAAATCTTAGCTCCTGGATTGAATGCAATGTCGTACAGCAAGGAACCGGGCACGAAGGGCCAAAAATTCCCTCGGAAGAACGTGGACAAGCGACCACGAACGTCCAACTATGAGTCAGACAGCAGTTCAACGGAAGTCGAACAGGAAGCCAATAACGAGGAAATCCTCGGCCCACTCGTTAAGGAGTTCAAGACAATAATGATCGAAGGACGTGGTTAGTAAAAAGTTCCATTCATGCAGCATGATCGTATGAGCGAATTTTCCAAAATTATCGTGTTACATTCAGAAGAAGAAGAAATATGATTTATTCAAAGATAAAATAACATTCATATTAAACCAATACGATTTGGCGAATATCGCCATGAATCCGGGTCTGCCGGCATGATTAGATGAAATCAAACTTATCATATACAGATTGGTTTTTAGATTTTCATAAATATTATAATTATTATTGAAATATTTTTTCCTTTTTTTAGCTAACAGTTTGTAAAGCCGATGGCTAGGGACAATTGTAGGTAGTTTATTTATAATTAAAAATTCAGAGACCAAATAATTTCTGTGTTCCAGTTATCAGTCTGATACTCTGAAGGGCTTGTCATTTTTAAGCGTTTCAATTAGTTTCTCCGTCGATTTTCAAATAATTTGTGGTCCCTTCGATACGACACATTGTGCCAAACCATGTGCCATAAAACTATTTAGGTATCTAATTATATTCGCCATTACATACACACACTATTGCGATGCATATTCATGTATACAGCCCAAAAAATAATAAAAATACCATTGTTTATGACAGCAACTAGTTGCTCTTCATTTTCCGTTTGCTCATTGCAGTAGACATTTTTGGACCTTCTAGAAAGATGTTGCTTAGGCATGAGGAACAATAAAAATGGACAAAGCCTGCTTAATATATCGTAGTCAATGTTGAGGAGCAGAACGCTTTTTTCAGGTAGTGAACCGCTGAGTGCTTACATCATACCAAACTACGATCCTCACATGAGTGAATTTCTCCCAGCACCAGAGCAACGGCTGACGTTTTTAACAGGATTCACAGGGACTGCGGGGACGGCTATCATCCTTCGGGATGCTGCAGCTTTCTGGACGGATGGACGATTCCACATGCAGGCATGGCCGTATATTTTAAAGTTTACAATTCGTCAAAAAAAAAAAAAAAAAAAAAAAAACTAAGTATCAGTTTTAAGATGACGTGTTATCGATATACAATTAGTATTTGTTACGTCAGTCAGCCAATGGCATCAAACTATGAAGGGTTCTGAACGCAGTAAGAAAACAATTTTCATATTTAACAGAGGAAAAAACCATGTATGAGATTAGAATTATTAAAATAATTCACATATGTGTCAGGAAACAAGATTAATAAATGACATAGCAGAAGGTGGTGGGGGTGATAGTGGCACGTTGGTAAACTTAATTAATTGTACAGCGAAAATTCTAATAAGATCACTCAAGGAAAAAATAAATTATCTCCAACGAATGCTTCCTTCATGGAATTTCAAATAAGCATTAGATCACTAGGCATCTGATTTGTGAGGACTAACCTAACAGAAAGGGAACATTCCAGTTACAATACTGTGGAGGAGCTAGATGAAAGTAAGCAAATATGATTAAAAGTACCTTTTCAGGTTGAAACTTCAAGATTAAATTAAAACAAAAAGTAAAATGTTGACGGTATAATTATTAGTTACAAAAAGTTCTTCCCTAAGCAATACATGGTAGATGAGGAGCTAGGTTAGGTTAGGTTACAGTAGTCTGCATGGGTTTCAATGTAGTATCACAGATAGGTTTTTAAGGTCTATATAAAATCCGAGTAACAATATACTATATAAATGAGAGTCTATTTTTAAAAAATTTACTTTAATTCTGAAAAAAAAAAAAAAAAAAAAATTATCAACATATTTTAACATGATCTCCTGATTTGGGAACACATTTTTCCCAGCAAGTAGGTAATTTTCTAAAGCCCTCCGTGTTGAAAAAGTCAGGTTGTGTCTGTAGCCAATTGCACACACAGGCTTAAACCTTGCATCATTGCTGTGGAACTTATGCCCTCCTAAAGCTTCCTTAAGCAGACCAAACACATAGAATTCGCAGGGAGACAGATCTGGGCCGTATGGTGGGTGTTCCATTGTCTCTCATAGTTGCACCAATTTTTCTTGAGTCAGGGTCAATGTATGGGGGCAAGCATTGTCATAGAGAAGAATCCCTTCTCTCATTGATAGGTTTCGTCTTTAGTGGCAATTTGCAATTCTGACTCCACTCAAAATGTCACAGTAATGAGCATCATTTATTGTTTTGTAAGAAATCAAGATACAGCAACACTGTTAATGTTCTCCGCAGTAATTCTGGTGCAGAGTCTGCAGTCACGGTTCTCATTTTCAACACATTCACAACCCCCCACAGGCTGTTTGTGCCACACAAGCATTCTAGCTCTCAATCATGTCTCCTTCCACAACTGTGCAGTTAATCTCCTCAAGATTTCGGCAGGTTTAACTCCATCTGTTGCTGGAAACTTGATCAAAACACGTTGCACAATTGAAGAGCACGTTGCACATGTGCGTCTTAGTCACATGGATACTGAGAGGATAGAGGCTAGCTCACCTGCTCCCTCCATTCCTAACAAACCAACCCAACACCCCACAATGCAGGAACGTTCTTCCATCAGTACTGAGCTTGCAAGTCCAAAAGTCTCGTTTATATTTGAATCACCCTCATATATATTTTTTGCAAGTATATGTGGGTGTGCATTTTGCAAAAATACCAACGTTTTTCCTTTTTTTTCATACAGGCTACTCAAGAACTGGAAGAAGGGTGGATCATTTATAGAGTTGGAGATCCAGATGCCATGTCAGAGGTCAGTACTGATTAAACGATATCTACTGAACTATCATTAAGAATTGATCATTCGACCAAACCACCAATAATATCGTTCAATCCAGGCGGATTTCCTCAAAAACAACCTCAACCCAGGTGAGAGCGTTGGAGCAGATGCAAAACGGATGCCCTATCCGATATGGCTTTCTATGAAGAAAGAATTGAAACAACACGATATCAAGCTAGTTCATTCATCGACAAATCTCGTGGACGCTTTATGGGGAGAAGCGAAACCTAAGATAGCTGTAAACCCTATTCAGCCGCTTACTCAAGAATATGCCGGAAGGTAGGTAGGTTGGTAGTATTGTAAATAGATTCAATGAATCGGGCCAGCAGTAATTTTTCTTCGTGTCAATTTATTGGTTTTTGAGTACTTCCGCCCTGCAGGAAGAGAAACAGCTAAGCAACAAAAAAGTTTCGCCTAATTTCTAGGCATCATCAGGTAAAGACTTGGAAGAATCAAAATATAGTAGTACAGTAATCCTATTGTAGATGTCATTATATAAAATGAAATGAAAAACTCAAGTTTTCACTCAGTTTTCCTCAAATATCGTCGACATCTTGCATTTGCTGAGACTTAACGACTTGCTGTCCCACGATGGCATTTTAAACTGGATGTTGTACAGGGGAAAAAACCCGATTGCGACAATACTCATTTCCAAGTATCCAAAAACTATTTTCGAGACGAAATATCATTTTGATTGAAAAACCATCACTGAAAAGTGGATATTTTTCTCTTTCCGAAACATTAGCAGTTGTATTTTTCGGAGGTGAAATAAAGGGGCCAGACAATGAACCTACTTCTTTTGCAAACTTTGACTGCCTGGGGATCGGCGAGAATGCGGGGAATCGAGCCTGCCTCCCCCAAGTATACAATAAACTCAAAAGTGGTAGATTTTTATTTTTCGATTTTAACTTTTAATATATTAGCTTGGTATGTTATTGAATCGGACAAGTATAATTAATCTAATTTTTAAAATTCAAATCAGATGACTACATTAGAGAAGACAAGTTTTAGCAACATTTATTTCAATAAAGAGTGGCTTAAAATGATCTAATTCTAAATACCACTTGGGATTTGAGGGTCAACATACATACATGTTAACCAATATTCCTAAAGTCATCATGTGAACTCTGTCAATCTTCAATTTCAATAGGACTATCGCCAGCAAACTTGAAGAGATCAGGAATAAAATGGAAGAGAAATCGGTTGACATTCTTATCTTGAATCAGCTGGATGACATCGCTTGGCTGCTGAATCTTAGAGGAACAGACATTCCCTACTGTCCCGTGTTCCTTGCATTCATGGTCATATCGATGAAAACAATAGATGTATTCACAGACAAAAGGAGAATACAGTACAAAGCGGGACTGCAGTTAATTCAAGAAAATCTGGACATAAGGTTTCTGGCGTATGAACGGATATACGAGTTCATCAAATATTTGAGAGACTACCCATTAATCTCTAAGGTATGGCTTGGTCCAACGATAAGTTACTACATCTACAACATGATTCCAGAAAGTAAGAAGTATTTAGAGCAAAATCCGGTTGAGGTCATGAAATGCATCAAGAATCAAAAAGAGGTTAAAGGGATGGAGCAAGCTCACATCAAAGACGGTGTCGCCTTGGTACAATTTCTATTTTGGTTGGAAGATGAGAATTTGCGACGTAAGTTGGTATGCTCTGTAGGGCTACATTTAATCTTCTTAATGATTTCACAATAAATTCTCATCTACTCGAAGATTGATTTAAGGGAAGGATAGTGTATTTAATACATCTAGGAGGTTATAGCCAATCACCAGATCATGCATCAATAGAGGTATTTGGTCTCGATACATTTTGAGGTTCCTCAAACTAGGTTAGGTAGATACTTAATACCAGAGATACTCCTAGAAGATTCTACCAATAACATAGTCGAGATGAATATGATATTATTATCAACTCATCAACTAATCTATCCACTATAGCGAGAAAAAAATAGCTCGAAATCATGTGTTACTAGAGGAAATTCAATACCTTTTACAACATTAATTTTTTATCAACCTGCGCAAACTGGAAACGTATTAGTGCGAGTTTTTACCTACTGAACCCTACCGAGAAATCGAAGAGGCGTTCTTTTATTGAATTTTCATGAAAATCCAAATTTGGATCACAAAAAATGGAGCATTTCCCATGTAAATCTCAGGAGCACCTCATTCAATCTGAAAACTAATATCCTCACGTGATGCAGCATTTTCCATGTAAATCTCAGGAGCACCTCATTAAATCTGAAAACGAATATCCTCACGTGATGCAGTGTGACTCACACTTGGGGCCCACAGTGATTTTCGATTTAGCTAGCTTTCATTACGACACAAGTTTGCCCGCTTGTTTAATGAACTGTGCGCCATGAAACAGTCGTTTGAGGGGTTCAAATTTGCATGAAAATTTTCGTTGAATCTTCAATAAAAATGTTGAGTTGGGAAAAAACGAAATCGGTGAGGGATTCGCGCCCATGATAGTTGAACTGTAAACCAAAAATTAAGGAGGTTCCGCTGGACATTTTTCTTTTACATGCATTTTCACGGAATGAATTGGGGTGGGGAGATCATAAACTGCGTTAATCTGTATAATAGATGTGTTACCAAGTGTTCATATCCTAATACAGGTGGTGTGACAGAGTTAGAAGCAGCCGAGAAGTTAGATAGTTTTCGTGAAATGGAATATGGATACATGGGGAGGAGTTTTCCAACGGTATCCGCATCAGGACCACATTCGGCTATCCTGAACTACGTCCCGACCCCTGAGAGCAGTCATGTGATTGCCAAGGAAGAAATGTACCTCATGGATTCAGGAGCTCAATATATAGACGGCACCACTGATATTTCCAGGACAGTTAGTATGATTACAAGAATTTCTAAACGTTTAGTTAATAACAAGAAATACGTTATAAAGTAAGGACTGCAATCAAGTAGGTATTGGAAAACACAAATAAAAATCAATTTTATAATTGGAATTCAGATACAAAAAGCACAGAAATAATTACATATGGACTGGCTGATCATGTTCATTTCTTTTCTCTCATAAGTTTCATTCTTCCGAACTTTCTCCAGGATAGGGTAGTTATTGAAGAAAACTTCGGCGCTATTGGCATAATAATTCAATAGTTTATATGAACCGCTTTACAAAGAAAGGGCATCAGCAGTGGGGGTCATAAAACTAGGTAAAGAACCTCAAAAAATATACTTACACGTTTTGTCTAAATTGACAATATTGATGACTGGGGGGGGGGGTGCGTCATGGACATTTTGGAGAGGGGGTGCGGGGCTAATTTGGGGTGGGGGTCATAAAGCTAGGGGGGGGGGGGTGCGTCATGAACATTTTGGAGGGGGGTGCGACATGAAGCTTGGGGGGGCACCCCTGAAGAAGGCCACCATAGCTTGAGATCTTGTACGCCATGGGTTTCAACTTCTTTCACAGTGAATTTGCGAATGTTATCCCCGCTGTGAATGATTTTCTTAATGATCTGTTTGAGGGCGTAAAGCGGATTCAAATACGCCAGTGATCGTGAAACCATTCCAGAGAAAAACACGTCAAGGGAAACGTGACAATATTATCGGGCATGGCTCTGATAGTAGTGCCTGATAATAGTGTGAACCACAGTTCCCGAGAGCGAAGTGGAGGGGGATAGGCGTCGGCTCACGCGGGGATCATGTGCAAATTTGCAATTTAAGGGCTTCTGTTCGGACTCATGCCTTTCTTTTACAAAACGCAGTATAGCGAGGCTCTAAAACTACACGAAGGAAGAGTCGGACTAATGCCGTTTCATTTTGAATCAATGCAACGTACGTCCCAGACCTAAAATAAGAAAAAAAAAAATGTTCCCGTTTTTGTGACCGATGCCTTTTGTGAAGCGATTCATATGATAGAACGGGTGTAGATAGGCATTCATTTGTACAATTGTTCTGTTTCACAGTCCCTAGTTATATTTTTGGTAATGATTTTTGTTTTTAATTTTATATTTTTAGTTATTCTTTTCGGAACCGACAGACTTCATGATTGATTGTTACACACGAGTATTTAAAGGAGTTGCAGCAGTGAGCTCGCAGATTTTCCCCAAAGGAATACCCGGAAGAGCCTTGGATACTCTAGCTAGAAAGGCTCTTTGGGATGTAGGCCTCAACTATCGACACGGCTCAGGACATGGAATCGGTAATGCATCTAAGATCTTACGAATAACAACAGATCATCATAACATATTACGTTCTAACTTGTTGTTACTTCTTCTACAAGGGTGTCGTAACTTGTGGAAGACGTAATTATAAACATACAATATACTAAGAGCTATTTGCAGGGAGTGTGTACGTGTCGTTCTGGTTGCAATACAGGAAATCGTTATTATTGGTAACGTCGGCGGTAAGGACGCATGAAAATGGTTATTGAGAAAAAAAATAGTAAAACAACTTTTCTATTATCCTGTTTGGGAAATGAATTTTACTAGTATTTTCATATGTAAAATGTACTTTCGTACGTAGGTCATCCATATTAGCCTAGCAAATCACCTTCCCTTTGATGGTTCCACATCTTATAACCCAACGATTGAGTAATCTCAAGGTGTTTTTAACTGAGTCCACAGCCAAAGCTATGAGCTATGGAGGTAGAAGTATTGAGTTATTTTCATGCTGATCTTGCAAACATGAGCCCAACAAGTTTTCAAGTACCTTGCAACAACGACTAAGGGAAGCTGTTTGTTTGTAGGTTGTTTCCTCTACGCCCACGAATCTCCAGTAGGAATTTCATGGAAGCCATTTCCAGAAGAAATGGGACTCGTACCCAACATGTTCATTACTATAGAGCCAGGATTTTACTCCGAAGAAGAATTCGGTATACGGATCGAAAACGTTTTAAAAACCGTTGACGCGGACCCTAAATACAATCTAAACGAGAATTTCATCACTTTTGAAACAGTAACGATGTGCCCGATTCAAACCAAATTACTCGATCCCACAATATTGACGGAACAAGAGCTGAAATTCTTAAACCGTTATCACGCTAAAGTCAAAGAAACTCTCACGCCAGCATTGCTTGAAAGACACCTGACAGTAGAGCTCGACTGGTTGAACACCAATTGCAAGCCGTTCCCAGATACAGAAAGATTAGAGGCAGAAAAAACTCCCGAAGAAGAAACTGCATGATGACCTAACTAGATGGATTTTTAACGATGATCCTCTTCGGACTAGATTTCAAATGGGTAAATAGAACTCTTCAGGCGCCCAGCTTCCGTAACAATAAACCTTTGTTTTAATCAAAACAGTATTTTGCATGTTTCTAAAAATCAATAAAGGTCTTTCTCTGCTCTTGAACAAGTTCTTCCTCTTTTTCGATCTTATAGATCTTGGAAAAAATCCAACAAGAAGCTCTCTCGATGGCAGTTCAACACAGGGCTTGCTTGTAGATAGTAAAATTTTTAGATTAGAACATGAACTTTCTTCGCAAGTTGAATTTGTTCATCGTTTCCTCCAACTCCGGAAAATGACAACCACCTCACTTACTGGCGAATTATATTTTAAAAGAAGATGTTGCTATTGCTCCGAAAATTTCAAAATTGAAAAATAATAGGGTGTTCAACGATCCCCCCCCCCCCCCCCCTTATCATTATTTAAACAAAAAACTTTCAAATTTTCTCAAATATGTGCACGTTGCATCACACCAACTTTGTTATTTCATATAGGAACCCTATTTTTTTAGTAAACTCGGATTCTACTTTTGATTTTATGAAAATTTAACCTCTCGAACGATTACTTTGATCGCTCAATAGCATTTGACTATTCGTTTTTTCGATTAACTAAATCAGAGCGCTTTTACACTCGAATCGACGTTGAAAAACAATGGAAATCGATGTCTCACACTTTAGGCTTGCGCTATTTTGACGACTTGTCAACTTTGCGCGCTTGCTGAACGGGTTGCGCGTCTGAAAAAATCAAATGAGGGTGCAAATTTTCATTAAAACGTGCATAGAATGCAATAGAGAATGCTTAGAATGAAATGTCCAATCATATGGGCGTTCCATCCATTTGGAAAACAAAGTTGGTGTGCGTTGCACGCTTGCAATGTGCACGAGCTTCCTTGTTTGTCACTGATCCTTGAAGAACAAAATTTGCGTCCATAAATAACGTGTTAGATTTAGAGAGGGGGATATCGTTTGACAACTCATATATTGTGTGTGCCGTACGGTAATCGAGCGGATTGTTATTAAAAACTTAGTCCTTTTGCCAAAAAAAAAAAAAAAAAAAAAAAAAAAAAAAAAAAAAAAAAAAAAAAAAAACAAAAAAAAAACAAGCATTTAAGAGAAAGAACGTGTCTGTTGGGCAGTAGGTACTGTTTGAGAACATGAAATTGCTCCAATTTCAAAAAATAAAAATTACTAAACATGACAAAAAATAGCTAAAAATAGGCGAATTCGGGTTTTTAAAGCAGAATACTACTCGGAAAAAGTAGATTGAACGTGAACCAGGGCATTTAAAAATGTATATACAAACTGTTCTTATTCAAGTTGCGTCATTAAAATAAGTTAAAAATCGACACAAACGCTGGGAAAATTGCAAAGATCCAAACGTTTGTTTTTGCACCGAAGTAGGTACTTTTTTGAAAAAGTTAATTTGCTATTAAATTTATATTCAACATCATCTTTGTCCCCAAAGTGCTCAAGTGTCATCACAATTCAACATCATTTTTCTCTTAATTAATCAATTTAGGAACTTTTCAAATTTGATATTCCAAGCCTATGCTTTCTCAAAATCAAAACTACAAAAACAATAACTGAAAACTTATTGAAGCTAGTTGTTGGCAGCCCAAGCTGACTCAACTTTCTTTGACGCAACTGGGATAGGGTGAATGCAACTTTGGACTCTCAACTCGAATTCCAAAATGAAAAACACTAAATTCCTTAATTATCCGATCAGGCAGCCAACACAAAACATCTAAATACATTTATGTGCCTTTTAATGGCTCATTGGCTAGAAATTTTAAACTATATAGGGGGGCAGATTCAGGAAATGACAAGGGTTTTAAATACTTTCAAATCGTGTAATAACCCATAATGAGAAGACTTTTATTTCTCAAAACTGGGACGATTTGACAAAATACTCATTAATAAAAACATATTTTTGTTGAAGTGTTATAGATAGATTTCTTTGAACACACAACTCAAAGAGCAACTACCGATTATAAATTCTTCAAATTTAGCAGGTAATGGAAGAGTGAAATATGAACAATCATATACATAGGCAATCTGATAATCTGTTTGGTATGCATGTTTTGCTGAGAACTCTTGGACTCTTGGTCCAAGTCCGGATAAATACTTCATACAGTGGTTCCACAACCTTTCAATGCATATTGTATCGAACATTCCTTATCAGATGGTATTTAATACACAATTTTTGCACCTCACTTTCTACGTGATACAACAGTCCACGATTCACCTTCAAGGCCCTGGTTCATCGGTTCGTAAGCGTCCATATCTGTGGGAGGAGGGGGAGGATCTCTCCGTTTCCTGGGCCGCTGAGGATCAGGCTCCATCGGCCCAAGGCCTGGACGTCCTTCGAGGATAGAAGTTGGGAATTTCATCTGTCGGAGTTGCTCATTCACTTCCTCCTTTCGCCCTTCATGCCAGCCTAGAAGATTTCATTTCATGACAATGCGGTTGATACCACTGTTACTAAAATAATATTCCAAAGTAAAGTAATATTTATAAAATAAACTAGCAATGCCCACTTATCCAAAACATAAACGTAGTATACTGTCAATAGTATACGGACAGAAGTAGAAATTCCCCTTGTTCCATTCGGATCTTTCAGAAGCATTAAATACTAGTTTGTAGCCAGTATCAACAAGTTTTAATCTTCAACGGAAAATAAGAGGCGGTTAGAGAATAATCAACGTTCAAATTGTAGGCGCTTGAACCGAAAATTTAAATGGCAGAACAGGGGAACCACCACGTACGGTAGTGCCGAACCTAGGGATTTTGGGCGTCCAAGGTTGGACACATTTCGTGGATTTGAACACGTTTCCCAACCATTATCTTCCAACTACTAGTGTACTATTAGCAGTTCTGTGCTTTTCAAGCTGTTCTGTTCAGTCGAGAAAAGAAAAAACAGCCACTTTGAACGTTTGCTATGGTAATCTACAGACTATTCGTAGGTTAGTTTAGGGGTTTTAGGGGTCCATAGACAGGGTTGCCAATGTAGCTCAAGACTTCATAAGCCGCAGGCGCCAATTCAAATATCGTGAAACGCCTGTCGGGTAAAGAGGGACTTTTAACATGAAACAATGACGTCAACAGTCTTATTGAGTTTGCAATAAGAACAGTCACTTATATACCTACCACACTGTGGCCATACTTCTAGAAATATCATACTCTACATCACCAAAACAGGCTTTNTTCCAAATTTCAACAACTTGAGTTGAACAAGAACTAGATTAGCAAACTCTTTAAGCTGATTAGTGATTTCCCCAGTTTCCATTATACCCAACCACATGCTTGTGGTGAAATCTCTTTCAAAAATATGAAATACTAGTTTGTGTCAAGTTTAAACGAGTTTTAATCATCAATCGAAAACAAGAGGGAGCTAGAGAATAATCAACGTTCGAATTTTAGGCTCTTGAACCTAAAATTAAAATGATAGTAAGGGGATAGCGGTACTTATCCCTTAGACGTACGCAAGGGCGATAGCCGCTCACTGCCCAGACCCCCCCATATCCCTTAGACGTACGCAACTTCCCGCACGATCTCGTGTTGTGGTCACAGTTCTAGTGGCATGACCTGTTGATGATCTGGTGTTGTTGTCAATCGAGTTTTCCTGTTCGGTAGAGTTCTTCAGTATTAGCGTGACTTCTGTTCGCATCGCTATGGACATTTAGAGTTTACCGGCCAATGAGAGTGAGGCGATGGATTTTTTTCGTGCACGTGGAGTTTTGCCGCCCACCAAAATATGAGCTAATGCGGGCCGTGTCCTTCCGCAGCAGTGGGTTTCCGGAGGTGTCTGTAGAGAGACCAAGCAGTGTTTCATGGAGCGTGTGCCTGATAGAACAGCCGTGACGTTAATACGACCATATACGACTGCTGCTCAATGGAAAATCTGGAAGCATCAAGATACACCCACCTCACAGTCAACCATACTTACAATTTCGTTGACCCATCCACTGGCGCGCTCACCAAAAATATAGAAAGGCTCTGGGGTTCAGCAAAATGGCGTAACAAGCAGCAGCGAGGGGCAGCACGCCAACACCTAGACTCGTATTTTGCAGAATTTATGTGGAGGAAAATGCGACGGGAGGAAGATATCTTCGATGACATTTTAAGCGTAATGGACAAACTGTAACCCCCTGCATGATGACAATCCGACATTACCTATGTCCTGAGAGTAACTATATGTATGTATATTATAGTTCAACCATCAAAATCAATCAATTATTATTTTTCCTGAAAACTGAGAAGAGTTATTAACGTACGTCTAAGGGATACGTACCGGGGTTGCCCCCACGTAAGTAGTGTCAAACCTAGGGATTTTGGCGTCCATGGTTGGACACATTTCGTGAATTTGTGCACATTCCCCAACATCATCTTCCAATAATGAGTGTCCTATTGGCAGTTCTGTGTTTTTCGAGCTGTTCAGTCGAGACAGGAAAAGCAGTCACTTCGAACGTTTTGCTCTGGAAATCTACGGACTATTCGTAGGGTACTATAGGGTTTTTAGAGGTCCATAGACAGGGTTGCCACTGTGCCTCAAGACTTCATAAGCTGCGAGCGCCAATTCAAATATCGTTAAGCTCCTGTCGGATAAAGAGGGACTTTTAACACGAAACGATGATTTCAACAGTCTTAGTGAGTCTCTGGCTTGCAATAAAAAAAATCGCTTATATACCCCACCCCGTAATGCCAGAAATATCATACTCTGCCGCACCAAACGAGGCTTCGTTCCAAATTTCAGCAATTCGAGTTGAATAAAAACAAGATTAGCAGAGCTCATTATCTAGAGCGATTTGTTCCAGCATCAATGGTACACAACGTTCTACACATGTTCTACCATCTTCTATATTGTGTTCTCAATCAATATTTTCAGTGTTGCTAAGAAATAGTACCCGAATTCATCTAACAAACCCATAGAGGTCTTATCTTGAGTCCAAAACGATCAAAATCATGTTTAAACCATTTGAATTTTGTATTAAATAAATTTGAATGTTCATGCAATAACTAAACAAAGTTATACATTACATTAATGACTAGTGACAGCCCAATGACTACCACCATTCTAAAGTGGCATACTTCTAAAACTTGCTTAACTATATCAAAACAGACTGCAGGAGCACCAAGGGCAAACTTCCTCAATTTTTACGTCAATTGTGAATGAGCTTCAGAGCATTGGATGGAGATGCATATCACCATAAATTTGCTAAAACTTCATTGATAAAGGGAAGAAAATACAAAGGAAGATGAAAGTACAATTTCTTCCTCAAGTATTTGGTGCACTACGGCAGAAATCAATCTTACCTTTATGTAGTTCAAATAAAACTGTTGCCACCTCAGGAGCAGAATTGTCTTGGAGTTCAGTGTCAAAATCTGTATCCAATGTGTCTTCAAGTGTGTCGACCAAATCGTAGAATTCTCCTTTAGACAGAACGCTGTGAGTGTTATCAATCAAGTTTCGAAGTTTCTGGGACACTGTATTCGGGTCTCCGCCCATTCCGTGTTCTATGCACAACTTCAGACTCGTCCAGTTATTAAATACCACTTCAATCACTCGCAAAAACTCGCACATGATGAATTCGATTTCGATGGTTAAGCGAAAAATGTTCAGCTGAAAAGGACCTAGTTCATTCGCAATAGAATTATTACCACGATTTTACCCGTAATAATGCTAACATGACATCCTAGATAACTGCTATCAAATGTCAAACTTTAAAATTGGTTTCATGATGCTGATGAGGAATAAATAATAAAGAAGGTTGCAAAAAAGTGGAAATTACAGTAGGTATGAACGTGAAAGGAAAATTTGCGAAAAACAATCCGCATGGCAGAAATTTGATAAAAAACCAAAATATCTGATAAGCTCACATGGATGCTATAGAATCCATTATGAGAGCTCCACTGTGTGCACGTTAAAATGAGTGAGTGAAACGGGCGTTCATGTTTGGAAATCAGAATGCGCAGCGTAGCGGCTCAACGTAAAACCTCAGAGGCTGGCTCGTCAATAAAGGCCAACAGGTTGGCAAGTTATTACAAATTGAGTTTTTGGGGGTTATCTACTTGTGCTGATCACCCAAGCACCCTTCTTATTTAGTAATTCGTGTCAAGCTTTAAACTCGGAACCACAAATATTTTCTCTTATCTCTTTATTGAAGCGGTTTTTATAGTTCAAAATATGGAGAAGAGAGGGGATGTGAAATTTTGCTACATCAATAGCTCTTTGGATTTATACCCTCTATTTCGCAGCACCTAATCTTCGTAATAACTTATTCCCCACTCCTCTAGAATGACTGTCTATACCTACCTGTACATAGATATGGCTTGACCAGCATCACAAAATTTGGTAGAAAGGTTTGCAGTGAGCCCTATCCCCTAAGAATCTAATGCCGTTTGTTTTTGAAATGAAATATATTTAGCAACTACTGCAGGGGCAGTTGCTGACAGAAGCCAAGGGGCATCTGCACTCCTCTGCCCAAAATGAAAAAAGATACCTGATATTAATAATACTAACAGTATAATATTATAATACTGTTTTCCAACTTTTCCCCATGAATCTGTGAAGAGCACAAGAGTTTCAAGTTTGTTCACCAAACAGAGCCTTAGAAAGGATGAGATAATGGTGGAGTTGTGAGTTTGGTGAGGGGGGTTAGGGGTTTGCTGTCTGGGAGCTCCAAGTGGAAGGGGAATGCAACGTTGATTGGATCCTGCTCCAAAAAATGAGCCCGAAATAAAGTGCAAAAAATTTCAGAGAGCTTATACGATACCACAAATAGTTGTTTGCTTGCCCACTAGAGTGAGCTAGAATCACCATAACACGCTCTTATCCTATTGTCAGTTGATTGTCTCAACCCTTGTGACTGAACTGTGTTACCTGAAAATACGCGATGAAAACAGTAAGTGCTATAACGCGTGGGTTCGCTAAATTGATGGTGGAGCTAAGAGCGATTATTTGTGATGCAAAGCGCCCAATACCACTATTCACAGCACTGCAACAAACCTCGAAGGCAAGCAGAAATCGTTCCACAGTTTGCAAGTTCAACCCTCATTACTATGAAAAAGCTGATTGCCTTTGCGGATGTGAGGCAAGTAATAAACCTTTTTGCTTCCCTTGTCTTCTTTGCTGCAATAATAGGAATGAAGCTTGGGTTAAAAATGGAATTGGGCTTTCACCGGTAGGTATCTCTTTTTTTAGGAGTAAATACGTATTTTTGTGTAGAAACCGTCAAGTGGCCTTGTTAGCCAGGCAGCTCTAAAAGTCTACGTTTGGTGCAGAAAGCAGCCAAGCGACGACACTTGACTGCTTTCTGTTCCAATCTGCCGGGACGCTTTCCTCTGCTATACCCGTTCAGTTGGCAGATTGTTTACAACGACGCCCACGTGTAGCTAGTAGTCATCATTCGTTTGTTGTTGGAATTAGTTTGATTATTATTAAAAAAATGGATTATTTAGTGTTATTTAATTAATTAGAGTTTGACTGTGAGAATGTCGGCTCCCAAGTGAAGACGTCGCGATTTGGTAAGATTTTCAATTAATCTACGTGGCAGGGGTCGTTTTGAAAGCATCATTCACAATTTTCCAGTTCGTGGATATTCCTTCTCATCTTGCGATAGGGATTTTGGTGTAATTAAACGTTTTGTGAAACAAGTTGGTCGTATCTACACTCCAGACCAATATATTGAGTTAATATTGAAGGCTAGCAAAACTGGTCGTTTTACCGTTCAAAAAGTGACGCCAGAACTCATCCTCCGCTTCAAAAAATGGTGTCCAAAATTCTACAAGAAACTTACTACATCTGATGGAACCTCTGGGAAAAATTTACAAAAAGAAGATAAAGTGACATTCAACGTATCGACCTCCAAACAGTTCTGCTACAAAAAAGACACTTCCGGAAAAGTTATAGCGAAACAATTTATTGATGGATTCATCCAATCAACATTTTCACTCCTGAAAGTGAATCAGGCTCCTTCACTACCAACTGAGATAGCATACCCTGCTCGCAAAGTAAGCGAATCACTAATAATACCACCCCTGTCTGAGGAGGCGTCATAAAACCGACAGGTTCCTCATAAACGTAACAATCCGAGTCAGGAAACTTATTGCATTCCGAACCCGCAGTTAAGATCTAATCGAATTTATTCGCAACTAATAACCAATCATGATCGATAAAATGGATAGTGCTGTTCCAATTCACGATTGAAATCCGGGGTGTCTTCATCATTGAAATGATCACTGAAATGCCCTGAAAAGTAATACTGTCATCTATCATAAGATACATTTATAATATCATCACTTAAGCACCAGCTTATCCATTGAATTAACAGTACTTCGTCCGGTATACTGTGCCAAGTATTCATAGGTCTACACTTAATAGTATAGAATTTTTTCCAGGTAGGTATTTTCAAAAAGAAGAACGATTTCATGTCCTAAAAAAAATATTTTTGTCCATTTTCTCAAAAGATTTATTGACTTTATTTTATAATTCAATTATGAACGTTTGTAATCGACCAAGAAAAAAGGAATTAATTAATTTTAAACCCCCCCTCCCTCAAAAATGGTTGTTTTAGGTTTCAAAATTCGTAGATTTCAAAAATTGAACTTGAAAAAAAAAATCCATTCATGTACTGAGAGCTATTTGAAGCTTTTCTCCGAAACTACTAGACCAAATTTCACGAAATTTTTATTTATTACCCCTATAGAACTCCGCAAAGGCTACAAAACGCATAATGGAATTGACCGTTGAATCCAGATTGAAAAAAGTTCAAGTTCATGTGCCACACCACATTTTGGAAAAATTTTTTATGGGATTCAAAGGACAAAGTACGATGTGTTTACATTGCCATAACAAGTACTTTAAGATAGGTTTCATGAAGTTCGCCGAAAAGTTCGCACATTCGAGGTTTTTGGGCATCCCAACCAGTACTGTTGTAAATTATTGTTTTTGTCAGACAACTTCAAAGTGGAGTGAACAGTTCGCGGCGCCGGTTTGAAAGACAGCCCCGAGATGACAAAACACGAAAAGACCCATCTAACCTCATAACGAGGAAAAATCCCCACTGGAAACAGGCTCAAGGAGATAAGACAAACTCGAAAGAATGGAGGAGCGCTTTGAGAGTCACAGGTAATGAGATATTATATCCTCCAGACTCCACACGCTCTGTCCTCGTTTTGGGTCTTAGGGCGTTATATTTCATGAGTTTCGCTCCCGCTCGGGCCTGAGGCGGAGAGATCTTTTCTATACGAGCTCGTTCACCTCAGTTAAGCTTCAGATGGTTTTCACAAGGATCAGTATCACCACTCCACTTGAGCCTTCAAAACCCTCAAGCCTTTCTACGGCTTCGTAACGTTCCATTCTCCGTCCAGTTCTAATGACATTTTTGCGATTGATAATTTTGTGTAACAACTGCACAATGTATTGTGCCAATACTTTCCTCTATTACTACACTAGGACAATAACATTCCAACTTCCCAAGTATTCCTATCAAACTCCTATTGCAGTCTTGGGGATAATTTATGCACCACCTCAACGTACTCCAGCGAATTCCACTAAGCAATGAAGACTTTAATTTCCTTTTCCATTACTTCCAAATTTGAGCAGTTGGAACTACTTTCTATTAAATTTTCCTATTTGACTGTTTTAAACATTTCATACTTTTTGCATTACTGATGCATTGGCTCTCCAGGGCCTTTCATTCTGTTAGCAAATTTTCTTAAAAATGAAGTTCACAACACTATTGTAGCCCTAGAGCTCTTGATTTTCTTGTAGCTAATAGAAGCTCGCAGTTCGTATTTTTTCTATGAATAAGCAACTCTCAATTTAATTAACCTTATTATATCAGTTAATTTTATGGCCGCGGTGGGATTCTTCGATATTGTCATTGTTCCTGTTGTTCAAGATGGACACTAGGTCAACTATACTCTCGAATCAGGAATTGGAGGGGGCTAATTTAGTAAGGGCTGAGGAATCCAATGATTTGGGGGATCAAGACGAAAATTTCACTCCATCACAGGAAGAAGGCGCTGCTGAGGTATCACCGGATATTCATCAAAAAGCCTCATGTATAAATATAGAAGAGGTTGAGAGGGGGGAAGACCCAGTTGAGATGGGTCCCATATCAGTCCAAGCTTATCTGACTTGGATAGGGTTGAAATGTGTGGGGTTCATTGTAAGGGTAGAAATGTTTAAAATGGGTGGAAATTTCACTGTTTTAAATCTCATTTTTTACTAGACAAGAAAATTTGTGGGGTCAAAAATGATAAATCTTTTTGAAATAATTTGCTTTGTTTTTCGAGTCTACCAAAAGGTAACAAAAGCTTTGTTTCCACTTTCTGGAAATTAAAATTTTCCCAGAAATTTCCACTCGCATTTTGAGTTTCAGACCATTTTCAACAACTTCCGTTAACTGTCTGTCTGTCTACGTCTGTGTGTTGAACTTCTCTCGGAAGCGAAAACAGAGCTTTCGCTCAGAACAGATTCGGTTGCAAAATGATAATTATTAAAATCTATTAACTTACCTCATTAATTTTTATTGCTTTTTAATAAATGTTATTTATCAACAAAAGCGTAACCAATAATAGTTGTGACTAGAGGTTCAGAGAATAATCAATCATTTATGTTAGTCCAACATGTCTCTATATTAATTTAGCTTCAGGACTTGGAAGAGGAGATGATTGGTAAGGAAATTGTATTTAAAATGGAAGTACAGAGGATATGGACAGGGACTCAATTTGATTCGAACGGAATTCTAAAAAAAAAAAAGTTGAATTGTGAAGCGATTAGGTTTAAAAGTGCCTTAAGCAAACAAAATAAGACAGAAGAAAACTTAAATACCTTCCGAGAAGAAATTTACACTAGAATTAAGATGAAAGTGAGATTAATTAGTCCCGTAATTGTATTGCAATATTCTAATCAAGGGAGAGATGCAAAAAGGAGATGAAGTAATAAAACGAGGGCGATCACCTTATCCATAAAAAATCGTATAGTTATTGTAGGCTTGACGTAACTGTTTTATTCTCAGAAGAAGCAGTTTTCCGAAAAAAATGTGTTGTGTTGTGAAATGGAAAAGATACGAGGGTTCATCTTTCGGAACATTCATTACAGGTTAGCATCCATTATTCATCGGGAGGCAGCCGGAGTATTTGCGCTACGAAGACCCGGAGCTCTGAAGGGAAAGAAAGAGTGAAAGAGAGGGAGAGGGAGATAGAGAGGCGAGGAATGAGAAAACCCATTTTTTTTTAAATAGATGCGTGTGTGCAAGGCTTTGTCAAAAAAGGGGAAGAAATTGAAGAAAATCCGTGAGAAAAATGCGTGAAACAGGCTTAAAATTGAATAGATTTATAGTTTTACAGAATTGATGAGTACCTACATAATATTATACAGGGTGTCCCAGGAGTTATGCACAACCCGACTCCTACGTGTTCTACAACTCATTTCCGACCAAAAGTGCCTCTTCGCAATTTGCCAGAAGCCACGTTTCCGAGTTATTCGAGATTTACGATTTTTTTCGTGTTTTCGATCATTTGTCATTAAAACTGTCATAACTCCCTCAATTTTGGAGATAGCTCAAATTTGATGCCACCGTTGGAAAGAGCGGTAAATTTCCCATCTTTTTGAGGTCAGAAAACATTTTTTTTAGTGCATTGAAGATGTGCGATTCCTGCGCGAAGTGGCAGTTTTGTCAAAATCTTGAAATCGCCTGTTTTTCATCTCGCCTAGAAACCCCATAAATGCTTGACGCAGAACTGTGCAAGCCTGGTAAAAAGTGCGCCAAAATGTCAGCTTTCCAACGGCGTAGTCGTTTTGGTTTCAAAAAATATTTTTAGTTAAGGAAATGGTGTTTAAATGCAGAAAAAAGTGTGTTTTCTGTTAAAATTGAGGGTTATCCAAAAGTCTCGACGAAAAAAGGTTGGAGGATGGATGTACGTAACTTTTCTCGCTGAATCGAATGGCAACAACGGCAGACCTCTCAAGTGACGATTTAAGGTATTTTGTCGGATGCATAAACCCGTTCGTTTGTTAATAAGATTGTTTGTGTTCATTTACGATGGATTGCGATGAGCAAAAAATCGCTAAGGGACATTTCTGTTCGGAAATGAGTTGTAGAACACGTAGGAGTCGGATTGTGCATCACTCATGGGACACCTTGTATAAGTAAAGAAGACCTAACGTTTGAAAATAGGGAAAGCTACGGAGGGGGCTTTGTCTTGGTCAGGGGCCAGGATATGCAATGACCCGCACGACCGCTCGGTCTTGAAGGAGGGGTTGCTTTGTGCGCCGTGCATTGTCAACCCCAATCTGATCAGGCCATGTCATTGGGTGTCGCAATGTGGATTATTTGTTGTTTCTGACCAAATTCAGTTTTAGTAAAATGTTTGTTGACTCAAACATGTTATCCAGTTGTAGGACAATGGTATGATATTGGGGTTTAAACGGAGTTCATATGAAGAGTTAGAGTTTAAAAAAGATTGTTAGAATATACAGCGAAAAATAAATATTTAAAAAATGAAAATGAATTTAGTGAATGTTCGTGAACAGCACCTACGGCATTCCTAAACTGTCCAGCCAAAGTCAGGATAATCGAAGAGCCGAGAGACGGGTATTGTTTGTGATCATTTACGATTGATTGCGTTGAGTTGCTTTCAGTTGAGTAGCTATACCACAAGTGAGTATGTTGTCATGATTTGTTTGTACGGTTTTGCCAACGGTAATGCAGCAAGGGAGTCACACTCCTCCTGTGTACCACTTACGCCATTGCAAACACGTTGGATGGGGTGAGGAAAAAATATTGCTAGGTAATTTTTTTTATGTCACTGATCCTTTTTTTATCTAGTAAACTATATTTTTTTATCTACTGATCCTTTTTTGTCACTAAGGTTTTGGTTATTACTACCAGCTATGTTCAATAGCTATAGCGCACCATGATGAATGGGAATATGCAATAGGGAAACCACGCTGAAAGAAATACAGCGAGGAAAGAGACGAAAGGGAAGAGTTGGTAATGATACGGAAGCCTGGTTTGATAAGGGTCCATAGTGTCAGCAAAAAGATGAATGCAACTCATCGCAATCCATCGTAAATGAACACAAACAATAGCGCTCTCTCGGCTTTTCGATAATCTTGACTTTGGTCGGACAGCTTAGAAATGCCGTAGACGCTGTTCGCAAACGAACAGGTTTATGCATCCGACAAAACTAACTTAAATCGTCACTTGAGAGGTCTGGCGTTGTCACCATTCGATTCAGCGAGGAAAGTTACGTACATCCCGCCTCCAACCTTTTTTCGTCGAGACTTTTGGAAAAACCTCAATTTTAACAGAAAATACACGTTTTTCTGCAGTTGAACACCATTTCCTTAACTAAACATATTTTTTTAAACCAAAACGACTACACCGTTGGAAAGCTGACATTTTGGCGCACGTTTTACCAGGCCTGCACAGTCCTGCATCAAGCATTCATGGGGTTTCTAGGCGAGATGGAAAACAGGCGATTTCAAGATTTTGACAAAACTGCCATTTCGTGCAGCAATCGCACATCTTCGATGCAATAAAAAAAAAAAAAATGTTTTCTGACATCAAATAGACAGAAAATTTAACGCTCTTTCCAACGGTGGCATCAAATTTGGGCTATCTCCAAAATTGAGGGAGTTATGACAGTTTTAATGACATAAGATCGAAAACACGAAAAAAATCTTGAATCGCAAATAACTAGGAAACGAGGCTTCTGGCAAAAAATTGCTATGTGGCATTTTTGCTTGAAAATGAGTTGTAGAACACGTAGGAGTCGGATTGTGCATAACTCATGGGACACCCTGTATACTGTGTACACGGTGAACATTATTATAGTTTATGATGTGCTTGTGCGCATTTTTAGCTCTAGGAGTTGCAGTGATTGGTATTAACCTCTCACTAAAGGTCATGAGCAACAAGTAGGGAAAATGCAGTCGACCCTTTTTTGCTTCGCTCCGTCCCGCTAGACCTACATTCTTGACAAGAGAATTTTCCCTCTCAGGAAATACGGAGCAAAAGGGAGACGAGAGAAAGAGGGAGCCTGTTTTGAATAGGTGCGTGTAGTGTTGTTTGGTAGAGAGAGACAAAAAAACCAAGGGAAAGACTCTGTGACGAACGGCGGATGTTCGGTTCTGTTTTTTTTCTCACATAATCAAAGCTGCTAGAGTGCCAGAAGGTGAATGTACCAGAGTCTTTCATCTTTCGCTCGGGAATCTGAAAAGGGAGAAACGCTACGTGGCAGTATCAAGAGGTGCGTGAAGAGATGTCACACTTTTATTGCGCAAAAACTGAAATGAGTATAGGTTCAAACTGAGTACAGGTTGAAGGACTTGTATTGTGCTGTCCGTGAGGTATGCTTAGTCAAGCGGATGATTCGGAAATTATCAATTCACGAAACTAAATATCGAAAGACAGATATAACGCAAGCGTTGCTAAATATTTTGATGAAATCAACATGAGCGGATTATAAGACTCACGAGCGACAAAACTCTCGAAGTATACAATTTTCGGTATTGAAAATAGCTGTCTAATAATTTACAGCCTTTTGGTTTATTATTCAATAATAAACCATTGTAATCGCTCTGGAAAAAAAATTCTAACCCCCCCCCCCCCCCAAAAAAAATTCATGGTTTACGTTTCAATGGGTGTAGCATCCGAATCTGCAATAAAAATTTTTCCGTCCGTCCGCCGTGCGCCGTACGCACGATATCTCCGAAACGGCTGGAGCAAAAGATCTGAAATTTTCAGGAAAAATCCATCTTGGTCCGACGACGCCCCAATTCTTGAGCCAGCTATCTCACTCAATTTGAAGTGCCCTTTAAGGGCTGTCAAAGTTTTGTAAAATCCCTGAAAACCTCAAAACAAGTCGAATCGGCCTGAATATTTACCTATTTGAAGAACATAACAGGAGGAATCGAATGAGCCCTTCTCCACGTCCGTAGGTCAAACCATTCCCGATGTATGGCCCGATTTATGGTGACAACATTTGCGTTTTTTGGTTTATTATTGTTTGTTTGTAACCTAGTGATGCCGATAGCGCCGAGTTGTAGTGAATGTGGTTACTGGAGTCATAGCCGATGTGGATACTTGTAGTGTAGTTAGTAGCCGATACACAGGTTGAAGCATAATGATATGTATGAAACGCTGATAATATATAGGTAAATATTATTACTGGGGATTATTATTCAATATTATTACTGGGGTAAATAAGTATTCTTTCACTCAGGTTTATTATTCAATTGGCTTGCGTTCATGATTTGAATCTGTACTAAGCTTCGGAGTGTGCGTGTTTCACAGGTGATAGAGCGATTATTGAATTTCAGGAGATATGCATGCTATTGATTGATCAGTTGATCATATTTGTGTGCCTCCTGAAATTCAATAATCCCCCTATCCTGTGAAACACGCACACTCCAAAGCTTAGTAGAAAGTCAAATCATGAACGCAAGCCAATTGAATAATAAACCCCAGTGAATGAATTTGCAGCGTTTTTTTTTTAATTTTCAGGATAAGAGGACTATCTAGGATCTTTTTACTTGTGTCATTGCTCATACAGTATAATACTGAGTTTCACTCCGATTTCTAACATTATTTTATTGTTTTCACATAAGTAAAATATAAAATGCATCATATAGTTCACTTCAGTTCAATCTAAAACAGATAGGTATCAAAGATAAGCAGCAGATATTAATTACTATTGAACTGAATTTCATACAAAAGGCTCAACTGTCTCCATGAAAACGTTGGGAAAACAGTGTATTATTGGAACATTCAATTCTTCCCAAGCCCCTAGTTGATGTTGTTTGTATAAGACTATCGGGACTTAATACTGCTGTAAAAATAGAAGCCGAAACTACTTATAAAAATCCCTGTTTTTGAAAATTCGTTTAACCGAAACGGTTGGAAGTAATGGAATCTTCCTCCACCGAACCTAATTTGATGATGCTGGGGGGGATCCCACTTATTTTTAGTGAACTACGGTGAAATAGGAGCTGACTCCGACCAAACATACCAAAGAACGTCTGAAGAAGGGTTCAAGAAAAAAAAAGAAAAAAAAACGTTTGGGACTTTGGTGTAGGGAGTTACGAAGGCCGGCGGTAGTTATCGAACAAATCGTGGCGACGGGAGGAGGTTATAAAGGGAAGCAAAACGAGCGGAAAAGTTTTCGGTCTGAGGTTGTTTTTGCTGAAGTAGAAATATCAGCGAGATAGCTAAAGGGTTGGAAGAGAAAACTTTCTGCCGGCTATTTCCGAGTTGGGCTGGAACGTCAAGTGTAGTTAAGAGGAAGAGTGGTCTCTTAAGTTTTCTCCGAGAGGTCGGGGTGGCGGGAAAGTTGTGGACTTCAAACGAATGGGGTTAGGATGGGTACCTAGCATTCGATATCTGATCCAAAATTTTGGTTTTGTATGTCCGTAGGATTGGAGTGAGATGTCTTTGTTTTGAGAGAAGAAGAAGGTTTTACGGTATGGAAGGATTTTGCGTGGGAGGTGATGTCGAAGGAGGAGGAGTGGTCTGTGTGCGCTGTCATCAAGGTCTGAAGGGGTCTATGATATTAGGTTAGGGGAATGAATGTAATTGAAGTCGTAAATGTAATTTATTGAATGAGTGTGGTTTTGAAGGTAGCTTAGGTAGGAGATGGAAGCTGAATATCGAGTAGTCTGCCCTCAAGTAGGTTAGGTAGTTTAGCTATATATGGGTTAGGCTAGGGTTTAGAGGGTGGATGAATTTCGAGTAGTTCAACCTCACATAGGTGAGTAGGCAGTGTTAGAGGTAGGTTAAGGTAGGTTAGGTAAGGAAGCAGGGTGGGTGAATATGAAGTAGTCCTTCCTGGGAGATGGCCCCTGAGTTGCTCCTCTGAACTCGGGTGGCGTTCTTCAGGGATCGCATCCTTCATGGCTACCTGATGAATGGGGTAGGTCCACCACCAGGAGGCGGGCAGCCATGAAAAGCGGGAGACAGTTTCTGGTGGGCCTGTGGCCGTTTTAGGCCTGTCATGTATTGGACGGGGGACAAGCTTGTTTGGGCTGTCGGCAGGCCGACTCTACCCAAAATGGTACCACGGGATGAGGGAGCTGCCTCCCGTGCACCGCCGCACAGTGGTCCGGAATGGAAAACTAGCTGACCAAAACCCCAAAAATTTTCCACCGTATATTTGATCGGGAGTAGGCCTAAACTACTCATAAGAGGTTAGTGAAAGTGGAACCGTATGAAATAGTCGGGTCTAAGTACTACAGACTGACTGTGGGAGGTACGAACATGACTCCTCGCTATCGCCCCTTTACCTGCATTTTTAGCACCTCACTTCAGTATTGTTTAAGCTCATTTCGGACGTCACATAAGAATCGCCGCATAATGACCTCATCAAGCACTGGTAAGTAGAATATTTACCGTGAAAATTAAAATGTTTAAATTCATTAGTCTAGCAGTTTAGAATTTATTAATTTTTAACAAAAGTTACTATGAATTGCACACTTCAACTATTCGTAAGTTGAAGAGGGCAACTGGGATAAACGTACCCAGTCCCTAGGGGTGATCTATAGGAGTCCAAGATTCCATAAACATTTATTTTATCGCCTACTTTTTCCTACTCTTGAAGTACTGGATTTTTTTCTTCCAGAATCGCCGTTATTCGTTACGTACGAGGAAATATTCGATGCTTTCCGAATGAAAAACTGAGCGAACTAGAGAAACAAATCGTCGATATGAAGAAGAAAAAAGTGATTTCGGATTTCAGGACACAAACTGGACTTCTCCTGGACACCCCTAAGCATGGGGGTGGAAATGCAAATGACGGTAACTCGGCTAGGAGATTTTTCGCCGAACCCGAGATATGTGCTGAAATCACTGGCGTGGATGAAACGTTGATTCGACGATTCGGAGTAATATTCAAGACTCTCGCCTCTGGACAACAGATAGATTCGTGAAGTTTTGAGCAATATACCAGTGATACTGTACGTTAGTCTCTACAAATGGTATCCGATGCCGGTAACCGTCCACAAGATTTTAATACATGGTTCCACAATCATAGAGAAGAATATTATTCCGATCGGGCAACTCTCAGAGGATGCTGTGGAATTACAGCACAAATTTTTCAAAAGGTTCCGAGAAAACTATTCGAGAAAAGTTTCCAGAACAGCTACCAATAGGGATGTATTCGAAAGACTTTTGATCTCGACGGATCCACTCATCGGTAGTATGAGACCCCTCCCCCCATCAAAAAATGAGATTGAATTGCCACGAAAGGTGAAGGCGCTCCTCTCCAATCCAAGGGATTTGTCAAATGTAGATGACAGTGATGATGACGACTTCGGCCTCGGAAATTTGCGGGTGGCGTAGAAGAAATACCTACCTACCTAATCAATTGTGATTTTATTGTGATTATAAATAGATGAGAGGTGATAATTTATGTTCCTTTTATTAATTATATTAATTAATGACATGAATACATTATGTTCCTTGTCAAATTCATTTATGATGAATTTCACCCCCAAATATCTGCTTTATGGCTCGGCCTACCTCAAAACCGTTTACACCACCGTATTCAGCGTGAAAAAACCTTTAGAATGCCACAACGGTTTGGAGGAAATATGTTGAAATAGGGGCGGGAGAGGTTTTGGTCAGCTAGATTTTAAGTCAACGGTTGGATTCGTCGTGGCAGTAAACTCGCTGGGAAGTAGATGGCAGTCCCCCACCCCTCCAAATGTAGTGAGTTGTAGGGCCCCTTGGCCAGAAGACGAAAGTCAGTTAACCCGGAAGCCTCTCAGATGCAACTTGAAATAACTTTCCATCCCATAGTCGAACTACAGTATTCAACTCCCCAAAATTATTGTCCAACCTACGTGCGTCATGCATTGTCTGTAATTTCATGCATAATATTCAAGTCAACTTTTTTTTAAAGATTGAGCACAATATGGCCACACACAAGAACCTTTTTCCAGACCATATTCTGCAGAATAAAACCCATTTTAGAGGATTCAAAAAACCGTCGAAGCTAATTTTTATAATTTTTTAATTCCAATAAAAATTTTCTTCACAATTTTAAGCCAAATCATTTCAGAATATTCTATTATCTAACTGATTTACTTTTTGCTTGTATTATTCTTGTAATTTATATAAAATGTATAGGTTTTTAACGTTTTTTTTTCAGGCTTCGCAAATTTTTTGAAATTAGGCACTACAATACGTAAGTAAAACCAAGTTTTTGGATTAATACATTAGTTCCTTAGCAGCTGTTATATCATATTACATATATATTCTGTTTTGTAATCACACGAATGAATAGGAAGTCTCCAATTGTGACATGGTTTTCTACTACTAAACGCTGTTCTTGCGCGATTTCTTTGAATAAAACATGGGATCTTTAAGTTACAGGTTTTTCGCCTGCAATAGCTAACGTCGACTTGAAAATGCATGTTAAGTCTCACATGTATGACGTATAATGTAGGAAGGATTATAAATGAAAATTAATCTAATACATAAAGTAGATCAGAGAGAAGAACCGAAAGACACACAACTCCATAATAAACCATTATATAAGCAGTAATCCCTTGAAATGTGACGAATACTTTACCGTGGAGTTACAACAATGTGAAAGGTCATTTCTCATTTGCATAATATTTCTCTGGATAATGGTAAACATCGTCTGTCTGTAAAACAACGAATATTTGTCTTTCTTCCTGCCTCCGGTAAACCGAAGATGGCACATTTTTGAATAAACCTCAAGTACCTACAAAAAGCGTCTCGGAACCAAGGTTTTATTTTCTTCAACATGACGTTCTTTGGAGTTTTTCCGATGGTGCTCCCCGCTTTTTTTGTCGCATTAAAGAAAATGAAATTCAAAGGCCATCAAATTTCCATTTTCGTCGTTCGTGGCTTACTCACTTCAACCCACTCTTTCATAAAGTCTTGGGAGAAAATAAACTGAAGGAGAAACAGGGGATGAGAAACCTCATTTGACGTAACCTTGTTTTTCTTCTTAGTTCCAAAGTGAACGTGTCTCGTTACGTATGCAGTGACTAGCTCAAAGATCATTGAGCCAAAAAGAACTATCTAACTCATAATGTCAACTCATTTCAATCTTTTACAAACCCTCGAGCTTGCGTGGAGAAATTTTTCTAGTCTAACTAGGTACATTATCAGAATTTATTGTAAATGTAAGCGTAAATATGATTAGATTTATGTTGTTAATAAATTCTCAAGACTTTAGAAATAGTGTAAAAACTATGGATAAATACGACCAAAAGCATAAGTCACGCTTACCCCGAACCGTCGGGAAAAACCCGATGCTTGCCCGACCTAGGGCAAGGGAAGAGGCAGCTCCCCTACATATTGTGACGATCCTTTGGACATCACATGAATTGTAAACACAACCGGGAGATCGTGAGGCGGGGAGGTCACCTCGCAGGAACGCACGGAGGACAGGAGAGGGAAGAAGGGTATTCTACTAGCCGACCCCGTTGGGGAAGGAGCTCTCTCGCTACATTTTTTCTGTGCATCCCTTTTTTTCTTCAATTTTCTACGATTCCCTTTAAATTTGTTGGGAAGTCATCACAAGTCCCAGGAACCAGTTCTCGCCCTTTGACAGCATCGAAGCTGCAGCATCACTTTTTTTTTGGTTGAGGAGGACATAAATCCAAAATATTTCCGCCAGAACGCTTAATTTTCAGGATATATAATGACCAAGCATTTAAGATAAATGTATTTTGTATTTATTTATTTAAAATTATTAGGTACGATTCTCGCGGTAGCCAAATTTTTTCCATTGGAGGAGGATTCACCACTAAACTCAGTTAGTTAGTTATTAACTGTCGACCTTATTCAGGAGCACGGAGGCAGACTGAAATTTCGTCATATTTCCCTATCTCTGATCAGGACCTTTATCTCCATTCCATGTATTCTGGACTCGACTTGATTTTTCATCTTCTGATCTCCTCCAACTGTTACGAGAGCCTCTTCTGCGATATCCTTGAGAATTCTCGTCCAGAGCTCTTCGTTTCCACTCAAGGTGTGTCCAATTCAATTCCAATTTCGCCTAATGTCCTTTGAAATAGGATTTTCGCCAGTGCTAGCCACAAGAATCCGTCTCAAGCTACGTTTGGCTTAGATTGGAGACAACCCGCCATATCTTGCAACCGGGAAAAAACTCTGATTTGATATTAATATGGAATAGACGTAGGTTAGCTTAGCTTTGCTCTAGACAAGGTAGAACTGCCCGAAGGAGCCTCCAATCAAATGGTGGATGTATGTTATAATCCTCATAACAGACCAATGACGCCCATGATGCTGGTATACTCATTGCCGTAGTCATTAACTTGTATTGGAAATGAGTTTGCATATGATGTTGGTTGGAGCAGAGTACCTATTCAATATTGAGAAACATACTTTAGCTCTGGTTAATGGCAAGGGGAAAATGGGGATGCTATTTCTGCTGTAAGACGATGCTGTAGAACTACCCCAAGCATGAGCTTCGTGACCTATTTATACTACGATTTCTAACAAGGAGGTTTAGGAAGGGAGGGGTAGGGATAACGAGGTACAAGATAGGTGTGCTGCACCGCAGCCAACAGTCGCGTTGGGCTCACTGGGTACAATACAGCAGTTATGATACCAAGTCGTAGTTCAAGCTATGTAGCTCTGGGTGGTTGTCAATAAAGCTCATGGGTTGGCCATATTCACATTCTTATCCCCCTCTTATGTATTTCTTCTACATTGAATTCCTGTTGTATAAAATGAATATAGTGCAATATTTTGTCCACATGCTCAGCAGCAAAGTAACTCATCACAGGGTTTCAAAATTCTTTTCATTCTAAATTCGGGTTAGCTTTATTGGTTTATTATTGCTCTCTTCCCCGAGTTTAAGGCGTTTTTGGTTTATTAAAAATAATAAACCCCCCCTAAAAATCGCTCATGGTTACGTTTCAAGGGTGTGGAATCCAAATCTGCAATAACAAATTTTCCGTCCGTCCACCGTACGCCGTACGCACGATTTCTCCGAAACGGCTGGAGCAAAAAAGCGGAAATTTTCAGGAAAAATCCATATTGGTCCGACAACACCCCAATTCTTTAGCCAGCTATCTCACTTAATTTAAAGTGCCCTTTAAGGGTTGTCAAAGTTTTGAAAAATCCCTAAAAACCTCAAAAAAGTCAAGGCGGCCTAAATTTGGAATTTATTTGAAGAACTTTCCATGAGGAATAGAATGAGCCCTTCCCCAGGTCCGTAGCTCAAACCACTCCCCATGTATGGACCAATTTATGGTGCCAACATCTGCATTCACATTCACTACATCACTAGGTTACTGCAATCAAAACAAACAAGAGTTTTTTTTCTGTTTTGATCGCAGTAACCTAGTGATGTAGTGAATGTGGATACTGGAGTGAACTCCTAAAAGGGTTTATAGCCGATACACGGGTTGAAGCATTCTGATATGCATGCTCCGTCTAACGAAATTTAAAATTTTCAAATAGAATATTTTTCCATTGTAATGGCTCTTGAAAAAAACGCTGCAGATTCTTTCACTGGGGTTTATTGTTCAATTTAATTCATTTGGATTGCATTCATGATTTGAATTTCTACTAAGCTTTGATGTGTGCGTGTTTCACAGGTGATAGAGCGATTATTGAATTTCAGGAGATATGCATGGAGCACATAAATCAGTTCTCAACCAAAATACCTATTTGGATTGATCAGTTGATCATATTTGTGTGCCTCCTGAAATTCAATAATCACCTTGAAACACGCACACTCCAAAGCTTAGGGGAAATTAAAATCATGTATGCAAGCCAAATTAATGAAATTGAATAATAAACCCCAGTAAAAGAATTTGCAGCGCTTTTTTTTTTGCAATCATTAACCAACAAAATCACGTTATTCAAGAATGACTTACATTCCTATAATTTCTGCAATTGAGATTTAAAAATTGAAAATTAGATTCTTTCTTTCCTCTTTATAACTGTGAAATTATTTATAAACTTATAACGCTTAGGTATAACCGTGGTATGATGGATGTCGTTGGAGAAAGAAAATTCTGTGGCCCCACTATTTCGAAAGCCTACCTTGATAAATTGGTGAAACTGTGTTTGTTTGTTGCCCATACGTACCAGTAGAACCCAAAATGAAGTATACATCATTGAATGTAGTCCAAATTAAGCTTTCCAACGAGGGGTAGACGACTTTTGTGGGGTTGAAAATGAGCAAGTCACAACCCAAATACAGTTGGTCGTACATGCAGACCATTAGAAACTTCAACTTGTAACGCGGATTCGTAATCGATTTCCTTATCACAAATTTATGGTGGTGGGTGAAAAGATGACTTCGTCATCAAAACTTGGTACAAGAATTCTTTATATTCGATTGAGTTGGGAAAGAAGCGATTAAAAGTATCCATTGGAAGCACTTCAAAAGTTCAAGGCTTCGCAATAAACCCTCTCTTTGTTAGAAGTATCTCAGTTATTTTAGTAGGTGCTTCGTTTACACGCCGGGATCCGTTTTTACAACGACGTCTAACCGTTGGAACAGCAGTTCTTCAAAGTGAAGTGTTTCTTCTTCCGAAGCTAATTATGCCAGGAACGCCCGATCAATTCCAGCCCATCTCTCCTTCGTCTGTAAACTTACCTTTTCCGAACTACTTCAGCCAGAGGTGATGGGGTTTTCTTCGATGTTTCTTACATTCCCAGGAGGAAGGTTTACAAGCTAAAAAGGGAAGCCTTAAGCCCCGACCTGGAGGAACTTTAACCTGATTACGGAGTTTACTTCAACCTCAAAGGTTTGTGAAAACAAACAATCCTTAGAGGCTGTCTATTTGGGAAGGCGAACTCCGGGAAGTAATTTGTACGCGTTGAAAGGTTGCGGTCGGAATGGGTGAAGGAGAGGAGCTGAGGCCGAACACCAATACCTACTCAATACTTTGACGATAACGAATGGAAACTTAACTAGTTCCGTGAAAAACTTTTGTACTATTAAGGATCGTCCAGAACGGTTCAGAACCGGTTCAGGTGTTCGTTACCGTTCAGAATTAATTGATCACTACCGGTTCAAGGATTTTTTACATAAGTAACTCGCAGTTCGACTCATGCGCAAATGAGGATTCTCTAATCTTTACGATTTAATCACCTAATCCAGTGGTTTCTAACCGAGGGATATCACCTCTATGCGAGAGATTTCAATTGCGAAGGTGGGGAGGGGGTAGATTATTGAGGGGCGATGAATAGTCAAAACCGAATAAATTGGAATAATTATAACAGCACATATTATGTACTGTCGAGAAAAATCTATACTAGGGACAAATGTCTATTTCGTCAGTTTGGCCGAGAAAATGGCGAGGAACACTACTCCATACAGCTGTGAAGTGCTTCTCAAAAACGCTGCAAATTCTTTCACTGGGGTTTATTTTCAATTGGCTTGCGTTCATGATTTGAATTTATCCTAAGCTTTGGAGTGTGCGTTATTTATTTTTTTATTTTTTAATGGTTATCAGAATGCTTTAACCCGTGTATCGGCTACAAAGCCTTTTAGGAGTTCACTCCAGTATCCACATTACTACATCACTACGTCACTAGGTTACTGATATCAACACAAAAACAATAATAAACCAAAATAACGCGAATGTTGGCACCATAAATCGGGCCATACATCGGGAATGGTTTGAGCTACGGACCTGGGGAAGGGCTCATTCGATTTCTCGTGGAGTGTTCTTCAAAAAGAGTACAAATTTAGGCCGCCTTTTTGTTAATGGTTTTTAGGGATTTTACAAAACTTTGACAGCCCTTAAAGGGCACTTTAAATTAAGTGAGAGAGCTGGCTCGAGAATTGAGGCATCGCCGGACCAACATGGATTTTTCCTGAAAATTTCAGCTTTTTTGCTTTAGCCGTTTGGGAGAAATCGTGGGTACGGCGTACGGCGGACGGACGGAAAAATTTTCATTGCAGATTCGGATTCTACACCCTTTGAAACGTAAACCATGAAATTTTCAAGGGGTGTTACAATTTTTTTTTCAAGAGCGATTTCAATGGTTTATTTTTGAATAATAAACCAAATGAAATTGCAACGTTTCTTCGAGTTATTTGCGATACTTACAAATTGTTGACACTTGTGGTCGTTTTGAGCGAAAATTTAAAGCAGCAACTTACCGATTTGACCAAGTTACACATCGCTGATTGGATTCTGAATATATTATCATTTAAAGCTGTTGATGAGCTTGAAAAATGTTTGCAGACGGAGTTTTTACATCAAAACATAACTGTGAAGCGAAGCTATTTTCAAGCAGAATGGGTACGAGTTAGCTTGAGTGAAACTATAGACACATATCCACAATAGTTGGGCCGATTGACCAAAGAACGTTGGGAAGCACGAACCTAATCGAATCAAGTTTTTATGAAGTTTCACTTACCATTTCACGTATATTACACCATTATTCAAGCAGGTAGAAAAATATCATTAATTTTTGCGATAGACACAAGTTATCCAAAAGGAAGGTTGGAAAAAAGTGTAACTTCTCTTGAAATTCACGTTGATTCCAAAATCCACGAAACATACCAACGTAGATTGCTATTTTGAATGCCGAAGAGAAAATCCAATCTGCTGTTTTTGGAACTAAAATCAAATCACATATCGGTGTTCTACGATCGTGAATTCATAATTCTTCTCTTCCGCTCAACTTCATTTAAAAATTATCCTTATCCTCAAAAATACATGGAAAGGGCATTCACCCTGCTTCGAGACATTAGGAACTCGATAATAACCTTTTTTTGGATCAGTTTAGGAATTTGTGGTTATCAGCGGAAGCAGAATTTTTAGCTGCACAACTTTTATGTGTGGAAAAATTTCTTTTACGACTTATCCTGCCCGTAATGTTGGAAAACTAATTTTTTTAGAAAGTAGACAGAGCAATTTTAGGTATAAGGACGTGGAGTGGAATCAGCGCAAAATTTCTTGGACAAATAGGTCATAAAATAATTGTTACCACTTAAAATATCATTAGGGCTGTAATAGGGCTATATTATCATAATAAACCAACCACTACTAATCCTATAAACGACGCAAACATATTTAATATAGAGATAACACAAAAGAAAGTGATTGAAAAAGCGAACAAGAATGTTTGAAGAAATGGAAAAATAGTAACGTCCTTGGCTACTCAGCTCTGAAATACTTTTACTACAAAATTTCTTAGTAAATTTTTTTTGAAATAAAAATTTGGTTATTTCTTAGGAGCCAAAGCTTTGCTAGGAACCAAAATTAGTAGGAGTTTTAATGGTTTAAAATTGCTTACTTTTCTCATTTTAGCCTAAAATGAGCCTCAAACTATTAACTGCCCACAACTCGCTGCGATGTTTACGAATAAGTCAAAGGGAGTTACGTGTGGTTTTTCAAACACGTAAACAATTAACTCGTACGATGAATGTTTTTGCAATTAAATAAGCCTTTAGGAGGTAAATATTTGTGTTTTGGGGACTACGAAGTTATGACTAACAATGACTGTACTGAAAATTAGCTATTTTAAGATGATTTTTTTTTCCATCTGAATTGGTCATTTGACCCACTGTGCGGCGTTCCTAATGTCTTCGTACTATTTGGAGGTTGCATCACATTTTCCATTTGTGGACTGCCACGATTTGGAGGTTGCATCACATTTTCCATTTGAGGACTGCCACAAAACCAGCAAAGACCCAAGATTAATTGGGTTTCCTTTAATGAGTGATAATTCCTCTGTCTCTGTATTCCGGAAAGAAAATAATAACTTATTTAGTTTTAGAAGAAAATCAACTGGTACTGAAGTATGCAAGGTTGACGGTTTCATGAATCGCAGAACGAGTTTGAATGCAGAATAGAAGGTAGTGAAAATCTGGCGGAGGGGACCCAGAATTTATCCTGTGCACCTAGGGAGGAAATCGTGAAGAAAATCAATTGCCTCTCCAGTCGCAAACCCCTTCGCCACCTCCTCGTCGCTCTTTTCGCCATTTCTGAAGGGAGCTTTATATAATTCAGAAGGTCCCCACGGGTGTGCTTGGGATTCTTGGGCGACTATAGGACGGAGCCGAAGGATTCAAAACGAGCTACTTTCCCCACACTTTTGTAGCCGCGGAGCGTAGCGGCATATATATTTTATTCCGCAACCCGTTTTTTTTCCCATATCGGAGGTCACCGCAGTTTTCCACCTCGTAAAAACACTACGCGACTCACAACAAGTAATGCTACTACGCGAGTAATTCAGATCTCTTTTCATTCATTCAACGTTCCCCAAATTCCAGTACATTTGTCAATACCATCATCAACGGTTGTCCACCAACACTTTTATACTATTATCAGTTGATGGTCCTCAACCCTCGTGACTGAACTGTATTAGCTGTAAATACGCCATAAATACAGTTAGTGCTGTTCAAAATTTTCATTTTCTTTTTTTTAAAGGTAATTACGTAGGTACCTACTAGTGAAGTTCTTTTAAAAGTAGGGTTGAGTCGTTTGTTTCACGATTTGAAGCCGAGAAAGCGGACAAAATTGATCCCTTTTGCATATTTTTAGTTGAAAATTGAATTTGGCTGAGAAAAGCACATTTTTGTCTTGAGCTCCCTTCGTGGTTGTCCCTTACGGTCTCGGTCCACCCCGAGGTTTCAGGGTAGGAACCGCCACTGATTGTGATTAAAGACGCTTACGTTTATATAGTTTATTTAGTTAATTTACCTCAGACTACGTTTAATTAACGATAAATATATACTAGAGATCGTTGGTAGAGGTTATTTAATACAGAAATAATAAGCCTTCGTACAATAATTAGCAGCATTTTCTGCTTTTTAATCGAAAGAGTTCACAGAACTACAATAAAATAAAACAGCAAATTAACGTCCTTTCATCTATCTGCCTTCGGTTGTACCTCTGGCTGTTCAGTTCTCATTTTTGCAATCAAAGGCGAAAGAAGTTTGTAAGGCTGCCTCAGCCCCATAATTTAATAACGACTCAGATCTTGATTAAGTAAATGCCTCAAGGAAGGTAAAATGGCTTCTAGACATTTGCAAATAAAAAGAAGAAAATTATCATTTCATAATTTTTCTTACAAGAACCACTTCCAGCCCTTGACCCCGTTCGCTATCCTTTACACGCTACATTAAATAGAATATCATAAAATGAATAGGACTTCCGTCAGCTTGTTGAGCTTAGTTTGCGGGACCACAATGAAACTCTGCGTATGAAAGGTACTTAAAAAAAAAACTTTCATCAAGGACTACAGCGGTAGAATTACAGGGAAACTTTTGACGTTTCAGATGAGATTGTTCATATTTTTTCTTTCTAGACTTCTCTCTTCTTCGTTTCTTCTTTTTTCTACGCCCCACCCCCCTCAGTTTCACTCTTTCTTTCTTGCTCTTTCCCTCTCTTCAGATATTGCATTTGCAGCGGCTCTAAAATGTTCAAAATAAATATTTAACAAAACTCTTCATGGTAATTCCGTTTTGAGGTATTCTAGAACGATTTTCGGTTTTAACGCTTTTTTATATTTAAATGACGGTAAATTGATATTTGGTGCAATAAATAATAATCAATTGAAAAAAATATGCGAAAATTATTCTTACATTTCATCAAAATGTACTAAAACTCGGCGCTCCGCTCCTCGCCAGGGGGCAGCCCTCTGGACCCCCTTTTGCTTTTATTTAGAGACTACTGCCACAAATATAGGAACGTAGAATACGCTTTAGCCTCGATTGAACGCTGAACGTTCAACGATGATCATCGAACGTTCATTGTCGAACCGAAGGACGATTCGCGAACGACTGAAACTCCGATTTACATAAATAAAATGACTCACTTCAAACGGGTTTGTCGCAACTACTACACATGGATGTAAATATTCTTATGTTTATTGGTCTCGCGTCACCGTTTTCGTTCCTGGATACCATACCCTTTTTCGTTCCACTCCCGCGTGACACTTTTCGGCTAGTTAGTCCATGGCTAAAGCGTATTCTACGCTAAAATCCATAAAAATGCATTTAATTATACTAATCCAAACTTATCGTTTAACTAGGAAAATGTAATTTACAGCCAAGTTTTTTTGCAATAAAATTGAAAAATAAAAATGTTTAGCACACAAAGTGTGCAAATTTCAACTCAACTTAACATGAATACAATACGATAATTTTGGAAAACTTGTTCTTACGACGGCTGGACACTTTCAGTAATAATATGGCTTGAAATTCTGATTCACTTGAAGTTTCCCTGGGCTCGAATAAACTGACGTCTCACGGTCGACAGATTTTCGCCGCTCGCCTCGCTTGTTTTCACCTGGTGCTGGGGTTGATTGAGCTTTTAGCCTTGTAGGTGCCGGATCCGCAAAATGCGCTTCCTGCCTACGCTAACAGGCCAACCCTCCTCCCTTCGACTACCGTACCGACAACCGCTCCCTCCCCCAACTTCCCTGCCGGCCTTACTGACTCCCTTTACAACAAACTACACCTTTTCGTCAACATCTGAGCCCTTGCTCTTTGTATAACCTTTACACTTGACTCGTCTAAATATCACGCGGAGACAAGAGATAATGATTAAACATCGGTTAAATTCCCAGTGCAGACCTTCTTGAATGGTCTATTGGATCCAGAACCAACTTCGAAAATAAATAGGAAATTTCGGCCGGATTACTGTTCCAATTATTAAGGTAATATACATAAAGCATACAATTATTAAACTCTGACAACCCTTAAAGGGCACTTTAAATTGAGTGAGAGAGCTTGCTAAAGAATTGGGGCGTGGTCGGACCAACATGGATGTTTCGGCTATAAACCCTTTTAGGAGTTCACTCCAGTATCCACGTTCACTACATCACTAGGTTACTGTAATCAAAACAAAAACAATAATAAACCAAAATAACGCAAATGTTGGCACCATAAATCGGGCCATACATCGGGAATGGTTTGACCTACGGACCTGGGGAGGGGCTCATTCGATTCCTCGTGGAAAGTTCTTCAAAAAGAGTCCAAATTTAGGTGATTTTGATAGATATAATAGTTGTAAAATAGAATGAGACTATTCGAGTTGCTCACGATCATCCGTTTGCTCACCCCAGCATGATATTTTATGAAACATTTAAAATTAACATCTCAATAACTTTGGAAATAGAGGGATAATTTTGAATGATGATTTCAGTTGGTGATGTTTCTTCGAATTGAATGAAGCTATCCGATTTTCTTGAGTTCATATACACTACAAGAAGAAATCTGTCGACGGAATGAGAGTATTATTAGAAAATCACTCGAGGTCAACTAATAGCCCGACATGTAGGAAAGTAGCTATGTGGTTATCAATAGTGATGGGAGTAGTCGTTGAGAATCTGGAACCTAATTCTAGGAACAAGTCCATGGATAGTACTCGTATGTTCAGCGTCCGTGGAATCATTCAGAGGACCGATGGATAGCTAATTGATTATAACGTCGGAAATTTCATTCAATTTCCTACCCCCCCCCGATGGAGAAGTTTTTTGAATCAGCTAAATGGATAAATGCAGTTGAAGAGGAAAGAGGTCAAATCTTGGAAATGTACACTTTTTTTAAATTGCGTATCCCTGAGATTGAGGTCCCTTTTTAATTGATATCCTTGTGATTCAGGACAATTTTAGCATGCAGTCCCAAAATATGCGAAAAAATTTCAGCTTTCCAACAAACATATTTTGCCCCAGAAGTTAATCGAGAAGTCCTCGTTTAAATGCGGAAAAACATGGGTTATTATTAGCTATTATTACATTTTTGTGAAATGCACGTTTTTCGCTCAAAACTAGTATGGCATTTTCATGGATCTTTTTTCGATGAACCGAATGATGGTCCTCTCGGGCCTCCTTGCTAAGCAATTTAGGGGTTTTTAGACCCTCTCCCCTGGTCGAAAGTTCTGAGTGACTAATATTTTATTAATTAGATTGATCAACTGTTCGTTCGGAACTTCCTACCAGTGGAGAGGGGCTAAAAACTTCTCATTTGCTTGGCGAGGAGACCTAAGAGGGTTTTCATTTGGTTCATCGAAAAAAGATACATAAGACCCGATGCCAAATTACTTTTTTTTTGCCTGAAAAACTTGAAAAAAAATTTTACCGTGAAAACCAATGTTTTTCCGCATTTAAATGAAAAAATACTTTTATTATGCTGTTGGAAAGCTAAAATTCTCGCGCTTCATTCAGGACTAAAGGCTAAAATTCCACTCTGAAAGCTAATTCCCAGTATACTCAAATTGGAAGTCGCTCCTTCAATTAAAAGAGTTATGACCATCATTAGTGAGTCAAATACACGAAAACAATCTAACAACTTACATAGCTCAAAAACTAAGCGAGGTAATAAAAATGTTAGGGGTAACTTTTGTTGTTAATAATCCGAAGCCCAGTAGGAATACATGAATACGTAAATGAGAAACTAATTGTCAGCTTTGTTTTGTTCCAAGTTGCAACGCTATTACTTGCACATCAACGCTACGAAGTGAAAAATCCTCCCACTGACTCAGTCAAACCGTCAAAATGGAGACAACCAAACGGACTTGGAAGTCGCCAAGTATTTGGAAACCGGCTCCCCACTGGAATGAGAACTTGAATTAATTCGCAGCCTGCGAATCCCCTTCAATTTCTGCATTTCCACGCGGGGAAACTTGTCTTTTCATTCTCGGAAATGCTGAGAGTTGAACTTCGCGGTTAACCTCCCTTCCAAGAAGTTGCCGGGATCCCGGAGGTAAGGATTATGGAGTCTTTAGTTCGTCGAGCTAATCGATGGCAAACTATTATACGAGGAAATCGTTCAGGAAGCAGTAACACGTTTAAATGGATGTTCATGAGAGGATTCGAACAACGTCGAATTTCAATGCCTGCTCAGCGATGTAACAACGTAATAGTTAAGCAACACATTGAATTGAATTCGGGAGATTTTCATCAATTTTCTAATATTATTTCCAATACAAAAATTAACTCTTGTAGCCGGAGAAAAATCGTTTTTATTTTAGCACCCTCCACATTGGCTAGTAGAGTACACGAAGTAGATTACAAAGTTTATTGAATATTTTAAGTAATAAACCAAAAATTCAATTCAGTCGTGAATTCAATTTAATGGGTAGCTTGACACAAATTTTGTTGAATTATGTTTTAAGCTACGTAATTTCCAAAAACCCACATTATTTCTGCATGGCTGTACAGAAAACGATGCTTCCGCTTGTTCTCTTCGCTCTACTTCCCTTCAGAAGTGAAACCTTTCACCCACCTGACATGATTCACTCACTTAAATTATTATCAATCCTATATTAATCATATGTTTTGTTTCTGAAGTGGCAATCCAAATTCCATTTCATTTTACATTCATTTATAATACTGTCATTCATAGCTGAATAAAGCACTATTATTAATTCAAAAGGTTTACAATTCATATTAATTTATTCATGTATAAATGACAGCATTTTAATGAGTATAAAATGAAATGGAATTGGATGTGACACTTCAGAAACGAAACGTATGATTAATTTAGGATTGATAACATTTTAAGCGAGTGAATCATGTTATTCACCCCTCCCTTTTAATATAGGACGTAATCTGATAGAAGTGCAGGTGGGCATCGATCCCTTGGAGGTCGTGATGAACTGATATCCGCATTTGTTGTCCTCCGAGGAGAGTCTTTCGGAGAGGCTGGTTTCCCAGCATCAATGTCCTCTTGAAACTCGGCTGTCAGAGATGTTCTTGATGGCTGCAGGGGATTATATTCTTAGGAGTACTCAATTCCTGGATCTGCCAAGTTAACGTCACCTCTTGCAGCCAAGTGTTGAAGGGCTACAGAACTACCGCATAGTCAGGATTGGTTTCCAGCAATTCCACCTCTTCAACTAGCGGTTTGTATTTGCTTGAACTTCTTCAGCAGAATGGTTCCCGGAATGTTTAACCATGAAGGAAGTCAGGTTCCGTTTGATGATCTGCGGTTATGTCGAAGCATCCTCTCGTGAGGGGTACAATTTGTGCTACTACACAGAAGCGAGCGGACAGATCACCACCATTTGAAATACTACCACTAGCCGCTCGTCATCGTAAGTCCTAACTATATTGAAATCAATTACGGTTCTATAAATTTACTGCATCTCACCCGATTGAGAGCACACAAGGTTGTTAGGAATTCAATTCAGTAAATATCTCTTTTTGAAATGAGCACAAAAAATGACGCTTCCATTTTGAAAGTTTTTGAGACATTAATTTAATAAAATATCCTCGGATGATCACACAGAAACCCATATGTTCTCATTCAATTTATAATAACAATTTCTATCAAAATCAGCCATAAATTACCATTTTTACCCTTGGATTGATTGAACATGACTCCTTGATTACAGGCACATCTAAGGCCGATAGTATTTGCGTGCCGAATTTTGTGAACTTTAGTCAGGTTTTTCGGTAAACAGCTGTGAACGTTGGTCGGATGGATTTTTTCTTAAATGAAATTATTGGCATAAATATATCTTGATACATGAACCAACGATTTTTTTCTTGTTGACGACTGTAAACGATTGATTACTTTTCAACCGATTGAGAGGAAAAGAATGAACTTGGTCTAAAAATTTTTACAATGAAAGTTACTATTCAAATCAGATTAAAAATTGTCCTTTGAACTCAAAAGTTTTGAGCCAAATATTGAGTTTTGTGGAGGTTGCGGATGTTGAAATTTTTTTTCTTGGTCGAACTTGAAGATTCATAATTGAAAATACCATATTAACTGGTCATTCTAGGTGGCTTACCAATCACCCAGCGTACAAGAAAAGGGGAGGGGGTATACCCCTCCTTCAAGACCGCTGAGTCGTGCGGGTACTGTATACTCTTAGCGCCGTGATTGAACGACAGCCAGATGAGCAGTTCTACGGCTCTTGTAAGCGAGTTGAAAAAACAAAAATAAAAAAAAGTGTTAGGTGATTTTTTAAAAGTCGATTTGAAGGAAATAAACCGAAACCAGACAGCACTCTATCATTAAGAATTCATTAACTTTTGTTTGATGCGTTTGTTTCAACTTTTGTTTGTTGAGTTTTTTCAATATTTGACCACTAAAAAGTAAGTATTATCATTGATGAACCTAGCGTCAAAATTGAATTTTCATTGTCTCAATAAGCTAGAAATACTTTCTGCTAGATTACTATCAAGATACATGATACAAGCTATACAATCAGTCATAAACATTGAACTTCCCGGCTTACTAATAACACAAGATGGTCTATTTGGAAACCAAATTAAAATCCACTGGTTTTGGTTTATTATTCAATAATGAACCATTGTAATCGCTCTTGAAAAAAAAATTCTAACCCCCCTGAAAATTTCATGGTTTACGTTTCAAAGGGTGTAGAATCCGAATCTGCAATAAAAATTACGCAGTACGCCGTACGCACGATTTCTCCCAAACGGCTGAAGCAAAAAAGCTGAAATTTCAGGAAAAATCCATGTTGGTCCGACGACGCCCCAATTCTTGAGCCAGCTCTATCACTTAATTTAAAGTGCCCTTTAAGGGTTGTCAAAGTTTTGTAAAATCCATAAAAACCTCAAAAAAAGTTAAGGCGGCCTAAATTTGTACTCTTTTTGAAGAACTTTCCACGAGGGATCGAATGAGCCCTTCCCCAGGTCCGTAACTCAAACCATTCGCGATTTATGGTGCCAACATTTGCGTTATTTTGGTTCATTACTGTTTTTGTTTTGATATCAGTAACCTAGTGATGTAGTGACGTAGTAATGTGGATACTGGAGTGAAATCCTAAAAGGCTTTATAGCCGATACACGGGTTGAAGCATTCTTATAACCATAAAAAAAAAAACGCTGTAGATTCTTTCACTGGGGTTTATTGTTCAATTGGCTTGCGTTCATGTTTTGAATTTATACCAAGCTTTGGAGTGTGAGTGTTTCACAGGTGATAGAGCAATTATTGAATTTCAGGAGGCACACAAATATGATCAACTGATCAATCCAAATAGGTATTTTGGTTGAAAACAGATTTACGTGCTCTATGGATATCCCCTGAAATTCTATAATCGCTCTATCACCTGCGAAACACGCACACTCCAAAGCTTAGTAGAAATTCAAATCATGAAGGCAAGCCAATTGAATAATAACCCCAGTGAAAGAATTTGCAGCGTTTTTTATCTCGTGAAGAGTGGATAGCATTTATTTATCAAACAACTATGGCTACGTACTACAATTGTTTGGTTTACAGTTCTGGAGTTTATAAAATTACTCTTTTATTTATCATAAAATAGTGCTGTGATCCTGCTGACACTAATTTTGAAACATCATAAACGATAACTATTTCGGAATGAGGGCGACATTTACTTTTGATACAATCTTGTGTACTAAGATTGTTACTTTCCTTAACCTTGTATATAAAACTCAACTTTTCTTTCTATGTACTCATTTTCGCAATTAGGATAAACTACCAGACCGATTTTGTTGGGAGCGTTCAGCCAGTACCACAGCAAATATAGACTAGGTCAGAACCCCCAAAACATCTTCATTCTACAAATACGGCGATATTCTCCCCAGCCGATTTGTTTGCCGTTGACTTTGATTTATCTACTTAAAAAAAATTCCATTGACTTAAGTACCTAGACAATAGATAAGTATTTACGTAAATAGACAATATTTAACGGGTTTGGACAACTACTACACACGGTAAATATACATGTAAACTATGAAAGTTGTGCTTTGACATTTTCAGGTTAACATCAAAGATGTTATGATTCCAAATTTAGTTTCTAGACAGAATAGATCTAGTGTACACGGACAATATTTAAGGGGCAATTTTGAACAGGTGTGAGCATTGACATTCTTTCAGGTTAAGCTTAAGATGTTACGATTCCAAATTTAGTTTCTTTGGGACAGAATAGTTCTAATGTCAACTCGGATCACTTGATCATATGATGTGCTTTGAGGCTTCGATCCTACGAGCCACATAAAGTTGAAGTTCTTATGTTTCCTTTTACAAAGTTGAGGTATTCAAGACTTGCTAAGAGCGGCATGTTTGGTTTTTTCCCGGACGAGTTTATAATTAAACGTTGATTGAAACACATGCATTTTCGCAGCATTTTGATGCTTTTTCGGTGAAATTGGATCATCGAATGGCGTATGTCACATTCTATATGTACGAACGACCCTTCAATTACATCTTGACAACAATCCGCTTGCCTCGACTCTGATTGATCTAAATTTAGCTCTTTGGCACATCCTATCCCGGAGTTGCCCGAGTGACCTCAATGATTCGTCACTGGGAAGAGCGATCAATTCACATCTGTACCGGCCAGCAACTGTCAGCATCAGAAGTCACGTTTGCTATTAAATCAACAAAATTAAGTTAGGGTACTCAGAATGAACCGGTATAAATCTGTGAGATCTACGAACCTATTGTAAACTACGAGACTGAAATTTGTGAGGGGTATTGTAAATTTTTAATCATCTCTAATCGATTCACTAACTCATGTATTGCTCTAAATATTTTTAGACTGTTTCATGATGAATGCAACTCAATCCATCAAAATGATACGAGAATAGATAAACCTACGTCGTTGTATCGATGTATCTCCACTGCAAACGTCTGTTCTAGTGAGAAACAATCACACACAGTATTTGTAGATTCAGTGAAATCCTCGATTAGTGGACACCGATTGGACCGGCAATATTGTCCATTAATTAGGGGTGTAAATATTTGAAATACAAAGATTGAAAGAAGAGGATTCAACATTGGGGCATTTCTATCGTGAAATCTGTTGAACCATGCATTACGCATTTCTACCAAGGCTTAAACGGTAATGAACCCATTCAAGCACTAATCATAGGGGAAAAACACTGTTAATTATAACAAAGAGGTTTATTATTTTTGTATTATTATAACCCTTCTACTCAAATCACTGAAATACGTACAATATCCGAATTATTGGAAATAATAAACCAAAATTTATGGAAATTGAACGGTTTGGTGGTTTTAAATTTAAAACATGAATCGGCTTGTATCACAGGTCGGTAACCACAATTTGAGAGAGTCCCTTATAAAGAGGAGTTTTACTATATACTTGATTCTTGCGATTGGCCAGTGACACACAGCTTCCTCGGATGCATATCAAGAATGTATGGATTCATTACATTTTTCAAATAATTGTAAAAAATTCCAATTGACTATATGGTGGAGGAAAGTTCAGGCAAGATAGAGAGTAAAATGTAAGACTAGTAGATCATTTATGATTCTGGTGAAATACACTAAAACACTAGAAACAAGAATTTTCCACTATTAGCTATTACAAGACCAACTCATTTGAGCATAAGCAGCAGCTACATGATACGATCTTGATTAAATTGATATCTAATAATTTAAATCAAGGATTGCGGGAGTTTTCGAGTATTTTCGTTTTGTTCTGTAATTTTATAAACGTGGATGTGGGAAATGCAGAAATAATGGGTGGTAAATCACTGTTTGTGCAGCAAATAAAACACTTTAGATCTAAAGCGCATTCCTATTTATATTTCACAGCTTTTTGCTCAGATTCGGTTTCGGGGATCTTCCAGGAAACATTTTACTTATTGAATCATTATTATTATCATTATTATTATTTTAAACATTGAGGAATAGTGGGGGTTAGCCACTTGAAATTAACATTTAGCTTAAGTACCTATTTATACCCTAATGACTCAAAAAAGATTGAATTTTGCCTTTCCTAAGTGATAATTTAATCAAGGATTGTGGATTTTTTTTGGAGTATTTTTATCTTGTTCTACAACTTGATGAACATGGATGTGAGAAATGTCGGAAATCTCGCCGGAAAATCGGTATTTCGCCTCATTGTGCAACGTCGCCGATCTCAAATAAAACCCTTTAGAGCTTTTCCGAGCTAAATAGCTGATGAAGGTGTGACTGCCCGGTGTAGTCGTAAAAGCGTCAGGAGAGTGAGGAATCTGTCGGAAGTAATCTGCCCCGAGTCCCCTTCCTCTCACACTGTCGGCTGACGGATATTGTCTCCGCTCACCCCCGTTTACCTCCCTTACCGACCCCTTTTTAACCCCTCTCACCGTCCTGTGATACTCCCCTACCCACCCCCGACCTACCCCTTGATACTCCCTCACTCCCTACACCGTCTACACACCCCCGTTCAACCCCCTGATACTCCCTTACCGATCCCCACCTCTCAACCCTTATTCAACCCCTCACCATCATCGTCAGGAATCCTCGTGAAGGTAAATTAGCGGTAGAGGAAATGGAGGTCCGCAACTCTCTTCCTCCCACCACCTGAACGCCCTTTGGAAATGTCGCAAAGTCGCAATCAACCCTAACCTGCTTAACAATAAATTACGTTATTTCTTCTGTAACATTACCACCGGTAACCATTACCATTATCAACCGGTATTAGTGTCGTATGCTGCCGATCGAGAGTCTCCTACGTATGAGGGCCACTGCGGCGTCAATATTCCTTCTTTTCCATCTTGATGGTTGATGCAATTTGGATATACAAAACTGATATGCACAATTGATGTTCGAAGTAGTAAACTAGGATCTTCCGTCAGTTGACAGGTAAAAATAACGATTTCGCAACCCTACAAAACCTTGACAAGACGGAAAAACGGAGCCCTTTTCCTTAAACAATAGTGAACTCCTTCTTTATATTTCAGATGAATTCGCATCTTAGGAAGCGAGGACAGGGAGGACGTTAAGAAAGATCCGTCTATCCCTCCAAGTAAAAGTGGATTCACACCTACAGCCACGGGATGAGCAAATCACAATCGCGTTCCTGTTCTTTTTCCAATCAAAGTTGAATTGTCACATAGATGACACATTAGTTTCAGTAAATCATTGTTGCAGATGGGTTTCAGGTAGAAAATGTACACTGTACATTGTACAGTCTCTGATTCGTACATAAAATGATTCGGAAAGTCATCCTGTGGATATCGACTAGGAGCTCCGGCGTAGCGAGCGTTTTTCCGAAGAGTGTTTTTTCAAGTAGGTGAGAGGTGGATAGTCAAGGGAAAAGCCTTCAAAAGCCCGGGGTCAAACGTGATAAGTGAAAGAAAACAACAAAGAACTTAACAGAAAGGAACGGGAAAAGAAGGGAAGGAGGGGGGCAGAAAAAAAAGGCGGGAAACATTCGAAGAGTCGAGCGTTGAATTGGCGGGGCGGCGGAGGCATTGAATAGGAAATCCAGTGGAATGAGATATAGCGTGGAGGGGGAGGATGAAATTGATCAATAGTACAACAATAACATGGGAACGCTCGGTCGAGCGCGGGAGAGCGAACGTCGGCCGGTTAATGTCCCGAGTCAGGTTGGCTAATAATTATGTGATCAGGTAATACAGTTTTATGTGACAGATGTAGGTTCCGGTTGTGTAGATACAGTTATTTTGATACATGAACCAGTCATTGCTCTTGTGAATTCAAATGGCCTAAGGCGGATTTGTTTTGTAATAACTAATGATACATTTTAGCTTATTTTCATAGAAGATAAAACTTTTGCATTGGCTAAAAAAAAAGTGTTCTGCTGCAATGGGAATCCGTTTTGAAGTATTCTCAAACATTCGGCCATCCAGTTCCACCATCATTAGAATTTTTCTAACCCTGGAAAGTACTGGAAGATGTAAATTCAATTGGTGAGTTTAAGAATGTCACTCGCAACCAGTTGTTGGGTATATACTTCTACTGTGATCAGGAGCAGCTTCTGTTAGGAGCACAGGCGCATTTGCACCCTCTGCCCAAAATGAGAAAGATACCTGATAATAATAATATTATCATACTGTTTTCCAACTTTTCACCATAAATCTTCATTGAATAGTAGAAGCGTTTCAAATTCACGCGCCAAACGTAGCCTCAGGATGAGTAAGAATATGGTTGAATCGTGAGTTTAGTGAGGGGGGTCAAGCGTTCGCTATCCAGGAGCCACGATCCAGCTCTACGCCCAATCGACGAAGCTTGGTCGTGAAACACGGCGTTTCACACTGTTTGATTCGATCTGGATCCAGAGAATTAACCAATGAGAGACCGAAATAAAATGGCGAATGCGAAATTTCTGAGCGCACTCGTAGCTGTCTGCTCACTCGCTAAGAATGATAGAGTGCGCTAAAATCACCAAAACACACTCCTATCCTATTATCAGTTGATTGCCCAAACCCTTTTGTAACTGTAAATACGCGATGAATACAGTAAGTATTCACATAAAACGTGAGTTCGCGAAATTGTTGGTGGAGCTAAGAGTGTATATTCGCGATGCCATTATTGACAGGACTGCAACCAACCTCAAAGGCAAGCGGAAATCGTTCCACGATTTGCAAGTTCAACCCTCATTACTACGTAAAGATAGCTTGGCTTTGCAGATGTAGGGTGAGCAATACTTTTTTTTAAAGGTATTTTACTATTGAAATTTCAAAAATTGTACTAAAAAAAAGAAAAGAAAAATGGCCAAAAAAATGTGCATTTGTAAAAATGAGTGCATTTATATTTTTTTGTAGAACATAACAAGAAAAAAATTTCATGAGCCATGAACCAGGTCATTTCCATGTTGAAACTCATATTTAGGCTAAAAGTTGTACTTCAACTTCACAAACACGTGCTAAAATGATGAAATTTCTAAAAAAATTGTTTAAAATGAAAGAATACTGTTAGGAACTAGATTTTTCGCAATCAAATTGATAATTAACATTTTTTGGCACAAGAAGCTTTCAAATTTTGACTCAAATTAACACGAATGTTGTGCGATGATTTTGGACAATTCGCTCACACGATGGAGCTGCATGGCTGGAACTTTTTCTGTTCATTCTGCATGAAATTCAGTGTTTTACTTTTCTTGGAAAGTAAAATCCACAAGTAGTTTGAACAATATGCTCCTTTACCATTTATGAGAACATTAACACACAATGTACTTATATATGTTCGAGATCTTCTCCACTACAATTATGAAATTATGGAATGGATTGCATTTCGAATGCTTAGTAATAAACAACAGTTGTTGGAGGCGCACTTTTAAAATGAGGGGCCCTTGTGGCTAATTTACTCTCTAATAATCATTACAGCAGTCGATGGCTCACCTTAGGTGCTGAAGTAAGAATTAAGCTCTTTTTAAAGCATCTATAAAACAATTACCATGTGTGGAGGGCAATGATCTGTGCTGAAGAACTAACAGACATAGAAATAATGCATCTTTATGTGATATTTGCAGTTTATCTGGTTCCACCTCTACCAAGGTAGTGAAAACGTTGTTCTCACACTTGGAAGATGAAAAAAACGTTCGATTTACCCCTTAGGAGTTTTGGAGGTTTTGAAGTGTTTCGATTTTGAAATGTTCAGGGAATGTGTGTTTGAACTAATATTTGTTATTTTCTTGAAGCATCACTCGAACGATGCTAGATTTGATAATACTGGCCTAATTGGGGTAAAAATTATAGAAAAGAATGTTTCAAATACGACCTATGACCAGAGAAAACCGATAAAACACAAATAACAACTACCAACATAAAACAACCACAAATAACAACCAAATAAATACTTGGCTCGGAAATTTCATGACAAAATGAATTGATATTCCGTTGAAAACTCACGTCAGGTATTTCGAAATTCGCAACGGTCTATTGTTGAAATGTTCATAGAGTGGTGTTAGAACAAAGCGTTGGGTGTGGCACATAGCTTCCTCGTCCATTTATCATGAACACATAGATCTCTTGAAATGTTTTAGATGATGTCGGAAGATGTTGAATATAAGCTAGTTATAATGATTCATGGGACAGAAGGAGTTTTAGTTACTTGTTATGTTTGATGATATTGAGTGATAGGTCTGATTTTCATCAAGCCTAGTTGCTTTCTCAAAACTATAATTTGTTTCTGGTTTTGGTTGAGAGTGACTCCACCAGCACCCACATGTTCGTAAGAACTTATGATGTTGGTGGACAGGAGTAGGCGTCTAAATGTTATTCTTCATAGATGAACTGTATTCTTATTCCAGTAAATAATATTCTAAAATATATTCTATTCTATTCTAGATATGCCGACAGACTCGTTCCCGCAGCTATCAACCCCTACAAAAGCCAAAATTCAACAAAACTAAGGCCACAGAAGCCTAGAATGTTATTGGATCGTCTTTAATTTAAGGGTTTGGTATAATAATGTTATGAATGTTCGGTACATGGTTTTAGTTTCCCTGTGCGATTAACAAAACACCGGGGGAAATATCGGTATTCAAAACAAAAGCAACGACCGGGAGATGGTAAGAGGAAATGATTCCAGAGGAAGCCGTCAGTTACTGGCGGAGGAGCAAAAAGCGACTACGAAATATATATGAGCGGAGGAGGCAATAAACAATAACGAAGGAGCGTGGGTAGTGATGAGAGTTGTACCAGAACGGAAAACAATCACGGGTAGATATTGGAATCGGGAAGCCTTGATAGAGATCTTGAGGGATGGGGGCCAAACCCGGAATTCTATTTGAACTTCTTTCATTTCAAGCACAGCGGAAAAAAAGGGGCGAATCAAAGGTGGAACTCGCAGACAACCATTCGAACGCGGACTTGGATAAAATTCTCCATCGCGATTGTGTTCTTTCGTGAGCCGGGAAATGACTATGCTCATTCATTCATTCATTTATTGTAAATATTTGGGGGTTACTATTGATAAAAACATGACATTTTCAAAGCACATCGATTGTTTAATTACTAAAATTTGTGAATTATTTCATGTTTTAAAAGAAACCCGTAACTTTTAATCTAGTTGATTGATTAAAAAGGTACTAGTACTCCAGAACCGTATTTTGACAATAATTTTGAATAAACACATGAGATACCCAACATCCCTCCTTTATGTTCAATTTAATGTAAAAAATATACTCTACTTCTTTTATTTCAATCTTGTCTACATGTTTTTCATTCCGGGGTTAGAAGTAAACATGTTTCCTCTTCGGCTTGCCGTCGAAATTATGGTTCCACACGTATAACCTTGCAAACTATGAAGACTGAATTTTTCAAAAGAAATGCTTTTGTTCAAGCTGTACGCTTCTTTTATGTAAAACGAAAAAATATTTTTTATTTTTCGCAATTTATTGTCATTCAAAAAAGAATTAGACACCTATTTCCGACCAATATGACTCCAATAAATGCTATTCTTTATTTATTTAAATTATTTTATGCATATACTAAGTATTTCTTGGTTTAATTTATGATTATTTTAGTTTTTATTCATAAAAATCGGAACTTTGTTCATTTTTTAAAATCTTTTTCCATTGTTATTTGAACTCACTTGAAGAGCACAAGTTTTCGAACTTATTCTTCCTGGGCAACGTCATTTCGTTCTGTTCATTTTGAACTTACGTACCATATTATAAAATCACCTTGTCATTATCATTTTTGTAAATCTTATGTATGTAATTTCATTATTGCTGCCAATGAACAGATATTTCATTTTATTCTCAGTCAAATTATTTTTAATGAACATAAAACATAATGTTTATGTAAGTGCTCACATGAAAAACAAACATAAGTAGAATGTAATGTTCATACTTCATGGGGCTTAATGAAAACACTGCAACATTTCACGACTGACAGGTAAATAAAATGAGAAAAATTGGGATTTAAAACATTAAAATTTACTCCTGTTATCAACATTTTCAACCTAAAAACGCTGCAAATTCTTTCACTGGGGTTTATTATTCAATTGGCTTGCGTTCATGATTTGAATTTCTACTAAGCTTTGGAGTGTCCCTGTTTCACAGGTGATAGAGCGATTATTGAATTTTAGGAGATATGCATAGAGCACGTAAATCTGTTCTCAACCAAAATACCTATTTGGATTGATCAGTTGATCATATTTGTATGCCTCCTGAAATTCAGTAATCGCTCTATCACCTGTGAAACAAACACACTCCAAAGCTTAGTAGAAATTCAAATCATGAATCATTGAATAATAAACCCCAGTGAAAGAATTTGCGGCGTTTTTTTTTATGGTTATCAGAATACTTCAACCCGTGTATCGGCTATAAACCCTTCTAGCAGTTTACTCCAGTATCTACGTTCACTACATCACTAGGTTACCGCAATCAAAACAATAACAATAATAAACCAAAATAACGCAATTGTTGGCACCATAAATCGGGCTATACATCGGGAATGGTTTGAGCTACGGACCTGGGGAAGGGATCATTCGATTCCTCATGGAAAGTTCTTGAAAAAAAAAAAATCCAAATTTAGGCCGCCTTGACTTTGTTGAGGTTTTTAGGGATTTTACAAAACTTTGACAACCCTTAAATGGCACTTTAAATTAAGTGAGAGTGCTGGCTAAAGAATTGGGGCGTTGTCGGACCAATGTTGATTTTTCCTGAAAATTTCAGATTTTCTTGCGTATGGCGTACGGAAAATTTTTTATTACAGATTTGGATTCTACACCCTTTGAAACGTAAACCATGAAATTTTCTGGGGGGGGGGGGGGGGGTTAAAATTTTGTTTTTCAAGAGCGATTACAATGGTTTATTATTCAATAATAATAATAACTCGTATGCTTGAGCACCCTTCGGTCGTGTCTGGTAGCATATTTTCCAATAATTTCCTTGACAATGTCCACCTGACGGTTTTGATGAAGTTCGTCATTTCTCACGTACCACAGGGCTTCAACGATTGCCCGAAGCACTTTATTTTGGAAGGTTTGGATCAATTTGAAGTTTATTTTGGCAGTAGATCCCCATAGTTGAATTCCATATGTCCTACAGGCATCTGTACTGTCTTGTACAGCAGCAATTTGTTGTGGATGTTGAGTTGACAATATCGACCCATCAGCCAATACAGTTTTCTGAACTTGATAGTGAGTTCTTCCTTTTTTCCCTCATATTCTATTTTCACCAAAGCTTGTCGTGTAATAATCCCTAAATATTTGGCAGAAGTTCCATACTGGAAGTCGGTTCCGTTTAATATGAGTGGTATTGCTAAAATCTTTTTGTTGGTGAAATTAACATGAGTGGATTTGGTTTCATTTAGCAATAGTCGCCCATTTGCACCTCTTTCCAGAATTTAACCAAACGTCGGAAATCGTGGCAAGATTCATAAACTCTTTTGCACACCTGGAGTACCTGTTGATCCCAAGACATGGCTTTGTCAAAATGAAGTCTCAAATTCCTTAGAACTTGAGAGTAACGCACCACCATCCCATCAGTTAGGGGGGGGGGGGGGGGTAGAGGATTCATTGGTAAGTCCCGTTTGTGTAAAACAATTGCACGATCAATTGCGTATTAGGAATACCGTTTCTGTTTGCCCAGATATTTACTCTTTCTCGTAAAATTACTGTATTATTGACAAATCACACGAATCGTAGTTTCAATCTCAGGAGAGCTCGCTCTGAAAATGCTCGACTAACTAGGCATTCTAGTACAAAAACCTATGCAAGACTGTTGTAACATAACGACCAAATGATTGTTATGGTGGTAAGTGTAAAAGATCATTACAACCACTTACTCACAGTAATTCAGTCGTTTTCTGGCTGATATTGATGGCTATGGCACGTTGCAGTCCAGCAAACACATTTTTTGACGGTGGACAATCTAATATAAGAGTAGACCACAAAAATCATCTGAAAAAATACCCCCTTAAACAGGAACAGAAATATTTCAAGAGAGTCATATTTCAAGGATTTAGTTATCATGCCTATCTGGGAAAAACCACTTCTTAAATGGCAGACGGTCCACGTGATTTGAGCCATTGCTGCGTTCTTCTCCAAATCACGTACCAAGCTTCATCCTATCTAATCACGAAAGCTGTGCCCGTGCAACCCAAACGTAACCTCGGTTTTTCATTTCGCGAAAACCTCTGACAAGACGGACTTGAAGGGGGAGCATTTTTCTTGAGATGCTCTACGTGAATATTTTATGTTTTCAACCTTCTTATTCCTTATTCCCCTTCCGTCCTCTCGACACCTTCAAGGCCTCTTTGGGTATCCGTTCCTCGTCTTTTACATTTCAGGTTGTCCGGGGGTTCTTTTTCGAATGTTGGCGTCGTACTCTATTTGTCTTGCTTATCCACCTTCCCAGGTCTACGTGCCTAATCGTGATGGATGACCTTACCTTCTTTCGTCTGAAACCTCAACACCTTCGTATCCACTTACCTTCTTCCGGGAACAACATACCGAATGAGGATCTCCTGAACTGTACACACTGAATTGTTGCAGTTCCAAATTGAATTGGTTTGAAAATTCAATCAACGGTTTTTAGTTTGGTGAAAAATTTTTGAGATGACGATTTTCCCTTCCATTTTCTTCCTTGCTAAAATTAATAGTGTTTATTTCGCAATCCTATACGGATGATCGTACAGCAACCGGAACGGTCTCATTCCACGCAAAGAACTACCTACTTTTTATCAGAAAAAGTACTCATACGGTTAATTGATCATGACGCTGAGACTACTGGCACATTGTTTTTTTAATCCAAATTTTGTTAACTTTGTTTCGCTAGTTTTGGCCAAGACCTTGATGTTATCAAGCGGCACTCCCTTTAGCTCACATATCGAGGGTTAAGTGGCAAAATGACGCACTTGAAATAGGGCTAGACCTATATGAGATAGTGCTAAGTGTTTTTCGCAATTTTTCAGCGGCGGCAAAAAAACTGTTTATTTTTCATATTTTACAACATTATTTATGACTTTATTTCAATTGATACTTACGGCAGCAACTGTGAAATAAATACTGCTCTTGTGGTGATTAATATAAAAATGCGATCAATTGTTCAGATGGGCTATGTTGATGGTGTTGCAAATAGTCTATGTTACACTAAAATTATCAATAATAATGTTTATAATTAGGGACACTTAACACTTTAATTTCTCTTCTGTTTTCCTGTATCTCCATTCTTGAGGGATAGTATTTACCAATGACCAATTCCTTATAATGTTTTTCTTCCAAACATTCATCGAAGGGGTTGAAGAACATCAGAAGGAACAACCACTTGATTTGATATGAAAACTGTATTATTAATTTTGATTAATGGTAGGGAACTCAATCTAAAAATATGGATGATAATGTACTTGTATCAAGATAGGTAACAACCTTCCTAGAAAATAGGCTCTTGTAATGGTGGCTACAGAAAGACGACCAATAGGACCACAAACTTTGAAAAATGTCACGTTGGTTCATGATTTCTGTAGAAAATCATCCCACAAACGCTTGGAAAATTTGAATAAAACTGAGAGTTCCATTTTTAACATAAATTAAAACATGAAATCTCTTCTCAGTGTTACAATTTATGTTATACCACAACGTCAATTTACATTGAACGAAATGAAAACAAATAGGCTGACCAGCTGAAAACTGAAGACCTGAAAAATAATAGAAATTGTATAGAAATGAATGAGATCTAATTTAACTCCAATTAAAATTAACCATCCATAATGGGGAGCAGCACACGATGGTTTTCCTTGATCTCATTGAGCTGTCTATCGAGAACATTTTTAAAAATGTGAAAGAAGCAATTTAAAACAATTCGAAAAAGTACCTACTTAAATTGAGCGAAGTAATTTGGTATTTTAACTGAAGGAACTAAGAACTATACAAATAAATGAAGTTGAGACAAAGTTTGAAAGCTTCTCCGAAATGGATGCTGGATATTATTTTTCTCCCTTGAAGATCGTTTTGGTAGATAGTTCTGGTTCAGCATTTCTGACAAGAAAAATATTATTAGAAACTGCAATATAGGTTTCATACTTCATAGTAAGCAAAAATTTGAATGAAAAAGAGAGAATTCCATTGTTTCCTCACCAATAATCTGGACGAACGCGTCTGCAGCAACCTCAACTCACCCAAATCACGTGGAAATAAGTCGGATAGGTCAGGTTGACAGACCATTATCTGATAGGCTGTGATGGTTCTCTTGGCAATTTTAGCGCTATCTTTGGGCAAACTAGAAACTTCTCATTACCATCAGATAAATTGCCAAATTGACAGCTTACCATCTTTTAAATATTATGACCGTTTGGAGTAAATTTGAAAATATTCACTAAAAGAAAAAATAATAAAATGCAATAGGCCTACAAGAAAGCGACAGAGGATTTAGAAAACGTATACTTTCGCGAGGCGAGAACTAGCCTTGAGCGGCCGTATGCAGGGCAGTTGACGAGGCGAGTCTACTCCATTCGAACTTTTGGTTTATATTTTCCAAAACGGCCTCCATGACGCCTATCCCAATATAACCACAGCTTTGAGAATTTTTCTTACAATACCCGTGTGTGTAGCATCGAATGAAATAAGTTTTAGAAAACTGAGGATAATAAAAAACTACATCAGGAACTTGACAGGACAACAACGACTAAGCAACTTGGCCATCATATCAATAGAGCACAAAATAGCTTCAGCACTATCTTTTGATGGTATCATTAAAACATTTGCAGCAAAAAAAGCCCGACAATTTTCATTTTAAAGTTTGTTTAGGGCTTCCATTTCGTGCAAAAATTTATTTATCATCTATTTTACATTGATTTTACAAGTACCTCATTGACAAAATTTACAGAATTCAAAAAATGACATTGAAGGTATTGTTCAATAAGCCCAGGCGCCATCCCACTGATAAATTATTTCATGATTTGAATTTGTTAAACGTCCACCAATTGTACACATTAAATATGCTAAAACTAATCCGTAAACACAAAAACATATATTTTGCTGATGTGAGACAGCGGCAATCAAATCATACAGACTCAAGTTGCCGGGAGCAAAAAATACATTTGCTCAAATGACGACAAAATACAGAGGCAAGCAAATAGTCAATAAAGATTTAAAAACAATTATAAATCTAATGAATATAAATAGTGAATTATTCAAAAAAGAAAGTTATAAACTGATAAGAGCTAACCCTTATGAGTACTAACAAAGCAGTTAAAATAAATAATAATAAAAGGAGTAAAATGAGCAGTTATAATTTATAATAATAAATGGCGTGTATACTAAGTAGGTACATCATTTCATGGAATGTTAAATCTAAATTCTAATAATTAATGTGATGTAAATATAGTGTTATAGATACGTACCTTATAAAAAATTAGACGTAAGAACCAACTCCGGGCTGGGCCACAGTGTTACACTATCCAGCTCGGTCATCAGTTATTATTCAATTGTAGAATGTAACATGTAAAAATGATGTAAATAAACTATCTATCTATCTATCTATTGAGCTCTTACCTACCTCCTTCTAGTAAAAGAGTTTATACATTGTGAATAAATCAAATTAATTATATTTATATTAAGATTGGTATATTAAGATGGTATGAGTCATGAGATATCGGGTCTGGGGGGGGGCTCCAAATTTATTTCTTGCCCCGGTTGAAATACGGGCTGGTTACGTCCCTGCCAACCCATATAGGTTGTGTTGTCCCGCCATATTCCAGGGAGGTCATGTTGCAACTTCACCCTCGATACTTTGCCATGACGTGCGACAAACCTGTCATGTTTACTTTATTGTACCCCTTCAGATCTGCTCCATGTCCATGCTGCCACTGACAACTCAGACAGGGCCATGGTTGACCCACCAGAGACACACATACACTCAATTCGGATATTTAAAAATTATGAAATTATATTAATTCTACCATTAGTTATCGAACAAATAGGGTATGTCGTGCATTGATATATTTTTTAAAGGAAAGATTATTTGTTGGCCAATTTTTAAGAGAGAGAAAAAACATTTAGTGATCATTATATTGTACTTGAACTATCGTACAATAGTATAATAGTAGTAGATTAACATTTACTACAACACAATGTTATGCCTCCAACTTGAAACCTTATTTTCGTATACTTCTCTCGAACAATATTGGCAACTTGAAACGTATTGAATTCGAACCAATCCCACGAATTCACGTGACGCTTGAACCGTAAAATCGACGGGGAAAACATTTCAGCTTGACGACCGGATCATCACAATGTTCAGTTTTGTTCCAACGCCGGTGAGAACGGAAGGGGAAACGGTCTGAAAAGGCCGTTCGATTTTACGGACAGTGATGCGATTAATTCGCAGGTGTCAATGGGAAAGCAAGGGGTTTTCAAACGTTCCAACGCGGTGCTCGCAGAGGCCAAGAGGATCCTTTGATTTAACGGATTAGGCGGCGGTTTTTTTCTCTTTTCGGATTCTACACGCCCAACCCTTCGTATCGGATTCGACCGTATTTTTTGTAAAGGCTCAGAAACTTGTTGATTATTTATGATAAAACCGGTTATTTCACGAGGCGGGATAAGGGGTAAATACACGGAGTTTCAAATTAACCTTAAATTACTACGGTGGTTTTTGCACCACCCCGATAATCTGAAACTTAGCTTGACGATTAGGAACCACAACGAGTGCCCAACGATTTGAGCAATCATATAATTAGATTGTGGTTGAATAATTAGAAGATTTACAACACCATGCAGGGGGACAGGTCAAGTGCTGTCATGACCGGAGACCAGGCAGCAAGGATGGCAAGGTTGGCATTTGACTCTGTGGGAATTGAACGAGAACTGGTGGAGAATGAAGACGGCATCCCAAGACTGGTTGTAGACCTGCAAATCCACTGTTTGTGGGATGTAGAAAGGGTGGCGTATTTGGATATCCGCGTAGTTAACGCTGACGCCTCCTCCTACAGCTCTCAAACATGGACATCAGTTTTCCAAAATGCAGCCATTGCAATGCATAGGAAATATGACAGGGTAGCCGAGGATATGAGAGGCTCGTTTACGCTCTTAGTGATATCCTGCGAGGGTTCCCTTTACAAAGAGTACACTGCGGATTCGAGGCTCAAGGAGGAAAGTCCGCTGCTTTGGGTTTGAAGGTGGGACCTTGATGCCACTCAACTAAAGAGATGCGCCTCGACCCACTTCCTTTCCACCCACTTCTTTCCTGGATAACATGCACGATTAATTTATGTTATTTATTTCTTTAATAAGGGCAATCCCAAAAAAAAAAAAAACATCTCAATTTCCTAATAAACCTGTGATGGTGACGTTCGAAATGGAGCGCCTTGCACAATATTATTACCATTTCAGGAACCCGTCTAATCGCCAAATGAACTCATTAGCTATTTTCCTTCCCTTTCATCTGAAGAGACTGAATTTTCAACATAAATAGGTATTATTTGGAAAAAATTTCACAGACCTAAAGATGAAACTGATAAGAATCCTTGTCAAAAATAAGAAGAAAAGTGATTTTTGAGTATTTTGATCGGGCTTGCATCTCGTTGCCGTGATTATCGTCACCATGGTTGAGTTACTTCATCATTGATGTTGAGTCCAGGGGGACGATTTGATCCGAGTACCAAAAGGAGAGCTCGTTCCGACTGTTGAAAAGTCGATCGTTTGTATGCTGTCATCTTTTTTTAGAATTTTAAGGTCGAAACATTCATCAATGGTGGTTGAGAGTCCATGCAATAACGTGTGGAGCTTTACTGGCCACTGGGTTGCGATTGATTTATTGATGCTCTACGATTATTCATTCGCAAGTCAGTTGTGCGGCTTTTCATATGTATACATATATTTACACATACACTAATACAGTTGACGTATTAAGAAGAAAGAGTATAGTTGACATTCCGGGGAATCGCCTTTTTCAAAAATTAGAGGAGATACAAGAATGAGTACAACAGGTTGTTGTTGTGAGATGGGGCGCTTGATTTCAATGATGCTTTTCATAACCAACCGGCACAGCATCAACAATTGTTCTTGAGGTGGTATCCGTTTTTTCTCCTTGCCTCATTTCGTTTGACTTCATTAATTTAGATTCACTTCCAGTGGTTTGTTGGCCAAAAATCCTTATATGTGCTCTCTACGATTGTTGAAGAAGCCTACCATTCCCCTTTGGCATGGTGTGTAAAACTTTTACGCCGCAACATTCATTAAATGAGGCTTGGCGGGTTTGAGCGTGGAAGGCTACAGGAAGCTACCATGCTTGGCTTACTGAGGCCGTACTGTTGTTTATGCGTAGGTCGAGAGGCGTCGTGGCTTTGCCAACGTGAAAGGCTTCTGGGGTCGAACATTTTCTGAATATGAGCTGATAAACACACGTCCGAATTGTCACTGTGCTGAACCCCGGCAGTTATATGAGTGATTAGAGTTCGAGGATGAGATAGTAGAGCTCTTAATTACCAGATTGCACAATCAGCATCTTGGCATCCTGGCTGCTGAGATTCCGCTGGTTGGGAATCCGTGTGTCGATGAGACAAAATCTCGCCAATATTCTTTCGTTGCCTGTAGGTAACACGTGGTGTTCCAGAGAAAACCTCTTGCGTTTGAGGATTCGAAGACAGGGTTGTTTGGAGCTCTCGGAGTATGCCATAGACCCCCTGGGACCCTATATACTCCTACCTCTTTAATATCCTATTTTACCAGAGTAATATACTCTCTCTCTCTTCCAAAATTTTGGACTAAAATTTTATTTAATATTAATAAATAAATATCTTAATATTTATAGCCAATACTATTGTTATTATAAATAACAATGTTCCTAAAGGAATGAAAATAGGAACTCTAAGTCAAAATGTATACCGAAATACGATTTGTACCTATATTATATTATGTAAGAACTACGATATTAATCCCGATTAACGTTTTCTACTTTTGCTGTTAATTACATCGTTAATTCCATTGTTCCTGTTATCAAATTGTTGTTAACACAATTGTTCTTTTTATCAAGTTGTTAATATTGTAATGCTGTTAATGTTGCTGCAATATTTTAACAAATAGTTAAGAATTAAACGTATATTAAAGTCTAGAATATGGCCACTTGTCCGGCAGAAAACGAACGGCAGCCATTCATCTGTCTCACTAAAATAGATACATCTTAAATTCCTAGATGAAATCCATAAAGCATGTTTTCTCTCTCTCTCTCTCTCTCTCTCTCCGTGTGTCGATGAGACAAAATCTCGCCAATATATGCCTGTAGGTAACATGGTGAAGAAACATGATCCCCTGGGACCCTATATACTCCTACCTCTTTAATATCCTATTTTACCAGAGTAATATACTCTCTCTCTCTTCCAAAATTTTGGACTAAAATTGTATTTAATATTAAGTTTTGTTTATGCTGTAAATAAGGTCAGTTGTCCAGGTACATTCCACATGAGTTGCTTATAATCGATGATCCAAATCGATGATTCCTGAAATCTACATTAAAATGGAGTTTACATTTAACGATTTCCTATCTCCGTTGTTAAAGGAAGGAAGAGGTAAAAGGTTGAGTAGGAGGTAAAAAAGGAGGTTGGGAGTTCCCCACGTTAAATAAAGCTCTGAACACGCGACATTTGTACTCTTTGGCGTTCCGAACGGGAGAATAAGAGAATCTCTCGTCTGAAAATGGAAAACCAAAAGGGAATCCGGAGGGTACCTTTCAGGTGCCACTACTTCCCTGTGTAGTTGGGTAATGAATGTAAAACGTAACGGGGCAAGAACACTCTCCAACGAGGACTCTTTGACCATCAGAAGTGCAGCTCCTCTCCTTTTCAACGTTACCAAATCGAATTCCGAACGTTACCTGCTTCTTCCTTATTCTTCCTCTGTAGACATTTTCCTACCTTTTGGGCCCCGGAAAGCTCCTAAGTAAACAGTTGTCTCTCAACAAACCTCACAAGTTTCGTTCTTTGTAGGGAATGAATGGTGTTCCATTTGATTTCGAGTTTTGATCGTTGTTCAAAAGATGCTGCCTGGAATGTAGCATTTGAGCAGGTGCCGTTAAATTGATGAGCATTATTAATATTAGTAGCCCTCCCATATGCATCCTCCTGTCACAGTTAGGCAGTGATTAATTTCACGAGTAATTAAATACCTGTGCAATTATCTGGGTAATTGTATGACAAATTGAAAAGGAAAACGAAAAAAAGCTCCACTGATGAAGCAACAATCACCAAATGTAGTAGCAACTGTTCTCTATTACAATTAGTATAACTGTGATTGCAATTACTCGCTCCATAAAGGTAATTTTAGTTGAAATTGTCTATTACAATTGGTAAATATCGATTCAAATGTATTGTTTTTCAATAAGGATTTTTTTCTTTCTTTCCTCTTTATTGGCATCGTAAAATTGCACTCAGCCGTTACAATACTTCTGTCCACAATGGAAATTACTAGTTGTCAAATAAGTGTTAATTATCTCATTTGTATTTCAAAAAGGTGGTATACTCCTTCATCACAATTGTATGTCCATTTGTGCAAGGAATTTATATTTAACTTCATGACTTATGATGTTGTTTTTGGCGAGGGCGGTGTCCAAATTGAAGGGGCTGGTGGTATTTTGGGTGGTTGTCCTGAATAATATGGTGCTCCGACAAAGTGTTTTCGCCGGTCAGGATTATATGCTAAGAGGTTTCTTCCTCGTTTTGGCATCTTCGGCACATTGGAGTGTTGGTTGGGTTTAGCTGGTGCAAGTACAGAACAAACCAGCATGTCTAGCCAAAAGCCAAAACAAGCATGTCCAGTTCGTAGTATACTAATTGCCGTATAGAAATATTTCGGCTTCGTCCCCTGGATATGGAAAAGCCAAGATCTCTGCTTTGGTACTGGAAACAACGATTTGTACCTACTTCCTACATTGTATGTTCCGTGTTCCTCCCTCCAAGCAGACATGAGCATAGAGAGGGACCAGCGTTTAGTCAGCCATCCGATTTCCTTCGATACCTGCATGCCGGTTTATCCAACACAGGATTATCTTTTGGTTTATGCTGGACGTTTTTCTAAGGATTTCGGCTTCTATACCATTCAGGGGTGTTGAGGGTTTCAGAGCAGAGAATTTCATTAAAGCACTCAGTGAGTCTGTCAGAATGACTATATCTCTCAGATTTATGCTTCTACAGGGTGTACAGCGTATTATCCGAAAACCGTCGCACGCGGGTTCTACAACTAGTTTCCAACGAAAAGTGCCTCATAGAGATTTTTTTTTATAGAGGCTTCGTTTTTGAGTTATTTCACTTTTAAGATTTTTTTCGTGTTTACGAACTTACATCACTAAAATGGCCGTAACTCCGGCGTTTTCAAAGTATTTGCAAATCTAAGTATGCCGTTGGAAAGAGCATAAAATTATCTATCGTCTCAGTCTTGAATAATAATTTTTTAAAAGGAACTAAAGGGTGAAAATGAGCCTAAAAAGTGAATTTTGTCAAATTTTGAAAAAAATTCTTTTTTTAATGGCTCATTAGTCCCTTTTAATTTTGATGATACGTTTGAGCCTGTAAGCTTAAAAATCCGCAAAAGTTTCAGATTTCCAATGTTATATTTAATTTTTAGGTTTTAGAGGGAACTTTTTTGAGGAAATTGAGATTTTATGCAAAAAAACGTGTGTTTTCAAGCACATTTGATGTGATCGAACGGGTGTGTGGATCTACCTTTGACCGTCTAACGATAATGAACGTCTAACAATCCAAAATGATTGAATAGATGGATATAATTGAGAACACTTTTTTCCACAATAAAATTGGTAGTTAACAATACCTTTTAGCCCAAAGTGGTCCAATTTCAGCACAATTTATTGTGAATATACAACTCACACTATACACTTACACTACCTACGCATTTACACTTATAAAACTCGGGCCTGCCCCTAACCCCCGGATCCTTACTGCTTTGAGCCTGCGGCTGAAATTCAAAAAATATGGAACATGTTTTTGCAATTTTATGCCGTTTTCCTTTCGCTAATTTCTCATCATTCTACTGGTTCCAATTTGATATTTTCGTATCTCCTATTTCGGCTTTACCTACGTGACGGATGTGCCCTAATGTTAGTGATATCCGTGCACTACTGACTAAAATGAGGACTCGCAGCTCTGATTCTTGCAGAACTATAGAGGATCAAAGCCCTTGTGGTGACTCACCACTAACTTCCATAAAAGAAAGTACATTATTCTTACCTCATAAACATATATTATAATAATAATAAAATCTCGTGTTCCCCTTCCGCGTTCCATTTTTCGCCTAGTTAGTCCAAGCCTAAATCATGTTCCATGCTAAAATTCGCTCGTAGGGTTATTCTGCATGGCTGAAACTTTTGGATTATAGAGCTTTTTCAACAGCATTGAGAAGTTCACTTGGACGCCCTTCATCCAAGGAAGTTGTATTCATTTTGGGAAAGTCGAGTTTCGGAATACGCGCGTTTTAATTACGGTAATCAAATCGCAACTAACTTCCCGCTCCAGTCAGAAACCACCGCCATTCACCCGGTGGGGTGGGCAGTTTAGTGGCGCATGCGTCCGTCGGGTCGTCTACGGTCCGCCGCCCCGGATCCGCGACTTCTTCCGCGTTGCCAACCTTCCCGACTGCCGCCGTCAGTCCGATTCCGGCCCGCAGCCCGACACCAACCCCGCGCCCGCTACCGGATCTCCGTTCACGACTTCCGTCACAACACCTAAAACCCCCATAAAAATAAATAAAAAACACCGGAAATGACCCGAAAATCCTTCCGAACGTCCCGAGCAACCTGGTAATTTTGATCAAGGACGGAGATACCCAATAATTTACAATAAAGCTAAGATACAATAGAACATCCATCAATTTTTTTTACAAAAAACCTTTTTTTTAACGTCTTTGAATTGTGTTTTTCGAAAGTGACCCAGTGAAATTACCTGAAATTTCATTTTTCCTAAGTTAGTGAAATCAAATTTAAAAATTAAGAGTGTAGTGAGCCATGGATATACCGTAAAAGAGTGAAGGCGGCTATCTTGGAAGCGCACGACCAACCTCACATGGAGTGAGTATCATATGTCATTATATTCCCATTCATTCAGTCATTATATTTAATATACTTAAAAATATTCCAAAACCTATTTTTCGGTTATAGAATCAGAGAACATGTCATTTCATGAAATAAAGGTATGTTTGGTCTATTTGAAAATAGCTCGTATGATATCCACGTAAGAAACTATGTATGTATGGACGCTATCCTCGCTAGTATGGAAATCAAGAACTAGAAGAAACCTATACAACATGAAACAATACGTTACCTTTTAAAAGTTAAACATTACCGAATTTTTTTCTATAATGAAAGTTTTTAGCTGAAAATTTTCAAAAATGTCGTTAATTGAAATCTGTCTTGACAAATTCTGAAATGGTTCCTGGATTTTAACGTTCATTTACAGGTTGTCCCATGTTGAGCACCACTGAATCCCAGGAGTGAATTCTGCAATTATTTTCCAACAATAAATGTCTTGCAGACTTTTTTTGGAGGCTTCGTTTTTGTGTTATTCCGCTTTCATCTTTTTAAAAAAAAGTATTTTCGACATTATCACACTAAAATGATCATAACCCCCTTAAATGACATGGTAAATCAAAATTTGATGGTACCGTTGGAAACAACCTTAAATTTTCCATCTTCTTAATGCCCACACGATTTTTCTTCTATGGTCCTGATGATTGAAACATCATCATATAAAGCGATTTTCGTAGCATTCGAAAAAATGTCATCCTTTCCGAATGGTTCCTAAGGTATTTTATTTGAACGGTTTTTCAAGTTCCGAAACACCGAAAACTGCTGCAAGATCTCAGTTTTTTTCCAACGAGAGAAGAATAAGTTTGAATCTGGAAAAACGATTGCCGTTATAAAAAAAAAAAACGAAATTTCGCCAAAGTTATTACCTATTTCAAAAGAAATGATGAGTTAGTTGGAAAACACTTTCGAAGTACAGTAAATTGTCAAATTTCAAAACTTGTACTATAAAAATTACAAAAAGGCACGAAACGGGTAAATGTTCTCAAATTTATGTTTTTCTGCAGAATATAACTCGAAAAAGTCGATCGACCTTGAAGTAGGTCATTTAAAAATGGAAGCTATAAATTATGCCAAAAATTGTACTTATTGTTTTCGAATTTCATTAAGATGTATTACTAATAAATTAGAATTTAACAAATTCACTCAGCAAGAAAAATCTCACGCTTTGAATAACCTCTCCTACAACTAGTCCATTGACAAGATTGATTTACTTATTTAGGTTGAGTAATAGATTTTTAAATTCAAAATCGTTCAGCAGTGACTAATGGTTCTACAGAGTTTTGTTCAATAATCATGAGCTACGGAATATTTTGGGTTGAACGTGCCCTTCTTTCTGGTTCACTAAAGACATTTTATTCCGAGCCTGTACATTTCTATTGTTGCCGTTTCATTGTTCACATTACCCAATTACGGACATTTTAGAGAGGAAAAAAGAGAATAACACTATTTCAGATAAACTTTTATGTGATAATGAAGAGCCCTCACCTACTTATCACCCTAAAGCAGGGGCAACGAATCAATTTGCATAGAATGAATAAACGAGATAAAATTAAACGCATAAATACGTTTCATTAATCCGCTAACAAACCTAAAATTTTTTTAATATACGATTAAAAAGTCTTAGCGTTGAAAATAATAAACCAAAACTCAAGCGTTTTAATTATTTTTCAAATACTTTACCCGGGTTGTTGTGAGGTTTGGGAGGTCACTGTTAGGTTCAGAAGTAGCAATTTTTCGCTTTGGATGAATTTTTGCCGGATCTGATAGCTTTTCAAGTCGTTTTGCATCCGAAAATGACTGTCCACTTGCCAATTTGTAGTGAAAACCCCCGAAACATGTTGGTAAGTAGTGAATGCATTACAAGGACGTCAATATGTCTGGTTTCCATGTGGTCATACTTATTAACAAAGTCGCACAAAAATTGGTTGAAGATTCTACTACGTGTGAGAAGCACCAAATGGTTAGGCCATGCCTCCCCCCTACCCCATCTACCCCCCCAACTTCTGAGGTTTATTACCGAGGAGAGGTTTTTTGATATTATCCATACTTTTATGACAACGATCTGACATTTGTTTCAAAACAAGACCAAAATTCTTAATCGAACAAGAAAAAATAATGAAAATTGGTGGTGTAAGCCACACGAGCGGCGCTTGAATGAATTCATTGTATATCGCCCTCTCCACTCTCTCCCCCAACAGAAAATTCAAGATTTTCGGGGTTCCTTGCAAAATAGACTGTCTATCCCTTGTCGGTGGTTTTGAATTACAAAAACACTACTTTCGAATAAACACGCTCAAGAATACTTTTTTTGAATGACCGCACCATTTAGAAAATATTTACACTTTACACAGAATAATTTAACTTAAGGAATTGAAACTGTGAATATAAAAAGGTTTGATTTAGAAAGATCATTTCACAAGATGAGCTAAGAAGTAAGTCACTGAAACTAGATATTTCACACAAATCATCACTTCACTATTGGTAACGCCTCTAAAAATGTACCGGAGAAGGGGCAGTTGACGGTAAAACGGTGAGCCAATAAAACTCGTAATGCACAAGTGCAAGATCAAACTCATTTTCATAGTTGGAAACCCGGAGTTCATTGGATTTTGGTTTCTCAAGGAATGAATGAGAAAGGAGGGGCTTTGACAAAATGCAAGGAATTTCCAAGTTGTATTGTTAAGTGCGAGACCTGGTAATCGGCGAGAAAAATGAGGAATGGGCGGTAACAGTTCTTACGCTACTTGGTATTGAAAACCTAACAATGAGCGGAAAATAAGGAGTTTTAACTGGGTTCAAAGCGCTGGTTAGAACATTGACTAAAATTGGGTTCGACCAAAAAAGAAAATGTTTTAAAATCAACCGAAATACTGAAGAAATCACGATTTATCACTATTACCCTCTCTTTCAGCCCCCTTTCATAAATAGAAGTAAATGTGCTGGCATATTTTCAAACTCTAAAATAAAGTGTTAATGCAACAAGAAAAGAGTGACATGAACGGTAAAGAATTCTCGCTTGAGCCGCGACTGAAAGGATTGGCTCTTATCCCCTTTATCCTCCCTTCTGCCAACAAAAGCAAATTTTCCGAAAATTGTTGAAGATTTAGAGTAAAATTGGGTTCGAACAAAAAAAGGTTATGAAAATCGGTTTAGACTTCGACAAAATTGGTCATACACACATAAACATCACCTGTCATTTTCTTACCGATTCTGCCTTGGGATTGTCTGAAACGGATTTGTATGAAATCATGTATTTTCTCATTTTTGTGTAGTCCCGAAACTCTCAGGATCAATTCTAATCAAACACCATGGTTTTGGGCCATAGCATCTGGGTGATGTGACCGGTCAGTTAGAAGTTAAAGCCAACTAGACTGCAAGTGGAGTCCATGCCAAAATAACGTACTGTTCACGTCAATTCTAAGGCCCTCTACGTCCCATGCGGATTAGGGCTGAAGGTCATAGCAGATTTTGAATTTACGCACCGTGAATCTTGAAGTAACAAAGTGTGAGGTGGTAGTAAACTTGTTCGTTGTATGGTTACAAAACCTTATTTTTGAAAATATTGTAATAGGCCAAAACGTTGCCGACTCTAACATGTGAAGAGTGCAGGGGAAAAATCGGGTTACTCAAATTTGTCCAATTTCGAGAAAAGCTAACTTTTTCTGCCAAAAACCTTATTTACGCAGCTGTAGTTCATTCAGAAATTATTTTAAAAACATACGATTGATGTTGAAGTATGGCTGAATGTGAACAAAGTAGACAAAGTAGAGAGAAAATAATTTTCATTGATAGTTTTTGTGCTGCCAAGTATCAAGACTCCTAAAATGCATGAGGGGGGGGGGGGGGGGGGGGCAGGTAAATCCTAAGAAAACTTGAAGAACAGTTACTCCAATCACATCTTTCGCTGGAGTTTTCTGTAATATCTATGGGATTCCCGACCACAGAAATTCTTCAAATGATTCAGGTCTGAACCTTTTTCTTGCGAAATCGAAAGTTTTGCGTTGTAAGGGAACGAGTGGAAATGAAATTATCTTGGACGAAGTGTTGATGCAGCTACTTGAGGGTCCAGTGCTCGTCGGTGCTTCTTGCCTGCTGACTTCCGCTGTTTGGAGTCAGAAAAGTTATCCAGTCCTTCACTAAGGACTTATACACTTTTTCCACCTTGAAAGGATAGGGTTCGCTTCTCGCTGATTTGAGAACATCCGACCATTCGGCAGGTTGCTTTTTGAAATGATGATATAAAAAGTACTGGGAACTTATGAAGACAGGCATTGGCGGATGGAGTGGGGCCCTTGGGTTGGAGCGATGAAAGAATGTTGCTACTCAGTTCTTCCCTTGTAGCGCCCGGAGGATCTCGTATTTCCCCTGTACAGCAAACCTTCACTGGATGATTTGAGGCATTTGGCCGGGGTTTCCCTTGTTCTCGCTATCTCATCTGGTTCAGAACCCTTCCAAATATAAGAATCCAACGACAACTCAATTTCGGGGGAGAATCGATTTACCTAGTGCTTCCCCTGCACTCTTCATATGGATTTATTATTTGTTGAATAATACGTGATTTTCCTTGTTATTGTGAGGTTTGGAGAATCACATTGAGATTCAGAAGTTGCGAATACTTTTTAAGGGCGAATTTCTTCGGGTCTGGAACCTATCTTAGTCGATTTTGTGCTCAAAACTATTAGGAAATGACACTCCAAGTGCATATGTCAGTAAAAATATCAAAAAACCATGTTTTTGATCTGTTTTCGAACCACACCAACTACCCGTGTAAGGCAATCGAGCGAGCTACAAGTTGGGACCGACCAGACACCAAGTGGAGTCCATGTGTGAAAGAACTAATTTTTTACATAACTCTCAAGACTTTTTATTCCAAGTACGAGGGACGGTATTGCAGATTCGGAATCTACGTACCTTGATATGTGAAATGACGTAATTTTAGGGGTTTATGAAACAGTTTGGCTGTACGATTAGAAAGGCTTATTGAAAAAAAAAAAAACAAATGAACATTGTTGGATATAATAAACCAAAATGTGCGCAGATTCACTAAAAACTTACCAGTCTAAGTTGGGACTAGAATGATACTCGTAGTTTGAGGTATTTGTCGAAAATTCTCCAATATAGTCAAGCAGTCGATATTTGGAAGCGACATATCCTGAAACATGAAACCGTAACGATTAGTGGAACGAGGGTTGTGTGTGTGGGGGAGGGGGTAAAATGTTTTTCTTGTTAGATAACACAGGTTCTTTATTGAAAAAAAAAACAAAAAAAAAAAAAAAACATGGGGGAAAGCAAAGCAGCGGCCGCCGAGCAAATATATTTAATTAAATTCCATCCCTTCATCACATAGGGACGATGAAAATCCGGGGCGTAAAATAACATTTCTTGAGAGGATTAAAAATGAAGTTTCCCGGAATTAACTAAATGTACATTTATTTCATTTTGGTATTTTATTATAAATAATGAACCGTTGTAATCGTGCAAAAAACATTTTTTTTTCAATCCTTTCATTTGTTGTCCAATAGGACCCAACCTTAAATTTCGGCCCAAGATGTGACCCCGTTTTATATCCAGACAACCTCAATAGGTAAATATTCAAAATGGTAACGTAATAACACCATAACATAAAAACTGTAAAACATATATTGCTAAATAGTGCATGGATTGCAGGGAATTAATATGATCAAATTTATAAATGACCCAAGTATGAGTAGTTTAAAATCCGTTTATACAATAAACGGAATTACCCCCTCCATTCCACTCTCTTTACAATGAAATTTGAAACTGAAATGAGTTTCAGATCTACAATAACCAGATCAAATTTAATAATTGAACTAAAGAACAATAACGAAAATCGGAAGAGAATTTTGGCTTGGGTAGCGTTAGCTAATATCCTCTCCATCCTCCCTTTTGACTGCAAATTCAAAATTTCCGAGGTTTACTACGGAACCACACTAAAGTTGGAATCAAACAAAAACCAATAATTAAAATTCGATTTATCACTATTACCCCACCATTCATCTCTTTACATAATTAAATTCGAAAGTTCTCAAGTAAGCAAGGAAATCGACATTATAAGTAGTATCTTCTCCCAAACGGCAGGAGCAACAAAAATTTTCAGGAAAAATCCATGTTGGTCCGACGACGCCCCAATTCTTGAGCCAGCTCTCTCACTTAATTTAAAGTGCCCTTTAAGGGTTGTCAAAGTTTTGTAAAATCCATAAAAACCTCAAAAAAAGTCAAGGCGGCCTAAATTTGTACTCTTTTTGAAGAACACTCCACGAGGAATCGAATGAGCCCCTCCCCAGGTCCGTAGGTCAAACCATTCCCAATCTATGGCCCGATTTATGGTGCCAACATTCGCGTTATTTTGGTTTATTGTTGTTTTTGTGTTGATATCAGTAACCTAGTGACCTTGTGATTTAGTGATGTAGTAATGTGGATACTGGAGTGAACTCCTAAAAGGTTTTGTAGCCGATACACGGGTTGAAGCATTCTGATAACCATAAAAAAACGCTACAAATTCTTTGACTGGTGTTTATTATTCAATTGGCTTGCGTTCATGATTTGAATTTCTACTAAGCTTTGAAGTGTGCGTGTTTCACAAGTGATTGAGCGATTATTGAATTTAAGCCCTTTAAGCACTTTAAACTCTTAATTTTACATTTTAAACTATTCTGAACAACTTTCGTATCTTTTGTGTCCATCGCGTCTCTACAAATCCTTGTACCAAGACAAATTTCTAAAATTGACATCCATTTTGATGATTTTGCATGCAATGTGCGGGTTCTCTTAATAGTCGCCCATGAAACTCACTGCTCACAGTTGAATATATAACCACGTAAACCACGTTTGGTCCATGAGGTAGTTACTTCCTAATTGTCCGATAGTGTCAGATTCGGTGAATAATTGGGAGGGTAGGTTTGAAAGGTACGCCGAACAGACTCGCAATCAGGTCGATTCACCCATTTGAAGGAGTAGATGTTTTGTGACGTTGTTTCCCCCCAAATCCGTCTAAGAATCCCAATTTCTACTACTTTTATGATGGTTCAAAATATTGTTATGATCTATACATTTGTCTTGCCAATCAGAGGAAGCTGTGTCCTTCACACAACTTGACAGACTTTTCTTTTTAATATTTGGTACACCTTTAATTTTTCAGTAAAAGGTTGGTGACTAATGTTACGTGTACGAGGTTATTTTCAGATAATGGTCCTCCGTTTCATAGATACATACTGTTAATTGATCCCCGTTCAAGGGCTATCTAACACAGAAATAGTAAACCCTAGTGTAATCAATTGCAGCGTTTCTCTAATTCAATGCCATGTGTGGACTGATGACGTCGAATCAAGTTGGTATTCGGGCTCAGTACAACTCGTACGTCACGAGTACATCAGCGGGAAGCCGTTCGCTCCGTCACAAACTAATTGGAATCGAACGGGTTCCCGTGTGTTCACTTGATTAGGCAACTCGCTGATCCTCACAAAGCCAAGTTTATCCTACATTATGCGTCCCCCCCTAGAACATGATTAACGCTGTGATGCGCTCACTAATTGGTGGCTTTGGGGCCGAAGTGTGTTGGCTGGTCGTCGTGAATCATCTTTCAATGTTCGGCTCCACGTCTTGAGCTGTTTGCGTTCTGATGGCTCCCTTACCCTAGAGATCAAAAGATCAGGCCTCGAGTGGAAAGATCATTATTTATGGACAGGAACCGAGAGAAAACTAAATTCCTTTCGGGAAAAAATCAAGAATTTGCATCCTTTCATCAAATTCGTTCATACTACGCTTTCTACAGTATGATCAACAGGGCACATTCCATATCAATGAATGATCAACATTCAACAAGAAAAATCTGTTATTAAAAGTATAGCCGTAAGTAATGGATACGGGGGAGAAATTGCTGATTCCATTTGGAATAAGGTTGGATAGAGAAAAGGGGTGTGTAATTTAGAGAGAGAGAGAGAGAAAGTGGATTAGTATACCTTTTTATGGGAAAATTTCGGATAAATTTGGTGAAATTCTGTCGTCCAGAGGTTTCAACGTTGGGTTCATTGCAAGTGATCTGAATGAGTCCAATCATAGCTTTATTTTTGATCTGACAAACAGGCAATATGTGGAATTTCCTCACTTTCGCCTTTCGGGAGTTATGTTGGATGTGCTAGAAAAATTGTTAAAGTATTAAGAGTGATAGGTGAGGAAAATGTTTAAATGAGGTTATTCCTCAAAATATTTCACCATCATTGGGTTCAGTCTTGCAAACGGTTTGGCTCCCCCTCTCCTGAATGTTATTGTTTGTGAGTCCCTTCCCATTTTTGCGAGCCTTGACATCGGTTGGTCCTTCCCGTCCCTTTCACTTCCCAAGCCAATAGGATTCAATGTCCATTCACATGGGCCTATATAAGGTGTGCTTCCTGTGATGTACCTTCAGTTCATGTTTGTTAGTGATGATGATCTAACCGTCGAAATTGATTTAACTGTGTAACTCATTATTTTTGTGAAAATATAGACAAAGTTCTATCTCACTCCGTTTTTATTTAATACATCGCTTCAAGGTGAAACAGATGAAAGTGTTTGTTGCTCCCAAGTCTACTGAAAGGTGGAAGCAGTGTTTTTAGTTTTAGGAGATGGAAAAGAATCACAATTTTTCCGTTTCTTACAAGATTTTCAAATTTTCTGTACAAAAATAGTATAAATATTGGTAATTTTGCAACAGGTTAAAATTTGAAAAGTTTCATTAACTATGGTCCTGTAGGAGAGTGTCGGATTTTTAAAACTAATTTTCGGATCCTACTCACCTTCAAACATAAAACAACCACCTTTGGAAGGGAGTTAACGTTGTTTTTCTAGGTCGATTACAAAGGGCAAGGCACAGAAAATTGGTGATATCATATTGCATCTGATTAATTATAATTAATCGATCGATTATCATCTCCATTTACTTACTAACCTCTTTTTAAAAGGCTCAAAAGAATAAAGGAAACTTGTATACTCAGGCACGAAACTGGGTCAGCTCCAAGCACAAAGCTGGGTCCGCTTCAACAACTTGCGAGGCGAAAAAGGTTCTCGAAAAAAACCCTCAGTTTTAATAGAAAAAAAATCGGCGTTAACAATGCTAGAGAGATAAGGTAGCCTACTAAAGGAGGGACACATTAATAGCGAAAAGAAATTTCCTTCAGCCGCATTTTGTGTAAAAAGGGACAAGATGAGTATATAAAAACCCGCAAGGGTTATACCCTCATCTGCCGGAAAACAATGGGACCCCACCTTTTTCTTCGTGAAGTCGGATATATATATACACCAGCTCTGGAAAGTTGTCAGAATTAGAAAGACCCAGTTTTTAGAGATAATCCCCGCCATGGAGCCCGCATGACTTTCCGCGAAATTGAATAAATGAGTTTAGGGAAAATGGGTTTTTTCACGGTGGGTTGAGGCCTTCAATGTAGGTTGTGGTTTGAAACAATGACGAAGGAGGATGAGTACTGTTAGATTTAGGATAGAGAAATAGATAAAAAGGTTATCGGCCGAATAGATCCTACCAACGGATTTAAAAGTCGTTGAAGTTAATGTTATCTATTAAATTTATTCTGAAGAATATCTGTGGGTACTCTCGTTCTCACTGCATCAGCGTGGTGCTTTCCATATCGTGGAAAGAGCGCCGAAAGGGTCTTCTGGAGGAAGAGGCTGCCACCCTTCTTTGATGAATTTTTGATTTACTCCGAAAATTTTGAATGAACCATGCTGCCTGATGCTTCAGCAAAATCTGATCCTTAGGCATTCTACTCTCTGCGCATGCTCTGATGCTTGAGTCCCCGAATGTTTCCGAATGGTTACAGTTTTGTGGAAGTAATGGTGGACTGTTGGTACGCCACTTGACTGTGTAAATTTATGTTTCAATGGTTGGGAGGAGAGCCCCTCCAAAATACCTGCATGTTGACAGCGTATCCTGAAAACCCATAGCCATCGAACACGATCTCCGTATTCACAATACTGTTGTGTTTTGACCATTTGGCAGGATAAACAAAAAACCGTCTCTCTTATTCGTTGCAAGTCTTAGGTCCTTCTTTATTATGATCGTCCGACAGGGTTTTTAGAGTGTAAGCCTTCTGTAGGCAACGAGCTCCGGGTAGGTAACGTACAAGGAAAGTACCGGTAAATTATTGTGGTTGCAAAAATGAGCGAAACAGTTTAGTTGGTAGAATTTCTGTTTCTGATTGCACTTATTGCGTGCGAGTTTTTGCACTTAATCAAAACAGAATGCAAATCGGAACAAGCTTTTTCGTCAGAAGCAAGCGCAACAGGTGATGATGGGAGATTTCATTGATTGGATACGAGTGGAGACCTTGAACTTCAAAACCGTGCCTTCAAAATGAGAGGCATATTTTTCATCCACAATCCAGACGGTTCTAACCCAACATTAGTAATTCCCATTTCTGATCTTCCCGGTCAACGTCGATAGTGGTTGTAGTTCATGGAAAAATGGTTTTTTGTGTGGTCTTCAATACTTGATATGGGTGTGAGACAACATTTGGATTCTTCGCTATCTTCTATAGTTATGTGGAAATATATGCCGAGACATATAAGGTAGATGTATTATAGCATCTATAAGTCGGAGATCGAGGAAATAAACGTTTAAAAAGTGGTCAGTGAGTTGCACTTGAGCAGCCTAGGACGGTCCTCGCAATGATTGGTCATTAAGTCGGCCTACCGAGGGGGTCAAAGAGGAAACTAAGCGTGAGAGAAAAGAATGAATTGGGGAAGGACGAGCTTCCAGTGATTGACAGAAGTGCCGTTAGAATTCGACTCTTTACCTTGTCGGGTAGCCTGGTCAGTTCAGGGATGCGTTAGCGTTGAGGTATGTGAGCAAGCTCGAAGGTCTCTCAGCGAACTGTGGTGAGCGTGGCACAACCATGAAAGGAACACATGGAATGAGCTGCTAAAAGGGTGGTCTAGTGAGGCATCGACTTTTTTTTCAAACATAAAGGTATATTTTATATGGTACTTTTGTATGATTCCTTAATGCCATGTTTTGATAGAACGCACAATTGGATATAGAACTAGAATTTTACTTCAAATATTACAAATAGAGTATCGGAACATGTAGTTGAATAAAAATAAATTAATAAAATAGTTGAAATGAATTCTGAATCAATTCAATATTCTGGTAGCCATTACTCTTGGTCAAATATGGTAGGTGTAAATGTTGGAAGGTGGTGAGTTGTTTTCAATCTGTTTGCTTCGTAAGGTAGAAGATTTTGGGGAACCAGTGGATTTAGGTTATTTTTTGCGTTTGTTACGAGAACTTCCATGATTTTGAGTCTATATTCGGTTGTAGTGTCAATCTTGGAATCTACATATAAGGAGTCAAGTTTTGTTGTTGCTCAATGCGGCGAAAGGTAGAGGGAGAGCATGCACCCCAAATCGGAAGTGCATAAACCCTAAATGGGGTTTCTGAGTCACTTCAAAAGTTCAGAAACATGTTCTTGAAACGTGAGCTTCTTTTCGAGAAATTCATAGGTTGGGGTGGGAGGAATGGGATCGTTCAATTTACGTCTTTGCGTGAAGGTAAGCGTGGATTTGCCAGGGTTAATTTTCTGGCGTCACTTGGAACACAATTGAACTAGCGAATCAATGGAGGCTTCAAATGTTGCAATTACCAAGTCGTCAACGTACAAAGATAAGAAAGAAAGGAGATGCTGGTAACGGGAGATTATGGCAGTAGAATAGAAGCACAGACATGACATCGTTTGTGTTTGCTGCCTCCTTCTCTTATCCTTGGCATGGGAAAGGGCCAGTGCAAAACTGGTTATGAGAGAGGCAACCGGTGATTCCATGGCTTTTGATAGCAGACATGGTAGTCCAGGGCCAAACAAAAACGACAAGGTTGACATTTAGTCTATTTAGTTTTTCAGACTATTTAAGTCTGTATACTAAAAAAAAAGAGAGGTCAATATTTTTAGACCGGTTTCGGTTCTTGCACCATCGACAGTACACCACAGAATGGAGAACTTGTGACGTTCTTAAGAAGGCTTTCAACTTCTTAACTCAACGTCCTAATTACTGGTCCGAGTCGCTGAGTAAGTGAAAATTAACGGGTTTCCTTTAAACTGGTCTGGACAGTATCTCAAAATGCCGAGTTCCACAAGTCGATTCCCAAGCGGAACTCAGAAAGAGGAAAGAGCTAATAAACATCGCCGGCCGAAATTGAAAAAGAACGAGAGAGAACAAGTTGGGATGACCAAGTTTCCGGAAGTAACGGAAACACCTCGTGAAAGAAAAGGGACTTCTCACCATCTACCGTCCCGCTGACTTGATCAGAAAAACATTTGTGGAAATTGAGATAGAGAAGTGGTTAAGTGTTCAATCAATGAACTACTTCTCAGCCACAGAATTCATCAGCAGTCAGGCCTAACTGAGCTGAATTGCCTGAACCTATAGAATCCATACAATTAAAATGAAGATAAGTAAGATCTCCTCTTCAATTCACATAACTTTTTTCCAAGCTCAACATTCTTCAATGATGGGGGGGGGGGGGGGCTGATTGGAGGAATGGCTGGCATTATGGGGAAGGTTCATAATTATTAGGGCAGAGGTTTTAATAATTCCTCAAGGGGATTAGTGGCATTGATCCTACGGAGGAAATGGGGGTGTTAGGACAGTCTAAAATAAAAGGCCAGTGGTCATAAACACGCTCTGCTAAAATGTAACATGAGAAGGTGATGGAATGGTTTAGTTTCCCCTTCCATTAGCTGAATGCGGATAATGCCCGCAACACTCAGAGGATGTCCCAGACGTCGGAGGGCGTTTGGTATATCTCCCGAGGCAGAGGATTTAACACCTTCAGTCCTCAACCAAACGTACCACAGAGAATCGTGTAGGGAAAACTAACTATATCGCAAGCTTCGTTTGAACTTTCGGGTGTTGGAACCTTTCCTTCTTCAAAACCAAAATTTCTACTCACATTCCACGTTTTAGACCATTTTGAGTCATTTTCGTGTTGTCTGTCTGTATGTGTGTGTCTATCGAGTTTCCGCGATTCCGGCGTAATAATGTTGACATGCTATCCAAACAGTTAAATTTGTATTTCTAAAAGGAAAAGACTCTCTTCCCCATCAAATGATCTGAAATTCCCTCATTTCAACCTAAACAAACTTAAGCTTCATGCTTCCCCTATTATCGCATCATTTCCCTCTATTATTGGAGCAGTAGATTCCTGATGATTTACTTGTCACAGCAAAAGAAATAGGTTCGATATTCAAATGGCAATCGTGAAACTAAACCGACCAGAGGTTTGGGTGACCCTGGAGGAAGATCGTTCAATAGCGACCGAGGAAGATCGTTAATCATTCCCGCTCAACCCGCAGAAAAGGTCTTAGCGGATTTGTCAGATTTCAATTCAAACCGCGACGAAACCGTTATAATTTGATTCATTCTAGAGTACATTACTACCTACCGATCTTCAAAAATTAGGTACCATTTACCGCAGGAGATTACCTAATGATTCTTTTCCCAATCAAGAGACAACTGTTCTTAAAATTGAGATGAAAGATTAATTTCCACTATTCTCCATACAGTCATTTCTCCAAAATATTGAACAGTAAAAAATAAATTATGTTCATTGGAGGACAGGTTTTTTGCCCAAATATCAAAAAAGTTCTCAAAAACAGTAAAAATAATAACAAAAATTAGCTAAAAATTGTCAAGTGTATTTGTATTTTAACTGAAGGTTTTAGTGATGATTAACCAAGGTTGGCAATAAATGTGGAGGAAAAAAAAATAAAAAAAAAAAAAAAAAAAAAAAAAAAAAAAAAAAAAAAAAAAAAAATGTGGTGGAATATCAAAAAATTTCTCAAGAAAACAGTGAAAATAACAAAAATTAGCTAAAAATTTCTAATTTCATTCGTATTTGAACTTATGGTTTTAGTGTTGATTTACCCAGGTTGACAATAAAAGTGAGCATTCGTGGACAAACAACTCGGTCACTGTGAAAGCTATGACACCAATTGGAAGATTTCAATCATCATCTCCAAGCGAAAGTACTTTGATACTCAAAGGTGGGAGGTTGGTGTCAGTAGAAGGACAAATTAGGGCTTCCATTTTCAATTCCCAGAATCTACGTCGAATGGTCATAACTCATCGCTACTTTGGATTCCTGATCAGGTATCAATCAACTTCTCAATAACTGGAGCGAGGACGTCTTTCCGGCCATCAAACAAAACGGTCGTTTGTCACGTGATCGTCGAAATAAATCGGGTTCCCCTTCGAAACAGTTGATTCTAGAAATACCAAGATTTGATTGATGGCAGCAATTCAATGGAGAGATTCTTCAGAGGAAAAATGGTGAATTCATTGATAAGGGATATTTCCCTGAACCGATGTAGGAGTGTCGTGATTATATACACCGTTTAAAATCTGGGTGCAATAAGAACAATTCAGGTTATGGAGGCGCAATTTAACATTTAAGGCTCATAAACTGGAAGATATTGAATCTGCTGCCCTTGCAGAAGCTAGTACTTTGCAAAACCGTATCACATCTCCGCCTTCTCTCTGTCGTTTCCTATAAACAGAATAATGGCCCCATTCATATGCCTTCTATTCTCTCAAAATCCTTCATTAAAACTTCTCAGCACACGACATGCCGAAACAGATCTCTCACCTCCCCTTTGCTTGGTTCACTCATTTCTCTGCTGCTTGAAGAGGAAAATATCTTCATACCGCTTTATTAATTCGTACTGCTTTGTTGTGAGCCGTGAGAATCGGCCAGAATACAATTCGACATCACTGCAACGTTTCAGAAAAGTTGTTTTCCATCTACAGGCCTTGTTTCACTGCCTTCCTGTCCATAGAGTTCATGAAGTTGGCTGAAGGTAAGCCCCTGGGATGGCTTGGAGGGATTTACGTATACGCTCAAGTGTCCCAAAGTTAAAGTTAGTGTTAGTCCTGTTGCTTACACTACACCGCTACGCTAATAGCAACAAGTCTTCAAGGAGTTGCAGGTCCTTTAATTTTATTTGTTTTCTCTTCAGAAATTACGTTGTTTTATGTTTACACTTTAACAATTGTGTTAATTTATGTTTTTGGAAGGTTTCTACTAGTAAGACTTCATTTGTGGATCCATGTTTATACAATGCCTACGAATTGCTCCATTTCAGATCGAATCCGCGTTAGCTCGACCAGAGCGTTATTTTCCCATTTTAATAGTAATAAAATCGGGCCAGATCAATAAAAATCGATCCGGGGGTGGCTGCTGACAGGAGCACAGGCGCATTTGCACCCCCTGCCCAAAATGAATAAGATTCCTGATAATAATAATATTAAAAGTATAATATTATCATTCTGTTTTCCAACTTCCCCCCATGAATCCTTATTGAAGAGCAAAGGAATTCAAATCTACCCTCCAAACAGAGGCTCAGGATGGGCGAGAGGATGGTGGAGTTGTGAGTTTGGTGAGGATGGTTAGGGGTTTGCTGTCTGGGAGCAAAGCTCCGGCTCTGCGATAGGACTGCAACAAACCTCAAAGGTAAGTAGAAATCGTCCCACGATTCGCGAGTTCAACCCTCATTACTACGAAAAGGTAGATTGGCTCTGCGGATGTCAGGTAAGTAATAAACGTTTCTCCTTCCTTTGTCTTCTTCGCTGCAATAACAGGAATGAAACATGGGTTGAAGATGGAATTGGGCTTTCACCTCCACAATATAAAGATATAAATTGACAATCATTTCAAATGTTTTTCAAAGGTATTTTCGTACCTACTAGTGAAGTTTTATAAGAGTAGGATTGAGTCGTTTGTTTCACGATTTGAAGCTGAAAGAGCGGACAAGATTGATCTCCATTGCATATTGGTATGTAGTTGACAATTGCATTTGGCTGAGAAAAGCACATTTTTGTCTCACGTTTCCTTCGTGGTTGTCCCTTAGGGTCTCGGTGCACCCCCGGGATTTCAGGGCAGGAGCCGCCACTGCCTCCGACCCAAATCGAATACACTCTGGATCGTTATTTTATGGCCGTTCCGAATATCGGAATATTGATTCCATGCGGAGGGATTTGAAGAGGAGCAGTTATTAACAAATCTTCCGTATCGAATAGTCAACCCCTAGTTTCTGGGAACTTTTGTGTTCAGCGTCAAATTTCGTATGAAATATTTGTTCTTCATGGGGGCACTTCGCATATCGAGCCTGTTTAAATAGGACCCTTCTCCATTACATGAAATCATGAAATACAGTTTCTGCAGGCTCCATTTGTAACATAATACAAAATTTGTGAGTAATGATGTAAGTCAAAGAGAAACAGTGAGCTAATACTCCTAATAGTGGATTCTCCATGAATTTTGTTATCCCATATTAATGTTCCTTTAAAGTAATGTTTTTATTCCATTTGGTAATTGATGTGGATATGGCTGACATTCTACGAATCTGTGCCTAGTTTTCAAGCTTTGGCATAGAAACTTCTTCAATAGGGGTCCGCGGATTCCATCAATTTCGTGCAAATGATGGGCAGAATGAAACTTCAATAAACAATTATCATAGGCGGAACTGATACCTACCAGTTATTAAATGGATCATCCGAATCGGTGGTAGCGGTAATTATCTTGTCCAACGGAGCCCTACGGAGGGTAGTATTGGGCGTTACAAAATCGGGGCCCGACACGGAACCTCTATCCTGGAAAGACAAAGGCCAACACTGGAGAACAATTAGTTTGCCACGCTCACAATGGAGATATTCTAGAAACCGATGGCAGCGGAGAGCAGGCTGAGGAGGATTTCAGCCTCAACTAACCACAGAATTATCGTTTTGAATAGCCGCATTTCAGCTCGACCTGCGTGTTCAATTCCACACTCCCAACCCCGCTATAATAATTATCTCTTGTGATACCATGCGGGAATAACTTCGAAGCAGAAACTGCGGTGCTTAATAACAAAAGCTTTATACAATGCGACCTCATTCCTCCCCGCCGGTGATCCGTTACATTGAATATTCACGGGAAAAGTCCATGTGATGGTCGAGCCTCCGCATTCCGAAAGAATGCGTATTTTCCGGTATGGGGAGAGTGGCAGACAAGTTTGAAGTTTGAAGCACGAAATACAATTCAAAGCGGCGTGGGCGGAATATAACCGTTCCCATTATTTTCGTGGTTTTTAGAGAAATGGAATGAGCCATGCCTATGACGCCTGCCATAGGTCAGGGATCTATTTTACTGCTACTCTGTAATAAACGTGGCCCTATGACATTTTTTTATCTCTCTTAGTTATGACAGATATCAGGATTTTCATGTGTTCCCAACTTTGATCACACCGTTTGAAAGAGTATTAAATTTCCTACTTCTCGTATGCGTAAGTTTTTCGAATATTCAAAATGAATGAAACATGAACTTGATGAGGAAAAATTGTCCAAATCTCATTTTTTATATTCATTATAGATTCATCCAGATTAATGTGATCCAGAAGTGGATTTTAGCTTTCTAACGATATGATCAAAAACATTTTACGGTCGAAGCTGGTAAAGAAAATGACGTTTGAACGTGGAAAAACGTGGGTTTCTACTGTGAAATCTTTTTCATTTCCGCATGTAACCTTCAAAGTCGCGCCAAAATCTCAGCTTTCGAACGGTATGTTGAGGAAAGGAGAAAAACTCAGTCCTCTGGATTTCTGGATGCTATTGCCTAGAGCATACGCTCAAGTTCACGAAAGACTGCCTTAACTTGATGGTCGTTTGAAATGAGTACTTGGTGATTCCGCTGGGTAAAGCAGGCTTCTCCACGGGAACTCGAGCTGGCGAGCCCCACTCTTCCTTGCGGGGATAGCCGGTGGTAAGAAAGATGATAGGATCGCCGTTTTGATTTCTTCCGCAACTTACGTACCGTTTTTTGTAATCTCAAATCAACTTATACCAGAAGTGATATATGGTTTTCATTCTGGTTTATTCATCGCGTCAAGTACCCCAAACCCACTATAAGAGAAAAATCTTGGTCCCACCGCTCCGACAGCGTTCGCAGATGTTTCCCATCTAAACATCCTTCCATTTTGCTACCTAATCACCCTACCTTTACCTAAAAATGAAATCGTACGTCTGTTGATGAACCAGAACTATGGTGAGTCATTTCTTCATTGGCAATTTATTACATTTTCCCGCTGGTCCTTCGAATCAAATTAAAGTATTCCGAACATAAACACTTAAGGAAAGGTACGATTGCCCACTCTCCTTCTCAGTCTTTGCAAACTGTAAAAGATCACCCCCTTTGGTGATCTTTTACTCTCCTCTTTATACTCTTGAGAGACCTATAAACTGTCCACCTCCCTTGGCAGTGTTTGTACAGTCCCCTTTGTACTCTTGAGAGAATGTAGAGCCCATCCCCCTTTGGTGTTATACCGTGTGACACTCCCGTGTTCTACTCTCACGTAACAGTTTTCGGGTTGTTACTCCAAACCTAAAGCATGTTCCATGCAAAAAATATTTTACCTTTGAAGTTAGTGGAGAAATTGACGTTTGAATGCGGAATTCACGTTGAATTCACGTTTTTCATCCAAAATCGACTTCCCACAAAAAAACGATTTTGGCATCGGATTTTATACATTTTTTTGGATGGTTCAAATGGGGACTCTTAAATTTCAATTATTTCCCATTTCTCTATTTGATAATGAATATAAAGGTAAGGGTTGCCAAATGAGATATGAACTCATTCATTCAGTCATTTGGAAATTTTAAAGGGGGGAATCTACAGTGGAGATGTGTTGAGTACGTTAAACTTTGAGGTTAGAAGATACCGCAGAGAATAGCAAGGGATGTGAATACATTGGGGTATGAATAATAATTATTTCCTTAATAGAGGACAAGGAAGGTATGAGATATAAGGAGGGAGAGAGAACCCCAGCGGATTCTTTCGGCTTTCTTTGGAACGGTTCGACTAACAGTTCCTGTAACGATTAATACATAAAAATTAAAAGCTCTTGGGGGGCCCTGCTATGATCCAACAACGAGAGTCGCATCACACGAATTTCTGTAAAGTGGGTTATTACAGCTGACAGGATGGCCTTGAGCCGTGAAGCCGAGGGTTCAATAGTTTCTGGGAAAATCTGCCATGACCATTCCCCATCCCCCAAAGTGCCACCACCGCGTGAACAATAGGGTGAAACTATTTTGATGGAAGAAGAAAACAGCTTAGGGCCGACCCCTGTCCATGCGTCAACGTCAGAAGGCTTCTTCCATTTATCTTGCGGAGAATCCGTTAGGGCAAACAAAACATCTGGACCCTCTTACAATAATAACGTTTTCGTAAACTATCCGGACCGGGTTTAACCCTTGGGAAGCTACTGAAAAGTGATGATATACGCTGTAAGAAATAGTAGCCTTTTCCTGTTAAAAGTTTATATAATATCTTGTGTTTAAGCAAATTTTCATAAAAAATGCAAAAAAAACCTCAAGTGCAAAATTGTAAGACCGACTTTTTCCAGTTATATTTAGGTAACTATCAGTTTGGTGTTGAAGTCCGTATTTCGTTTTTTTTTCTTCAGAAGAAGTTCACACCAGTTTTCAAAGTTTTCACCCATATAATGAGATTTTCTTAGCCAGATGAGCTCGAACTAGTCTAGGACAAAACTCACTCGATTCGGCGTCTATAATTATCAGGTATTTATTGCTCGTATCATTGTGAGGCTTGGGAGGTCACTTTTACGATCTGAAATTGCGACTATTGGCTTTAGGCGAGTTTTTACGGTTCTGAAAGCTATCCTAGTCGATTTTTCGTCCAAAATTACTGAAAATTGACACCTTACTTACGTCAGTCCATCAAAACCTCGAAAAAACCACGTTTTGAACAGTTTTTTATCACATAGCATCTTTGCGCGCGAGGCGATCAAGTTGGCTGGAAGTTGAAACCAGCTAGATCCCAAATGGAGTCCATGTTCTAAAGCCTTTTGTGGCTTTATCATGAAACGTGAAATGAGAAAGTTTGAGAGGGGTTATACAAATTTTTTGATATAAGATTAAAAATGCCTTTCTACTGAAAATAATAATCTCAAGCATTTCAAAAGAAAGTTTGAAAGTTATTGAAAGTGTACTCAACATTAAAAAATATTTGCATAATATCAGGTTGAATAATGTTATGAAATTGTATTAAAATATGATGAGATCAATTTACTGAGAATCAAAAAGATTGTTTTTCTCAAATAGCAGACATTTTTTAGGAACATACATACGATTTTTTTAACTCGTATTTTTAACAATAAAATTGACAATTAAGTGTTACTGTGCTTAGAAAGTGCTTGCCTTTCAAATCAATTCTACATAAACATGATATGAAAATCCCATCATATCATCGTGCGTAACCGGTAATAGCTAATTCGTTTGCATCAGGGATTCGAGGACTAGCATTGGAAATATTCAAATCATGTGATACTGACAGAGAACAAGCAGGCCACATTGGCCAAACGAAAAGCGAAACTGCTTTAATTCGCGAATACTGCTGTTTGTGAGGCACTTCAAGCGGGCCGATTATTTTTTCGCTTTATTTGAATGAACTTACTTCATAAAATATTCCGGGAAGATTTACATGTTTGTTGATGTATTTTGCTGATGTGAGACAGCGGCAATCAAAATCATCTAGAAGTTACCATGAGTTAACAATACATTTGCCTAAATGACCACAGAATGCAGAGGAGTGCAAAGAGAAAATAAAGATTTTGAAAAATTTAGAAATCTGATGAAGATTAAAAGTGAACAGCTTATTAAAAGAGAGACTTGTAAGCTAATGAGAGATAGCCCGTATGAGTACTTTATAAACGAAAATTAATGATTTTATAACATTAACAGCAATACGAATGACGTATCTACTAAGTACATCATCCCATGGAACTGGAATCTAAATTTTAAATAAATAATGAGGGTTTAATGTAGAATTATAGGTACTTTATAAAAATTAGAAGTAGGAACCAACTTCGGGCTGGGCCACAGTGTTACGCTATTCAGCTCGTAAGATTATATTTTTAACTCTCGGCAACTTCAGTCTATATGATTTGATTGCCGCTATCTCTCATCTTCAAAATACATCAGTAAACATGAAGATCTTCCCAGAATACTTTTGTGAAGCAAGTTCATTCTCATAGAAAAGATCGGCCTATTTGAAGTGCCTTGCGAACAATCGTATTCGCGGATTAAAACCGTTTCGCTTTGCCAATTCGAAATGCTTGTTCTCCATCACTATCATGTGATTTTAATATTTACGATGCTAGTCCTCGAATCCCCGATGCCCCCTATTATGCCCAATTGTATGAGGGGATTTTCACATCATATTTATGTAGAATTGATCAATTGTATTGTTGAAAAATATATGTTCCTAAAAAATGTCATGTAAAATGATGTAAATAAGGTAACTTTTGGAAATTTATTTAAAATTTGTTTCCAAAAGAGTAGCCAATACAGTTTACCTATAAGAACATATGGTTTAAGGTGGAATCAACGTAAATATTGAATCTCGTAGGCGGTCTTCAGGATCAAATATCTGCAGCCCCAAGCAAGACAGCAGAGAACAAGACAGGTTCACAAGATCCAATTACAGAAATGGATACATGACGTCACGCTGGGACCTCTCATTGTCATTTTCCGCTCCTTTTACCACTCTCGGCTCGGGGTTTCCATTACAAGGAGGCCGACAGGGCAACCATCAATATCGCTATTTCTAATCGATTAATGGGGGATTCCAGGACTTTAGTTCCTGCACATGCTGGGTATCGATTGCAAAACTCATTTGCGACAATAATAATTATTGCCCATTAACATTTTTTTAAATCTCATTTAGTTTCTGAGGTATGTTAATCACACGATTTTTAACATGGAACATGTTTTTAGCCGGGCCTATCTAGTAAAAAAGCGTTATACAGAAACCGTTACACAGAAAGTGTCACGAAATTGTTCTGATAGTTTTCACGTATAACCGAGCTGTTTCTAGGGAAATGAAAGTTGTTCAGTTTTCGACGGACGAAAATCGTTCTCCATTCGTTGGAAAGCTCTCGATTTATCACGCAGGCCTTGCGTACTTGTTGTTGGTATTTATGTCGTGATTTAATTTTATGTATGTTATTATATAGATGTAGTAAACAATGCCGCTTGTTTTCTTATTGTCACTTGGTTGTCATGTTGGTTAGAGTAGACGCTCACCGGAATAGAAAAATACCTACATCATATAAGTTACCATCATATATAGTTACACAACTAACTATATCAGTTACTTTAGTTATCATAAACCTATTCTGTCTATCACTTCGACATAAACAATAAAATTCTTTTTCTTCGAACAGTTCATTGTTTTTTACAGACAACATAAAGAGAAAGAGGAACAAGTTGAAGCTAAAAACATGTTCCATGTATTGTGATGTTAGCCACTAAGGCTCAAAGCAGGTACGAGGCGCGGAGCGCCGAGTTTTTCTTGTTTTCTGCTTTAACCCACTAAAGTGATCATTACTCAATATTGAAGGGGCAACTTCAAATTTGATAGTACCGTTGAAAGGAACGTTGAAATTCACATCTTCCTGATGGAAAAACTCAAGTTTTTTGAATAAGCTAAACGTATTAAAGTTGAAGAGGAAAAACTGCCTTTTGTGTCCTTAGCATTGAAATATAATACATTATAAAAATATGATTTCGGGAACGAATGATTGAAAGCTTGGATATCATTGGAAAATTGTCGCAACGCGAAACATGGCGAGAAAAGAAAAGATTCTCCATTGGGGGAGGACCCGACATGGATATCACACAATAAAATCTGGAAAATCTCAACATTTAAAAATTTTCCTCAAGTTCCTGCACAATCTTGGTGTACGACTCATTTGTAACAATAATTGCCCATCAAAATTTGTAAAAATCTCACTTAGTTTTTGACTTGTTGATTTTTTTTTCGTGTTTTCGGCTTTAACCCACTGAAATGATCATAACTCCCTATTTATTCATTTATTAGATCAGGGGTCTCCAAACTATTTGCCCCAAGGGCCATATCATAAAGTGGAGGTGGTGGGCCGGGCCAACAGGGGGGTCTGGGGGGCTAGGCCCCCAGCTGAAGGGGGGGTACAGGGGCTTCCGCAAGAAAATTTCAAAAATTAGACACTTGAAAACAGTGTTTTTGAGTACTCCTAGACGAGTTTGACAAATTCAAACTAGGCCTAATATAGGAACAAAAATTAGTTTTTAGTGGTTAAATATATTTTTTTAATTCCATGATTTCTTTTTCGTTGTTCAATAAAAAATGTTAACCATTGAATTTTCAGGAATGGAACATTTTGCTAGTCAGACAGTTGAAATGAGGGGTTTTAAGCACTCCTAGACGAATTTGACAAATTAAAAGTGAGGGCCAATATAGGGAACAAAACTCATTTGTGTATAAGAAATATATTTTTTATTATATTTATTTGAAATTATTTACATTCAAAAAAATGTTTTTTGGAAAACCAATCTAATGTGATGTGTGCAATTGTTTTGTGCTTACAAGGTCTTTCCACTTATTTAAGAGAAATATATTTTGTATTTATTTATTTAAAATTATTACATTCAAACAAATCTTTTAGGGAAACAAACCTAATGTGATGTGTGCAATTGTTTTTTGCATACAATGTCTTTCCACTTAGGATCAGAGTTTGTTGTTCCAATCGTAAGCAAATTTTTTAAGTGTTCTTCTGAAAGCATTGCTCGATATTTGGATTTAACCTGTGTCAGTTTTGAAAAGGTTTGTTCGCATAAATACGTTGAACCAAAAATTGATATAATTTGTCTGGCAAAACTCTTGATTCCCTTGAAGTCATCACGTTTTGGCGGTAGCCTAATTTTTTCCATCCATCCATGTTTTTCCGCGGGCGGCGGGCCGGACCACACCCTCCCGTGGGCCGCATTACTTCACATGGTATGAAACTTTAAAAGACTACAACTGAAATAATGGGGAGATTGATACAAATTAGCGAGACGAGGAAGACGATGTAGAGGCCGATTGAGTTGATAGTTTGTTGGAGAAAATAGTACATCAAAGAGGTGGGACGATCGTGCTGATGAACCGTTGGACGGAACGTTGAATTTTCCATCTTCCTGATGGAAACTCAAGTTTTTTGAATAAGCTAAACGTATGAAAATTGAACTTGAAGATGAAAAACTGTCAAACCTTGAAAATCTCAACAATTTTAAAACCCTTCGTTGTCGTTGTGACCCAAGAAGTGGGTTTTAGCTTTCCAACGGTGTAATAAAAAAACAACTTTACGCTCGAAGCTAGTGATGAAACTCTACGGTGAAATGCACTTATTTTTCAACCAAAATTGACTTATCAAATAAAAAAACGCTGAAATTCTTTCACTGGGGTTTATTATTCAATTGGCTTGCGTTCATGATTTGAATTTATACAGCTTTGGAGTGTGCGTGTTTCACAGGTTATGGAGCGATTATTTAATTTCAGGAGGCACACAAATATGATCAACTGAACAATCCAAATAGGTATTTTGGTTGAGAACAGATTTACGTGCTCTATGCATATCTCCTGAAATTCAATAATCGCTCTATCACCTGTGAAACACGCACACTCCAAAGCTTAGTAGAAATTCAAATCATGAACGCAAGCCAATTGAATAATAAACCCCAGTGAAAGAATTTGCAGCGTTTTTTTTTTTTTTTTTTTTTTTTTTTTTAAATGGTTATCAGAACTTCAACCCGTGTATCGGCTACATTACTACATCACTACATCACTACGTCACTAGGTTACTGATATCAACACAAAAACAATAATAAACCAAAATAACGCGAATGTTGGCACCATAAATCGGGCCATACATCGAGAATGGTTTGACCTACGGACCTGGGGAAGGGCTCATCCGGTTCCTCGTGGAGTGTTCTTCAAAAAGAGTACAAATTTAGGCCTGGACTTTTTTAAAGGTTTTTAGGGATTTTAAAAAACTTTGACAACCCTTAAAGGGCACTTTAAATTAAGTGAGAGAGAGCTGGCTCAAGAATTGGGGCGTCGCCGGACCAACATGGGTTTTTCCTGAAAATTTCAGCTTTTTTGCTTCAGTCGTTTGGGAGAAATCGTGCGTACGGTGGACGGACGGAAAAATGTTAATTGCAGATTCGGATTCTACACCCTTTGAAACGTAAACCATGAAATTTTCAGGGGGGAGGTAAGAATTTTAGTTTCAAGAGCGATTACAATGGTTTATTATTGAGTAATAAACCAAAATGTGGGGTTCGGATTCTTCGATGAATCGCGACCCCCTCGGGCGACCTCAGTCAAGAAATAGAGGGTTTTTTAGGCCCTCAGTCCTGGTTGAAAGTTCTAAATCAACAGTGGAATAATTCAATTAATAAGATACTATTAATAGGCAACTACCGACCAGAGAAAAGGGTAAGTAGTTGCTCTGAAAATACCTTATTTTTTTAAGCGACAAGTCCCGAGGAAGTGACCATTCTATTCATCGACAAAACATAATAAAATGCAACGCCTAACTCTATTCTTTTGGGTAAAAAATGATAATTTCTCCTTAAAAACCCACGTTTTTCCACATTTGAAAGTCCCTATTCAGCAACGAGAATGGTGGGCGAAGGCCAGGAATAATTAATATTTACACTGGTTGGCAAACAAGAGCGCACCAAACGGAAATTCCGAGGATTTCACTTCATTAGTTCACCCGGCTGTTTGATGTGTCTGGTTTTTAAAATTTTTTTCTCTCCTCCGATCATCTTTGGACGGACTTTTTCCCCTAAGAGGTCACTATAATAACGTGACCTGTTTCGTTCTCTCAATTCCAATTTACAACGAAATCATCAGTTCCCATCTTAACGTGTCCAAAAGTACGTAGTGATTTAAACTTGGCGTTTTAAAAATTATTACACAAAAATGTATTATTTCTGTAATAGATGTTTTTTCTGGGCAGATCACCGGTCTATAATGACGGCCATGCAATTTAATCTATTTTACATCGTTTATATGTACTAATCGTAGGGGTAGAAGAAAAGCACGTTAACTCAAGTTTTTGCACAAAACGGTTTTTGGCTTCACAATGATTTTCATGGACTGGTTCGAATGTGTGGAATGTTATTTGTTGGGCTCAAGGGATAACTAACTGACTCTCGTCTTCCTGGAGGCCCGACAACACAAACTTCTGGGGGAAGAGGGACTGCCATCTATTATCTAGCGACTTCACAACCACCATGAATCCAACCTCTGGCGGAGTTAGGGTGGTGCTTTTGCCTTCCGGCGTTGCAGCTGGGGCTCCCTAATCCCGGGTCCTATTTTGGGTTGCACTGTCCTGCAGGCATGTCAGTAAGCTGAATTGTCCCTCGTCCAGAGCAAACTAGGCCTAGAATGGTCGCAGGCCCGATAGAGTTAACCGCTTCTCATGATTACTTGACTCGTGGGGATGGGCACTTTCAAGTTATTAAGCAGCCTAGAGGGATATGGTACCTGAGCCCAGAGGACCAACCCAGGGACCTACTACTCAATATTCGTCCAGCCTGCCCAACTTAATCTACGCTACTTAACGCAATTAAGTGGTGTTAGCTGTTAGTTTATTATTCAATAATAAACCATAATCGCTCTGGAAAAAAATGCTAACCCCCCTGAAAATTTCATGGTTTACGTTTCAAAGGGTGTAGAATCCGAATCTGTAATAAAAACGCAACAAATTCTTTCACAGGGGTTTATTATTCAATTGGCTTGCTTTCATGATTTGAATTTCTACTAAGCTTTGGAGTGTGCGTGTTTCACAGGTGATAGAGCGATTATTTAATTTCAGGAGGCACACAAATATGATCAACTGATCAATCCAAATAGGTGTTTTGGTCGAGAACAGATTTACGTGCTCCATGCATATCTCCTGAAATTCAATAATCGCCCTGTCCTGTGAAACACGCACACTCCAAAGCTAGTAGAAATTCAAATCATGAACGCAAGCCAATTGAATAATAAACCCCAGAGAAGAATTTGCAGCGGTTTTTATTGCAGATTCGGATTCTACACCCTTTGAAACGTAAACCATGAAATTTTCAGGGGGGTTAGAATTTTTTTTGAATTACAATGGTTTATTATTGAATAATAAACCAAAATTTTTCCGTCCGTTTTTCCTCAGGTCAAAATTGGGTTACTTTCTAAATCCTAAAGATCGAGACATCCTCAATCAAATGATGAATGCTCAATGTGTGAGCATATGAGTCGTCGATTAAAATTATTGATAAATATTATTTTGTGTTGATTTTGTTGGCATTAAATCCCTTTGGATAAAGTAACTTCTTTAATTTAGGCTGTTTGCAGACGTTTGAAGAATCAATTGACATAATTAGATAGTCGAATTAGTTCTGTGGCCAAAATTTTTGCGGCGGTTTCAAGAGGCTTTATAGAGTAAATTACGAAAAAAACGGATGATTATCTTGGAAATCGATGATTTTTTTAATACAACCCACTTAGTGTTAGTTATAGGGCCATGGGATATGTTCGTATTCAGCGTGAATGCCATATAATAATCCATCAATACCAGAATTTTGTCCAACCTGACCATAACAGTGACGCTCTGTGCGCCCTACGATGTCCGAAAGAAACTTGTGCAGGTAATTACTAATAGTCGAAAAAATCGCTGAAATATTGAATAATCAGAATATCGAAAACTTTGGAAACAGTGCAATTATTATACGTTCGTTATATTCAATGAATCGAATGGGCCTCTTTCAGCTTTATGTTCACACGTTTACTCTCCTTACAGTTAAGCTTAAATAGAGAAAAAGAAAGAGTAAGAAGGGAAGTGAAGAAAGCTGAAACGTGCTAACAATTGTCTAGTAAATTGTAACGATTTCACTGGCTGATATAATTGCAATTCCTTTTCAAATCACGTTTATTACAATTTTTGTTATACAGGGTGGTCGTTAATGAACGTACCACCCTTTCAATTTCGTTTTGAGGAGAAATCAAAAACTTGTCGAAGTAACCTCCCCTTATTTTATTTGGAAAGAATTCAAAAGTTGCAGTTTGAAACGTCGTGCATGGGCACAAATGCCCGAAACACGCACTAACTTTCTTATTTTATATGAGAACCCCAATTTTTATTTCAGATTCGGATCCTACTCAAGATTTCATGAAAATTTGACCCCTCAACCAATTTTTTTTAATTGTGCGTAACCGGTTCAGTGAGCACGCAAAGTTGATCAACACCAAAATTGTCAAATAGTGGATGATGATGAACTCTAAAGATGCTATCTATTCATTGATTTGACTCAATTTTTGCCGAATGATGACAAAATGTTTTTATTTTGCGTCCGTTTTTTATTTTAGGTGCCTGTTTTCAGATTGTTACGGGGATTAATTTTCGAGATCTGGTTGAAAAATGTGAGAAAAGATATTCAAACCTTTATTAGTGATCAAGGGAAAAATAATCTTAATCTGAGAGTCAAAAGTCTGCGTAAATGATGATTTTTCAAGCAAAATAAACAAATTTTTGTATTCCGCAAAAACTGAGTCGAATCAAAAAACGGATAGCATTACATGAATTGGCGTTAAAAACCATTAAAATTCATGAGTCACACTTTAGAGTTCACCATTAATCACTATTTGACAATTTTGGAGTGCGCAACTTTGCGTGCTCGCTCAACCGGTTACGGGCAACCGAAAAAATTGATGGAGGGGTAAAATTTTCATGAAATCTTGGGTAGAATCCGAATCTGCAATAAAAAATCTGGGTTCTCATTTAAAATAAGAAAGTTAGTGCGCGTTTCGGGCATTTGAGGGCATTGAGCGACTCGCGAAAGTGGGATATTTGAATTCCTTGCCAAAAAATAAGGGCAAGTTTTTCCTTCTACAAGTTTTTTTATTTCTCCACAACCAACGGAATTGAAAGGGTGATATGTTCATTAAGGACCATCTGTATAATTGCGGACTAGTGAAGCATTTGCTGGTGTTCTTCTTTTTCCCAATAATTTTTATTTATGGGAATGCCTACTATTCGTTCCAGTCAAGTGAAGTCCTGTCTAGCCTGCTCAAGAGCGGAATTTGGAGATTGAGTTCATTTGAAACATCTAAGAGTTAAGTTCATGGTATGCAAGCGCACTGATGACCTGAACGGTCCTTATGTCTAATTTCTTTTCCAATCGATCTAGGATGCTGACATTTGAAATGAAGCTATTTTTAAGGCACTTTAAACATTGATTACAAGGTCTGATGAACATAAAACAGTGATAAATGGTTATCTAATACAGAAATAATAACTTTTGTTTAATAATTTACAGCGTATTTTGTTCGATTACTTTCAAATAGTTCGAAGTATTTTTCTTTATGTGGAACCGTTTTTAGTAAATTGGAAAACATGATTTACTCGATTTTACGATGTGAAAACAGCTGGTCTGGGAGGGATGCACATTTATTTAAGAAGAATCCTCGTGAAATCAAGATCTATTCGCTTTTCTCACTAAAACAACGTACAAGCGAGATATAGACTTCCTCGTAATTTCCACAATCTGCATTAGCACATACTTCTAGTGGCTGTCCCGTGTTTTTGAGAATGATGCCTAAATCCGAAGTACCTTTAAAACACTGCAATACTCTTTTCGCTATCATGTAATGTTCTTGTGTGTAGCAATTTTCGGACTAGCTAAATAAGTTAAGTGTGGTTGGGACGAATACTGTCAGGTAAATACATGAAGGATCCTATCAACCGTAGGTATGGATGTCTTTTCAGATCGTCTTGATTTGCAACTTCTGGAGTTTTAACCCAGCTTCTGAAAGGATTTATACAGATTTAGAGTTTTCCATTCCTTACCGTTTTAATAAGTACAAAGTGTATTTACGCGGGAACATGATACTCTTCCCCTCGTCGAGCGTTTGGCAAACTCTATTCCTATTCCAAATTCGATCTTCCCGAGGTACTTCATCTTGAAACTGCCCAAAAATGTTGTCTTTAAGTCTTTTGTTTACGTGCTTAGGACGGGGGCTTGACCTAACGTAAGTATGCTATTGATTAGACTTTTCGAGGACTTCAATATCAAGTTTTGATATCTACCTATTGAACACCTCGTAATGGGGTATTAAAACCAGCTTCGCATGCGGTAGTATAAGTGTTTCAAGCAAGCAGTCGAGCACACTTGGTTAGGGGCCAATCCCATGGGAGTCAACAGGTGTTTGGATCGTTCGCACACGTGTCGCGTATTAGAGCGACTGGTCTTAACCAACCTGTTCCCTACATTAAAATTATGTCTAGCCAGAAGTTTATTTTATTATTGGGAGCCTTTGTTTGCTTAACGAACTTGGAATCAAAATTTAGATTAGCAATTAATTTTATAAATCCTTAATTTGGACCACACGATATTTTAATAGCAGCTGTTTAACGTTTTCATATAAAAATAGTGTTTTCAAAATTTCGTTTTGAATTCTTTCACGAAAGCCTTTGGCACACAGAACGCGATCTGACAATCTCCTTAGCGATCGGCGATACAGCAATGTCACGCACAATACCTCTGTGTGAACGATACAGTATTGTGGTAGATTCCCGCACAAGTTTACAGACGTGTTTTTTATGTATTATATATTATTTTTCAGGAAAAAATGAGTAAGTGATGCTGACGAAGAGGAACTCATGCTTCCGTTTGCATTAGTACAGAATACCAGCACAAGAAGACGATTTTGGGTGCACCCAATAAACCAAAAGAGAGAACAACTTGTTGAATACCACCGACTTTTTCGTAAACTACAATCTCATGAAGACAGAAATGTTTCTTTGTTTGTTTTTTCGAATGTCGATTCAAATTTGGAGATTTACGTGAAATACTACGACCCAGGATTGAGCCGGATCATGGATTTCATTCCCCATAATCAAACAGGATCACCGGATTGCGAGATGATTTTTGTATTTTCAGACAACTGTCGTCACGTTGTGTGTGACAGGAGTGATGCAATATTTCATCATAGAACCATATCTTCGGATCGAAGCCTTCAGTTTCAGATCGTGTTCTGTGTGCCAGAGGCTTAAAGGTCGTAAGATAAGAGTTGTATGTAGTCGTCCAGCTAACAGCGTTGTTACGTCGTGATGTTCTATCAATGATCAAATCAATGTCAATAGCCATTTTTTAGTTTAACAGAAGGACATTTCAAGATTTTGTCGAGATTTACTTCTTGCATACTAGAATTTTCGGTTCCTAGTCTACCTGGGTAGCGGAACCGTTGGTTTAAATTGCGGCAGATGACAACGAAACCTCCCAAACGTTGTAGTGGTTTTTTTTCTTCAACTTCACGGCTGTGCATTTAGATCCATAACTCGACCTTTACCAGCCAGTTAGGGTTCAACGCTAACCTCAATATTCAAAGGTCGGCGATTTTCTCACCCAATTTTCTGATGGAGTCAGCGAAACATGAAACTGGGTCTGGTCAGACCTTTTCTGAGAGTTACACACTCCGCCCCCACAGAGCAGAAAGTTAACCCAACACTTTGCGGAGTTATTAGGGCAACTGGAGCAACTGTGAAAGGGTATTGAGACTTGCGTATGGAAACGGAAGGGGGAAGGGGTGAGTGAGTCCTCAAGAAAAACACTATCTAACCCTTCGACATTTAGCGCTTCCTAGGGCGAGGGAATTGACCCGGAATTCAATAAAGGGAGTTCGAGGCACATAAATTACAATCCCTCTTCAGCTGTACGGACTGGGCTCCCCCGAGGACCAACTCTCCTTCCAAGTTGCCGAACTCTCTCGAAATAATGCTGATCAGTTCGGTGTGTTGTCGCGATCATCGGGGATTTCCGTGGAACACATTTGTCCGATTCGGGAACTTGGCAGTAGAAGGGGTAAAATATAACAGTGGGCCCTCCCAACGGGAAAATTTTCTGGTTTCAATCCCAGCAGGAAAACCTAGCTTGCGATGGCTTTCAATATAGATTACTGACAATTGTATTGGATAATTTGCAATATATCATAATGAAAAAGAAGAAAACAGAAGACAAAAGAAGAACATTGTTTGTTCCACTAAATAAATGAGTTAAGAAGTTGAATCAATGTTGTCTGTGGTCATTTTTACCGTTGTTAATCTATACGGTGTTCAATTCAGGATGATTTACCTTCCGACTACTAACCCTTGAATTTAGCTGTCTGCAGCTTTTATGAGCAAAAATTGTATTGGAAAGAAATGTGAATACTTTTTCCTAGCCGGAGTCGGGATACCCCGCTGCTCTTCTGAAGTATGAGAGGATAGTACAATTAGAAGTGCGAGACCCCGCGGCTTGTTAAGATGCGGAGTAGCTAGGAGTTACTAGATCCCGCTGGCGGCGGTAAGGTAAGGGATGTCCGTGAACTAGGTGGTGTTGAAAGAGAGAAGAAGTTTGAATTTGTTAGAATGCTTCCTCCGATGGGGCTGACCCTCATATACCTGTCTAGTAGGGGTTTATTTATTTTTTCACGGAGCTAGGTGAGGAAATCGCTAAGATCCTGACGCGGAAATCGGATCTCGTACGATACAGGAAGGGACAGCACTCCGGGATTGCAACATTCAAACTCACTAAAACCTAAAATTCAACAGAAACTTACAACCGTTTTCAACATTTCCGCTTTTAAAAATGAGATTTTTAAAGTTTGATGAACTCGAACAGGTCCTTGATCCATAATGCGAGCTGGTTGGTTAGAAGTTAGAACCAACTAGACCGCAACTGGACTCCTTGTGCAAAAGAACAGAATCTGATATTTTACATCAGTTCTAAGAACTGCAGAATTTGAATCTACGCACCTCGAAACGTAAACTAACTAATGTTTGAGGGGGTGATTATAACAAATGTATGCTGTACGATTACAAATGCTTATTATTGCTTAATAAATCAATGCAGTTTTACTTTTAAAAGCGCTGCCAATTCTAACTTAATTCAATAATAATCCTTTGTTGTCAGGAAATCAAGTCAAATCAGGAAATGGACATGAATACGTGATTCAGTGTAAAAACTAGTAAAATAACATGTGTCACACTTGGGTACTCCGTACATTTTGACACAACTGCAATCTTCTGAGGTACATTTTAAAGATAAATGGTTATATTTAAAAAAAATTCTCTACGGCAGAATTGCTGATCACTGTGAGTAGCAAAACTACCACAACTTCCAATGGCGGGGACATTAGAACAAGAGTTCTTTGGGCATTCAAGGGAGTATTATAACACTTTATCGCTTGTTTCGCCAGTTTCTTTGTGGCGGACGACGTGACGAGGAGCAGTCAACTATGCTCTCCCTTACGGATTCCATTGTTTTATGCTAACAAAGCAAGCATAATCTCAAACTTGGATGATACAGAAGGCGATCTATAGAGGTGGAACAAGTATTCAACTCCTATCCGGAAACTCAGATTTCTGTATAGGAATGCACATCACTGTGTTAATCCGATCCATTACCAGTTGAATACTTGTCCCACCTCTATAGATTGTCCTCTGTATCATCTAAGTTTGACGTTATGCTTGTTATTTAAGCATATGTTATTTTAAGAGTCCTGGGCAACCTAGGAGTGACAGAATCCATCAATCATATATTGGCTAGTTTCCCACACTTCAAAAATGAACGTGAGAGGTATTTTGGGTCGATACACTTAAGAGACGGTTTCCATAATTATATATCTATTTGATGATTGTTCATTCTCTCGTACTGGCAAAGACATGGTGTTTAGATTATTTAATTAACTATCGAAAGAGAAGAAGGTTACGGTTGGAATTGTTAGGGGATGTACAACTGTTCTAGAAGAAATTAATATATTGCTACTTAAAATGTAATATTACGATGATTTGATTTAATATTTGTGATGTTTTTGTACTTTTTGTTGTTGTAGAGATCAGTGTTACCTCTTTCAGCAAGTAAAAACTAATTGATTCATTGGCTCACCTCGAGGTGGCGAAAAATTTGTTTGACCTTCTAGGCGTTTAAGACTTTCGGCATGAAGGAAGAAAAAAGTTATTCATTGAAGGATTTTTGTTGGCACAATTTCGATATTTCATTGTTATTTTTACTCAGAAGCACAATCAATACATAACAGCATACCTACCCGAAAGTGAAAGAGGTTTGTCCATTCAAAACCTGTTGTTCGGGTGGAGGTTTCCACGTTTTCTTTTCAGCAATGGCTCAGAGGAATGCCGGGAGTAGGGGAGACTGTCTGCCGCGGATATCCTTCGTGGCAGTGGTCAAGGAAACGCGTTTGGCCGGCAACCCGCTCACAGGTGCTTTTGCTCGGACAACCGCTGGACGTTGTTCAGGAATTCGGCGTTTAAGCTTTGTGACTCGGAACCCAAACGTTGCTTTCTGAATAGAGGCAGATATCACAACCTCTAGCGAGGATCTCAGGCAGAGTCTGTTATTCTGTGAGCGATGACGACATGTTGATGGTTGCGAACAGCTATTTATCGTTTAGTAAATGAATATGAAATCAGTTCTTACAGAAAATCATCTATCAATGGCACTGACTCGGAATTCAACCTTGTGTGTAGCGGCAGACCTTTCAACCCAGATGCCCTCAGTTCAACGATACTACGGATACTACGTCTATTGGACAGATTGGCTGTCTGATATAAAAATAAAATACCTTTGTGTAATAATTTTCCACAATTTCTCCATGGATTTAGTCTTAGAATTGTGTTAAACAGGTTTCTATTAAGTTTTTTTCTCGAATTTTTGGGTTGCCACATCCTAGGTCAATTCTTATAGGCGTCCCTGTGTCGACGAAGTTTTGCTTCAAAGGAACGTCTCAAAACGCGTACTATTTAGCAAATAATGAAGGAAAGTCTCAAAGTTAATTAATGATTTTGAATATAGATCTATCTAGTGACAAAACAATATACTACAATATTCAAAACAAGAATATATTGATCGGGAATTAATTACAACAGTCGTAATGGAGCTCCAATTCCTTAATATTGGGCCTTATAAAGAAATTAAATATCTGTTCCTGATAAATGCTGTGAGGTGATGGAATAGAATAGTTTCCCCTTCCAATGAGCTGGATGCAGTAATAATGCTCCGCCACGCTCTCCTTCGCGCGGCACTTGCGCAAACACGGACAACTTCAAAAATAGTTATTGTCTTTCATCCACCAGCTATTCAAAGGCAGTTTTTTCAATCCTTCCATAATTCAAGACACCTAACAATAGCGAATATAACCTCGTTAGCACGAACATAGAAGAGTACGAACCTGCCCTTCGTCATGAAAATGACAAGGCAATTAGCTTGTATGAAATATTAATTGTTGTTATTACGAACGGAGGACCTACCTCTTTTTTTGCCTCTCAATTTAGCAACAGCTTTCAGTCGATTTTAATAGAAACGCCTGGGGTGGTTACGATTAATCAACTGTTTTCCTCTTTGGTGCGAAAAAACCAATCATTTGAAACTAGTTTTAGAAATTTAAATTTTTATTGAGATCATTCACTGGTATAATTAAATCATAGGATTTAATGTAGAATAAAATTTCATTTTGCAGTGTACAAATAAGATAATAAGGGTTAATCTTCCTTGTTTTTTTTTCCCAGTAGATATCGTAAAGAAGAGTTTAACTGAAAGACATACTTAAAATAAAGATGTACTTTTGGAATTTATGTTACTATCTTTCAACGGAAGCCGACAAGTTTTAAAGGAGGTAGGTATCAAATTGACGTAAGTTGCCCACAAAGCTCACTCAGTCGATGAGGGTGAGGGTTATTACGGGTTGTCATTGCTACCGGCTACACCATGAGTGGCCAAAATTGTCAACCTTAATCTGAGAAACAAACTGACCTGTAAATCACACAAATCTAAAATTTTAGCATGACGTTTGGTTTATTATTCAATAATAAACCATTGTAATGGCTCTTGAAAAAAAATTTTAACCCTCCTGAAAATTTCATGGTTTACGTTTCAAAGGGTGTAGAATCCAAATCTGCAATACAAATTTTTTTGTCCATCCGCCGTATGCCGTACGCACGATTTCTCCTAAACGGCTGCAGCAAAAAATCTGAAATTTTCAGGAAAAATCAATATTGGTCCGAAAACGCCCCAATTCTTTAGCCAGCACTCTCACTTAATTTAAAGGTTGCCCTTTAAGGGTTTAAAATTTTTTTAAAATCCCTAAAAACCTCAAAAAAAAAAAAATCAAGGCGGCCTAAATTTGGACTTTTTTTGGAGAACTTTCCATGAGGAATCGAATGAGCCCTTCCCCAGGTCCGTAGCTCAAACCATTCCCGATGTATGGTACCAACATTTGCGTTATTTTGGTTTATTATTGTTTTTCTTTTGATTGCAGTAACCTAGTGATGTAGTGAACGTGGATACTGGAGTGAACTCCTAAAAGGGTTTATAGCCGATACACGGGTTGAAGTATTCTGATAACCATTTAAAAAAAACGCTGCAAATTCTTTCACTGGGGCTTATTATTCAATTGGCTTGCGTTCATGATTTGAATGTCAACTAAGCTTTGGACTGTCCCTGTTTCACAGGTGATGGAGCGATTATTGAATTTCAGGGGATATGCATAGAGCACGTAAGTCTGTTGTCAACCAAAATACCTATTTGGATTGATCAGTTGATCATATTTGTGTGCCTCCTGTAATTCAATAATCGCTCTATCACTTGTGAAACACGCACTCTCCAAAGTTTAGTGTAAATTCAAATCATGAATGCAAGCCAATTGAATAATAAACCCCAGTGAAGGAATTTGCAGCGTTTTAGTTGGTTTCAGTGTCTCACTAAACCAGCTCGCTTTTTAAAATAAAGTAACGCCGTATTGTAGCGAAAGGCCGTATTGTCTACCGTTGAAATGGACCAAACTTCAAGGATCGAATTTACAAGTAGTTTGAACTAAAATTTTCCCTTGGACTTGGAATTGGATCAAAACATCTAAATAACCTTCCAAAACAAGGGAAGTACAAACAGCTACAAAGTTCCAACAAGTAACAAGGACATTCACAGTTTTACTGCCGGTTTAGACTTCTGCTCTTCAAAATCATCTTCAGAAATGACCTGATTCAAGTCTTCCAAGGCTCATTCCAGTCAATGTTTACTACTTTCGAAGGTGTATGTCGAGGTAGTTTTAGCTCAGACCCTTTTCCATTAAATACTACAAATTTTAAATGGAATTACAAAATATTTATGAGTTATGCTGTAAGTCGTTTGACGAAGATCTGAGCTGAAAGTTGCTCGGCACATGAATTCATAAGCATCGAATCCTCACTATTACATTTTTTCTGGCACCCCACAATCTGAAGAAGTGAATCTTTGACTGTATCTAATCACCTCCCTGTTGTTAAGGCTTACACCACTTGTCGCTCAAAATCATGGCTAATATTGGGTTAAAAACATGTAATTCTCTGTGGTGTAAACGATCCCACAGATTTTTTGAGCATCCTTTCACTCTATGGTGTTTCTTTTTGGAAACAGATTCTGCAACACACAGCCAACTTTAGGTAAGTATTTTCACTGATTAAGTGATTGTCGAAGAGGCGGTCTTCTCACTACTCAAAACCTCTCGGACTTCAATAATTGCCACCAAACTAGGGCCTGGTCAATGACCTGATTGAACAGTGCAACTCCTCCTGGTGAGGTATCTACTTTGTAGCTGAGGGGATGATTCATCTCCATTAAATCATTGGGAATCCAACGCTCTTCAAAAGGAGACTAATACTTCTTTCCCTTTTCCGCGATGGTTCCTTGTAGGGATGCAAAAAAAGTATCGATTCTCTAAACAATCGATTTAAAAAAAGTATTGATACTTTTAGATTATTTTTCTTCCCCCCAAGTATCGAAGAATCGATTCAAAATTCTGCGAATCTTGAAGGAAATTTTTGACGATTCCAACAACAACAAAGAAAAGGAGCAAGAAGTGAAAATACCCCAAGAACACTCATCACTGCTTATCACAATCTAATGACCAACAGTTGTTGCTCATCTTATTCAACTATTATCTCCCCATACAAATTACTTATGTCTGGCATGACTGCGGTCAAGATGTTCAAATTTGAAGAAGACCCTGTCCAAAAAATGTGAAAGAAGTTGTTTCCGAGTTGTGTCAAAAAAATTTTAAAAAAAATGTTGTTTCCAAGTTGTGCCAGCCGACAGACAGCGGTTTGGATTGAGATGAATACATTTGTATAGTTAAAATCGTCCTCGATTATCGCTATTTTTACTTAACTGATGGGTTGATAGACAGTTCATTAAGAAAAATTTATAGGTAAGTGGTAATTTATGTTGGAGGTGGGTGACACCAATAATTTGTGACACGAATTAAACTCAATACAAAAGATATAGTTTTAAAGATTGAAAGAAACCATTACAGTTTAAATAGGTTCATTTTTGAGAAGTCATAAGAAGTTTCTAGTAAAATTTACAGAGCATTTTATGCACTCTGACTCGTTTCAAAATTCAAAGACTCATCCATTCTTGAAAAAAAATCGATACTTTCATGAGGGATTATAATTTATTAATCATAAATTTTCTAATTCTAATAAGACTCATTTAAAAGTTACAAAAAAGTACCTATCTATCGCAAATGATTTTTATAAATAAATCGATTCCTAATTAATTTTCTCATTCTAATAAGACTAATTTAAAAATTTCAAAAAAAAGTATCGATTCTCAGAAAAATCAATACTTTTAAAAAAAAATCGATACGATATTTTTCGATTCTTCCCATAAAGATCGATTTGATTTAAATCGATTCTTTTTCAACAAATCTTGCATCCCTAGTTCCTTGTAGTAGCATTAGGTCCTTCTTCTGCGGGTATAATAACCGATATTCTATATTGGAATCAGTTTCAGTCACTCATTTGATTGACTTGTACATAACTTTGTGCAAACAACAAAAGGGATGTGCCTGGACCTCGAGCTTTTCTCCTTTTTTCCAACTGTAACCGTGCCAATATTTGAAGAACTTGTTCCCAACAGGATTAGCTGGAGCAAACACAAATCTTTTTCAATGATAATATTTGCTGAAGAACACACTTCCATGTCCAGTTTCAGTCCGATGGCGTGGACTATATGTCGAATGTTGATCAATCACTAAATGTGAACAAGGAAAGAGAGCTTTAGCGTTTTCATTTTGTTAGAATGTAAACATGGCTGAGGTAAATAAGAGGTATTGGAAAATAGATTAAAACGGCACGCAGTTCTTCAAGAATTGCACAAACGACGAAAAACAATTACTTTTTTTTAGCCTTTGCGAAGGACTAACTCAGGTAATTGCGGCATTGATAGAAGAGAGTACAAACTAGAGAAGAGTTTCAAGCGCTCAACGGCATCTTGTCTTTTGTTCACAGTGACGAATCATAACATGTTACCCAAACGTCAGCCTGCATTTTCCCTTTATTGTACACGAATATCTGGTCACATGCTTCAACCCTGAAGATCCGGACACCTTCGAGAATGGCGAATTAAACAATAAATAATCCGAGGTTTCAACTTCTGAGAGGGTGGTGTAACCTCTGGTATACACCTCACACTTTCGCGAATTTCTGCTAGACCTCGAAAACAAACTGCATAATGCAGTTCAAAACAGAATTCTGATTATGGGGAATACTCAGATTCATAGGGCTACTCAAATTGCAGAATGTCCGCGTTCATCTCAGGTGATAATTACTTTCGTACCACCGTATTCTTCGATGTTAAACCCAGGCTAGAAAGCACGTTCCGGATCGAGTACGACATTCACACATTCTGGGTGGTCAAGGGAAACATCAAAGGTGGACGGTGGGACGTTGCAAAGGATGGCTTCCTTATTCAACACGACTGTTTCAGTTACGTTGTGGATATGTTCTTAACGTTACAATCCACAGCTGCTAGACAACCTCACCATTGTAATACCTTTTCATACTCGTTCATTTCGTGAATTCATGAATTTTCATATTTGTTTCTTCGTTTCACTTGAAGTTGAAACATATTTGTTCAAACTTGTAAATGTATTAGTCAAAAGATTAAAATTACCAGTTAATGTATTCGGTGTATGCTTTTTCAATTTGTATGAACTAAAATGAAAAATGTGGAAATTTAAGAAATCTGGGCATCTGCTCTACCCCATGAGGCTATCTTCGGAATGAATTCCCCCTACCCCTATTACACAGTACTATTAGATCATAAACAACAAAATATTGCGATATAAAACTATTATTCGGCCTTTCCTATATGTAGAACATGCTCTCCCTCTCAATTTTGCCGTACCGAATAATAGCAGAACTGGTTTCCGTAAAATTATATTTTTCTCGCTCCACTGGTGGTCAGAAATAGCACTGTACATCAATACACTACATCATTACATTATATAATCATTTCGGATTGGAAAAACCTATGAAATTCGAGAAAAAATCATTACGAACTTCCTCAAAACTGCCACAAGCAACGTAAACTCTCTCGTGATGCACGGTTCCCTTCCGTAAGAAGTCCGAAGACTGTAGCACTTTGCTCTATACCAAAATTATTTTCTGCGGTTCCTGAGGACTTAAACTGACCAAAATATGACGAAAACCCCGAATCGTTAATGTTTTTCATTTATTAAGACGAATCTCTCGTAACTAAATAACGAATCACTTGTAAGTAATCGCTTAAGTAAAATTAGGTTTATTCGTAGTCAACATGAAATTTCCTGTTGAAGAATCCTTCGGCACACAAATTCGTGCAACCCGTCCATAATTAAGAAGTACTGAACGGCTGCCCACAAAAAATGTATTTTGCATAATAGCGAATGGATTTCTCGTTTGGGGATGTAATATATGACGAATGTTGGGCATCAATATCGTTATTTATTCGTCAATGATTGAAATTTTTTTGTATTTAGCTACCAGCTATCACTTTTTCAACTGTTCAGTGGAAAAGCTGCAGTATAAAAGCTTGCTAAAGAAGTTACTTCAGTGATTTATGAGAGGCAAGCCCATGATTTTTGAGAGAACAAGTTGGTTCGAGAACAACTACGAACAAAAAGCTGTTCTACCTTCGATAGTGGGGAAACAAATATAATATAACAAGGGAATGTAGGTCTGAAGTTATCTATAGCTGTGAGTTGCTCCGATTTCTTTTCAAGTTAACCAGGTCTCACCAGATCCCGTCTGGAAGCCACCATCAACGAAGGATAAAATTAAACCCAAATTGTTCTGGAGAACTATTGTCATTAAGATAATTCAATTCTTGTTACTAGAAGGAAATTAAACTTCTTTGGGTTCGGTTAAGGATAAAATAAACGTTCAGGATAAAAGTGGGTTTTATAAACTAAAATATTCATGTGGGCTTGAGTACTGTAGTGAAACTGGTAGGATATTTAGGGAACGAATAAAAGAGCATGAAAAGGATTTCAGGGACAACAAAGGTGATTCTACCTTTGCCAGAATTAGTCCAGTCATGGCTTTATTTTTTATCTGACAACAGGCAATATGTAGAATTTCCTCAGTTTTGCCCAAAGGTATGTTGAATGTGCTAGAAAAATTCGAAATTGTTAATAGTGGTAGGTGAGGACAATGTTTGAATGATGTTATTCCTCGAAATATTTCACCATTATTGGGTTCGTAGTTGCAATAAGTTTGGCTCCCCCTCTCCATTATGTTACTGTTTGTGCCCCTTTAACTTTGTAAGCCTTAAGTGGCATTGGTTGGTCCTCCCCGTCCCTTTCACTTCCCCAAGCCATTAGGATTCAATCTCCTTTCACCTGAGCCTATATAAGATGTGCTTTTTGTGATGCACCTTCAGTTCATGTTTGTTAATGATGATGACCTAACCGTCAAAATCGATTCAACTGTGTTAACTCATTATTTTCGTGGAAATATAAACAACGTTACTCCGTTTTTATTGGGCATTCAGTGTTTACTGCGATGAACGTAATGCGGATAACTAAACGGCAGACCACCATCGGATCTAGGACACGGCATGAGTGCAGGTTGCAATCGTAATTTTTCACTAAAAGCTTTCGCCGCAAGAGAATAGCTACTGTTATGGTAAAGGGTGGTACATAGTGGTCCTATCCATTGTATTTTTTCCAACCGCAGAGAGTACAGACATAACTGCTACAAAGCTCTTAGCCCCTTTTTTAATCCATGTAGCTCTTTGGTCACCTTCCCACTTTTTTCTCAGTAAAAAGAGGTAATGCCCGCTCTCTCCCGCTAGTTCCAGTGGCATTTTCTACGTTCTTTCTCACCGTTCCTCCTCTACTCTGCAACAGGTGGATTCGGCGGTTGTCGGTTATCCATGTTACTCTTGGACGCATATGAAAAGAAATTGTAAGGGTCGCCTATTGAGTGACAAATTTTCTTTATTTTTAAACAATGTGTCATACTTGTTTTAATTACAGCCGTGATGTGTGTAGAAGGGGTATCTGATGAAGAAAAATAAACCATTGTGGGGTCTTTCCTTTTTTATTCAACTTATGTTGAAATGTTAACGAATTTGGAGGAAGGTGAGAAAAACTTTTTTGTCGATTAACCATTTTCATTGTTTGAAACAATAATCTGAGATTTTAAAAATAGAGATTATCAAGGTAGATTAGGAAACTAGATTTTTCATACTCTTTTTGAAAAAGGTGTGTCTTCTCTACTTCTTACTTCAATTAAAAAAAAAAAAAAAAAAAAAAAAAAAAACACTAGGGGAATTGGGAAAAGTCCAAGGCTAATGCCTTACTACCTTCTTAACTACTATTATCATAATTATATTTAGTATTCTGGGGAAAAGACATTCTCCCCTCTACAGTGCCGAAACCGTAGATTGTTGTGCAGATCACACCTCTTGTTTCCCAATCTATTGGTTAAGGAGGTAATTCCCAGCCTTTACCAGACTGATTTTTTCCGCCAAGTTATCTGACGATACTATCTCCTTAGATAGAACCCTGTCACTATTCCCGCTAAGCTGTACTTCTGCGATTGCAGGGTGCATTCATCATGCCTGAGGAGAAAATCATAGGGAGGGCATCTATCGGAAAGGAATTAATTTTGCTTTGGTCTTCTCATCAGGGGCAGCGGCTGACAGGAGCACAGGCGCATCTGCACCCTCTGGCCAAAATGAAAAATATCCCTTATACGTAATAATAATAATATTGACAGCATAACGTTATCATACTGTTGTCTTCTCCATTAATCGTCTTTGAGGAGCCGAAGAGTTTCAAATCCACGCCTGATCGGAGGCTCAGGATGGGTGAGAGGATGGTGGAGTGGTGAGGCGGGTTAGGGACCCGTTGAGGGAGCACGAATCAGCCGTTCTCGTAAGTGGGAGGGGCTTGCACGGAGAACACAGCATTTGTTTTTATCCAGGTCGAATGAATGAACCAATGAGAGCGCCCAAAGTTTCAGGGACCACATCGAGTCATCTGCTCACCCACTAGAATGCGTTCATCTACTCACCAAAACACACTCTTATCCTATTATATGTTGATTGTCCCCAACGCTTGCGACTGGACTGTGTTAGCTGCGAATACGTGATGAGTACAGTAAGTGCTGTAATACGCGAGTCCAGGGAGCCTAATGCCAGTTTTGACAGTACTACAAAAAACTAACAGAAATTGTTCCAAGATTGGCAAGTTCAACCCTCAGTACTACAAAAAAGTGGATCGGCTCTGCGGATTTGAGGTAAGTAATAAACTTGTCTGCTTCCCTTGCCTTCTTTGCTGCAATAATAGGAATGAAGCTCGGGTTAAAGGATGGAATTGAGCTTTCACCTCCACGCCTGCCTCTTGCTGGGCAGTTATCAATTTCAACTGTTGCAAAACACAGATTCAGAAGTTTGAAAATCATTTAAATCATTTCATTTTTTTAAAAGATATTTACGTACTTACTAGTGAACTTCTTTTAAAGGTAGAATTGAGGCGTTTGCCTCACGATTTGAAGTCAAGAAAGCGGACAAGATTGATCTCCTTTGCATATTGGTAGTTAAAATTTGTATTTGGCTGAGGAGAGCACATTTTTGTCTCAAGTTCCCTTCGTGGTTGTCCTTTACCGACTGGATGCCGCCACTGCTTGTCATGGACAATCTGCGCCAAGGATCCCTTTTGTACGGGCCAATCCTATTGCTGTTTTCCTAAAGAGATTGAGGTTAGTTGTACTCCAGCAGCAGGGTGCATTCATCACCTATTTCCCAAGTTTCTCTTCTGTGGTGTTTCCTCCTAGCAGTTTGAGTTCCTTCCTAATCCATTCCCAAAAAGGTTTTTTTTACCAAAGATTTGGCTGTACCTATAACCGGCACTGATCCAATGAAGTGCATTGATGCCTCCTAAGGGCATAGACTACATTGATTAAAAAATGAAAACCATCGGGTATGAAGAAATTCGTATTTTTTTCTGTCTTCTCAAAGTACATATTTCAGTGACAGAGAGAGTTTAGACCACAATGATACTCAAGGTTGTTGGTGGAAGTGCAAATAAAGCTTTAAAGTTTTAACAAAAACACAGATGTCTCGTTTCGAATGGAAAATATAATGATATCCTTCACCGAAAGCAGCTTCAACATTGATTTCTTAGTTGGGTACAGTACGAGATGTAGACGATGTTCAACCCAACTTAGAGGCAACTTCCAACTACTTCGAGAGTGAGCCTCGAGCGTTTAACTGAATTACAAATACCAGCGACCAATGTAAAGCCTGGGGAACACCTGTCAAAGTTAGCTGGCTCATTGCGTTTGGCTCCACTTCATAACGTCGGTATCGATTCTCGGAGCTTGCAGAGAAGTAGGTTATTCACAAGCCTCAATTGTCTACCTCTAAAAGAGTATTTTAAACCGCTAAACCCCAGTGCATGTCTCAGCTGTTTCATCCAAGATTCTATTTTCCGCATGACATTTGTAGATTTATCAATTTTTGAACTGTGTGGGAGTTTCATTAGCTCAAACAAGTAAACAATTAACGCACATTGATATAGAGGGAGGTGTCTCCGGTGACATTATTTAATCAGCGTCCCTCCTTTCGGAAGCTCGGAAGGAGTTGAGAAACGTCGAAGATTTAAAAGGGTCTTATACAAGGAAACAAGCTGAAAAACTTTTACTTTTCCCGAAGTGGAACAAAGTTTTTCAATTAAGGGAGGGAAAAGGACGTAAATGAAGAGAGGCGGCTGTGATTGATCCAGATTGATGCCTCATCTTCATTCTAGATCCCTGCTCTGACGAAGGATCATTGAATACGACAAATTTTACCTGTGAAGTTTATATTATGGGTGGCGACTGATTAATGAATGAGATTGTTGTTCAAAAATTGAATCCGAACATGAATAACGTCCAGCTTCATTGTTACGAAGTACTAATGAAACGACGGAAAACCCATTTATAGTTAACAAAGTTATGGAAGTTTCTACCTGGTCGCATTCTAATATCGTAGGTATATCTGCAGCCTTACTGTGTTTTTTGAGGTTGGTGAAAAATCCATTACTGGACTGACAGTGGGGGGACATCAAAGATGTGTCCCCCTCACCCTTTGTGTCGGGGTCTCCATCGTGGCTTACCGACTAAAAAACAGCGTTCCTCTCTTCTTTTAGGAATGTCCCGGGACTGCCTTTTGGCATTACTTCGGGACAGTCCCCTTTTTAACCTCGTGAGGGTTCCTCCTGGTATTCACTACTTCTACCCTGGCTCATTCTCAGCTTCTGTTCACTTCCTTCTCTTTGAGCACCATAGTGATATACGTGCTGATGGTACTCCAGTTCTCCGCAGATTGTATCATCTTTTTTATCACTGTTTCTGGGCTGAAATCACCTATTACTCTTCCTGCCTTAGCTAGTGCCATTTCGGGTATATGAAGAATGTGTGCTGCACACCATCGACCCCCACTCGGCAGTACACACACCTAGCCTCGGAACTCTTCCCTATTTTCTTCAAGAACGAACGATAATAACCATGCCGTCAGGAACTGGGTTAAATAGTAATTAACGTCGCCCTGTTCCCTCTCCGTTCATTTTTGCACTTTCTCGATCAGACGTGTCGTCCACCTTCCCCGGGTTTCAGCTGCCCATATCTGCTGCCACTTTTGCAGGTTCTCTGCTCTCTCCTCTTTTTCTTACTGCTCTGGCCGCATGTTCTTGCTCTCTGGCATAAACCCAGTTCCTCTCATCAGCCAGCAGAGCCTTACTGTATAGAAAATACTCAAGTGGCACAACAAAAGTATAAGGTCAAGTTAAAATGTTCCTTTCATGCAAAATGATCGTATGAGTGAGTTCTCCAAAAGTTAAAGTAGTTACGTTTTTGTAAATAGAGTTGAGATTTGAGCCTTTGTCTGCAAAGTAATTGTTGTGTCAATTTTATTGCAAAAAAACATGCCTACACCTTGTCGATGGGGTTGCAGATGAAAACGCTACTTGCTAAAAACACACTTAAGAACACTTTATTTGAATTTTTACACTATAGACTATATTTACACCAAAAAGATTAATTTAGCTAAGGAATTGACGGTAGGAATGATGATAAGGAGGTTTGATTTAAGAAGGAGAGCTAGGAAGTAATTCCCCTAAACTAGATACTTCACACAAATTATCACCTCACTGTTGGTAACCCCTCCAAAAATGAACCGGAGAAGTGGCATTTGACGGTAAAATGGGGAGAATATAGAAACTCGTAATGCACATGGGCAAGATCTAGCTCATTTTCATAGTTGGAAACCCGGAGTTCATTGGATTTTGTTTCTCAAGGAATGAATGGGAAAGGAGGGGCTTTGACAGAATACAAGGAATTTCCAAGTTGTATTGTTATAAGCGAGTACAGGATAAGGAGTTGGTGTAAGTGGTAAAAGGATTAATAAAAAGTTAACCTGGTCATCGGGGAGAAAAATGAGGAATGGCCGGTGTCAGTTCTCACGCTACTTAATATTGGAAACTTGACAATGAGCGAAAAATAAGGAGTTTTAGCTGGGTTCAAAGCCCAGGTTTTTCTTGCATTTTATCAATTTTACAGCATAATTAAATTAATTTGTAGTAACATTTTCAGCATATCTTTGATTTTTAATTTTTAAATGACCTACTTTGTAGCTGATCAACTTCTCCGAGTGATATTCTGTTAAAAATATAAGTTCAACGGTTTTTAGCAGTTTTTTGTGTGATTTAGTTAGTACATTTCTTGAAATTTGACCAATTTAACGTCCTCAAAAATGGTTGTCAAACGGACTCATTCTTTCCTTTGGAATGCTTGATGATTTCTCGGTACCAGTATGAAATTTTCATCACAACTCTACCGACAGTTGTTGTATATATGATTATGTAGAAGCGTTAAAATCCAGAAATAATTTTAGAATCCCTCAAGTTAGATTTCGGCGAAGACAATGTTGAAACAACTTGATTTTCAAAATTTCGGAGCCATTTTAATAGCTTCTTTTTTTGTTTTAACTTTTAGGAGATGAAAAAAAAAAGAAATAAGTGTAAATAATAAAATAATATATAGAAATAATAATAAAACATATATTATATTAAGAAAACTAAAAATTCCATTTGCATTTTTCGTTCTTGGTCATTAAAAAAAAAGTTGGTTTGGTGTCTCTAAGCGTATCTCCCTGCTAGTCCAAGCTTCATTTGTCCTGGACGTCGCTTATACCATGCTGGTGTACACAAATACAACTTAACAATGTCTACAAGCATCTCGTACAGTGATGCTTCTGAAGATGAATTCGGATAGACATTTATGACATGACAAGCAAGTGACCAAAATGAGTGATAAAGTATGTGATGGAAATGGATAATTACCCTTTTTCCGCTACGCCACAGCATAAAACTGAACGTATTTAGCTTCAAGGGTGTCCTCCAAGTGTTCCAGGCTAACTGCCTCAGCCATTGGAAGTTGCAAACATACCAATCACTTATCCCTTAGCTACAAGCATTGACTGCCACTGATATCGTGTGCTCGCTTGCTGTGGTTTTTATGGAGGACATCCTAGCTTTGAAACAGACACTTACGTCAATCTAGCAAGTAATAATAACACCCATCAAATGGGTAGGTAATTAAAACTAATTGAAGCAACAAGACGAACATAGGAAATTAATTGAGGTTGGCGAAAGCTATCTGTGTAATGTGTTATTTGTGTGCTGGACCCTAACGAAAAACAGGAATAACCTACTGAAGTTGACCCGTTGGGTGCTCAACTAAAACCCTGTAATGCTCCACTTCCTCATTGGATGATCTTATGAATAACAGGAATCCTCAAATATACCAATACTATAGAAAGACAAAGCAGTAAACGGAGGAAGAGAAGATCTATTGGAAACATTTTGCCACTTGTTGGAGTCAGACTAAGTTTAATCGTGAGAAACAACGGTCAAACTATCACTACACTCCTAATGCCTTCAACTTTACACGGCGTATCGCCCTACAAATCGGGTTACCGTCTCCTTGCTCCCAATCCTAGTCCATTTCCAAAGTCTTTCGTAGCGTGGGAACTTTGACGAGTTGGTACGCCCTTGCCAAGTTCATAACCTTCGAAAGTTTCTTTCCCAAAACAAATTCACTCTTTCGTTCTCATCTGCCTCCTTTCTTCACGAAGAACCTGCAAAAAGCTCTTTTAGAAAGTTGTTCGTCTTTTTTCTCTTACTCTTAAACATTCGATTCTCGATTCTCCCCTTCGTTCGCAGACGTTCGGTGTTTTTCTTCTCCTCCGGACTTACGGAGTAATAACGAGGTGGCCTTGTTTGGAAATTCTCAAGTTTACTCAAAAGTTTTACAAGGCCCCCTTCGTCATCTCAATCAAAAAATTTGACAAGCATTATATATATAATCAAACGTATAAGATGAATTTCTGGTGGAGAAAGACAAATTGGGACAGCAAATCGAAATTAGTAGGTGACAGTACAGTTCTGCCACACGAATTGGCAAGCTTCTCTAATAATGCTTTTTCGGGGAATGCACGGATACTGTTACGCGAATTTTATAAATGATGTTGACTGAATAATGAATACCTACATGTTTGGATAAAAATAAAAGACTGTGAGTTATTAAACAAAGGTTTATTATTTCTTCAATTTACGGGGTGTTGCAGGAGTTATGCACAATCCTCCTACTTGTTCTACAACTTTTTATTCGAACAAAAATTCCTATTGGCAATTTTTTTTGCCAGAGGCCTTGTTTCCGAGTTATTCGCGATTTAAGATTTTTTTCGTGTTTTCGATTATATGTCATTAAAACTGTCGTAACTCCCTCAATTTTAGAGATAGTTCACATTTGATGTCACTGTTGGAAAGAAAGTTAAATTTTCTATCCATTTGATGTCAGAAACATTTTTATTATTGCATTGAAGATGTGCGATTGCTGCGCGGAATGGCAGTTTAGTCAAAACATTGAAATCGCCTGTTTTTCATCTCGCCTAGAAACCCCATTAATGCTTGAAACAGAACTGTCCAACGGTGTAGTCGTTTTGGTTTTTAGAAATGTTTTTAATTAAAGAAATGGTGTTTAACTGCAGAAAAACGTGTATTTTCTGTTAAAACTTAGGTTTTCAAAAATCATGTCAACATACTCACTTGTGGTATAGCTACTCAACTGAAAGCAACATCGCAATCAATCGTAAATGAAAACAAACAATAGCCGTCTCTCGGCTCTTCGATTTTCTTGGCTGTGGCCGGACAGTTTAGAAATAGGTACCGTAGACGGTGTTCACAAACAAACGGGTTTATGCATCCGAAAAACTAACTTAAATCGTCACTTGAGAGGTCTGGCGTTGTCACCATTCGATTCAGCGAGAAAAGTTATGTATATCCCGCCTCCAATCTGTTTCCGTCGATACTTTTGGGCGAAGCATTAATGGAGTTTCTATCCGAGATGAAAAACAGGTGATTTCAAGATTTTGACAAAACTGCCATTTCGCACATCTTCAATGCAATAAAAAAATGTTTTCTGTCATCAAATAAATAGAAAATTTAGCGTTCTTTCCAACGGTAACATCAAATTTGAGCTATCTCCAAAATTGAGGGAGTTATGACAGTTTTAAAAATCTTAAATCGCGAATAACTCTGAAACAAAGCCTCCGGCAAAAATTGTTAGGAGGCATTTTTGTTTGGAAATGAGTTGTAGAACAAGGATTGTGCACAACTGCTGGGACACCCCGTATACCTAATGTTTGAAAATTGGGAAAGCCAAGGAGGAGGCATTGTCTTGGTCGGGGGCCAGGAGCCAGGATATGCAATGACCCGCACGACCGCTCGGTCTTGAAGGAGGGGTTGCTTTGTGCGCCGTGCATTATCAACCCCAATCTGATCAGGCCATGTCATTGGGTGTCGCAATATGGATTATTTGTTGTTTATGACCAAATTCAGTTTTAGTAAAATGTTTGTTGACTCAAACATGTTATCCAGTTGTAGGACAATGGTAAAATATTGGGGTTTAAATAGAGTTCATGTAAAGAGATCCAGCCAAAGTCCAGGATAATTGAAGAGCCGAGAGACGGCTATTTTTTATGTTCATTTACGATTGATTTCGATGAGTTGTTTTCGGTTGAGTAGCTATACCACAAGTGCGTATGTCGACATGATTTTCGTGTAAGGTTTTGCCAATGGTAATGCTTCTGAAGCAGGAATGGAGTCACACTCCTGCTGTGTACAACTCACACCCTTGCAAACACGTCGGATAGTACGAGGAAAATATATTGGTAGATAATATTGTTTGTGTCACTGATCCTTTTCTTATCTGTAAACTCTCTTTTTTATCTACTAAGCCATTTTTGTGACCAAGGTTTTGGTTATTACTACCAGCTATGTTCGATAGCTATCGCGAACCATGATGAATGAGAATATGCAATAGACACCCCACGCTGAAGGAAATACAGCGAGGAAGGAGACGAAAGGGAAGAGTTGGAAGTGATAGGAAGCCTGATTTGATGAGGGTCCATAGTGTCAGCAAAAAGATGAATGTTACTCATCGCAATCAATCGTAAATGAAGACAACAATAGTCGTCTCTCGGCTCTTCGACTATCGTGACTTTTGCCGCAGGCTCAGAAATGCCGTAGACGGTGTTCACAAACAAGCGGGTTTATGCATCCGAAAAAACTAACTGAAATCGTCACTTGAGAGGTCTGGCGTTGTCACCATTCGATTCAGCGAGAAAAGTTAAGTACATCCCGCCTCCAACGTGTTTTCGTCGAGACTTTTAGACAGATAATACAGGCTTTTTTGCAGTTAAACACCATTTCTTTAACAAAAAAAAAAAAAAAAAAAAAAAAATTTAAAGACCAAAACGACTACACCGTTGAAAAGCCGACATTTTGGCGCAAGTTTTACCGGGTCTGCACAGTTCTGCGACAAGCATTAATGGGGTTTCCAGGCGAGATGAAAAACAGGCAATTTCAAGATTTTGACCAAACTCTTGCCCCAATTGCACCTAACTATTTCGCGCAGCAATCGCACATCTTCAATGCAATAAAATGTTTTCTGACATACAATAGATAGAAAATTTAACGCTCTTTCCAACGAAGTCATCCTATTTGAGCTAACATCGAAAACACGAAAAAAATCTTAAATCGCGAACAATTCGGAAACGAGGCCTCTGGCAAAAAATTGCTAGGAGGCATTTTTGTTAGGAAATGAGTTGTAGAACAAGTAGGAGTCGGATTCTGCATAATTCCTGGGACACCCTGTATAACCGTTCTACGTAAATCACTCACCTATGTTTACTAGATGTAGTGTATGGTGGATCATCTAAATTTGTAATTGTATTAAAGAAGCCTAAAAAAAGAGATACATTTATATTTCAGAATTGTATAGGAAAGAAATGAGCCTCAAGAGCCCTTCAGCTGATAAAGACGTCACCGCACCTTAGGGGACATCAATATCTCCCAAAGGCGATAGGGTGACTTTGGTTTAAATATATCTCGGTAAACACTAAAACTATAAAAAGTCCCTAAATACCCAAATACGTGATGGTGCGATGTACTCTACATTGACCCAGCCATTAAAACCCAAGAATGGAACAATTTAAAGCTTAATCAGATATAAATGGAACACCTACCCACGCTTCACTCATCTTCAAATATCTATATAACAAACGTTATAAAAAACTCGATTTCAAGAAGAACTCCTAAAAACAAAATTTCGTTGCAACTCCATCAGCCGCTCCGATTGCCCTAGTTTATTATTATCAATTTTACTATGTTCTAACAAGTGCACATTCACATTTGTGTTTACTTTCTTTTTTATATCAAATAACGAAGGGACGAAAGTAACCCGATATGAGTGAGATAATTCGTCCAGCTGAAACAGTAGAGTTCTCTCAAAATTTGTTGACGTTCTGATTCTCGAATTTTTCAGTCCTTGATTTCACCATTAAGTGAACATGCCCGAAATTCAGTCTCACTGACCGAGAGCATTGCCGAAAATGCAGTCTCAACTAGACACCAAATGTGAATTTTGACATGTCGTGTTCAAGTTGGGAGAGAAGCATCGGACAGTCTGCGGCATAGGCCAAACGGACGGACTTTTTAAATTCGACTTCAGAATTCTAAACATTTAGAAAATAACAAATTTGAAGGGGCTTTAAACATTTTTTTTTTTGGCCGATTACGAAGGTTAATGGGTTACTGAAAATAATGAACCAAATGGAGTACATCCTGTGGACGCCGATTAGAAATGCCTAAGTTATTTTTATCTTCTCCTGATTGATCCAGCGACGTAATATATCATGAATTTATTGTGCGACTTAGTGGGTTCACTTGGTTTTCTTTATATACACTACGCGCAGGCCTTCCCTCCACGTCCCGCCATCGCTCACACCAACTGGAAAATCAACCTTCTACCATCCGAAACAGTGGATGCTAATCAATCAAATTTGGATACGTTTCTTCGTTCTATTTCGAAGTAAGTCAATTTTATCGTCTCAAAATCTTCCTTCTATCTCGTTGATTCACCTCCTCGACCGCCCTGATATATGAGTTCCTACATCACGAGGTATACCTTCACGCCATGTTAATCATGACTCAATGTTATATTGCAGTTGAATCACAGGACGTGTTACCGCATCTTCATACTCACATTCTGTCGGTCTTTCGAATTCCATTTTCCGACGTCGTTCAATACTGTTCGGAGTCATGAACGTGGCTGCAGGGTCGCCAGGCTAATATACTTATTCTGCGTGTACACACTCGTGTCTCGAGTTGTGGACTTTACGGTCAAAACGTTCCTTTATCAATTTTATAAGTTCGAAACATCTTCATTTAAACGCTACTAAATATACTCTTTTCATTATTTTCACGAAATTAGGAGAAGCTCCCATAGGTAGAAACTTGTTCTTTTCTTTTATAAGTATATTTTTTCTTTGGAAGTTTCCAATTTTAATTTGTATTCATTCAGATTTATGGGTCAACCACGGTAATTACCGATGTTTGGGTAATTGGTGTGCTTTATTACGTACCCCACCTCTGCATGAAACCACATCCAGATAACTCCAAAACGGATTCAACCGAATGAAATGTTCGGTAAATTAATTTTTTCAACTATACTCAAGTGGTTCAATTTGCTTAAACTGAGTTTCTGAAGTTTTTCTCCAACTTGACGGTTTGGCGCCTGGTACGAGACGGTTTTTTCAGCGTAAAAATGAGTGATGACTTATGTTTGTGTGCTACCTACTACGGCAGCGGGAAATGATGCATTGCGATTGCGGACATCAGGGGTTTGGATTCTGATGCTCATCCAGGTCGAAGCGACCCGGGAGATAAGACCACTTCGCTCCGCTATCTCGGTCCAATTAGCAGAGCGGCCGCGACCGGCGATTCCCTCTGTAATTGCCGCTCTCCACGAAACCATCGTCAGCCTCGTTCTATATTTACCGGCCGCCGAGGGGGTTTGAGGTTTTCATCGTTTTCAAGGTTAAAACAACTAAGGGACCGTTCGACAGAAAGTAAACCCCAAACTCTGAGATAACCCTCAAATTTGCCATTTGACGAAAGATGGTAATCGTGTACCTCGATACTACCCGAATTTTGAGAGAGTTACGTGATAAACTCAGATTTTTGGCTGGTTTTCTGGACAATCAGGCTTAAAAAAAAAAAAAAAAAACTAAGGAACCGTTTGACAGAACGTAAACCCGAAACTCAGAGGTAAACTCCAAACTCTGAAATAACCTCCAAATTTGCCATTTGACTAAAGATGGTAATCGTGTTTTTTCTCGATACTACCCGAATTTTGAGAGAGTTACGTGATAAACTCAGATTTTTGGGGGGTTATCTGGCAATGGGGCATAATTCCTTCGTCTATTTTTTCTTGTTTAGGTATTATCAGTTGTGATGATGGAGAATCTAAATAATTTGTACGAGAGCAAAGATGAGGACTGAGGGGGTCTCCAGCACATCCAAATTACACAGCGAACATTTGTTTGCTGTTCCCTCTCTCCACCACTTGTAGCTCACATTTACCATTTCAGCTCTGGCCCTAAACACAGCTCTGGTGATGTCTAAGGTATAAAATATGTCGCAAGCCTTGTTTCAACGACAGCTAACTTAATATTTGAGATTAGAATATCAATTTAAGCTACTTTTTGTTCTTATTGCATAAGTCAATGAATTCCAGTAAAATAGGAACTATATTGGCTTGGATTGGGATGGGATCGGCTGCCGACTAACTGGAACTTTTGGTATAGTTTTACTGACGGCAACAGCTGGAGTTGAAAGTAGATACCTCCCTGCTGAGCCACAGATGTGTAAGTATTCAACAAGTTCTTCCCATCTCGACCCTTAAAGTTTTTGATAAAAAACAAATAATAATATCATAATAATATAAAATAAATGAATTTCTGAAACTTCACATCTTCTTCATTTTTTGTAGAGCATCCCGACAAGTCCCGAAGAGAGGCTTCTTAAAACGCTTTCGTTATATAAATATTGAGATACAACTTATCAAAATATATTTACGGAAACATCGTCTATCACAAACAGTGATAAAAATATCATGATGAATATAAAAGCGAAGTATTCAGCGTTTGAAGGTGGAATCTCTCGGATTTTGTCATGATTCAATGCCCCAACGTAAGTCCTTGGGATTATCCCGAATAATCGATTCGCCCGGATAACCCGTTTCGATACCCTTCGTCGAAGGCATTTTGGAGTTACTCCGAACTCCTTACAATCGAGGAAGTAACCCGAAACTCGGGGTTTTCGATTTTTTTTTTTAAAGGGCCCCAATAGAACCAATGAGGAACAATTTCCACTATATGTATGTTGCACCTCAAAGGAGTGTCACTATTTTTACACATGTCTACAATCTTCTTTCGAATCTTGAAGAGAGTGAACTAATGAGCGTACACCCCGGATGGACCCAATAATGTAATGTCTATTTTTAACCCAGATTTAGTCCAGTAGTCTTCACCCAGGTTTGATCCCACCTTAAGGCTGTCGGACAAGCTTTTCAAAGGTTATAATCTAACAGATTTAGAGGGTCAGTAAAAATGTTGTTTCTTGGTAATTTTCAAATCTACTATCTAGTAAAAATAATAAATGGTAGAATAGGTAGAAAAAATAAAATAAATATTTCTGTCATGCGACTAGAGAAAATTTTACCACTGTTAGTTTCAAACTAATTTTAGAACTTTTAACAACTTTCCGCAGTTTTTATTGTTTTGTTTCTTGTATTTATTTATTTATTTAATGAAATACGGGCACAACCCAATACAGACATTTCAAATAATCGAGAAAGAATAATTGTATGAAAGAATTGAACAAAATAATACTTCGCCAGCAAAAAATAAATGAATCAACTAAGTCAATCCAACGAATTACACAAGACTCTCATTGAAGTAAGTTACCGCCACTAGGTAACTGCCACTGGTGAATGTGAGAAGATGTCCAACTCGGGGCATTCGTTTACGACATAATTTACACGCCGAGGCATTCTGCAAAAAGGCCTATTATAGAGGTAGTTTGTCGGCGAGAAGGAGACCAGAAAAAGGACGCTTGATCGGGAGCTAAACCGAGGGACAACAGAGCAAACCCTGGCCAGGAGGGAAGGAGAGTCCAACAACTCAACCCAGAATTCAACTTTGTTTTAACGTAATTTTGAGCATAAATGTTTGAATATTACAATTTATATTTTTGTTGTGGAAAATGATTTCTTCTTTAGAACTTGTTCATTATATTCTTCGAATGGGTGTGGAATGTGTGATTTCTGCGAGAAAAGTTGAAACATAATGGTTTTTAGCTATTGATGTACAGTTGAAAAAAATGGGGTTTAACAAAGGTACTAAGGGAAGGTAAATTACACACAATTTAAGGGTGGTGATTGTTAACGATGGTCTTCTATAACAAGAGAGCTCCTGATATTGTGCTAAACAAGAGTGGACGTTTGTACCCTCGAGTCCAATTTGCTCTGGTTAAATTGGGGCGTTTAGCGCAAGCTGACTCAAACAACCTCTAACTTCGCACGTTTGCCCGCACTTCTAGGCCACTCACCTCTTTCCTGATTCATGCATATTTGATGATAGAAATCGGGAACTATAAATATGAAGTAATTCAACATGTGAGAAGTAGGAAAGAAATGGTAATGGGTCAATTTTTGGTGATTTAGTCATCGCTGTAGGGTTTGACAAATAAAATTTTGTGTTGAAATTAATTTTTCATTTTTATTTGGTTATCAAAAGGATGCATTCAATACGTCAGTAGAGGTTACCGACTCCTTCAATTTCCGTAAAATGTTCATTAAAATTGTAGCAGTTCCTTGAACTGCTACGCGAACGCAGACCGATACTTCATCGCTCCGCCTCCGCGCTCCCTCCCCAAGAGGCAAGAGGAGAGACTAGTCGATCCTTTGCTGTCTTTCAACTAGTAAGTCTACCTCCATATTTGCGGTTTCCTTAATATAACCCAAATTCTGTCTTGATTTCATATCGGACCTATGTCAGATTTAATAAAGTAAAGAATACTCCTTCAATCTATGCATTCTACATTCTCTCTGCAGTCACTCGATAATCCGGCGAAACGTGTGAACGAGAGCCGCCTGTTATCAGTGCAAATTGATAAGTAAATAAAACAAGGTGCTGTGAAATATTAAGAACTCGAGTGAAGAGAAAAACGCCAGAATAAGGGCTTTAAATGTTGTTTTCTCTTGTTTTACAGAGAAAAGCACTTATCGTACTTCAATCATCCTTCGGGAAGTAAAAATCCTTTATATCTATATAAACTCCAATCCGATTTGTTATTAATAAAACACCCAATTCACCACCAATTTCTATTTATCAAATTAGCAGCGTAACATAGGATAGCTCGCACAATAGCATCTGAAGCTTGACCTGCAGTGGAACTGCTGACCGTGCAAAAAGTGGGCAAACCCACACCCCCGCAGGTAATTGATAATAGCCCTCGATGTATCTGATCCTTGTGGATGGCTATACGACATTTTGAAATGGTGTTAGGTTTTTAATAATCCAATTAATTCTTCCATTCTCCCTCTCTGTTTGTATTTACTATAGAACGCTTGGCTTTTGCAAGTGATTATTTCCAACACTTTTTGGAAAATGGACCGGAACTACTGGCGAAGAATCACATGCAAGCCCGACGATTTAAAGGAAGCTCTTGCCTCTTATTTTCTTAGTGCTAAGTACATTCGAATTGAATCCTACACTGCTGAGAGATTTCAATTTTTCGATAAAACAAATATTCATAATCAAAATTGTGTGCTCTAACGTTATGCAGCTGGTATACATAGTGGAAGAAAATTGGGTCTGTGGTGAAATAAAAGGCATACCACCAGGTGAGAAAAGTGCCCATCAATTCGTTCATCTTGTAAACACTTTTTTAAACTCACTAGTGGACACTACCGGTACTCCGAACCACATTCTCTATCGTTTCTCAATTTTTTTTAGTCTTATTATACATTTTCAATAATATGGAGGAGATAATAAAGACGTTAGATGATATAAATAACCAGAAAAAATTAGGCAATTCAAGTGTGTACGTCACATCAGAAAATCGGATCGAGATTCACAATTCGAAGTAGTAGTATTACGGAATATGGTAATAAAGAACTGTTGTAAAAAAATTATTTTATAATGTTCAAGGAATAAGGAATGAACATCACTAAAGGAGATTTTAAAAAGGAAACCAAACAACAAACAAGTGAAACGTACCAGGGCTGAATACGGCGACTGTGAAGGTACGAGGACGCTAGCTAACCTGAATACCGCCCTCATGGCTGATTGAGATCACAAACCTAGCAATGGGTGATTTTTATTTGTTTAGCGGAGTGTCTGATCTAGGATTACTATTGATGAACATGGACAAATAACGAACATTTTTAGCGAAATCTCTCCTGTAGCTCAAATCAATCAATAGTGGGTTAATGCTTAAATTAAAATTTGAAAATACGGAGTTATGACTAGATTCTCAGAGAGATTGTTAAGCGAATACGAACCAAAACAAGGGTAAATAGAAACAAATTATGCCATTGAAGGCAGCAAATTTTGCTATCATGGAAGTCAAACTATCGTTCTCAAACGCACTAACCACACATTACATCAATGCTGACGTAATTACTATTTCAAGGAGCATTTATAGCATGTATTGTGAGGGGAAAGAGTAGGGCAAATCTAGAGATCGTATATATGGTGATAACATATGGCATTAGCAAACTGAATTAAACCTTCAGCAAACTAAATTAAACTTTTAGCAAACTGAATTAACCTTTTCGCATTTGAAATTAAACCTTTCGCAATTAGAATTAACCCTTTCGCAACTAGAATTAAACCTTTCGCAAATACAGATATGGAGGTAAAGTTTAATTCTAATTGCGGAAGGGTTAATTCAGTTTGCTAAAAGTTTAATTCAGTTTGCTAAAGGTTTAGGTAATTCAGTTTGCTAATGCTATAAATACCCAACGAGGAAGTACCTTTAAAGTTGATAAAGTAGCCAAGTCGAGTTTATTTACCCGAATTTACCACCCTCATTTACTGGTCGTTTTATTTCCGCTTTGTACCGGTCGCCACCGTAAACCTTCTCGGTAGACTTGGAAAAAAACTCAGAGATCAAGTACCTGTTCAGTTTCGACCAACCTCTCAACCACCTCGAACTGGTATACGGTCAGACACCTTCTAATGCGATTTTCGTGTATTTTACGCCCAGTGTATTTATCATTATTTCGAACCCAAGTCCCTCGTAAATCCTCCTTCAATCCATCCCCCTCTAATTCGTTTTCTGCTGAGGGGTAGAAATCGCCCCCTAACACCTGCCGAAAGGTTTGGAACGCGATATGTTCAACGCAAAGCGCCAACTCGTGTAAGCAATTTACACCATTGATTCCACCCGGATTCGCGGAGGCCATTAGCGGGGGTAACAACGCGCTTTAATATCTCCCGTCTTTCATTTCGGGGTCAAACGGCGGAGGGGAAAGAGTTTCAAATTGATTGGGAACGCCTAGTGTGGCAGGTGAGCTTTTAGCGTAATTGGTTTGATGCTGACCAAACACATAGTAAATCCCGCGTTCATGGGGTCTTTGCAGATATCGAATTGGAAAAAAAATTGGCAGTTGATTTACCATAGGATTGCCGAATAATTACAGGAATGGCGATCATTATTTTCCGTGCCGCTTAAAGGGCAACTGGAAATTGATGGAATCATCATAGATTCGATTTTAAGGAAGTTAATCGATATATGAGTGTTATACAATTTACATACGACACGCACTGGTTGAAATGAAAGTTTATATCAAGCAACCAAGCACAATACGAATGACACTTAGAAATTTCACTCTCTTCCCCCCAATAATTCAATCAGTCATAATTGAAGAAACATTTCAAATAGAAAATAGCACTACTCCTACGTATTTCACGTACATAATCGAAAACCTTTGAGCAAAGGAAAGTGGTAGAGGCAGGTTGTTGGAACGCTTGTGGTCTTAAGATATGATATGTCCTTGCCTGTAGTCTTCCGAAAATACTAACGATGAAGTGAGAATTTCATGCATGTGTTAGATTTTTCATGCTGAGTTGAGCACGATATCTCGTCCTAACTTTTCTTCAGTTCCCTTCGATTTCACATATGTGGAATAGAAATTAGCAATGATAAACAGCAGCATTTGCTTATTCTACGAGTATTACAGAAAGGTAAAAGTTATTTGTGAATTCCGAAGAAGGTAAATGTAGACATTTTATGCTTAGGGGTATGATGTCAGCCAATGTAGAATTGTATTTTTCATAGAAAGAAGAAAGTTCATTCTTTGTAAAGTTTGGTAGGTAGCCATTTTTAAGATTTTCACCACTACTACTACGGTAGCGGGATTAGAGTTGGGCTGGTAAAGCGTTTTAAACCTGAAAATTCATCTATTTATATCATTTCACGCATCTTGTAAATTGAATCTTGTAAGAGTTCAGCCATATTGAGTGGATACTGTGATTTACGAGACTTTGTAAATCGGTGAGGACCACTCCCCATCGTTCAGCGATTTAGATTAACAGCCCGTTAAGCGTTTAACTATGATTAATGACCCTCTTCGAGGCTCAGGTGGTAGAGCTTTCAATTCAAGAATGAGAGAACCCAGAAGACTGGCCGCTGGCCTGGATCTCGTTGAACCATCCCTAACCGTTTCTAGTCATAATCAATAATGCACATAACAAGTCAATTTCCATACTACATATGCATAAACACGTACATATCAATGATAATACATAAACAAGTAAGAAATAATTTGACTCAATTATACCTAATTAAAAGAGAATCGTTATCAACTTGCGTGCTTTATGGGGGCAACGAGAGACAGCATAGGGTGCTCCTCACGTAGGACCTGGAATCCCCTGATTTTAATTTGCTCACTCGACTTGTCGTCGTCAAAGTACGAAATATTCAAAAACACAAATAGTAAAAAAGAATAACAGATAAACGTATTTCATATCCAAAGTGTTAACACCTGAGAGCTTAAACAACTTCCAAAAACCACTAGTACGAAAACTTTGAACACGAATATTTGGGCGAACTTTATGAAACCTATTTTAAAGTCGTTATTATATAGTGGGATCAAAACAGGGTAGTATATCCTATCGGTGAAAAAGAAGCACTTTTGCCAGAATCAGAGATAATGCGATCGGAAAACAGATTAAAAATCAAGTTTTTCCAAAATGTAGTGCGGCATGAACTCCAACTGTTTCTTTACATTGAACTCAATCATGAACTCCGTTCTGTGTTTAAAGCCTTTGTGTGTTCCAGGAGGAGAAAAACTAAGAATTTATTTATTCTTAAACGAATTTGTAAACAAAAAACAAAAGTTTATTATTCAATTGGCTTCTTTGATTTGAAAAAACGCAGATGCAAATTCTTTCACTGGGTATTTTGGTCGAGAACAGATTTACATGCTCTATTGAAATTCAATTCAATTGGCTTGCGTTCATGATTTGAATTTATACTAAGCTTCGGAGTGTGCGTGTTTCACAGGTGATAGAGCGATTATTGAATTTCAGGAGGCACACAAATATGATCAACTGATCAATCCAAATAGGTATTTTGTTTGAGAACAGATTTACATGCTCTATGCATATCTTCTGAAATTCAATAATCGCTCTATCACCTGTGAAACAAGCACACTCCGAAGCTAAGTACAGATTCAAATCATGAACGCAAGCGAATTGAATAATAAACCCCAGTGAAAGAATACTTATTTACCCCAGTAATAATATTGAATAATAAACCCCAGTAATAATATTGAATAATATTTACCTATATATTATCAGCGTTTCATGCATATCAGAATGCTTCAACCCGTGTATTGGCTATAAACTACAAGTATCCACATCGGCTATCACTCCAGTATCCACATTCACTACAACTCGACGCTATCGGCCGGACATCACTAGGTTACAAACAAACAATAATAAACTAAAAAACTCAAATGTTGGCACCATAAACCATACATGGGGAATGGTTTGACCTACGGACGTGGGGAGGGTCTCATTCGATTCCTCATGGTATGTTCCTCAAAAAGAGTACAAATTCAGGCCGCTTCGACTTTTTTTGAGGTTTTTAGGGATTTTACAAAACTTTGAAAGCCCTTAAAGGGCATTTTAAATTGAGTGAGAGAGCTGGCTCAAGAATTGGGGCGTCGTCGGACCAAGATAGATTTTTCCTGAAAATTTCAGATCTTTTGCTCCAGCCGTTTGGGAGATATCGTGCGTACGGCTTACGGCGGACGGACGGAAAAATTTGTATTGCAGATTCTGATTCAACACCCTTTGAAACGTAAACCATGAAATTTCCAGGGGGGGTTTGAGTTAGTTGTTCTCTGCTCATATTTGTAGGATAACACCACACATGAAAATCGTATTTTCATTTACACTGACGCCAATACTGGTCAACGACATTGATATTTTATGAGGAGAAGGGAACAGACTCGTCAGAAGCAACCTCGTACGTTCCTTGAAATTTTCGAAATGTTCGTTGTTAATTTTTTTCAACGTTTTGTCTTGCCTGTGATTTCTTGGTTCCTCATAGACTTTTTGAAAGCAGTATCTATAAACATGTGAAAAGTTTGTAACTGAGCTAAAACTAGTTGAATGTAAAATGAAGCTATGAGTTTCCCAAACTTGAATCAGTGACTACATCAAATCCACTCCCTGGTCGTGTGGGTAGAGTATTAGACAGTAAATGTACGGAGTGGAACTGTAAAATGAAGCGCGGTTGGTATTTAAATGAGAATAATGATACGAACTGCATGTTTAAAACAGGATCGTCATATTCCATATACAATTATGTAACAATAGTTTTATCATACATTATTGCCTGATACAGATCTAGCTTCATGTGCATGGAGTTCTGTATACGGATTGTTAAGCGTAACTCTGTTCGTATGCAAATGTGTTTGACTTTGAACTTTTCTACTTAATTAAATGCTCAAGCCGCAAGTAAAACAAGGATGGTGAGGAGCTTGCGTAGGACATTAGTTAAATGTTAGCACTGTGATGAAAATGTAATCGCGGTGTCTAAAAGAGAAGATATTTCTTGATTAATCGGATGATTCCAACAGCGCCATCAACGGAGATAGATTGACGAGTCTCGCAAAGCAGTTTTCGAATATTACCAGATTAGTTCCCCCTCCCTTGACGCCGAACGGCTTCATAAACCTGACCTTTGACCTACCGTAATTCCATGGCCGGAGGTCGATATGAGGGAGGATGCAACGCTCGGGCGATGCTGTCGGGCTCTGAGAAATGGAATTGCCTTTTCCACAGATTGTCAGTGAAAAGACGGGAACGATCAGCTTGAACAGGAAGTGGAAAAGTAATTAGCGACTGGAGGGAGAAAGGTTTTGGTTCTATCGGGGAGCTGCTTCTTGTTACTTCTTCAACCACTTTTTATCTGTTTCTTCTCCGATTCGTCCTCCTTTCCGAATAGATAAATGGCCATTACAAAGTCTCAAATTGCTCATAACTTAGCGGTCAAATACGATAGGAAAATAACTATGATTGAGGGTTGATCAATGATCTGGGTGTTGATAATGAATAGGGTTGCATTTTGTGAAGGACTTCACCGAAAAGCATGTAGAATTATTCCCAAATAAAGAAGGGCCAAGCCGACCAGGTAGCGTCGTCCCTTCCACCCTCCTCCGAAGGGAGTAGGGCAGGAGGGGGTTCCAGTCCGTATAAAAACCCGGCCGGCGAGCCGGAAGGACACAGTCGGTGGAAGCCCTATCAGCCTTAACTTTATCCCTGCGTTCTCTATTCAACCTAGCCCTTTGAGTAATAACTCTTTCTCGGTCAGTTAGCCATTCTCTCTATCCGGTACTATGCCCTCGTGATGACTGGTAATTTCGTACACAAACTCTAAATTACGTCTTGGATGCTGCGGTCGCGAGCAGTATCATCACTTTGTGCGCTGCTTTCTCCTTTCTTTTTACCGAGCAAGCACATTGGATGCTGCAGTCGCGAGCGACTGGTATCGCCATTTTGCACGCTACACCTCTCTCGCTCCTTCACCTAAACGAACAAATTGGGTGCTGCGGTCGTGAGCGACCGGAATCGCCATTTCGTAAGCGAAATCCTCTCACACATCGGAAATTCATGATATAGCTCCTCTGACCACAAGACATATAGGAAAGGGCTAAAAAACATTAGTTAGTATCTCTCCTTCAGGAGAGAAAGCCAAGCTAGAAGCAGAATCTCCCATAATGAATTCCCTACACATTTTTTTACAAAACTCAGCAGCAACTAGGGACAAATAACTGTATTGCATCAGATTCACTGAATTTGGAGTTTTGACACTCGATACCTCTAAAACAAAAGACTTTTGATTGAATTATGTTACATTTACGGCCTAATCATGCAATAATTACGCACTCGTCTGTCAGTCATGAGTCTTGTTCCTGAGTGTACATAGCATCATCTACCAGTAAATTTATAAAAATTAGAAATCACGTTTGATATTAACGTGTCTTGTAGCAATAATTTAACATGGATATATTGAAGAATTTTGCGCCATTATTTATAAGATTTGAGGTTAAAAATCAAAGGATGGTTGAAGGAGCTTTACATTTTGCTGTGGGTTTTTTTTTGCCTTACGTCATTAGGTTTCTTATGACCTCGAGTTGAGGACAGTCAAATAGGTGGTCGGTATCCATCATCTCAGTCGTCTAACAGAGTGAACAGCCTGAACAATCTTTCAGTCGAATTTTGAGGACCAGGTAATCCTGGGCTGTTAGGTGTCGATGGAATGGAGATTTTGGCCTTCAACAAAGGATCTCATCATCTGCCTTCTGCCGTGCGGAGATGGTCTTCTATAGTAGTCCCTTTTTAATGGACATCTATGCACGTCTTCGCAGCTGGATATACAATCGATGAGGTTACAATATCCATAAGGATCCCTTTTTGGCAAGTGCGTCAGATATCCAGAATGTGTTTACGTTCTTTCTTCTGTCCGAATTCTATCCCTAACGAAGAGTGGACAGATGGACATAAACCGGTCTAGATGGGCTCATTCGATTCTTTGAAGATCCGTCTATCAGTTACAAATATGTTACAAACAAATTTTTCGTTATTCAGATTTTTGAAATTTTGGTCCTTCGATTTCACCCTTTACAATTTATTGAGATCGCTGACGAGAATTCAGTCTCAACTAAATCCCATCCCAAATGTGATTTTCCATTAACTTTGATCCAGTAGATTCGGAAAAGAGCTCCAGACAGCGGGTAGACAAATAAAAATACTTAAAAAATTGGATTTTTAGATTCTACAAAAAAAATCAAGTTTTGAGGGTTTTCCTTTTTTTGGTCAATTGCAAAGGTTCATTATTGTAAAAAATAAGGGTCCAATGTTGTGCTTACTCAAATGGATGGAAAGGGCGTATGGTAAGTTAGTCTTAATTTAAGAAGTTTAGTTAGTATTACTGAATTATTGTGGGAACTTTGTCACGTTTTGGTGAGTTCAATTTATTTTCACAATCAACTTTCTCAGCCCCACTTCTCAAAACGCGATGACGGTTTTTGAGCTGATGCCATTCTGACGGCGATAGCTCAATTCGCTAAACTGAACTTTAATTTATTTACTGTACCCTCTCCCTTCCTTTGCTAAAACTTCAGCGCTCCCAACGGGCGTTTCCTTAAGTCGGGATGGGGCTGGCGATGGAACACCTCGAGGGCTTAATAACTTGGGAGCAGTTTCTGGGTTATAATACCTACAAACCGCCTTGAGGCGGAGCCGCGATGAAGGGGAGACTTGAGAAGTGGAGGGGTTGTGAGGGCAGAATGATGAAGCCGTGAGGGTCTGGTCCACTAGGTCATTCTCTCCCGTCCTAACTGACTGTTATAGCCTCGATAATTGATAAGCCAACATAAATTTATCGCCTTAACTAGAGGGTTGGAGTTTCCTTTCGCAGATAAGGGCCGTCAGGGTTTCACACCCTATTGACTGAAATATAGCGATCGCCTTGTTTTCGGAGGGTATAATAAGTATCATCTCATAAATATGCTAAACTGGGAAACGCCGAGTTGGAGAGCGCGGAAGCTCGATTCTAAAAACGTTTGATAGGGCTCGTTCGGGATGGTGGGAAGAAAGTGCTCTACTCGGGTTCCGGTGTTTCCGTGCTAGTAGAATGAAATTGCGCCGAGCGGAATATCCTGCATGTTTATGCACCATCGGCCGTGTTTTTTCCAAGGCCGAACTACTGTAGTTTTCTTCGGAAAATTTTACTACAGTTGTTGAACATACGGGAGCAAGGATCATAACTTTTCTTCGTTCACTTGAAGTAAAATTTGACCGTTGGCAAAGAACGATATTGTTCATCTGAGAATGTAACTATTCTATGACAATTATTTCAAAAGAACGGTAACTTAAACATTTTATTTACTTGCAAGAAACATCTTTTTTCACGACAGCTGCTGAGGAAATCTGTAAAATCCTGAGGTGGAAATTGGATCTCGTAAGGTTCCCGAAGGGACCGCCCTCCAGGGTTATGTGGGATTCAAACCCACTAAAACCTCATCTTCCTTTTCCCAAGTTGGAACTCTGCCCGGAACTGTTAAATACATTTCTTCAGGCGTGAAAACATGTAGGTAAGTAATTCATGCATTACAGATGCAGAAGATGCATGCCTGTCAGGTTTTTACACGATCACACTTGCAGATATTTTTAAAAACCAGACCACAATTTGGTTTATTATTCAATAACAAACCATTGTAATCGCTCTTGAAAAAAAAAAATTCTAACCCCCCTGAAAATTTCATGGTTTAAGTTTCAAAGGGTGTAGAACCCAAATCTGCAATAAAAATATTTCCGTCCGTCCGCCGTACGCCGAACGCACGTTTTCTCCCAAACGGCTGGAGCAAAAAATCTGACATTTTCAGGAAAAATCCATATTGGTCCGGCAACACCCCAATTCTTTAGCCAGCTCTCTCACTGAATTTAAAGTGCCCTTTAAGGGTTGTCAAAGTTTTGCAAAATCCCTAAAAACCTCAAAAAAGTCAAGGCGGCCTAAATTTCAACTTTTTTTGAAGAACCTCCCATGAGGAATCGAATGATCCCCTCCTCAGGTCCGTAGCTCAAACCATTCCCGATGTGTGGCCCGATTTATGCTGCTAACATTTGCATCCACATTCACTACATCACTAGGTTAATGCGATCAAAACAAAAACAACATCGTTTTTTTTTTTTTTGTTTTGATCGCAGTAACCTAGTGATGTAGTGAATGTGGATACTAGAGTGAACTCCTAAAAGGGTTTATAGCCAATACACAGTTTGAAGCATTCTGATATGCATGCTCCGTCTTAGGAAATTTAAAATTTTCAAATAGAATAGTTTTCCATTGTAATCACTCTTGAAAAAAAAAACACGCCTCAAATTCTCTTACTGGGGTTTATTATTCAATGATTCATGATTTGAATTTCTACTAAGCTTTGTAGTGTGCGTGTTTCACAGGTGATAGAGCGATTATTGAATTTCAGGAGATATGCATAGAGCACGTAAATCTGTTCTCAACCAAAATACCTATTTGGATAGTTCAGTTGATCATATTTGTGTGCCTCCTGAAATTCAATAATCACTCTATCACCTGTGAAACACGCACACTCCAAAGCTTAGTAGAAATTCAAATCATGAACACAAGCCAATTGAATAATAAACCCCAGTGAAAGAATTTGCAGCTTTTTTTATGGTTATCAGAATGCTTCAACCCGTGTATCGGCTACAAAGCCTTTTAGGAGTTCACTCTAGTATCCACATTACTACATCACTACATCACTAGGTTACTGATATCAACACAAAAACAATAATAAACAAAAATAACGCGAATGTTGGCACCATAAATAGGGCCATAGATCGGGAATGGTTTGACCTACGGACCTGGGGAGGGGCTCATTCGATTCCTTGTGGAGTGTTCTTCTAAAAGAGTACAAATTCAGGCCGCCTTGACTGTTTTTAAATTAAGTGAGAGCTGGCTCAAGAATTGGGGCGTTGTCGGACCAACATGGGTTTTTCCTGAAAATTTCAGGTTTTTTGCTTCAGCCGTTTGGAGGAATCGTGTGTACGGCGTACGAAAAATTTTTATTGCCGGTTCGGATTCTACACCCTTTGAAACGTAAACCATGCAATTTCATGGGGGGGAGTTAGAAACCAAAAAAGGGGCTGACCATGATGAACGAAGCTGTGATGTTGTTCATCTATTACAATTTCAAATTTAATCAGTGTGAGCAGAGCCATTTCGTCTTAAATCCATGGCATTGCTCAGTATTTGGCAAGCCTTTATAATATTATCAGCCATATCAGTGGCGAATCCCTTATAAGTAATCTAGGTATCACACCTATGTGCACATAATGGCAAACGTGGAAATTGTTATGATTAATCTTTGATTTGTTTAACCATTTTCTTATCTGTAAGGAATATTCATAGAAGAAATCACAAACGTGAGCCTCATTAGTCTCAAAATAAAGGTAAAATAACTCACGACCCAGCTCTATCTCTACCGTTAACTGACCAGGGTCCAAGCAAGGCTCGTGGACTTTGACAGATAAAGATTGAGCTCGTCGGTTGGCATTTTCCTCCTGCCTTCCTCCCTCAGTGGACATTTCGCCCGTCTCGCTTCCTCACAATTTTTCTTCCTCACGGCTTCTCTCCCCTATCCCATTCGTCTTCGCGAGGTTCCAAAACATTTCCACCCCTTTCCCTTTCCACGCTCGCCGCAAAACCCACTAAATTGGGACAAGGATCAATCGTTTTTGGAGTCAATTACTCAACTAAGCCCGGAGATCGAACGTCGGAGGAAGAGTGTTGATTGTTTTCGAGGGAAGCCAGCCCAACCTGTCCTTTGCCGGCACCAAACATTAGAATTAAACGTTATAAATTGCCAAACACTATATACTGTTGTAATTAACAGTCAACTACAGTTTACCTCTTATAATAAACCGCTGCAGTAGAGGGTGGCCTGCACAGTTGATACAAACTAGCGCCCAAGTTCGGCATCTTTTATCTTTCCCAATGGAGAGAGAAAGGATTAGCGTACAGGAATCTCTGGCGTCATGTCCTGAGATGACACATCAAGATCGCGAGTTATTTCTGTTTTCCACTGGTCACAGGCGAGGAAAGTGTGAAACATATCGTCAGCTTCTTGCAATTCGCCTAAGTTGGGACGACTACTTTCCCCATCCAGTGCAAGTAGGAGTAAAATAGGCCGTGCCCTGAAAGAAACTGTATCAGGAAAAATCTTACCATTTTTGTGTCCGTAAAGAGACAGATCTGCAATACATGTCGATTCACCCATTTGAAGGGGTTGATGTCTGCGGTAATACCCCCCGCCACGTTTTTCCTCGTGAATTATAAGAAGCACCACATCATTCAAGACTAAGAAGTTCCAAGATTAAGACGAAAATATTTTAAGATTATTGACAACATTTTAATTTATATTGCTACACCCGAATCGGAAGACTTTTTCGGCCCTACATTTTACTTTCATAATCTTTATGGAAATGTTTAGCTGTAGGAATTTCCAGCTTCTCTTTCTTTTAGGCGTCAATTTAAAAGAAATTAGAAAACTTGGAGAAAGGGCTGACAAAATGGTTTTTCATTGGGGGAATTTAGAAGGTTTTTTAATGAAAATGAATATCTAAAAAATTGGTTGGCATAATGTATTATCGTAAACAAAAAACAACTAGTAAGCACTCTAGCATCAATTAAATGTAGATAATCGAATTAAAATGCCATAAGTCTCTATTTTTAGTTCATAGCTACGTATTTAATCATTAAAAATGAAAATGGCATGTTCCTATAATTGATTCTTAGTTCTCTAGATTCAAGTCTAGAGTATTCTAATACCAGCGAAGTCAATAATCAATATGGCAACACCTGTTATACAGGAAGAACCCTCCGAGATTGGCTGATCGAATTTGCCCATCTAGGCATTATGGAATTATAGTCCTTCCGCTTATCCGAACCGAATAATAACGAATGGTGTTCTTAATGTAATATTTAATAATGTAGGAATTTTTAAAAGCAGTTCATACACACGCTGATTTCTTTAGGTTCCTTATGTTCAGCAATACACCTTTTTAATTGACGAAGGACATTTTTTTTACCTCTTCAAAAATTTTTAGTTTACGTGTCAAGTTACGTAGACTTATATATCGAATGAGAAAATTTGTCAGCTCTTCGTCTAAAGTTTTTCACTGAAACTGTCGGACCAAATTTTAAGAAATTTGCCTCAAAAATCTAACAACGATCCAGGATGTGCCCACAATGTCATCATCTTAATCAATGAACGCTAAGGATTCAACAACTCTGATTTAAATTGACCAATCTATCAAAATCGATGTGAGATGATTTGTATACGGGAGCATGCTCGAGGAACACCAATTTTCACCTTGTTCAGGAGCGAAGCGGAGTTGACTACTCGATGGGTTAGTCTCCAGAAGAAAAACATATCCGAAAGGCGTCTACGATCACAGCACGACCAAATGCATCATATTGGGAACTGCAGTAAAGACTCTAAACAACAGATTCATATTCTACTACTAAAAGGACCAAGAACTTCGTACAGGGCGACTATTGCTGGTACACATGTGAATTCTTGTGTGTTCCGCTTGACGAAGCCGAATAAGCACTCAAGCCTTGGAAATCACAGCCATGATGTGGTCAGAGAAGGTAAGCGGGGTGTCGAGGATCACAAATCACGTGATGTAGCAACCAGCCCAAGTGTATCCGTGGGTTCCTGTATCCATTCGCTCCCCATTTGAAAAATCTCATTGGGGTGATGAAAATCGGTCGTCTACGGCAAGAGTTGACGGTCGAGGGAGAACCGCGCTGCAGAGCCCGTTCGACGGGAGGTCTGAGGTAGATCGCGTGGCTGGTGACCCCTCAAGTATTTTCTCCTGAATGCAATTGCAGGTATAGAGGCTCGAGGTGTCGAGTTTAGATAATGTCTAATAAAGATAAATTTGCATACATAGGATATCTAATACAGAAACGATAAACCTCTGTTTACCTTCGGGTTGCTGTTTGAAAAACAAAGTTGGTATAGATTGGGCAGTCCTGCATAGAACTAAATAGCGAATGAACGAATTTGTCATTTTTGCAATCTACGATGGAAATTGAGTAAATTAGCGTTTGCTGGATTTCCCGTCCAAAATTAGGGAAAATAAGGTTGGGGATGTAGTTACTTGGGGCGGTTTATCCATAATTGTTGTTCTGAATTATTTGTTTTCAAGTTTCTCCGCCAATAGTGCATTGTTCAATGGAATATTTTCCAGCGTCTTCCGCACCGCAGAATTGTTAACTAAGCCGAGTTAATTAGTTAATTAATTTCAGAAATTTGATCCAACCAAACGTTGAATTTTCTTACCTCAGGGATAAAACGACTTCCGTTTTTCGCTGCGGGTTTCTCGAGTAAACCGAGCGCCCAAAACGCGATAATAATGTCCGGATTTCCTCAAAGCATTTGAAAAGATGAACGGAGATGATTTTCTGCCCTCAAAGCGAAAAGTGACGGAGGAAGAAAATAATGAGGAAGGAAGAGGACGATGACGGTGATCCCTTTTCCTTTCAGCCACCTCGTCTCCTGTCTTTTCAGAAAAGCATTTGCTCAACTAATTTTCACGTTCAGAGGATTTTTCATTGGAAGCAGTGGAAGGAAAAACAAAAGATGAAAGGCGGGAGGTCTTAATCGAGTGAAGGGAAACGGAGAGATGAGTAAAGGGCCTTCCAAATTCACTGCACGAATGCTTAGAATCGTTCATCCGCTCTAAAACTTATTGCAACGTTAGAAACCCCACAGCTAAACATGCTGGAAGAAATTTATCAGTTTCCACAAGGAAAATTATTTCGTTTCAGATGAAACCTTACTGTTAGCTTTCCAACAAGGACTTTGCAGGTTCCTCTTCCTGACTCCAGTTATAACATTGGTCTTCAGGAATTTATATCCGAAGATAGATTGTGTTTTTTATTTTAAAAAGTGAAACCGATCTTCGAGCTGCTTTTGAGAAATGGAATTGTCTCCAATAACCAAAGATTTGGCTAATTAAGGGTGTACCACGATTTGATCCCCCCCCTCCTAAAATCGTCAAAATGGGAGTAAACAAAAAAACATTTTTTTTTGAATCTTCATATTTTTTTCCAAGGATCTCAAATATCACGTTTGCGCACTCCGCGCAACTGCGCAACCATGCGCAGTTGATACTAACTTTCTTATTTTGAATGATAACCCCCATAGTTTATTGCAGATTCAGATTCTACTCAAGATTTCATGAAAATTTGACCCATCAACCAATTTTTTTGCAACACCAAATTTGTTTATTTCGCGTCCGTTTTTTTAATCTAGGCGCCTGTTCTTAGATTGTTACGGGGATTAATTTTCAAGGTCAGGTTGAAAAATGTAAAAATAGGAGATTGAAACCTTCTCTAGTGATCATGTGGAAAATCATCTTAGTCTGAGAGTCAAAAGTCGGCATAAATGATGATTTTTCACGCGAAATAAACAAATTTTGGTCATTATTCCGCGAAAAATTGAGTAGAATAAAGAAACTGAATGGCATCGCGTGAATCAGCGATAAAAAACAATGAAAATTCATGTGCCACACTTTACAGTTCACCATCATCGCGGTGGTTTTACAGAACGGTGGTAGTTGCGGGCTCCTATGTCCTTCAAAGACATACTAGCTAAATAGTCGTGCACATTTCAGATTGAAAAGGGCAGCAACTACCAAGTTTTATTCAACGCGGAGGAACGATCTTCAATAACGTTTCCATTACCCGTCACAATAGCCGTCCAACATTTATTGTGGGGAAAAAAGGGAAAAAACCAGCCACGCTGAAAACTTGAAAACCACGAGCGGCCTCCCCAGTATGGCGAGATCCCTTGAAAATGAGTGTTCGTCTGGAAAACTTTCCGAGCGGCTCCTGAGTTTACAGTTTGTTAGAATAGTTGCCTCCCGCCTCTTGGTTTTCCATTGGAAACGAGTTTTGAAAAAATTTGTTCCGCCTTTCAACCCAACGTTAATCCCATCATCAGAACTCCATTGTTGACTAGTTCCGAGAGGGGGAAAAAATGTTTTTTGTCGATAACAAGCCATTTAGGTAACCTCTGGGAACTCGAGCGCGTATACAATGAAACCCGTAATTCACATCAATGTTTAAAATGAAACTTTTGAACGTAAACTAATCAGGTGAAGCTTAACTGATTCCGTTATATTATACTACCGCGTTATTGCTATTTGTGTCAGGTATTCAAGCAGCTGATTATTAACCACGTATTGTTCAACTTTTTTGGACTTAACGATGAAAGCCAAGCTAATGAATGTCTAGTTGACATTTGAAGCACTCCTGTCCCCCTTCCCCCTTCTATTATATCAGGTCGGTGTTATTTGGAAGTAACTATTTATACGGAAATCCATATTCTGTTCAGTTTAGCGGTCTGGATTCTCTTTATGTTCGCATTTCGAAAGTAAAAAATTATCCCAAATTAATCCTTTTAGTAATGTGTAGATTAGTAAGTGTATGTGTAGTATAGTTGGACTGATAGATCGAAATGTGTGGTAGAACAAGCGCTGTTTGAAATTATAGGCCTCCGTATAACAAATAGCACGTTTGAATTATATATCACTACGGTAATAGTGAGGGGGGGGGGGGGGGGGGCAAGAAATCTGCAGAACGTCAAGCCTTTTCAAGACGTTTTCCTTAACACTACGAATTTACTTGGAAACCTCATTCAATATGACAATTTGAATGATAATTTGAAGATCATCTCCAGTTGAACAATATGTATCAGAAACATGAGTTCATCACAGTCCAGTCCCCAGAGAAAAACAAGTGGGTGTGGCACATAGCTTCCTCGTATCCTTAACATGACTGTATAGATCATCGTTCAATGATGGTTCAATATGGTTCGATCCAAGCTCGAGGCTAAAACTTTATTTTCTCTTTATTACTCACGAGTACCATCTTGACATCAGTCCGAACAATCCCTGAAAATATCATCGAAATCAGTCATGAACTCCCGGAGTTATGCGCGTAACAGGAATTTCACGTTTGCGCATGCGCAGAGGCTACTATTGATCCGGGGGTCATGAAACCTATAGGGGACCATCTACACCCCAACCCGCACAATCCCTGAAAATTTCATCAAAATCGGACTATAACTTCGTGTAGTTTTGCCCGTAACAAGGATTTGCTGACAGACAGACAGACACACAGACAGATAGACAGACAGACACAGAACCAAAATTGTTCAGAAAGGTCTAAAACGCAAAATGCGAGTGGAATTTTTGATTTTGGAGACAAAAAAATTTTCACATTCCGAAAGTGAAAACAATGCTTCCGCTACCTTGGTAGACTCGGAAGCAAAATTGCCGTGAGGTGGGAAGTTTTATAGATGCTTTTTTCTCAGTTGACCCTTATGTTATCAAAGGGGCTGAACACGAATCTGACGTTTGCGACCAAAATTTCTCTCCGCGTATCTGAGAAAATTGCGAAAAACACTAAATTTTCGCACTTTTTTCAGTTATTAACTTAAACGTACGCTTCATTTCGAAAAGATTGTCCTTTTCATTCTGGAAGAAGATTAAATTCTGCGTTGAATGGGTTCCTCGAACTTAAAATTTGGTCCAGTAGTATGGGCACAATTGCCCTTTGGCCCAAAATAAGTATTTTGGCCAAAATTCGACCATTTTTCCCATGTTGGCCCAAAATTAAAGCACACCGTTTTGTAGCGCTCATACCTTTAGAAAAACTACTCTGATCGAAAAGAGTCGGGAATAAAAGTTGTTGAGAATTAAATTCCAAATTCAGAAAGCACCATAAATTTTAAATTGTGACTATTTTCAAAGGTCATACGCTAGAAAAAACCAAAACAGTCGTTTGTCGGATTCTAGAGTTGGTTGCATGTTTCGTTCATTCAATGGTTTTGGTGACTGGTTTATATTTCTGGTTCATCGTGAATTCCGATGAATTCCAGATTTCCAAATCCGATGATTGTTCCTATAATTAGGCATGAAAGGGTGCTAGGTATGAAACATCTGGGGTTCGAACAGTAGATCGTACAATTCTAACTGTTTGACCGGGCCAAATTCCGGGCCCACCCAGCTTCGTTGGAAAAAAAAAAAAAAAAAAAAAAAAAAAAAAAAAAAAAAAAACCAGTCTTTTTTTTAAAATTATAAATAAATTAACAGAAAACCAAAATAATAAAAAATTAATAATAATGATAATACAAGACGTTAGAAAAAGCTCCACTTTGACCTTACTATCAGTTTTTCCGAGTTTAATATTAACTAAAACCCAACACTGATTTGAAATCATTAAGTTTTCGATGCTCTCAATGTTTTGAATGCATTCGGGAATTGTTTCCGAATGGCTCAAAATGAATTTCTGTTACAAAAATTTGAAGAACAACACCAATTTTTTTAAACGGCAATTTAAAAACAAATTTTGGAGCCTTTGAAATAACTTTCTTTCAAGAAAAACTCCTGAAGTTTTGGTTCATCATCTTTGAACCCCAAAACTTGCCAAATTGTGTAGAAAATAGTGTAATTTAGACGTTGGTACCTACAGTAATTCTGAAAATAAAATAAACTTACTCACTTCATTCGTAACGAATTGGTTCATTGATAAGCGAGGAATACCAGATCATAGAGTCCCTCTTTCTTTGAGTTACCTATAGGTTTGGTGGTTTATACAGGGTGTCTAGTAAAATTATGGGACAAACTCAGAGAATCGATTCTACGTTTAATTTGCAATCGAAAGTGTCTCATGGCATTTTCCGTTTAGAGGCTTCGTTTTCCCGCAATTTAATTTCCTTTAATTCCCTTCTTGCCTTGTACAAAGGCGCCATCTTTTGAGCATGCTCCTCGAGACGTTCCGTAGTTGGTGAGCATTTTGCATTACCCCGGAGCATTCGTGCACTCTGGAAAAACGGAAAGTATTAGTTTGATTACTCGCTTAGGTAGCAGCAGAGTAAGATAGAGTATCCACAGAAATTGTGGTAATTGACATTTTTTTAGCAAACTTCTTAGTAATTTTAAGAATTTTGTAATTTTTTTTAATGGAATCTACATACCTCCTGATGAGGGCTCGTGTCCGGGGGACAGTTTGAAAACCTACTGTAGTTGATAAAAAATGATAACGCAGAATGCCTGTTGAAACCCGAGACCCGATACGTTCTTTTGGGATTGCCTGAGAGTATTGAGAGTATCACCATTCGATTCAGCGTGAAAAATCATGTAGAATACGAAACTAACTTGACCCAAACCGCCAAGTTTTGAAATCATGAAAAACTTAATTTTGCTTTAAAAAAACCCACGTTTTCTTTCATTCAAACTCATTTTTCTCCTAGAAAAAGACGTCCAAACATAAAAACGAGTACACCGTTGAAAAGCTGAGTGTTTGGGCAAGTTTTACCGAGAAGTGCCAGACGAAAAATCTCTCTACAGATAGCGAAAAAAAAAACAAAAGAAAAACGATGATTTTTAAGAAATTTTCAAAGTTTGAAATTTGCCCATTTTATTCACCAATAAGGTCTGGCTAAAAAAAAAAAAAAAAAAAAAAAAAATTTATATTAATGTAATAGGAAATTTTGTGGTATTTTCAATGGTTACCTTATTTTTTCGTTTAGACCAAAATTAAGGGAGCTACGGCTGTTTTAGTGAGACAAGGTCTGAAAAGTAAAAAAAAACTCTTAGAAATTAAATTGCGGGAAATCGAAGCCTCTAAACGAAAAATGGTATGAGACACTTTCAATTGCAAATTAAACGTAGAATCGATTCTCTGAGTTTGTCCCATAATTTTACTAGCCACCCTGTGTACACGATCGGTGTCCTAAATTGATAAGGAGATGTATAACAAGAAAGCGCTTCTATTACAAGCACCTTATTATCAGTGTGTGGTTTCAATCATTGATGGGGTTCATCAACCCACTCAGATATCTTCCCCTATAGACTTTGTACAGAAATAAATCATCCCCGACGTCTTCACGATTCAACAAATTCGTTCTTTCAATTCCTCTTTGGTGGGCACTAATTTCCGATTCGGTTGCCTTCATTCACTTTGAAGAGCTTGACTTCCGAACTCAATTCATTTCAGGATCAAAGGCATGGAAAAGGCCTTTCAACACTATCAGCATTCAGTTCAAAACGTGAATATCTGACAGATTACGTAGAGTGATGACTTTTGAACAGAGTTAAGTCGGAGAAATTGGTACAGAAATAACCGTCACGTTGTGAAATATTTATACGGTAATTGTGAGTGAAGTGGGGCAAAATAAGGTTCATGATTGAAGTCGTGTCCTCTAAATTATAGCAAATCTACATGAATAGAAAAACTGGGCTGCCCGTCTAAATTATTCAAAATTTACAATGGAATGGTAATGGAATAATAATAGATGAGCCATGAGAAGCTTAATTGAAACTTCAATTAACAACTGCTGTACAAGGGTGATAAAATGCAGAAATACTTTAAAAGACCCCAAAACGGATTTCCATGAAGAAAACTGGTTTAGATTTTTGTTTCAGGATTTTGGAGCTATTGCAATAATACGTATTTGTTAAACTTACTAACAAGAAGGTATATCGTGTAAAGAAAGGATTTTATATGATGTAAAGGCATGATTTACAACATATAAACATGTTTTGGATGTCAAGCGAAATAGGGTTGGAGAATTCTGAACTCTGTTGGCAAACTTAAATATAATATTTATGGCATCCTCGAATGTCGACCCCCGAATCTGGGGTCAACTTGATTTCCCCTAAAATACATTGCATCCGACAACCCTGGATCGATTTGTTCTCGCGAAAATAAATATGACCGGCTCTCCAGAATCAGGGTTCGCGGGAGCGGGCTGGAAATAGGTGACGACCGTATTTCACAAAGCCGCGTCAAGTGAATTGAACCTGGTGTAGCTGATAGGAGCTTTTGAAATGTAACGCTGACATTACGGTGAGAGTGACGCTGTGCATAGGCCCACTAGAAATCCTATAATGGAGCTGTGCATTCGGCTTCGTACATCATCGTAAAGCGGAAGCGAATTCACTCTGCCGTAATTTGATACGGGGTTGTTGAGACCGGCAAATACAACACGGTTGATAAGGGGAGTACGATATGGTTGACTAATTTCCACGGTTCAGTAATCTGATATGGCAGAAGAGGCTGAGAGTAAATCGAATTCGTTCAGAATACTCAATGTTGAACAGAAAATCCCGAAATTAGTGACATGAATTTGAATTCAAACATCTAGCTTGCATACTGAAATCTGAATTGTATGAACTTGAATTTTATGTTATTACGAAGCGGCAAGACCCACAACGTTAGATTCCTCGTTAGTATAGTGTGGCAGCTCCTTTGTTTATTGTTGAATTTACGGAAAGATGCCCAATTACACAATTGTTACACAAATGTTGGGGATGTATAAGTAGACTGTATTAATTTGATGGTCACTTAGGTCAATGGGTTCGGACTCTAGAATGTTATCGAGAATCCCCAGGGTTCAACAGGTTAGAATGGCCCCAAATAAATATTTTTCGTGAATAAAGAAATGAAGGCTCCTAAACGTGGAACTTTGAAGAGGTGTTACATGTAAAACACAGTGATATGATAAGAAAGAGAACGAAGAACTTCCACGAATCCGCGGATGTGAGGCACAAGAAAGAATATTAGGAATACGAATAGTTGAAAAACAAGGGGTAAAGAGGGGTTGACATGCAATATGAACCAAAGTTCCCTCAATGCTCTCAACTCATACGACCAAGGATCTCTACCTATTGATCCGTACCGAACAGACGAATTTATTGATCAATCGTATTGGCATATGGTTCTGTAGTTAAGCGGTGTGTTAACATTTTTATTCATAACACACGGTACCACATTTTTCTGCCAAGCTTTTTTTCTATTTTTTACTTTTTGAAATGAGAAAGAGGGGAGTGTAGTAGTCACAATGTTTAAAAATCGTAATTGTAAAATTAAACAGGTCAATTTGTAATTGGAGATTTTCGGTGTTGAAAATTGGGGCAATATTAACGAAAACACAGTTATTTTGACATTTATATTTGTTCTGTTGGAAAAAACTTTTAAAAAAATATCGAAAACCGATTATCGGTACTTTCCTCCTATACACCGAATTACTGTGTAGATATTGGTTTATAATATCAACGTTATTCCCCAACAGTTGCATCACTCTTCTCAACCTCCGTAGGGAGCAGCGAAGCTAAGGGTTGATGGCCCTAATTCTGGTTAGTTTTATTTTGATTCTTGTCGAGCAAGTGCTTCATCTCTTGATGAACGGGGCATATTTAGTATTCAAAGTGTCGCCACAAGAATTTACCAGTAGAGTAAAAGAGCCTCCTTATCCATGACAAGGCTACGGGGTAGTTGCCCCTTCAAGGGTGAGACGATTAATGTCCGCAACACTCAAAGGACAATCCCATACGGAGAAGGCGTCATCCTCAGAGACGGGGGATTCAGGAATCGGGAAGGGAGAACTATCCGTATCCATAATAAAATCTTTTACTACCTGATCGTATTTCGTATGTTCTGCCCCTCCAACTATTGTTCAAACTGTTTGGTTTGGGAGTGTCGGAATTTACTATGCACCTGTCGGCGAACACTGACCTACCACTCTCCCAGAACGTCTGGGTATATGTATCTCTTATGAGGATCGAAGCTGACCTGCCTGACTCTTTTGTGACTCCTCCTCATGATAATTCACCGAGTTTGGCAAACGTCATGCAATGGCTCCTCTGTTCACAGGGCCTTCTTTTATGAGAGTACATACATGAAAAATTCGATCTTGATTATTAAGAGCTTGAAAAAAAGATGTATACGTACATACTCCATTGGGTATTGATCTACAGAAATGTGTATGTATTTAGTTAACTAAACCATAAAATATTCTTTATACTATTTAAAATTAATGGGACTTACATGGATGCTCGTAACATAACTATGATCTGTTTTCACTAATATTATTCCTGGCTTTCTCAATCATTGAGGTTGAAGCTAGGAGTCCGCATTGATCCCAGGACCAACATAGGAGCCATGCGAACTGTCGTTTTCGATTCGCAAAGAAAAAGACGCCACTACCGAACAACAGATTGATGGAACTAAACTGTTTGGTTCCAATATCGGCTACTAGAGCGTGTTTTATTTCATTTATAAAACATTTATAAATATTTAATACTACAACATAGGTAAGGAAAATGAACACATCGTCCTACATGAACAATCCAAAACAGAGTACGAAGTAAACATCCATATAAAACATAATTTTGGAGAAAATGCACAATTCATCACTAGAAAAAAAGGTTTCGACATTGTTCAACATTTAAAATTAATTTCTGGTGGCTCTGAGAAAAGTCCAAGCCATCCCAGTCCCAATCCCAGCGCTCAAAATCACTTTTCTTCTAATTTGGTTAGTAGTTATGCATCCCGACAAATAACTGCGTGGTTAGCTATGTAATCAACTATGGAATGTAGATGTTGCTACTCAACACTGGTTTTTAACCAGCCCTCTTAGTCAGTGGACTTAATTATCCCCTTACTGAGGAATTAAACTGATCAAAATTGAGGATAACTTTCTGGAATTGTTGGCTGTAAGTGCTTGATGTTATTGTTTCAGAGGAGGAAGGAGGATGGGGGCGGCGTGAGAGGATGTGCGGAGGGGCATGCCCCGAGAATTGGTGGGCACTGGCGGCGTCGGCTCTCGTCCTCGCGACGGCGGCCGGCAACATCCTCGTCTGCCTCGCCATCACTTGGGAGCGGCGCCTGCAGAACGTCACCAACTACTTCCTCATGTCCCTCGCCATCACTGACCTCATGGTCGCCGTCCTCGTCATGCCCGTTGGCATCCTCACGTTAGTTCGTGGTGAGTCTTATTTCCACCTTCTATTTGTTAAGTCACTCTCAAAACCTCAAAACTTGTTACACACAGTGTTCGGTATACGAACGAAAAAACTTCAACGATTCAGCAACTAATTTGACACAACTTTTACCTCATAGCAATTGAAGAAGAATAAGTTTATTGACAAAATAATACTAAGTAAAAGATTCATTCTGCATTAAAGATAAACAATACCGACAAGGTCTTTCAAACCGTCTGTTGGGGGTGTCAACAGGTAAAACTAAAAACTACCATGAAAAACCAAGTACAATGAAATAAAAAGAAATTGAAAATTACCGCGTGTACCAACGCAGTGCGATATTGCCAGGCTATTTTACGGAAAGCGACCAGTTGAGGCCATCCACCACCATCCAGCAAAGCAACAGCCTCATTCCGGGAAAGCACGGCATCAACGCATCAACTCCAAACTCTGCAAGTACTGGGCAAGTAAAGAGAAAGTGGTGCACGTCTTTCTCCTCCTGTACATTGCATACTGCACACTTAACATTACGGTCAGTGGCTTTAAATTGAGATACAACAATCCTCCCTTCAATTTGAAGATCCACCTTGCGAAGAAAATATCCAGTACTGGCTCACCAACTAAGCTTGCGGCCTTGAAGTGAGAGCCGAGCTCCCTATAAAGCGCGAACCTCTCCGAATTCATAGCCCTCTGCCATAACCACTGCTTTTTTTGCTCCCTGGACTCTTCAAGGATGTCAGCTGCTTGAAGCTGGATGGACTCAAAAGACAAGAAATCTAACCCATCCACGCCCAATGCAGTAGCAAGGTGGCCAAGATGCCCAGCCCATGGAAGCTATTCTCCTCGAATGCTTTAAATGGGCCTCAAGAGTAAAAGCTGATATGGTGTCTTCCTGACTCCTGTCTCCGGATGTTAAGTGTAATTCGGGGAAAACCTCGGTAAACGGAACAGCTCCGTTAAATACATCATCTGCATTCCCTCCGCCTTTGCGTACTCTTGAAATCCCCAGCATGGTGAAGCATAGCACAGTATACCCCGGATCGTAACGTTAATTGTTTTAGTCGGGTCCTTTTAGGCCAATTCCAGATCAACGTTTTCTAAAATCACTAAAATGGCCATTTCTCCCTTAATTCACTAGAAAAATTAAATTCTAAGTTATACAGTTGAAAAAAAAGTTAAATTTTCTTCAATTTTCATTTCAAAAAATGTTCTCTTCACTTCGTTAATGGGTTTTCCTAGCCTAAACATGAATTTTTGCCTACTTCCTGCTTTTTATCGCTACGCGAGGTAGACTTCGTGAGTTCCCGTTGCTCGTCTCACGTACTCCGCCATACGCCCCGCAAAAATCCACTGCTTAGCGTCATAATATGACAAACGATATGACCCTGGGTCATTGTCCCATAAAATGACATAATATCCCCACATTATGAGGATTGAATCAGCTGATATAATTGCAATTGAATTTTGTTTTCATGAGTTCCTTTTGAAATCGAGTTTTTCTCGATTACGCTTATGTAACATATCTGTTGACTATTGAAGAGTAGGTAGGTGTTCTATTTCACCTCGTTAAATTTCAGTTGTTTATTGATGCATTTTTAGGTCGTGCCCATACACAGTATAATGTGCAATTGCAGGTAGTTTGATGTCAGCTTTTGTTTCAAACAAAATAACTACTTATACATTTTTGTTTTTATGGAGGTTTGTTCTTTTTATTTTCGGCGTGGGTGTTCTCCCATGCCGGCAAGCGGAAATTGTATCAACTAAATCACAAAATCAATGTACGTATTATTTGAGACATTACTAGCAATACAATTTTAGGTAACACGAAGTTTACAAAATTTTAGGTAGAACAAAGAGCCCTCATATGATATTCACAGGAAAGTCAAATGTATTTTTCAGCTAATTTCAAAAATATAATCGAGGTGATCAGCACCTTGTAGGTTGTTTTCTTATGTTTCTTCATAAAAGATCTTGCAGATGTTTCCAGATCTTGCAGAAGTGGGAAAAATGTTCTGACGTGATCGTATTGTCTACATTCGATCAAGATATGCTCCTCACCTTCCAAAATTCCGCATTCCTCTCTGAGTTGTTAATTTGCATATTGATATAAGAACAAAATCCTATTGATGAAATTATGCGCCGTTCTCAACCTAATACGAGTTGAAAGTTTTCATCTTCCAAGTTCCCATTTTTTGTGCCTTGGTTTGTACCGTGTAGTGGTGAAATAAAAGTAAACATTTTCGATGCAGTTCAACTCATAGGCGAGCTGCCATTCTTAAACCATAATCTTTTTACAGTGGTAGGAATAGAAGTTGGAGAGTGACACGCGTTTTGGCTCATTCATCAGCTTTGTCGTGGTTAGGATGACCTGTGTCCCGGCATACATTGAATCATCACTCCCTAGAATTTGATAGAATATGACATTTTTGGAAGGTTTGCATGGATACCCAATTCAATAATGCTGGTAGTACCCATTCGAATAGCCATCAGGATATAGAATAGATCCCCATTCCACGCGCCATATTTGTTTTTGGACGTATCGGTATATAGGGTTTAGTAATTCGAATATATACGTCCGTTATCAAGCGCAGTACATTCGCTTTCAATGCAGATGGATGAATGTCCTTCTTTCGGCCTGTTGTTCCAGGTATCCTGGTTCTAACCAAAGGTATTATGAAGGTTGGAGGACAGTGCAATGAGAAACTTGGGTGACCTGATTGTTGAAAAACGCCTTCTGAAATGAAGCCTGATGCTATGGTATCACCTTCTCTGTTCGTTTTATCCATAATAGATTCATAAATATCATGTAGAAGATGCCTTCTATCTGATATAACACTAATATTAACCACCCTTTTTCTCGCTAATCATAGTCTTCTCAGTTTTAAAGATGGTAATCATGGAGGTAATCAAGGATGTAGTTTATTGAGTTATATTTAAGACGAAGTCATCATTATAGATTAATTGTAAAGTTTGAAGACGCACTGATCAGCAGAAAGATGATGGTACTGAATGGATTATGAGGCTATTTTTATGGAACCTAGAATACAATTACAAGTTTTACGAGGAGCCGAATTCGGATAATATACCACAGACCACGTTTAATATACGTTGATCAATGATTTAAGTAGAAGGGTTATTCTAATACAGACGTAATAAACCGCTTTGTAATAATTCGCATTGTTTTAATACAGTTTCGTAATAATATTATTATTGAATAACGTTAAATTTTCATCAGCTTCTTAAAAAATGTTATTATTCTTTATTTGTCGCTAAAATTACGAAAGAAACTTGTTATTGTTTGCTAAGGCCCTGTTGGAGTACTACTTCAACCGTAAATTCCTCAGCTGCGTCTGTCGGCTTAAATCCTCTTCCTTGAATATTAATCCCTCCCTCGTAAACCTTCGCGCATGCTCAAAATTAAAATGTCATTTTCCCCCTCTCCACCCCATCTTCTCATCGCTTTTTAACCCACCGCAAAATCTGTCGCGCCGCTGACGTTCCAGCGTAAACCTCTTAGCGGAGGATTTGAACTGCCCGAAAAAACATTTCTCTCTTTTTTTAAGCGCCCTACCTTTTTTTTCGTCTCTTTTTTTTCGGCCAATGCTTCTTCTCCGATCAAGTTAAAAAGGCCTTTAATACGACGGAGGGGGTGGGGTTGAGAGCTATTCCTCGATTTTCTTACAACCTTCAATCAATCGAGTTTTCGAAGTTTTTTAGTAAAACCTTTAAGCGTCTTGCGTTCAAAGTTTTCCCAGAAAGCTGATTTAGTCACGTTCAAGATGGTTATTCTTTTCATTTTTCTCGGATTATGTTTTTAGTGTGTTTTTAACTTTGGAGGTTCAGAGGAAGAAAGATTAAAGGCTCTCTTTAGGAAAAATGGGTATTAGTCCGGATTGTTCGCTTGACGCTTTCTCGGGAACGTCTGTAATTGGATACTCCCTACCTATCCCTCCAACAACGGAACGAGTAAGTAATTAGATTTTCAAGAATAATTTATTTTCCTCGATCCTAAAGTTCGGTTTAGAGGAACTGCAGAGGAGAGTTACAGCAAAAAAGGTATACGATTTTATTTCGATCATCAATGATTCTTGTAATCGGCTCACAAAAGGTAAACCCGGCTAATAATTGGTTGGATTACTTTTCAAGATTCGTAGAATCGAAATCGAAGTCGAATGAAAAAATAATATGTTCGTTTGCCGTAAGTTCTCCAAAACTACGGCATCAAAGTTTATGAAACATTAATCAAGAATCACAACGCTGTCAATTCAAACATTTGGCCTTATTATTATTTTTGTTTATAAAGGTGTTGAGAGTCATTTTTAGTGGAAGAAACCTTTTGCAGCAGGTGAATTTTTACTGATCAGAAACCTATCCCAGTATATTTTGCGTTCAATGTTGAAGGGAAAATGACATTTTACTTGCTTATGTCGACGAAAACCTCGAAAAACCCAACTCTTTACCAGTTTTGGCCCATAGCATCTACGCAAGTTTTTTTAAATACTTTATTAGCATTGCACCAAGTTGACATCTTATTACCAATTTGATTTTGATCTTAATTATACTACATACACATTGCAAAACAATGATACAGGACATGTTTCGACCAGTTAGACAAATGATGAATTATTTCATTATTTCAAATTCACTGTGCTAGTTCGTGTGGTTTTCTTCTCTTTAATTTTCTAAGCAGGTTACTTACATCAAGCAAATGGACAGCTTCAATGGTGTTTAACTGCAGAAAAACGTGTGTTTTCTGTTAAAATTGAGGTTTTTCCAAAAGTATTGACGAAAAAAGGTTGGAGGCGGGATATACGTAACTTTTCTCGCTGAATCGAATGGTGACAACGCCAGACCTCTCAAGTGACGATTTAAGTTAGTTTTTTCGGATGCATAAACCCGTTCGTTTGTGGAAACCGTCTACGGCATTTCTAAGCTGCCCGGCCAAAGTCAAGATAATCGAAGAGCCGAGAGACAGCTATTGTTTGTCAGGGGTGCCCACTACCCCTAAACTTGGAACCAGCCCCCCATGTAAGTTACTACCATGTAAAGAATACTCGTAAGCAGGTACCTGATTTTATCTAAAACTAAAAGAAGATTCTTGTAGGTATTGAAAACCATGCTGCGTGCCGGCGCCAAAATCACGGACAATATTCGAGCACTGTCATTGTCATTTATACATTTTCAGATAGAAAAACAAACCATGTTTAAATTAATTACTTGGTTCATTATTATTTACGTTTTAGTGATGTAATATATTTTTGAATGTCGTCACGTTAAACACTGTTTCAATCAACTTTAACTTTACCCCCCCCCCCTGTGTTTGTGTTCATTTACGATTGATTGTAATGAGTTGCATCTTTTTGATGACACTGTGGACCCTCATCAAACCAAGCTTCCGTATCATTACCAACTCTTCCTTTTCGTCTCTTTCCTCTCCGCATTTCTTTTAGCGTGGTTTCCCGATTGCATTAGGGATTGCAATATTTGAGCTACCTCCGAAATCAAGGGAGTTATGACAGTGTTAATGACATAAGATCGAAAACACGAAAAAAATCTTAAATTGCAAATAACTCGGAAACGAGGCCCTGGCAAAAAATTGCTATGCGGCATTTCTATTCGGAAATGCGTTGTAGAACACGTAGGAGTCGGATTGTGCATCACTCCTGGGACACCCTGTATAATTAAAAAAGACCTAATGTTTGAAAATTGGGAAAGCTTCGGAGGAGGCATTGTCTTGGTCGGGGGCCAGGGGCCAGGATATGCAATGACCCGCACGACCCCCCGGTCTTGAAGGAGGGGTTGCTTTGTGCGCCGTGCATCATCAACCCCAATCTGATTTGTCCATGGCATTGGGTGTCGCAATGTGGATTATTTGTTGTTTTTGATCAAATTCAGTTTTAGTAAAATAATTGTTGACTTAAACATGTTATCCAGTTGTAAGACAATGGTAAGATATTGTGGTTTAAATCGAGTTCATATAAGGAATTGAAGTTTAAACGAGATTGTTGAGATATGAACCCAAAAAATAAATATATAAAAATGAAAATGAATTTAATGAATGAAAATGTTCGTTTGTGAACAGCGGCGACGGCATTCCTAAGCTGTCCAGCCAAGGTCAGGATAATAGAAGAGCCAAGAGACGGCTATTGTTTGTGTTAATTTACGATTGATTGCGATGAGTTGCTTTCAGTAGAGTAGCTATAACACAAGTAAGTATGTTGACATGATTTTTGTGTAGGGTTTTGCCAATGGTAATGCTTCTGAAGTAGCATGGGAGTCACACTCCTCCTGGATACAATTCACAAACTTGCGAACTCGTCGGATAGTATGAGGAAAAAATATTGGTAGATAATGTTGTTTATGTCACTGATCCTTTTTTTTAATCTATTAAACTATCTTTTCTTTCTAGTAATCCTTTTTTGTCACTAAGGTTTTGGTTATTACTACCAGCTATGTTCAATAGCTATAGCGCACCATGATGAATGTGAATATGCAATAGGGAAACCACGCTGAAGGAAATACAGCGAGGAAAGAGACGGAAGGGAAGAGTTGGAAGTGATATAGAAGCTTGGTTTGATAAGGGTCCATAGTGTCAGCAGAAAGATCAATGCAACTCACCGCAATCAATCGTAAATGAAGACAAACAATATCCGTCTCTCTGCTCTTCGATTATCTTGACTTTGACCGGATAGCTTAGAAATGCCGTGGACGCTTCTATAAACGAACGGGTTTATGCATCCGACAAGACTAACTTAAGAGGTCTGGTATTGTCACCATTCGATTCAGCGAGAAAAGTTACGTAAATCCCGCCTCCAACCTTTTTTCGTCGAGACTTTTGGAAGAACCTCAATTTTAACAGAAAACACACGTTTTTTTTGCAGTTGAACACCATTTCTTTAACTAAAAATTATTTTAAAAACCAAAACGACTACACCTGCTGACATTTTGGTGCACGTTTTACTACTTAGGCCTGCACAGTTCTGCGTCAAGAATTAATGGGGTTTCTAGGCGAGCTGAAAAGCAGGCGATTTCAAGATTTTGACAAAACTTCCATTTCGAGCAGCAATCGTACATCTTCAATGCAATAAAAAATGTTTTCTGACGTCAAATAGATAGAAAATTTAACGGTCTTCCCAAATCTGTCATCAAATTTGAGCTACCTTCAAAATTGAGGTAGTTATGACAGTTGTGATGACTTAAGATCGAAAACACGAAAAAAATCTTAAATCATGAATAACTCGGAAACGAGGCCTCTGGCAAAAAATTGCTATGAGGCATTTTTGTTCGGAAATGAGTTGTAGAACAAGTAGGAGTCGGATTGTGCATAACTCCTGGGACACCCTGTATAGATTTTATTCAATCTGATATTACCCGAAATCAAATCAAGACAGAGTTTGGGTTATATATGAAACCGGAAATATGGAATGACACTTACCTGTTGCTTCATGATAAGATGAGCAACTGGTCTATCATCTTCCCTCTTTTTCGAGAGAAGGCAGAGGGCGAGAGGTGAATAGTTACCTTCTTCATTCACCGCTTCCATAATTAAATTTGAAAGTTCTGATTAATGTATAGAAAGTAGACCAAAATTTATATTCAAGCAAAAAAAGAAGAAAAAAAAAATAAGTGTGTGCTTCAGACCGCACGATGGAAGTGAAAACTTCAACAAGACGGATTTAATCCATTAAAATACTAGAATATCGGCTGATTATACTCTAGAATATAGTTCAATCGCGTCTAGCGTCCAATAGACACACTTAATTTCTCGTATCGCATGCATTGATAAATTACTAAATATTCCATACCATTTAAATAAAACGCTGCAAATTCTTTCACTGGGGTTTATTATTCAATTTCATTAAATTGGCTTGCACTCATGATTTGAATTTCTAGTATGCTTTGGAGTGTGCGTGTTTCACAGGTGATAGACCGATTATTGCATTTCGGGAGATATGCATAGAGCACGTAAATCGGTTCTCAACCAAAGTACCTATCTGGATTGATCAGTTGATCATATTTGTGTGCCTCTTGAAATTCAATATTCGCTCTATCACCTATGAAACACGCACACTCCAAAGCTTAGTAGAAATCCAAATCATGAATGCAAGCCAAATGAATGAAATTGAATAATAAACCCCAGTGAAAGAATTCGCAGCGTTTTATGGTTATCAGAATGCTTCAACCCGTGTATCGGCTATAAACCCTTTTAGGAGTTCACTCCAGTATCCACATTCACTACATCACCAAGTTACTGCAATAAAAAAAATAAAATAAAATAATAATAAAAAAACCGACTTTAACCGATTGAGCGTTACACAGCTGAGCTTGACGGCTCAGCCTCATTCAATGCCCATACAAGAAAAGTGCTATGCGCGCCTAAAGAAGTTTTCACTTCAAAAAAATATTTACAAATTTTTTGAGGTATGTTGCAAAAACTAGGTTACAATTATGGGTAAACAAATTTATTAAAATCAGATGAAACAGTGAAGAGATAAGATTGACACTATTTCTCTTTCAATCCTCCCCCTTTCTTAATGAAGATTGAAAGATTAGAAATATTTGAAAATACTACATCAAAATTGAAATCCGGAAATAGAAAATTGTTTAATGCTTTATACCACTTCTTTAGTAATGATCATTGTTAGAGGAAGAGTATTGGTACCCAGAACCAGCTGGAACGTTTCCGTACTTATGGTTGCATGCCATAATAATTATGGTATTATTATTGTATTTATAATTATTGTAAAAGATCTAGTAGAAATTACGCTACAGCGGCAGGGGGGAACAATGGGACAATTTGAAGTACTTCGTTCTATCTACATGTTCTCAGCGTTCGATCGTCTATATGACTTATTGAAATGTATATAAATGTAGTTGAAACACTCATTCTAGATGCTGTAGCCATCAATCTTATTTATATGAAGTTGATATTCAGTCTGAAGATGATTAATGACGATGCAATCTGAAACGGACGTCCAACAAAATCGGTATGAGTGTTCAAACTTCCTCTAGAATGATAAGATGTGATCAGCCGGACTACAGCGTGGAAGGAATACGAAGAAGTAATTCAGGCGAAGTCCACACGACAAGTCGTTAAGTCGGTGCCACTCGTGGGCGATACCAGGAGTCGGAAATGTAATACTATACTCAGCTAGAGCAATCCATTTGATGGCACACGCGAGGGATTCAGCTGGAAGTTACGTCAAGCTCGTTCTACTCCATCGGAACTTCCCTTTTTTCTCGTCTCTTCCATCGATTTCACGTTGTAACGACTACAAAGTAAACGAAAGCTGCTAAAGAATGAATAATGCCGTACATTTTCCCGTCGGCCATTCCCGTGCATTATTAACCGTAGAAAATCACATTAGTGCAATGTGAGCTCCTGGCAACTCATCGCTTTCAAAACGTGTAATATGAATTACGATAAAGGTGAAATGTTCCAAAGTGATCAAAAACGATCGTAAGTAGGATCAAATGATAATTTGATTCTTTCAAACATCGTATATTAAAAATATTCAATAATGTGCTCAACTCATCCAAATAATCATGAATTTCAGGAGATATGCATGGAGCACGTAAATCAGTTCTCGACCAAAATACCTATTTTGGATTGATCAGTTGATCATATTTGTGTGTGAAATTCAATAATCATCCTGTGAAAAATCCAAATAAGTAGAAATTCAAATCATTACAAGCCAATTGATTATAAACCCCAGTGAAAGAATTTGCAGCGTTTTTTTTTATTGCACCTCAATACCCCCCCACAATAAAAACATCTATAATTTATCAAGTCCTTTAGCAATCGTATTGCGTTAAAACTTCCCCAAATCCAAATTTAAACGATGTAGCAAAAGGTAGACAGATGTAGAGGAGGCACACAAATATCATCAACTGATCAATCCAAATAGGTAGGTGTTTTGGATGAGAACCGATTTACGTGGTCTATGCATATGATGAAATTCAATAATCGCTCTATCACCTGTAAAACACGCTCACTCCGAAGCTTAGTACAGATTCAAATCACAAACGCAAGCCAATTGAATAATAAACTTCAGTGAAAGAATACCTATTTACCCCAGTAATAATATTGAATAATAAACCCCAGTAATAATATTGAATAATATTTACCTATCAGCGTTTCATCATCAGAATGCTTCAACTCGTGTATCGGCTATAAACTACAAGCATTCACATTGCTATCACTCCAGTATCCACATTCACTACAACTCGACGCTATCGGCCGGACATCACTACGTTAGAAACAAACAATAATAACCCAAAAAACGCAAATGTTTGCACCATAAATCGGGCCATACATCGGGAATGGTTTGACCTACGGACCTGGGGAGGGGCTCATTCGATTCCTCGTGGAAAGTTCTTCAAAAAGAGTTCAAATTTAGGCCGCCTTGACTTTTTTTTGAGGTTTTTAGGGATTTTACAAAACTTTGACAACCCTTAAAGGGCACTTTAAATTGAATGAGAGAGCTGGCTCAAGAATTGGGGCGTCGTCGGACCAAGATGGATTTTTCCTGAAAATTTCAGATTTTTTGCTCCAGCCGTTTGGCTGAAAACGTGCGTACGGAGTACGGCGGACGGACGGAAAAATGTTTATTGCAGATTCGGATTCTACAACCTTTGAAACGTAAGCCATGAAATTTTCAGGGGAGGTTAGCATTTTTTTTCCAGAGCGATTACAATGGTTTATTATTGATTAATAAACCAAAATCGTATATTAAAAATATTCAATAATGTGCTTAACTCATCCAAATAATCATGTTTCTTAATGATTTTGGCTTTTAATAATCAAGTATATTATAACCCACAACTATAAACTGAATAAATAACTATAAATTACAACCCTTACAATGATTATTGCGACAATGCACGATTACCAACAAATGTGAAACCGCCGAATTCCCAGTCGGGGCGTTTTCCGGAGGTATGAAAGAATCCAATGTGTTATGTTTCCGTTAGTCACTGATGGATCGATAGATTGGGTATCAAAAAGGTTTGAAAATATTGCTTATTTAATTTAGCGTAAAAAATACATAAAATCCAATACCAAACTTATTTTTGCATGAAAATTCCATTTTTTGTTAAAAACATGAATATTCATAGGGAATGCCACGTTTTCCCGGATTCAAACGAAATTTTCTTCATTAAATTCTCCTGCGGTTACAAGTACACGTCAATGAAGAAACTGTGCAGCTCCTCGACGTTGACGACCTGCTCAGACGTCTCAAGAGAAAAATGCGGGTTTTGAGCCCCTGAAAATTTTTCTTTATTTATGGAAATCATATTTGGACGTTTCGCCCAGACAAATGGGCTTCTTATGTATTTCCATTACATTAGTTTTGCTTTCCTCAAATTCATTAGAATCGTCGTCTACATCATCGATATCATCTTTTACTGCATGCTGAATTATATCAATTGGTTGGGTATGTTCAGTTTTATGATGTTTGCCTTGAATGCCAATTTTGAAAAAAGGAAATTAATGGGAGGTGAACAACGTTTTTTGAAGAGAGGATCCAGAAATACATGCTGAAGAAGCCCACGTTGTCTGGGCGAAACGTCCAAATATAGATTTCCATGATAATAAAGAAAAATTTTTGAAGACCTCCAACAACCCGTTCGATAAGAAAAATGGCCAATCCATGCCTCACCAACTCAGAGAAATAATCCGTGTACGTGAATTAAGGTGCTCGCGATAACAAAATCTACCTAGTGAATCTCAAGTGCAACAAATGGCAATTCTATCGTTCGAAAACATTAGAGACTTAGTTATGTACCCAAGCTTTTCTATAACCAATTCATATTTAAATGTCAAAAATGTGTTGCTAAAAAGTTGTATCTTGGTGCAATATCGATTTAAAAAAAATTCTTCTGTACAAGCAATTTTTAACAAGTTGAAAAGTTGAGATTTTGGTGCATATTTTAGGACTACATGCTAAATTTGAAGAGTAGAATTACATTAGACCTAAAGAGTATGAAAAAAGTTGTCATTCTGAAGATTTGACAAAATTCACTTTTCCGAATGATTTTTCTCCCATTGAACCAACCTACAATATTTTTTAAATACACGATATAGATAGGATATGTGACTCTCTTTCCAACGGTGTCATCAAAATTGAATTTTCTGAAGTACGTAAGGGAGTTTGAAATAACTTGAAATTGAAATAACTCGAAAACGAAGCTTCTAAAAAAATTGTGGAAGGCACTTTTTGTTAGAAATGAGTTGTAGAATGTATCCCTAGCCGGTGGCAGGTTCTTCGAGTTAACACCCTGTATATGTCCGTTTGTGTAATTACTATAACGACTGCCCTGATTATTGCGAAATTGCGAGCCTCCCCCATAATTGTTCCAAGCTCCCAGTGTTCTGTGTTGACGTTCTACCGCTCTTCCCGTCCTCTCCTCTATGAATATGAGCACTGCTGTGTCCGGCTTTCAAGGGTCGAGGAGATTGTTGATCTTGGTTTGTTGCTTGATCAGCAGCTTTCCTTTTCACGCCATATTATAGGTGCAGCTGACAGAGCAATGAGGGCCCTGGGGCTTGGTTAAGCGAAATACTCTTGAGTTCAATGACATCCAGGCCATCACTGTTCTATATAACGTATATAGAATATAAGGCACTGGTCCTGCCACTATTGGAGTATGCCTCTTCCTTTTGGTCCCCAAGGTACTCAGTCTATAAGCATACTCAGGAACGGGTCCAGCTTAAATTTCTTCGGAACATTGCTATTAAGCTTGAGATCCCTCAGGATGAAGTTGATTATACTGCCCTGATGGGGCCTTCTGTCCTTGGAGAGCCGACGATGTGTAGCGGACCTGATGTTTTTCCGCTAGCCGATGAATGGATATAGTCTATGGATAATAGTCTCGCCAGCAATACTCGGAGAGATATGCCTCCTAGTGCCTCGTCACTCCACTTGCAGCTTTCCGCCGTTCTAGGAGTACGTGAGTTTCGCCCCCCACAAATTACCTTCTCGATCGCACGTTCTGCCGCATCCCTCGTTTAGCCAACTGCATTGTTCATCTGCACCCTGAGTTGGACCTTTTCAACAGTTCCATTAGATTTTTGAAGTCTTAATTATGTCTTCACCTACATCTTTATTTTTATTTGCAGTTATAATATCACATCTATTTTCAAATCCTTATCATAGTTATATTTTTTTAAATTACCAGTGACTCTAAACTGATTTCATATTTCTGTTTTCTTGTAATTGGGTTCGCCCGTTCATATAAAAGAATAAATAATTGCGAGCCATTCCTCCATTAAGCTCCCCCTCCATCAAGAATTATTAAGAAAAATAACTAGAACAAAGTTAGAGTCGAAATGATTGAATACAAAATAAAAAGATTAGTATCGAAATAATTTAAAAGTCCTTGAAAAGTTCTTCTGAAGATTCTAAGTCACGAAACTTCTCATCCCCCTCCTTCGGTCGTGGCATTTATCAGAAATGCAGTAATCAAAACCTCCATCACATCTTAACCTGACATTTATACTGATGTTGATGCATATGAAAACGATGCAGACGTTAATTGCCCACGTAGATTGTTTAGATATTAAAATTAATTTGATTGCAGTGTTGTTAAGAAGTCACTCAAGTAGTTTTTTCTCCTCTCACTGTGAAAATGTCTATTTCAATCATAACAAGCAAACCATAACTTGTGGAACTTGCTGATTTACTCCAAAATAGCGTTGGAGCTTGATACCTTTCAAGGTTAGTAACAATTCTCCTGACTATCTGGTGAAACTTACGTAGCTCCCCCGAAACGGCGTCGATTCACCCTACGGTTTCGAGGGAAGCAGTTAAGATCGGGAGGAAGGAATAGCGATAGGAGGCAAACCGCGATAAAGAGGAGGAAGGAAGGAGAAGGAGATTAGCTTGGCCGTCCGCGACTACGGCCTGCGACCCCCTGATAGGTAATACCTAATGGATGAACTCTATAAACACCGTTCCCCCTCTATAACTGGAATTCCATTCAATCCTATTTAATTCCTGTACACGTTTCTTATCACAACACACTAACCCAAATGTAAGACTCTCAAAACATCAAACACAAAAGCCCCTGCCTTCCACCCTAAATTTGAGCTACAATAAATGGTAAAAAACTGTGGCTCACTGAAATTGCTTATAATCTAGAATTAGCAGGGTTTTTATTTATTTATCTATTTATTTATTTATGGGCAAAAGAAACAATGACAAGAACATCGAATAGGTATACCAAATACAACAGCCCACTAATAAATATAGATAATTAAATGAGCGTAACCACTAAGCACATACAAATTGGGCATCAAAATTACAATAACAACGAAAAGTAAATTAAAGTAAACATTCTAGATTATTTATTTACATTAGTGATAAGTTTCTCTCGATCACTGCTTACAACCCAAAAATAGATATAACATTCTCCTTCAGTAAATAAGATCTTTTGAACGTTCCTAAATTTAATTCATTTATGTACATAAAAATGGATCGCTCTATTATAAGGATTCCTTTTGAAAAATTCTGTTCTACAAATCGATAACCTAACACTGGATTCCTGGAATGATGTTATTTGACTTGCGCTACACAAGTTTTCTCGCAGAACCCCAGTCTCACAGCCATGCAAACAAGACCTCTACATCAAAATCTGCTTTAACATTGAGCACCCCGAACTCTCTATACAAAGATGTAGTGGAGGACCCAGAATGTTTATTTAAAACTATCCGTAATAGTGTAACGGAACAACCTGTATTTTAGCGATTTGTGTCTTATTCGCAGAACCCCACGCCAACCCACCATAGTTTATTAGTGAACATGCCAAACTGTAATATGACTTATTTTTGATTTTGACAAAAAACCTAACAGGATACCATCTAGTTCAAGATTTAGAAGCTCATTATATAGCTAAAATAAAATGCAAGCCTGTGTATAGCAAAAATAAGATGGGTCCCAAAACAGTTCCTGAGGCACCCCACAATTTACAACTAGCTCATCACTCAAAGTTTTCTCAACCCTAGATTTTTGCTTGCCATCAGTCAAATAATTTAAAATCAAGTCAAGAGGTTTTCCACGGATTCCATACTTATGATGTTTTTGAAGCAAATGACCTTGTTGCATAGAATCGTGCACAGAATTCATGTTCTTTATTGACTGACATCTTTTCACTGAATCGAATTAGCCCACCCGGATTAGTTTCCAATCCGTTCTGTCTCCCTAAGGACTAACCAAGGGTATTTGGACAGGGAAAAGACAAGAATGTGAATGTGCATGGGCACAGTAAAAATGACAAGGTTCGAAATACTGCCATTCGGTTAGTTTTGGACGCACGATGAAACCCTTCCACACAGGTGTTAGGCACTGTAGTAAGGATCTGTATTTATTATCTGAAATCTTTGTACCCTCACATACCCTTCCTAAACGAGCCCGACCATGTAAACAATTGAAGTACTGCTACGTAGTAATTAATAGATGTGTCCGTAGTTCCGGGGCTACACCAGCATTGGGAGTGTTAATATCTGCGGCGGCTGTTGACAGAAGCACAGGCAGATGCGGCACCACCTGGCCAAAATTAAAAAGATACCTGATAATAATAATATTACAAGTATAATATCATGATACTGTTTTCCAACTTTCCCCCATGAATCCTCATTGAAGAGTTTCAAATTCACGCGTCAAACATAGCCTCAGGATGGGTGAGAGAATGGTGGAGTCGTGAGTTTGGTGAGGCGGGTTAGGGGTTCGCTGACCAGGAGCAAAGCTTCGGCTTTGCGAACGATGGGCGGAGCTTGTTGGCTGCACGCTGTTTGATTCGATCCGGCTCATAAGAGTGAACCATTGAGAAAGCCTGAAATAAAGCACGTGAAATTCTTGAGCGCAAAACTTGTTCTCTGCTCCCCCGCTAAGAATGCTAAAGTGCGCTAGAAACGCCAAAACACACTCTTATCCTATTATCAGTTGTCCCCTGACAGAGACTGAATTGTATAAGCTGTAAATTGATGGAGGAGCGAATAGTGATTATTCGCAATGCAGGAGGCCCAATACCTCTATTGACAGAACAACAACAAACCTCAAAAGCAAGCAGAAATCGTTCCACGATTCTCAAGTTCAACCCCCATTAGAACAAAAAGGTAGATTGGCTCTGCAGACTTTTCTAGTTACTTTGTCTATTTTGCTGCAATAATAGGAATGAAGCTTGGGTTAAAGATGGAATTGGGCTTCCACCTCAACGATGATTCTTGCTGGGCAGATATGAATTTAAACTGTTGCGAAACGCGGTTTTCTGAAGATCGACAGCCATTTCAAAATTTTAATTTCTTTTACAATGTAGGATTGAGTCGTTTTTTTCACGTGAAGCCGAGAAAGCGGACGATTGATCTCCTTTGCATATTGGTAGTTGAGAATTTAACTTGGCAGAGAAAAGCACATTTTTGTCTCACGTTCCCTTCGTAGTTGTCCCTTACGGTCTCGGTGCACCCCCGGGGTTTCAGGGCAGGACCTGCCAGTGTTTAACATGCAATAATATGGAATCTTATCAACTTTTTACTGTCAAATAATAATTTAGAACAAAATAAATGTTAAATTTCGTTCAACAATCTAGTAAGTTTAAAACAGATAATTGTCATACCGTTCAGTACGGAATAAGTGGGGTTTTTAAGAACAACTAATTAGGCTGTTTTCTGTTCAACGGCAGAACTAAATTACGTTGAATGCCTTTTAATCCCTTTCGTGATATGATATAAATGGAAATTGTGACGGGAATATGTATTTCTGTAGACAAGTTTATCTAATAAACATCCGTATCAGTGAGAGAAGATGGGAAGGAATATTATTTCACTTAATCATTGTTCCGCTGGCAAACCCTTTTCAGAATTGAATTAGTTTACCGCTCATGTTTTTCAAAGCACTGGATGTCTGTCTCGCACATTAAAAATGAATTATTGCAGCTTGATCTTCATGAGAATCCAAGTTACATTATTAACTTTTGGTCGGGTAGAGTCCAATGCTTAGGATAAATTAATTACACTGACGTAATACGTCACTAATGTATAGTTAGTTTTCCTTCCGAGTTTCTCTGTAGTAGGAAAATAGGTAGCGGCAGTTTAGTTTTCACTTTCGGGTTAACATTTTTTTCAAATCATCACATCACTCTGCGCTTAAGCAAATATTTATTATACCAAACGAATTTTCTCAAATTCCAATGGTTCAATTAATAATCATGAACAATGAAAAAAACAATTAAAAAAAATCATGGAATTAAAAAAATGTATTTAGTCTTCTAAAAACTAAGTTTTAGTTCCTATATTAGGCCCTATTTTGAATTTGTCAAATTCGTCTGGGAGTACTTGAACTTAAAAACCCTCGAAGGGCAATGAGACTGTCGATCTTGGAGTCCTGTGAGATGATCGGTTGTGTTTTTCCAATCATTCAGACAGGCTGATAGTGTGATGCACGCCATCGTGGCGCTCTATAACATCCTTGCACTTCCCTTGCTCGAGTATGCATCTACTGTTTGGTCTCCTCTGTATGCGGTCTATGGATATTAGCTAGAGCGAGTCCTTGGAAGGTTCTTGAACTAAGACAAACTAATTAATTAAAAAAACTCCTAAATGCCATTTGGAGTAGTGGGTATCTATGATGAAAACAGAATGCAGAAGTTCGGTGTCCGTCGGTAAAGCATGGGTAATAAACCGCTTACTTGCTAGTAAACGCTTTTCATTGCTGTTCCAATAGAATACAGAGTAAATAAATGGTCCGAGCTCACCAAATCGTTCTCCAACAATATAATCCTCGCGTCGAATAGGCAAAACATTGAGTACCAATTGCCTGGTGGTTTGAGTAGCACAAACTGCTGTCTATGCGTTCACTAGAACTAATTTTCGATTCAATGGAGTGCACTCCAAAGGGAATACTGGAAACAGAACAGTTTCAAAATGTATGAATCCGGATTCTTGGTTACTCTAGATTCGAACAGAAAAAACGTGTTTTATCAAAATAATGATGAAGGAGGTAGTAATCGAGTTCGTTAAGCCAACGATAAGCGGCTTCGTAGCTGTTTTCTCCCATACGTGCAGGAAGTCCCTAGTAAATACTTATGCTAACTTATCCCTAGTAATAACTTATGGATTAACAACATGCATTAGAGTTGAGAAGACCCCGATTTGACAACGGAAAATGAGTGGTGCTTTCCATCTAATGACGTAGCAACAATCAAGTGCTGATCCTAGTTTCATCAGTTGATCCTGATCTACGACAATATGGGCAAATATAACGAGAAACCAAGGAACATTGATAATGTAATCAAAACGCAAGCAAGGACTGAGCAAGAACAAGCATGAATGGATGGAGAAGGGATCACATGATTGGAATAACAGTGAAAAATGAGTTTACAATGTAAGTGATTCACCAGGAGAAAATAATTACAAATAACTGGTGAGCGGGGCAGTTGTTGAACAGTTCTATGGAGGAAATTCAGTCAAGACGAAGTAACCTCAATCAATAACAATTATTGTTAAACGTAGTTTCTAGTACATTATCTAAACTCGTGCCTCGCTCCTCCATTCTCTGTGACGACGATTCAGGAAATTAATAAACCTTAGAACTGTAATTTGTGGGGTTTCACTGAGGTTAGATGTACCTATACGTATACATATGAGCGTATTTCAGTCTCTTAGCTTTCTGCCTTGAGCGATCCCCTATACAAACAGTCCAACCAAACGCTAGGCCATGAGAAATGCCTTCGAGAACCCAACAAACCATCACTTCGAGCGGGGTTCTCGTTACGGGGAAAGACAGATGTTGCGATGGGCTCGTTGAAATAACGGACAGAAAACCGCTCCCACAAAGCTCAGACCCCGCAGTCTGAAAGGCTGAGTAATGAGAAATACCCGGGGAGCAAACAGTAACTCAGGACGAGGGCCCATTGAAAGCCTTCCCGTCTAATTAAAGGCGTTATTAAATCAAATTCCTTTGATATCTAGCGTCCTCGATTTCCAATTAGATAATTCGAGGAGGCAACAACAAAACCTGATTTCATTCATCTGTTCTGGGCATTTTAAAAACAATCAGTCCCTTGAAATAACCATCTGTGAGGAATAATGGAGTTTTTGGACAGGCGAATTCGAAGTGGATTTTTTAGATGGGTTACTTTTGTAACCAAGTAAATGACCCATTGCTTTGTCCAAAATCTAACTTTTCAAAACCAGCGTTTTTCATTTTAAAACATTCTGAACAACTTTTGTGTGTGTTTATATATGTAAGTCTCTTTATACGTGTGCCCGCAAATCGTTATAACAAGCTTAATCCCAAAGTTTTCACCTTTTTTTATTGATGAAATTTTCAGGGAATGTGCGGGTTAAGCTGAAATTTGTCACCTACGAGTTTCATCAATCAGGAATTAACACTTTAGCCTACCATGCGCTGAAGTCAAATCCATCAAACATCATCTTCACACGAGAACAGTCGGAAAGTGACAGTTTAATGAAATCGTACTAATTCCAACACGATCTACACTAGTAGGTAATTTGCATGCATGAATGAGATATATTTTCAACGAGCTTGATACCAACAGTTTTCAGTTGATGTGGAAATTTTTAGGCAAAGGATAGATTTGGGTGCCATCCCCCATGGGTTTTATTTTTACACAAACAAATAGTTCACTCTGCTCAAGCGCAAAATGTTAAATCTATCAAATATCCTTTTCTAACAAAAAATTTGGAGGGATTTGGCTAGACTTAGTTTAGGATCATCTCTGTTGAACTAAAACGCAGATGCGTCAAGTAGTACGATAAATGATTATTGGAAGGAAGAACTCGATTTCAGTGCAAAAAAGTATCATTTTCCACTTAATCAAAATGAATCCTTATCATTTCATTCTACTACTTCAAGGGCCTTCAAACTAACAAGAAATTTAACAAGCACAGTTAAACCCCAATCTAACAAGATAATCCTACGGGTTCAAATTCAAGAAGTCGGCTTTTGAATCAATAAACAGTTACAGCAGTTACAAAACAATTGCGATTGGATTTGAGCTGGAAAGCATGTACAGCTATGTAAATCTGCAGCTAGTAGCTGGTGGTATCCAAGTTTATCAATTGGATGTCGTATCCTGCTCGAATCCTCAGATTAAGTCGTGGGACGGTCCCAGGTGGTGCAGGTGATGACTGGGCTGGAATGCCTTAGCATCCTCAGGATGATAATTGCCACTCAAAGCAAGGGGAGCTTTAAAGGAGTTTGCTTTACCCCCTCGCCACGGCCTATCTGTTGATGGCCTAACCTCCATTGTCCTGGCGCCAAGGGATAATCCCACCGAAGGAGCTCGGGCGCTAAAAGCTTCATCACCGCCCACCTACAGGGTTTTGAAATAATTATCCATCCCTCCCCCTTTCCCCCTCACCTTCCGTCATTCTGACATTTCTTCCCTGCTTTCAATCCGAGGGTATCCAGCTGAGCGTTCTAGAGCTTTCTGAAAGGAGAGAGTACAGAAGCTCTCAGGTATCATATATCTCACCATATTGTTCTCATTGTTTTCAGCAGCGAATCCAGGATTAGGTGGAAAGCAGCTCTTCTAAACTAAGAAGTAAAGTGATTATCCCATTAAGCCGGATATACCCATATCTCTGTAGATTGAATTGGATTCATTTCCTCGTGAGGCTTATTTATAACAAAACGATCGTTGATATTTTTTTCGGTTAATGAAAGCTTAATAACTTCAACACCGAGATCTTATGTATGAGTTACTACAACAGAAATGCCGATTAAGGAGGAATCGCGCTTGCTAAGCACTCTTATCCTATAAAACCTCCAGGGAAGCCTTGCTCGAGTCAGTGTTGTTGCGTTACTCAGCCCGTCGTAGCACCAATTATTCTAAGTATTTTTTAAAAACTTATTTTTCTGAGCTCCTAACATAACTTATATGTACACGTATGTTTATCTATTTATTGCTTCCGAGTCTATCTATAGGTAGCGGGAGATTTGTTTTCACTTGCGAGGGCGAAGAAATTTCGTTCTCCGAAACCAAAATTTCCACTGGCATTTTACGTTGTATACCATTCTGAACTTTCGTTTCGGACATGTGCCCGTAGATCCTTGTAAAAAGTCTAATTCCTTCAGTTTTCTTACGATTTTGATGACATTTTTAGGGAATTTGAGGGTTAGATTGTAAATGGACCCCTATGAGTTTTATCTTGAAGAAACTGTAACCACAGTCTGCTCATTCTCAAATAAGGTCCACTAAACATCATTTTCTGGTGGTCCAATCGCGCTCAAATTTTCAGGGTAGTTGGAGAAAAACGATGTGATAATTTCTTATCAATTTCAACGCGATAGTACCATTAGTAGCTACTGCGCATGCCTGAACGTGAAATCCTTGCAAGAAGCCAGACAAAGGGTACATTATCTAAAGAAGATGAAGTTCATCACCACAGAGAATCGATGTTTTGTTGTTGAGACTTGGGAAATCGGAGATACCACAAGGCTCACTTATGGGGTCATTACTATTCCGGATGTTCATAAATGACTTGTGGTCATGTTTGAGAATGTGAACTGCCTGCTGTTTGTGGATGCCTTTAAGATCTACCGTGAGGTTCGTTCAGACGATGGCGAGCGTTGCTTACAACGAAACCTGGATTGGCTGCACCAGTACTGTTGCCAGAACGGTCCTGAGCTTAATGTGGACAAATGTTGCTCAATAACTTTTACTCTCTCCCATTCACCAGTCTCATGATCCTATTCCATTGCTGCCCGGACTTTGAGTAGGGTTAGTGAAGTCAGAGACTTGAGAATCATCAGCTGTCCAACTTCTTGCTTTTTGAGTTGTCGCGCTCTCAGAAAATTGTGTTCCCTGTTGATCTATGTAGCAGTGTAGTCAGTGGTAAATCTTCGTCGAGTTCAAAACAGTTTTTGTCCAACTTTGAACACCTTTTCGTTTTGATATATCATGGTGTAAAGTTATTCCAATCATCCTAGCCTGTTTGTTGTCTCAAATGAATGGTTTTGAATTGATTCTCTACTCTGTCTTGCATGTAAATGGATTTCTCCATCTTAGAAATACAGTTAGCTACGTCCTGAATTACTAATATTTACTTAGAACGGTTTAATTTTCGCTGCTCACTGATTGATTAAGGATGAAGACTTCATCATACTTAGTAACCGTTTCCAGTAATCATTACCTCGCATATGAAATTCAAGGCTTCGGGTTTCAACATTGTCTCAGTTTAATGTAGCCTAAGGTTTCTCAGCGTTCCCCTTTTGTCAAGCGATACTCGGATCCCGTTCGTCAAAATCACTTAAGCAAATGCCGCCTACCGCATCTCCTTCTGCTTCTCAACTCTAATTGAACTCCTGACAAGCGAGCGGAATGTCGCTTCCCCACGTAGGTTGGATTTATAGTGCACAGCGTAGGCCTCGTCGGTGATTGTCGAGTGTCTATCGTGTTTACTTTGCTCCAACTCTCCCGTTTACAACGTAGTTGCCCCATATGGTTCTAATAATTCTCCCGCTTGTAATTTTCCTTTAAAGAGGGAGATTTCCAGTTTTGGTTCAGTTAACGACGCATCCATCAAGTGCACCGTACACAGTTACACAAGACAAAATTGTGGTTACGAGGAGGTAATGGAAAGGACCAGTGTCCCTTGGCTAATTCGATAAGCTTCCGATATTACGATAAGCTTCCCCTGGTATGTTCGAACGAACGACCTACATCGAGACCTCAAAGTCAAGATGGTAGGCGATGTTGTTAAAAGTCGAGCAACGGACCATGAAAACCGTCCCCACAACTACGTAAACGTCGAAGTATTGAGCCTCCTGGACAACAGCGGTGATGTACGTAGACTGAAAAGGACCAAACCCATGGACCTAGTTACAGCTCAGTGAAGTGATGTGATGATGTAGGTAGTGATCTATTTGCCACAAAACGCTGATATAAGTGATTAAATGAAGTTATTAGATGTGTATACAGTTGTAACAATAAAAATTATTTTAAAAAAAGCTTCCGATACTCAAATGATACTCCTGAAGCTAAAAAGCGTGTGGTTTATGCTCAGGCTTAGCAGTTCCAAGCGGGAAGGGGGAAAATATCCATACCCATCACTCTCCAGGGGTTATAAATAAGTAGATGGACAGGGGTCGAAGGAAGGATATGTTAGTAATAGGAATTGCAGGGGTAAAGGCAGTCTCACGTGTATCCGTACCGTGCCCCCGTCAATGCATGGCTGAGTCTTGGCTGTGCTACGTCGTGAGACAAAACGTTAAGAATTGAACGTGAAAGTTCACACACGCATCCTGAGCCGGCTAGTTCAGTTCAATTTTGGGCGGTAATGGCGCAGTTTCGGGCGACATGGAGTAACAAGCACCTTTATACCGGGCTTTGACCTAAAGTATTTGTCACGGACGAGGCACCGGTTGCTCCCCATAAAATTCATCTACATATCGCTTAGTTTTCGAGTTGTCAGCTATAAGATTTTATTTTCCTGTTTGCGACTTACACTCACCAAAGTGATGATAACTCCCTGAAAAAGTAACGTCAAATTTGATTAAACCGTTGAAAAGATCGTTAAATTAGCTATCTCCCTGGTGGATAAAAAAATCGATTTTTTTTATTTTAAATATTTCATATTACATGGGGAATTCAGAAGAAAAAAAGGATTTTGAAAAAATGTCAACGGAAAGTGACTAAAAAAATGAACTGCAAGGTTAACTACTGGCCTTCCTTCTTTATCACAAAGAATGAAGAAGCAAACCAAACTGATAAATTGTCATCTTCTTCTTCTTCTTCTTTCTAATCTTTCTAAGTCAGGAAAACTATAATCTAGATATAGGTATTCAAAAGATAGACCTGAAGAGATGAAGTGAGTTGAAGCCTGGGGGATCAGGAGGGACCAGTAATAACTTAAGAAAATGGCGCCTCCTGAAGAACGATGTTTTTCAGCACACATGCCCCATTATCTCCGTTATTTTACAACGTATAGCCTCAACTCGTTTTTAGAATATTCGTAACAACCTAATACACGAACTGTGCCATGGATTTTCCGTATTTTCTCCTACAACATCAGGTGAGTTTAAATGCTTTTCTGAAGATTCTATGCCTTAACTTGAAGTTTTCTTTTCTAACTCCCTCTAATTTTTTCTAGCCATCAAATTCCCGTGCCTCCATCTCTTCAAAATAATATACTTAAGAAAACAAAACAAAAATTAGGGTGATAAGTTGAATAGAAGATGAGAAAATGGGGAATATAACTGAATATTTTCAAGGGGATTTCATCAGTCTCGAAAGACTACCAACAACCCTTAACCCGAAATTTTGGTGTGGAAAAAAGTGGGTTTTTACGGTGAAATTCATGTTTTTCACCCAAAATCGGGTTGTCACAAAAAATGAGGTTGGCATCGGGTCTTATGTATCTTTTCTTTCCGAATCGATCTGTGCTCAACTCAATAAAAAGTGGTTTTCAGCCTTTTTCTCCTGGTCGGAAATTCTGAGCGAATGGCATCATATTAATTGCTTGTTCAACTGTTGATTCATTTGCCCAGGGAAAAAGGAAGACCTGAAAACCTCTTATTTTCTTGGCTAGAACGTCCAAGATTGTCACCATTCGACTCAGCAAAAGAAGTCACATAAAATCCGAAGCCAAACTCATATTTTTGTGGCAGGTCGATTCTGTGTGTTAACAAATAATTTCACCTTAAAAACCCTTGTTTTTTCTCATTCGAACGTTAATTTCTTCACTAAATTGAAGATTTAATTGACTAGAATATATTTTGATTACACTGTTTGAAAGCTGACATTCTGGCGCATATTTCAGGATTACAGGGTAAAACTCATTTGCGAATCAAAACGACCTATAAGAGAGAGATTCTATCGAAGCCCAAAAAAGTTGAGATTTCCAAAATTTGATCATCATTCCTCTTCAAGTTCATTTTTCATCCATTAACCTTATTTGAAAATCTGGTTTTCCATAACGAAGAAAATAAATTTAACGTTCTTTCCAACGATTTATCACTGACAACACATGAAAACTAATCGGGAAATAGAAATAAGCTAGAGGGAACATTTGTTGTAAATTACTTGTACAATAGATACCTGGCCTGTGACATTAATAAAAGGGTAAATATAAGATATACATGTGTTAAATCAGGAATTGTTTTTGAATAATGCCGAACGGATTTCGATGAAGCTAATTTAGGCGGAGAAATTTTGTTTTCATATTTTTGGAGCCATTTCAATAGCTGAATTCTCTTCGGAAATGAATAGTTGTCAATAATTTATCGAGATTCCGTAGGGTTTCAACTGTTAAGAAAAATAGTAAACTTTTACTCGTAGATAGAAGCAAAAATGTGGGTATAAACGTTACGTGCATCCACACAGACGTTCTTCGATGGATGCGTCTTGTATACTCCGAAAGCTATCTCTCAATCCTTTCCAAGTTTTTCTTCCAATTTATTGAATAGGAGATAGAAGGTATTTTTAGTCATTTTGAAGTATTCGTAGAAGTTTTCTTTACAATCAATAAGATGATAACACAGTTTTACTCTAACATATGACAATGAGGTATGAACGCCCTGTCAGCCCCTAAAAAGGGCTAAACGATAATCCTGCAACACCGAAAGGAAACTCCAGAAAAGCTTCAGGTTTATGCTCAAGCTAAGCAGTTTCAAAAATCGAGAATGAAGAACTATACAGCAAACTTCAGGGGCTTTAAGAAAGTTTGGTGGGAGGGGAGGGGAGGGGTGGAGGAGGATTGTAATACGAATGGATAAAGTGAATAATATGACTTAATACGAATTGTTAAGGAGTAATATTTGAAACCTTTTATTTACCTTCTTTTCCCTATTCATTAGTGATTTGTTGCTCAATCAATTCAGCAACCCAGAAAAAATAGAAAAAGCATGATTTAAAGATCGATTCTAGATTTCTCAGAAATCAGCCATTTGGCCCCACTGCGCGTCGTGGAGAGTACGCGTTTTTCAATTTGATCCAGAAAGTGCTCAGTGCTTTCGTTCTCCTGCATGTTGCACAAAGAGCATAGCTGAACTCTGTCTGCTATCCACGGAATGTAATTGAGGTAATGCGGATCGCCTCGACGATTAATTACCCACTTTACTTTTTCCAAGTCCAGTCCGTGCGATGGGACGTTGATATCATGGAATCTATACATCAAACTTGAAACAACAAATTTTGAGGGGGGGGGGGGGGGGGTTAACAATTCACAATTTCAAGGGTTGATTACTGAAAATAATAAACCAAAACTTGTTTACCACGAATGAACGCAATGCAGTACCTCCGGTGTTTGTTTTGAAAGCACAATATTGAACCATACCGCGGAAAAACTAAAATTTAAAATTCTCGACACGCCACCACAAGGAATTACGCTCTTTATCGTCGGATTTAGATCCTGAACGCCCGTTGAGCCAGAAGAGAGAGCTTGGTGAGTATCCCATTTCATTGGAGATAACGGAGTCTCAGCCAAGCTGTCGTACTCGTTATTAATCTGCAGGTTGGATAGGACGGTGATAACGAAGTTTGTCTGGTTTCATCCCATTACCAGTATAGTAGGTCAATCCTCTTAACTCCTCTTATCAGATTTCTGGACACCCCAGCTTCTCTCAAGCTAGAGCCCTTTCGAAAGCGTTCCAATTTCCTGTAGGTGGGGAGAGTTTAGGAACCAGGATGAATTTATGAAGGCCACCTTTATAAAGGCTTTTAAATAAACGGAAAAGGAATAAAAACAAATAGTATGCTGTTGCGATTATATTGTATGTCTTACTACATTGTAATGTTTGACCGAATTATTATTACTGCAATCACGGAAGAAGTTGATTCGGAAAAAACTTTCCATTTACCTCCAACAATTCAGGGATACTGAAACGCGTGTTTTTTTGGTAGCGGAATAAGGAGCATTAGCAACCTATAAAATGAACCCAAACTTGCGTATTTTGCAAACTTTGTCTGTCTGTGGCAAATGCGATGAATCGGTCGGAAATTGTGAGAAAAATGTTTTCTTACCTAGCGGTACAATATCCTAAACAAATTTCATGTTCGAATTCGATTGGTTAATCATTTTTAATAGCAGACCTCCATACCTATAGAACTATATTAAATTCCATAAAAAGTCCAGAATTAATCGTTCAAATACTGACTATTGATTGCATTACTTGCTTATAATAAGTGGTTATATGTTGTCGCCAATGCAATAATCACCTGCGTTTAATGGTAATTGAATATATTGAAAATGTTTTTACGCTGAGGTTAAAGTGCTAGTTGCAGACATTAAAGAGTCACAAGAAATGAGTGAATGTTTATTACAAACGTAGTAGTAACCATTCGAAATCTCGAGAGAAGAACTTTTTCTAAAATCAATGTAGTTTGCGTCATGCGCCTCTCACTGAGCTGTCCTTTCTTGTTTTTAACCATCCATCAATTTTATCCTGCATGAGATTCCGTTTAACGGTTAATTTTATATGAATTCCGGTACTGTATGATCGCACAACTAATTACTGACCTCTTCCTCAAAACGGTCGCTTTAAAATCAAACTTGAAGCTTAAGAAATTCCAAAGATGTCGTCCCCTTCTTGCAAGTAAGCATCCACCACCCGAACGGTCGTTCTTTCCAATGCAGTTCACACCCTGAGCAGTTCACGACTAGGAACAGTTCGTAGTCGAAATTATCAGTTCCGATCCACATTGCTAACATCGACATCTTTTCGAAACCCAAACGAGAAAACCTTATTCCTGTAGCTTTTCGAAACGGGTTTTGTTTACGCTGAATAGTCTGTCTGCCCTACTGTGCTTTGATGTTGAAGGATGACCCACAAAATTGCTAAACACCTTATCAAAGATGGACTATTCTGAATACGGTTTAACCATTGACCGGATTTTTGCCGCAGAAAGATCAAAAAAAGAACCTGAACAAATGGAACCATAACCGTTCAGAACGCTGTGAATCTTGCAAATCCATTTCTCTTCTATTCTCAGTTCTATTTCTCAGATTGTTATTTCGCCGTTGCGGTTGAGTGTGGATACGACCCCTCTCTTGATTTCCATTGCTGATACCCGTACACATAATTCTTACCTCTATGGCCCTCGTGATGGAATTTATAAAGAAATGGCCTGCGAAGGGCGGACCCTCCCGTATATAGGTCTTACCTTTCTATAGGCAAGAGCCTTTTCGAGTGGCTGGCAAACAGGAACGAGTGAGTGTTACCTTCTTACCCGTTCCACCGGTCGAAACATCTCCACAAGCAGAACTATTCTTAAATGTCATTTAGAATTTATGAAAACTACAAACACTCCCAGTGATAACCCAATTATTTCATTAATATTAGCCACGAGCAAAATTTAATTCGAGCATCAAGTGTAGGGCTACCTAATTTCAGTAATCTTGCGTCATTAATTAATATTATTAATAAAAGGACCATACATTATAACTTCTCATCTATAGGCAATCACAATAAAATCACAATTAATTAGGTAGGTAGGTACTTCTCCTATGGCAAACCCAAATTTCCGAGGCCGGAGTCGTCATCATCACTGTCATCTGAATTTGTCAAATCCCTTGGTTCGGGGAGAAGCTCCTTTTCACCTCTCGTGGCAGTTCTATCTCATTTTTGATAGGGGGAGGGGTCTCATACTAGCGATGAGTGGATCCGTCGAGATCAAAAGTCTTTAGAATATATCCCTATTGGTAACTGTCCTCGAATATTTCCTCGTACGTAACGAATAACGGCGATTCTGTAAGAAAAAAAATCCGGTATTTCAAGGGTAGGCAGAAGTAGGCTATAAAATAAATTTTTATGGAATCTTGACTCCTATGTATCACGCATTTTGATCCCAGTTGACCTCTTCAACTCACGAATAGTGAAAGTGTACAATTCGAAGTAACTTTTGTTAAAAATTAATAAATCCCAAACTGCTAGACTGATGCATTTAAACATTTTAATTTTCCCGGTAAATATACTACTTACAAGTGCTTGATGAGCTCATTATGGGGCGATTCTTATGTGACGTCTGAAATGAGCTCCGAACAAGACTGAAGTGAGAAGGTAAGAATGCAGGGAAGGGGGCAATAGCGAGGAGTCGATGTTCGTACTTCCCACAGTCAGTCTGTAGCAGTTCGACCCGACTATTTCATTCGGTTCCACTTTCACTAACCTCTTATGTGTAGCTTAGGCCTACTCCCGATCAAACACACGGTGCAAAATTTTTGGGGTTTTGGTCAGCCAGATTTCCATTCCGGACCACTGTGCGGCGGACGGAAAATGCAGATTTTGAATCTATGAACCGCTGAATGACTAAGTTTGAGGGTAGTTATACATATTTTGTTAGGTATACGGTTACATACGTCATTATTGAAATCGTTGAAAATCATTAACCAAAAACCCAATTGTGGGTCATTATTGTGAATGACACATATTGTATGATTTATACATGTCAACTAAATAACATGATAAATAATTGAATGGTCGACGGGAAGAACGATAAACGTAATTTTTTTCAGTTTTTGGTAATTTAAATGTTAAAGTTCAAATACCTATAAAATGACTCCAGGACAAGATTTTGAGCTGGAAAAAACAAGTAGCTCTTCAACTAACTGTATTCAAGATTTTAAATGGATACAATTGAAAGGTATATTAACTCAGTAAGAAAAAAATTGAAACCTGAAGGAGTTCATGATGTCGATCTGTATTACCCGTCATGGATCTGTTACTTCAGTGTTAATGTTCAATGTCATCATCAATTAGTGGGTTGTCAAGGTATTTAAACCCCTAAATACTGATTTTGTCGACTATAATCAAACATATAATGTTTCACGCTTTTGATTTGATCCAGCTCCAAACAATGAACCAAAGAGAGCGCCCGAAATAAAGCGCTCGAAATTTCGGAGAGCAGAAAAAGTTCACCGCTCCCCCGCTAAGAATGCTGGAGTGCGCTAGAATCAACAGAACACACTCTTACCCTATTATCAGCTGATTGTTCCCAACCTTCGTGACTGAACTGTATTAGCTGTAAATAAGTGATGAATACAGTAAGTGCTCTCAAACGTGAGTTCGCGAAATTGTCTGTGGAGCAAAGAGTGATTATTCTCAATCCAGGGCGTCCAATGACACTATTGACAGGACTGCAACAAACCTGAAAGGCTACAATTCTCAAGTTCAACCTTCATTACTACGAAAAGGTTCAGATTGGCTCTGCGGATGTGAGGTAAATAATAAACTTTTCTGCTTCCCCCGTCTTCTTTGCTGCGATAATAGGAATGAAGTTCGGGTTAAAGGTGGAATTGGGCTTTCATCTCCGCGAAGATTCTTGCTGGGCAGATATGAATTTCAACTGTTGCAAAACAGGGTTTTCTGAAGTTCGAAAGTCATTTCAAATTTTTTATTTTTTAAATGGTATTTAGGTACCTACTAGTGAATTTCTTTTAAAGGTAGGATTGAGTCGTTTGTTTCACGATTTGAAGCCGAGAAAGCGGACAAGATTGATTGATCCATATTGGTAGTTAAAAATTGATTTCGGCATTTGTGTCTCACGTTCCCTTCGTGGTTGTCCCTTATGGTCTCGGTGTATCCCGGTCGTTTCAGGGCTTGAGTCGCCACTGCAAAACAATGGAATGACTGAAGAGAGAAGGTTACAGAGGGGAACTTTGACATTGATCCTTTTCCGTAGTCACTGCACGGACATTGATATTTATTAGCAGTCACCAGCTTTTGTTTCTTTCTTCATTATTAGAATATGAAGCTGAACGAATCAAAATCAGCCCGCATCAACTTCACTAACCGAAAAGACCCAATCTTGGATGTTGAGATCAATTCGAATAAAATGCCGCATACTGAAGCAGTGAAATACTTGGGTTTGACACTTGACTCCAAATTAAACTGGAATAAACACATTGAAAAGAAGAAAGAAGAACTTAAAATCAAGTACAGAAGGATGTATTGGCTAATGGGAAGGAATTCCCATCTCTCTCTTCACAACAAACTGCTTATATATAAGCAGATCCTTCGCCCTATTTGGACCTATGGGCTGTGCCAAGAAATCAAATATTAAGAAAATCCAAACCTTTCAGAATAAAATACTGAGAAGTATAGTTGGAGACCCTTGGTACATGCGAAACGATGATATTCATCGAGATTTTAGGATGGAGACAGTCTATGAAATTATTGCAAAATACGCAAGAAAGCATGAACCTCGCCTCCACAAACATGAGAACCCGGAGATGCTTTTCGTTTTGGACAACGAAGGTGAAATCCGACGTCTCAAGCGAAACAAACCACTGGATTTAGTTGTGCTGCGTGAATAGAAGTGCAATCGAACTCATTGCTATTTAATTCAGCTATATAATTAAGGGCTAGGTTTTGCTGTAAACCTACCTTCTTGGAGTGTACCTATGTTGATATGTTAAATTGCTAGATGAAATGTATTGATTTTTCAGTTGCAATTAATAAATCAAGAAAAAAAGGAATTTCGTGCGCCTTATTTCGGGCACTCTTATTGGTTCATTCCTTGGAGCCGGGTCGAATCAAACAGCGCGAAACGCTGTTTCACGTCCAAACTCCGCCCATCGCGCGCAGAGCCGAAGCTTTGCTCCTGGACAGCGAATCAGCAAACTCACGACTTCACCATTCTCTAAATCATCCTGAGGCTAAGTTTGGAGCTTGAATTTGAAACTCTTCTGTTAGGAAAAGTTGGAAAACAACATGATAATATTATTCTTTTAATATTATTTTTATTATTAGGTATCTTTTTCATTTTGGCTAGGGGGTGCAGATGCGCCTGTGCTCCTGTTAGTGGCTGCTCCTGGTACCTACTAACCTACAACTCATTTTTGTAGAATATCGAGTCCAGGGCATTAAGTAAAAACACCAGATGAGAGGCTGCATCATTATCTCCGTAAAAAATTATTCGAATACTACTATTTTTTCTCCCAATTTCGATTCATGTGGATATTCGTTTTGTCACAAACTGCCAGATGGTATGATTATCTAATTTTTACCAACGATTTACATTGATCGGTCTTCTCCGCGCCCCGTTAATTGTTCAAAGTCCTTTTTTGTAACTAAATGTAATTTTTTCGAAGTTTGTTAGCGTGTTGCGTTATGAAATTAATCCAGTGAATGTTAAACATTCGGTCCTTCAGTTTAAGTAGGAGCCACTTCAAATCGGAGTTACTGGGAGAAAGCACGACAAAACTTGACAAATTGTACCCTTACGTCGTCGGTTTTTACTCCTCGGATCGTTGAATGGTTAACGAAGGTAAAAGCGGTATTTAGGTTCGTCCCGAATTCGGTTTTACTGTCTTGAAGGATAGTTAGGCGTCCGGGAGAATACAAATCGCCGGGCTTAAGGTCTAACTTTAGGGCTTTTGTCTTACGCCCAACAGTGGAACGGATGTAGCGGGGCTCACTGGGGCAAAACCGTAAACGAATCGCTATGGGCTCACAGGGAGATATTTGAGCCGTTAAAAAACCAGGACATTCTGGTGAGAAGTTTCCGCGAACTACGTTTATGTTCTTTTAACGTTAAAAACCGTATAAATCTACGGTTGTATCAACGGAGGACGGTTCCAGTGTAGGATGAACGTGTGTTCCAACTTCCTAATTCTTCCTAAGTCTCCTCTCCACAGTTTTTGGCTCTAAAACTTAGTGGTTTGCTCCAAAACTCTCTACTTTCTCAGTTCAGCGAAATCCAGAACCGTCTCTAATGTGAGCACCATAACTTTTTACATTCAAAGGTAACCTGTGAAACGAAGGTACCGGTTCCCAGCATTCCTGCATGTTTACAGTATTCATTGACAAAGGATCAAATTAATAATTCATTGACAAAGGATTAAAGAATTGACAAAGAATTAAACGAATGACTGATCACGACGAGATGTTTTGAGACAGGGGAAAGAGGGTTGATAAGAAATAAGTGTTAGACTGGAGAAGCCACGCGGCGTTGCCCGGTCAGCTAATTATGTTATTAGAACTCTTTATTTATTTAAAAAAAAAATTCATGTTGCTAATTCATGAAACGTCGGAGATGTGAAAAATAAACTCACGCAGTTTTAATGTTCAGGCGAGGTCGCTTCTGATCAACAGAGTCCGATCAAACGGTATTTTTTGCCCTGATCCTACTAGAAAGCTGAAATTTTGATGGTATCTTCAGCGGTTCTTTCTAGATTGATTAGAACAGAAAATAAATCTTCGGCTGACTCAGGTGATCAAGAGCAAAACGAGCGAGGATATTAAAATACCTACAATGGGACAATATGCGTTATGGGGACACGACTTGGAAATCTACGAATTCCGTTGAAATTGCATCGACTGCAATTCCTAGATTTCATTTCTTTCTTGAAGTGGGGTAAGAAACGTGGAAGAAGTTTTCTTCCTAGTGGCTTGTGTTCAAGTTATATGGACAAGGCAGATACTGGAAGTGTTGACCAACTTCCTTGACCTGATCACAAAGATTCCATTTCTTTGGATATTTTGGTTTGTGAGCAATGAAATTCAAGTGGTACCATCCACATTCCAACAAGCATATCTCTTTAAAATGTCATCAAAATCGTATGGAAGATGTAAAAATACAGTTTATTACGAGGATGAGTGAACATGTCCACACTTGCTCATACCGAAAGGTATGCAGAATGGTTTGAATCTCCGTTTGCGAGTGGAAATTTTGATCCCGAGCAATAAAGTTTCTCTCCTGAATCTGAAAAACATTACTTCCCCTAAAGATAGGTTCATACCACCCACGGTCTAGGGTTGGCGATTGGGGACATCAAGGGGCGAGACCAACCCCACCTTCAAGACCTGGCGGTCGTGCGGGTACTGTATACCCTCTTCGCCGTCTCGTACCAATTAGGTGCTGGTGCCTGGAGTTCTCTCTTGGTTGGACGGTGTCGGGATGGAAACTCAGATTATTAACAGCAAATGGTTGCAACTCTTATTGATCTACTTAAGACGTTCAATTGATGGAACAGGAATTCACCTGTAAAACAACAGGAATGAAAACAAAAGTTAAGAGAAGGATTAGAAGTTTTCTTCCTAGTGGCTTGTGTTCAGGGCATCTGGACAAGGCAGACAATGGAAACTGGAATGGTGGAGTGTTTACCAACTTCCTTGACCTGATCACAAAGATTCCATTTCTTTGGATATTTCGGTTTGTGAGCAATGAAATTCAAGCGGTACCATCTAGGGGTGTCCAGATAATATCGATATTGATATTTTCGATATTCCGATATATCGACATTAGATGCTCACTATGTCCGATATTTTTCAGCCGTAAATCATCAAATCTACCGTATCCTACATCTTATTGCTCAAAAATAATTTTATAATTTACATTGAAAAATAGGCGAACGATATCAGATAAGGTAGGCAAATCGTAGGTAAAAAAGGTAGGGATATCTTGGAGACTTGGGTTCTAGCCAGTTCGACCCTTACTGGAGAGCACATCAATCAGAGGGTTTTCCTCACCTCTATCACTAACCAATATTGGTTTGATTGATTTTTTTTTTCAGTTTTTCTTCTTACTTCACTTACATTGATTTTACAACCCTACATAATATTGATAATTTATATCCCTGGATCCTATACATAATTATTATCCTCAATAAAGTTTCATTGAATTTTCGAGTGGTTGAATTCTTTACCTGTAGTAGAATGAAATTCAATAAGGAATTATTATTCACTGGACTCATATGTAATTCGGTTAAAGTTTGAAGAAAATACCGATGACCAATACATAGAAATATCAATATTTTCATTGGATATACCTAGCGATTTACTAAAACGATACTTTTAAAGAATATCGATATTCTTTGCCGATATTGACATCCCTATTTTCGAGACAGGGGGAAGAGTGATGTGGTAGCTAAGGAACAAGCGTTAGACCACAAAAGCCACGCGGCTTTGCCCGGTCTGCTGATTGAAATCAGTAATATCATTGTAATAACATAATTATGTTATTGAAATACTATTTTTGTAATTCCTTTGATTATTTATTGCTCCCCGTTTCTCAGCCGAAATCAGTTCCATTTTCTTTTGCTGGTACCATCCTAGTCCACAGTTTTTTAATAATTTGTTTTCTCATTTCTCAAGCAACAACATAATGCTCTACCTACTGTGATTGTTTATTTCTTCGAGGCTTAAGGTTTTAGCTCCTAAGCTAGTCCTGCGTGCCTTGCTTGTTAACGCATTCAGGCGCTACTTTAGAATAAAACTGATGAAAATAATAATTTATCAGTAACAGTTTATGGAGTAGGACTTCATTTTCAAGATGTACAAAACCTACCTACTAAAATACTTTCAAGGTGTGAAAAAACTGGCTGTGAAAATGGTCGTAAAACATTGTTTTTTTTTTATTCAATAATAAACCTATTCCAATGTTACTGAATATTTCATTTTTCGTTTTTAAATACGAAATGCTTTTTCTGTTTCCAACGATTTGTTTTCTTACCGTTCTAGTTTTCTTTAGAATAGAGAAAGTTGTCTCGGCGGCTTCAAGTACTATGCCAAAACTCTTTACTTAATTTGAGGTTAGTTCAATATTTTGTAAACTTGTAAAAACCTCAAGGTCCAAATTTAAATCTTTTTGGAGAACACTCCACGAGGAAATATGAGCCACTAGGTTTTTAGGTCAAACCAATATGGCCCGATTTATGGTGCCAACATTTGCGTTATTTTGGTTTATTATTGTTTTTGTTTTGATATCAGTAACCTGGTGATGTAGTCATGTAGTGAGTGAGTTGTCAGTAAGTTCATGTTTGTTACTGATGATGACCTAATTGTCGAAATCGATTTAACTGAGTGACTCTTAACTTTCGTGGAAATATAAACGATTTCTTATCAAGGACTAAGACAATCATTACATGAATACTGAAGATTCTTATCTAATGTGAGGACTGTGGTCGATCGGATTCGTCCACCAATGACGAAATTTCCACAGCCAATCCAGTTGTAGAGGGTCTCATGAGATGGCGCAAGGAAGAATCTGTAAGACTGCATCTGTGGTGGTTCTTTATGTGTTTCGTGGAGGGAAAGGCGCTTTCACACGTCTATGTGCTCCCGAACATTGACGTCATTTTCAGTCCAAAATGTCGCAGATTTGCGTATTTTTCATTAGATAGCAATTTGAAAAATTCAGGTCCCTTTTCTTGTCTGGCGATTAGGAACGTGTCATCTTGAAGGTCACATTACTCAAGTCGTAATTTTGCAGGTTAATCTTGGACCAAGAGCGAAGGGAGCGAGGAGGCATAGCCTGCGTGAACTGAGACAGCTCAGTCATGGAAGAAGTGAGTGGATGTCTCAGTGGCCGTTTAGTGTGTGGTGAAGGAAGAAAGTCTTGAAAATCCGCGGTGCGTTACACTACACTTGCAATTTAAAAACGATGACATAACAAAACGAATAAAATATCATAGCATCATTTTAAGAAAATGCATGATTTTGGTTAAACCTAAGCGGGCCACAAATAATAGCATCGTGGGCTCTCTGCTTTCGACAGTTCGTGCCAAAACTGTCTACAATCATATTTACCAATCCTTATTTACAGGCTCCCTTCTTAATTAAATTAGTTTTAATTTCCCCCACTTATTGATTGTTACCATATGAGTCAAAGGCAAAAGAAATCGCGTCCCCCGGGTGATTGGTTGACTTGAGGCATGTTTGTCGGTTGTCCTGCAAAACTGCAAAATCTGACCTAAACAGTTTTGGAAGACACTGCCTGAAATAGTCATGGTTTTACATGATGATCACCAAGGTTGATATTTGTTGTAAAGATTGTGAGAAGTCTCGCACCAAATGTTAGCAGCGACTATGGATTTATCAAAACGACTCTTTTCAAGAATTTGAAATCGTCATTTCGGCATGTTTTATGCTGACGACGGTAATAGCAAAGATGTCTTCAGTAACCAACGGATGTTATCCGCTTGCCGCCGTTTCGTAACTAATCCGCATGGAAACACTAATGAGAGGAAGAGGCGGAGAGGGAAGAACTCGGTGGGTATTTAATGAAAAGTTGGTAATTTCAAAGTTTGCCGCTCAACTCGCGGATTTATCTTCCAGGTGAAATCCTACCCTCTTCGCAAGGGTGAGGGGTGAGGGGGAGGGGGTAGAGCTCTTTTATGCGAGCCATCAAAGTGTAAACATCGTGGGTTTTGACGCGAGAACTTTCCGCGTGTTTCGCTCTCTGCCGGCGTTTCTTTTCTCGTCAATTCGAGAGGACGAGCTATGGTCGATCCAGGAGAGAGCTAATTCTGGGGAGAAAAAAAAATCACGCTCCGGTGACTAAGGCCACTTGGTAGGTAGCACCTTTGAAACACGTTAGCTGTAACTAATACGCGACAAGAAGGAAAACGTTGTGGGGAGCTTGAAAGGGCTTTTCAGTTTCCACATCACACACAGAGCAGAAAAATCATGCATGAGTTATCACACCATTATAGCTACATCTTAGGTCCTCAAAGAAGTAACTTCAAAGAAAAGTTTCTTTCACGTTTTTTCTTATTTTCCCTTAAATTCACTTAAATAAATGTTTCTTTCATTACTGTACTGTACACGTTGTAAAACCCTCCGAAAAATTCGCTACTCATGAGTTCCAACACATTTCATAAAATAAAGTAAAACTTCGAAAAAAATGAATAATTTCGTCCAAAAGTGAGTAGACTCAATGTGGATTGATGCTTAATTAATCTGCAGCTTTGTTTTCTATTGGATTGAACTTCGTTTAAACACGAATAGGGTCCAATTGGTCAGGAATTTTTGCCATTAAATTTGTTCTTCCAAGAAGAGTAGAATTAAATGCTTGGAATCGCAAAAGGAAACGAATTGGTTAAATAATGGTGTTTCAATTGTTCTTGATAGACATCGAATGAGGTCGACTGGATCGCTGTAAAAGCCATCTGATAGGTCTGGGAGGTTGACCAAAAGTGAAATCCAACTAGTTCGCATACTTTCCTGTTATGTGCATAGTAACTACTGATTGTATTGACCTCTGGTCTACGCTGCATGTTAACCATCAGTATGCACTCCTAATAAGAACACGGTATTCCCTAATAGGAGGATTAATTAGTTAATTTATCTTCGAATAAGCTCAGTAGACAAACGTTTAGTTCATGATACGCTGGGATTGGGAGCATATAGGGTTCATGATTCAGCTTAACTGTGGGATAGGCAGCAAATATCATGACTTGAAATAGATGTCTTTTCATCTGCTATTGGTCTTCGTTCTTGGGGATCAGTAAGTTCTTAATGCTCTGGTTGGAGAGGAAAACCAATTCAGTAATTTTACACGTGATAACACTTATGGAAAGATTTATATGATTGAAAGAGCATTCACTGTCTACATAAACAAATTTTCATACCTAAAATGTTGACAAGTCGTGATAAGTTTACTGTAGAGTAAACACGGACTAAGTCACTCGCGACAAATCTACATTTCCACGAAAATAATGAGTTACACAGTTGATTGATTTTGACGGTTAGGTTATAACCATTAACAAACATGAACTGAAGGTCCATCACAGAAAGCTAATCTTATATGGGCCCAAGTGAAAGGAGATTGAATCGTATTGGCTCAGTGAAGTGAAAGGGGCTGGGAGGGCCAACCAATACCACTCAAGTGTACACACAGTCAAAGGGGCACAAACAGTATCATTACGGTTAGAATTTCCTCACTTTTGCCCAAAGAGAGGTATGTTGGATGTGCTAGAAAAATTCGAAATTGTTAAGAATGATAGGTCAGGAAAATGTTTGAATGAGGTTATTCCTAAAAATATTTCACAATTATTGGGTTCAATACATTTGGCTACCCCTATCCAAAATGTTACTGTTTGTACCCCTTTCACTCTGGAAGCCTTGAGTGGCATTGGTTGGTCCTCCAATCCCTTTCCACTTCCCTGAGCCAGTAGGATTCAATCTCCTTTCACTTGGGCTGTATAAGATGTGCTTTCTGTGGTGGACCTTCAGCTCATGTTTGTTACTGATGATGACCTAACCATCGATATCGATTTGACAGTCGAACTGTGTAACTCATTATTTTTATGGAAATATAGCTTTTCCAAGTCGAATTGAGAATTTTCCAAACCAAATTGAGATTTTTCCAAACCAATTTGAGAATTTTCCAAACCAATTTGAGAATTTTCCAAATCAATTTGAGACTTTTCCAAATCAATTTGAGACTTTTCCAAATCAATTTGAGAATTTTCCAATCTAAGAAACTTTTACTACTAAAAAGGAAGAGGGAGTTTTCCAAACCGAATTGACGATTTTTTAAGGCAATTCAAGACTTCTATTGAAAACAAAATTAGTGAAGCAGAATGAAAGAATAGCACTTCATGAACTAATTAACATTGAAATCAAAAGACAAAATGAACAAAGAATACTTCATAAAAATTACGGTCTTGTTAAGAACAGAAAAAATCGAGGCTACTCTGCGTTTGGCTGGTCTATTGAAGTCAACAAAAACAAAAATCCGTTCATTTTGACATTCTGATTTCAATGTTAATTTGTCCATAAAGTGCTATTCTTTTATTTTGCTTCCCTACTTTGGTTTTCAATAAAAGTGTTGGATTGCCTTAAAAAATTGTCAATTCGGTTTGGAAAACTCCCTCTTTCTTTTTAGTAGTGAAAGTTTCTTAGATTGGAAAATTCTCAAATTGATTTGGTCAAATTGATTTGGAAAATTCTCAATTTGACTTGGAAAATTCTCAAATTGGTTTGGAAAAATCTCAATTTGGTTTGGAAAATTCTCAATTCGACTTGGAAAATTCTCAATTCGACTTGGAAAAGCTATATATACGACGTTCTATCTTACTCCGTTTTTATTGTAGAGCATACAGTGCCCCAGTAAGGCAAGCATCATATTCCGATTTGTGGATATAAATTCGAAAGAATTACATATACTTCTAAACTGGGAGAAATGTGCTCTTCAAGAAATATCATCACGCACATTCTCAAGTTCTTTTGGTCCTGGTAGAGAGTTTTTATTCAGGTAAGGAATAATGATGGATTTAAAACGAGAAGAAAAATAAGGGGGAACAGCTAAAAAAATAAAATAGGTAGGAAGTAAAAAAAAGTTGATGGGGTAGGATGGTAAAAAAAGCTGTTTGAAGGCGGGGCAAACCTGTTGCCTGTCGGTTCTTTTGTCCAATTCACTCCAACTCAATTACCGCGAGTGCCCTCCCCTACCCCTTCGCCTTGTACTTCTTCGGAGTTCGAAACCTTCACTTATTCTTCTTCTTCCTTCTTTTTCGCCTGCGCGAGGTGAAAAAGAAGGAGCAGAAGGGGAGCTCCTGTGAGTAATCCGATAGATTTCTTTCAGGCCTCTTGTCACCCGAAGGGGATTGAGCCCGTATGAGGCGTTTGTTGGAAAACAAGGTTAAATCTCTTCGCACGGCCTCTCCCAGGTACGTCGCTTTTCCGCTTTCTTGTGTTTTGTTCGGTGAACCGTTCGGAACACAAAGGGTAAAGAAAGAAATAGAGTGCGGAGGAAGGACACAGAGCTTGATGGAGGAAGCGGCGACAAAGGGACTAAATTACTCTCATAGTGTGCCAGCGGAGTAGGTGCCTAACTTTATCAAACTCCAATGAAATAAGTGACCTGCGAATACTAATGAATCATTTTCAAATCAAATACCTGCTCGTAAGTTATTATTTTAGGCAATAAGATCACCAAGTCTAGCTAACGTCTTAATTAGGAAAGATGATGCAAATTATTACGTACAGGCAGTGGCGGGTCCTGCCCGGAAACCCCGGCTGAGCACCGAGACCATGAGAGACAAGCACAAAGGGAACGTGAGATAAAAATGTTCTTCTCTCAGCCAAATACAAATTTCAACTAACAATACCCGAAGGAGATCAATCTTGAATGCTTTCTCGGGTTCAAATCATGAAACAAACGACTCAATCCTAAAAACCAGAAATTTTCGGTTTTATATTGGCTGAAAACGAGGAGGTATTTCCTGCTTTTTTTTTCGGAGGGTACCCACCAATGTAAGTCTTTTTTCTACAGAGACGATGACAGAGGGATAATGGTAAACCAGTTATTTGTAGTCGCACGATTTGATCACCCATTATTGCAAATTAAGTTGAACTAAAAAAACTTGGGTGCTCTACGAAGTTCGGAAAAATGCATCCGAGTTTGCTAGAGTCGGGTCACTTTCAGATAAAAAATGCAAACGTGAATGGTAGCGGCTGGTCAAAATGCGGAAAAACACATAGGCGACTCGTACCTGATCTAAAATCAGACTGACGCGTAGCTAACTCCAGCCTAGAAGAAGAAGAATGGGAAGGAGAGGACCACGACTAACGTTTATGGGATTCACAGAAATTTAGAGGATTTGGTCATATAGACCCGAAGCGATTAAAGAAGGGTTAAAAAATAAAAACACCATCATGTTTCGTAAGAAGTAGAATCTAAACCTCAGTAAGCTGTATCTACAATAATCGTTTGTTCGCACTAATAAAGTTTACAATATAACTAAAACTTTATACTATAATCTTGGAGAAAGCTTTGGTTTTCTATTTAACTTGTTAACAGTTTTCTCCTTTTTGGGTGTTGGTTTATTATTTTCAATATGAAACTATTGTATTTTTCCCTTCTTTTTACGTTTCAAGGTGTATAGGATCCAGGAATCGTGGGGGGGGGGGCGGTGGCTGCGGTAGACCGTTTGTCGAACTCTATCCGGAGCTATGTCTCAGAAACTACTGTACCAAAGGCAATGAAACTTGGGTCAACAATTATATTTTGGGTCTAGTTGTTACTGACATCTCCGGATGGGCATCAGTCTATCCTAACGTGTAAAATCAAAGGGCTGCAATATTCGGTATAGGGCAGGATTATCGAAAACTTCCGAAATTATATTTGAGTTTTTGTATTAGTCATTGATAGATGTCTTTTCAATGAATCTGAAAGACTTTTTTCTTGAATGAAGCTTTACGTGTTCGCATTAGCTGATAATTGGTAAATTATGTTTCAATTGTTTTCTTCGAATCCTTTTGAAATCGAGTTTTCGAGATTAATGTGCAGTACCTGTTTGCGGACCAGTGAAGCGTATGTAGGTGCATTATTTTGTTCTCGTTAAACTTCAGTTGTTTCTGTTCGTGGAATTCCTCGTTTGGTTCATATAGAGTACATTGCAATATTGTTGGTAATTTGATATCAGCTTTTGTTTTGTGCAAAGGGTGTGGTAATTGTTAGAGTTATCGGAATTATAATCAGGACGGACTCATCCAACTGTCATTTGCACATCTAGAAGCACAAGCTGTCGTTATAAACTAGATGGTTATGCATTATTAACTGATCATGACTTACGGATAAAGACGTATTCCCACCGTTGGGGTATCATGTTTCATACGAAACGGTTATTGTAATTCATTCCGTTCGGAATGAATCTCATTCGTGTATGCCATTTTATTGGTCGGATCTCCTCCAGGTAGGATGATAATATTCCTTTAGGATTCGGAACTATATTATTCTTTGTTTTACCAGAGGGAACGCTGTTCACTGTTCCCAGTTTCCCTCTTGAGAGGAATCGGGTTTCAACTATCCACATGATCAAAGAAAGACGAAATTGAATTGCTCCTGGAAAACGTATTGTGACATTGTCTTCAGCTCCGTCTTCGTTGGTCGACTTTATGTCTTCGTAAAAAGTAGAAGTTCAATTCATTTCAGACCGTTCATTCCATTTTCCATTGGAGGAACGAGTATACTACTGTAGCCCAAAAATAATGCACGGCCATAAAACTATATTATTTCTTAAAATGTTCCTAAGAAAATGAAAGAAGTCTTTTTAATAACATTTTCTGTTTGGAAATCCGTTTTGATAAATTTCGACCTTGATGTCTGATCGGAATAAGCCATTTTTCGGGTTGAAATGATTAATTTGTTATCTAATAATTGGATTTTGTGTCAGAATTCAAGGATTCAGGATTCCCAATGTTTGGAGTAAAACTGATGGAATGAAAAATGGTTTGACGTCGAAGGAGGTACGTACTAAGCTCCCTCCTAGGCTGATGAGGAAGTGGGGTCGCTCTCTGTGGAATCACTTAGCTTTATCCATGCAGATATTGCATCTTTTTGCAAAGTTGTCGAAATATTTCAATGTCTTGAGTGAAATGAAGCTTGCTAAATACTCATTACTCATTTGAGTAAACGAGAGGACAACTTCAAATTAAAGTTCTGTTTAAATCTTCTACGTATTAATAATTACACGCTTTAGTGGAAAGAAATAAATCCGTTCTCCGAATTCGAAGTCAGAGTGAATCACATGCTTCGGGGTTCGAAATTGGAATTCACGACAAGGTATACCAACAGTTCCAAAGCTCAATAATAAAATCACTCGTTCGAAACAATGTACATATTGTCTTAGTGAATTGATCGCAACTTTGATTGTAGCAGTTGGCGACTTAGGTGGTTCCGCGGTATTGTCTGCTCGTCAAACCACCTGCGGGTAGTAGGAGTGGATATGATGTCTTTCTCATCTAGGCAGAGGCGAGACATCCCCCCGGGATTTGGCGGTTAGAGGGGTCGACAAAGTTAGCGGAACCGCCGAAGTTGAAATTGCGGTCTGTAAACACGTCAGGTGCAAAAGCGGGTTCTGTCGTAATACCAGTGAAACAGCGACACTGTGATGTCTGGGATGAGGAAACTTGGAGGGAGCAATTTTTGCGTGACTCCCAGAGATATACTAGATGTTTTCTGGTTCCCATTTTAGATAAGAGCTTCAACTGGTGAGCACGCTAAGCCTGACGGGAAGCCCCGTCATCCATACTTAGACTCTCCCATACCCCATCATATTGGTTTATTATTTTCAATAACGTACAGGCGTGATCTGTGTATGATTTTTTACATTGTAACTGTATTTCAGTACCTTGAAAGGAGCTTCATTTATATTTCAGCAGCCTTAACCCTAAACATTACTGTTTCGTACTCCGAAAACTGTACAATCATGACACAAAAGTTCGTTTTTATCTGCATTAGATAGCCCTTCCACGTTTATGTTTACCAGAAGTAGTATATGTATAATACATTAATTGATCTATAAACTCTAGTTGCCGGCTTCTTTTAATCTGTTCTTGAGATTTTTGAGCGTGTTGAACCCAGCTTTTTTCGTTTTGACTAAGGCCTTTCTTGGAACCTTCATCGCACTGAATTTGGCAGTAGTCACCCACTTTAATCCACCAAAGACACTCATAGAATTCCATTGCAGATTCTGATTCACGAAATTTCGGTCTGTAACCTTTTTAGATCATCAAAAACCTTACAAAACTGAACAAAAATGAGCAAAAATCACATTTTCACCGTTCTTTTTCTTATATTTTTTTCTCTACCCCCCCCCCCCCCCCCCGAAAAGTCCTGATAAAATTTCGAATGTAACGTTTGGAAAGCTTCAACTTTTCTAAACAGAATGAGACCAACCATTACTCTGAAAGTTGGAAGTGAGGTAGCTACAGTTTTTTAAACTTTGGCAGTTAAAATTCGGGATTTTGATACTCTTTGCACAGAATTTTTGTTTAGCGACGACCCCTAAGGAAAATCAATGTGCAAATTTTATCAGACCTTTTCTTCAACCCACATGCCTGACTACAATTCCAAAGCCATCGGATCGAGTGAGCAAGTCGGATTAGAATAGTATTTTTATACACATACTTATAAAAGTTAAATATGAGATGTCTATTGGAGATCGAGTTGTAACCTGCACACCTACGAATTTAATTTATGGGAGAGGGAGGGGGAAGAGGAGAGAGAGAGAGAGAGAGAGAGAGAGAGAGAGAGAGAGAGAGAGAGAGAGAGAGAGAGAGAGAGAGAGAGAGAGAGAGAGAGAGAGAGAGAGAGAGAGAGAGAGAGAGAGAGAGAGAGAGAGAGAGAGAGAGAGAGAGAGAGAGAGAGAGAGAGAGAGAGAGAGAGAGAGAGACTGCATTTTCCATATCTACATTTACATCATTATTTCTTTTTTTTATTAAATTATTTAATTTACAAAAAGTACCAACCACTTTGGAAACCGCACCCGAATCAATTCCTGCACCAGTTAAATTCTTCCACTAATTCCGCACGGTAACTCCATGCAGCTTGACAAAATCTCCCAAGCTGCAACCACCCTGAGCCATTTAGCACACACAATCTCCACTTTACGAGTGCGACAAACATTCAGTTGGATATTTTTCACATTTGCACTTGCGAGAGTGTACTTCTAAACTGATTCATCTTCTGCAGTGAGAAATAATCGCAATGGGTTTGAGTTTTTGGATGCCTGAGAAGCTTCTAAGGAGGAGAAGAGGGAGGGTAGGGGGAGCGAGAACGAACGGAGATGATAATAGTCTTCTGTTTTTGGAAAGTCAACGAGTGAATTCCAATGTCTGAGGCCACAGTAAATTTCAAACTCATTTCAAATGCATATTCTTCATTAAATAACTTGCGTTTGCCCAGCATCACGTATTAATAAATGAAAATATAATATTCTTCGAAATGATTCCATATTTCGTAACAATGCGAATACCTATATTTATATTTTTAGTTCTCTTGTAAGAGAACTAAAGTCATTGGCCGCTGTTGTTAATACTTTTCATAACTTCATTGCGATTTCTGACCTGTTTCGAAGTAGTTGCACTATTCGGACCTGAACCTAGAGTACTGGTTTCAAGCAATTGACATTCATATTGAACTGTAGACGATTGACGCATGAATATTCCATGCGCATATGCATAAACCAACCGGTTCGATTAATCCCTCACCTCAATCCACCATCTTGAATCGAACCATATATATGTATATTTCTGCATAACCATCTTGTGAAACTGCACTATGTTTTCGAGATTTCTCTAGTTGGTTCTTGTTAGTGAAGGAAATGAGGCTCGGCCTTGAGCAACACCTCTGACCTCCTTCTTGCTCTTAAATGTATTCAACACTGACAGTAATTCAGTAGTATCAAAGGAAGAAAATGCAGTACCTGTCCAGATTATCTTGATCATTAAACGAGCGCTTCCAAGTAGCATGATCACCTTCAGCATTATACTACCAAGTAGCTAAAGTGAACCTTGAAAGCTAAAGTTATAAAAGTTATAAATTTACATGTTATTCATCGCATCTAATCACTTCCGAGTCTAAATACTGGCATTGATCTGAGTTTTGGGAGATGAAACATGTTTTTTCTTCAAAATCAACATTTTTACTTGGATTTTAGACAGCTGATGGTCTGACCTCGCCATGGACTTCTCCCGACCCATAGGTAGCTACGGACAATTTTTTCCTTGCCAATATTGACTTATGACGCTACATCATGATTTACTATTTCCATCAACCGTATCATCTAGATTTCTAGAATGTCTCAACAATTGAACCATTAGAATGACTTATACACATACGTTGCACATAAGAACAAGCTAAGAGCAATTCCCAACTGATCAGCCTTATTTTAGCCCACACAATTAAAACTTCATTTGTTAAACGGGAATCTTAAGCTTTACAGATATTTTGTCCTTCGAATGCCTTTTTTGGTATCTGTATGAGTCAAAGGTGTAGTTTATGATCTGCTCACCTGGACCCAGAAATACAGACAAAATGTATTTAACTTAGTGCAATAATCCCAATAAGCAATAGGCCTTTCTGAGCCCTGTCCGGCAACTTCGGGTGTTCCTCAGGATTCACACGTTGACCTGCTTTTGTTCCTTCTGCTGATAAACAGTGTTTGTTCCCATCTTTCCTCAGATAAGATCAAGGTCCTCATGTATGCCGACTTGAAGTTTTCAGACTGTTGCCTTTTTCAGGCTAGCGTTGATTCGCTCCTTAATCCAATCAAAAGTTCCGTATCATCTTACACGGGATCTTTAACTCAACAGGAGTACAGCCATCTAATCACAGTACATAGTCCCTCTTACCAGAGTTCTCTTGACCAGGGACCTTGGAATCGTTCAGGACTCAAAACTGACCTTGATCAATCATGTGGATGCGGTAGCTCTGAAAGCTTTGAGAGCCCTCGGTTTTCTAAAAATGTGCAAGCGGCACTTCTCGTCGATTGAAACAATTGTGCTGTTGTACAAGTCTTTTGTTTGCCCGATTTTGGAGTATGCTAGTACAGTTTGGTCCTCTTTTTATGAAGCATATCGATATTCATTGGGGAGGGTTCACTGGAAGTTCATGCGTTACCTTGCATTCAAACTGAAAATACCAATGAAGCAGGTTGATTTTAGGCATCTGGTGGTCGAGTACAAGTGAAAGCCGTAGTAAAGTAGCAGACATCATGTTTTTTCACAAGCTTCTGAATGGAGTTCTCCAATCCCCATCGCTTCTCTCTAAAGTCAACATAAATGTGCCTCCCTACAGAACTCCCCAAACACTCATCTTCCAGGTTCCTTTCGCAGCCCACAACTACCTCCTAAACCGACCATTGTGTCGTCTGCCTGTTGAGGTCAATGCTTTACTGAAGTCAAGTGACTGTGACATATTTATTACCTCTTCCTACACCCTGAAAATTCTGCTGGCCTAGGTTATCTGATGATGGTATGGTCCCTTCAACATTTTTGCATCCTTGCTAGTCTTACTGTTTTGTTTATTGCTTCTGATCATATTGTAATTTCATGTTGTAATTAATTAATTCGTTTTGTATTTTCTGTGTATATTGGCTTTTGCCGTTCATTTAAATAATTTACAGTAAAACGTCATTTCAATCGTAAGGCGACCGATATTTACTTGATCCATTTTGCTCCCATCTGCATTTCAAATTTCATTGATGCCTTCCGTCCATATTTCAAGTTTTTGTACGACGCTTGCATCGCGTCACTAGAAGTCATCCACTTCCTCGCAGAATGCAACACGCCTTTGTTTGAACAAGTAAATCCATGTTACTTTTCACTACGGCTGTTCAATTTATACATAAAACCCTTCCCACCCCTCTCTTGCCACCCACATCTAGTTCTGTCTGTAACTTCCTCTCCTGGCTCGTATTCATTCCATGAGTTTGCACTCGCGTTCTGATTTTACATTTGTATTGGATTTGCGGGCTTCCCTTGCCCCGCCACCTTTTTTTTTTCTTTTCCCCCTTGTAACGCGTTTTCGTTAGTTTGTTTTTCCATCTCTTCCCGCCCGCTGATTGAAATTTCAATATCTCACGTTCCATGCAAATCTATACAGACGGGCACGAATTCCCAGTTACATTATTATACGCAGCCGGTGGATTTCTGCGGCGAAACCACATTTATGAGTAACTGTTTTGTTTGTTTTTTAAACCTATTCACATCGAAAAAAAGGAATCGCAAACAACAACTGCCGTATTCAAATCATAAACATTGATCAAAGACGTTAAATATGGTCATGAAACCAGCAAAGTCATTTTCTGGCTCATCTTTTATGAATGTAAATTGTCCCATGTTTGTTTGAAACATGCTTAAAAAGGGATGAAATTAACAACTGGGAACCAACTGCTTATCAGAGTGATCTCACTTTTTTCTCATTTTCTACCAACACAGGCAATCTTTACTTGAAAAAACGTTTTACAGTCTCTTCCACAATCCTATTCATTAAAAATATTTCAGAAAAACATAATAGCTTCCAAAATCAGCCAACTTGTAAAAATTGTCTGCCTTAAATGTCACCCTTTGGGATTGAGCAAAAATGATGCTGGGCACGTCTCCGGTCGATGTTTGACTTCATAGACTCTCATAGCTTTTTAAGAATTATCTCTTGAAATGAGTGGATTAAACGATTATTCTCTTGATTGATTCATTGGTTAGAATAATTATTGAAAATGATCAATCGAAAACTTTTTGAGTTAGCGTTGTTTTAATCAATTCATTGTCAGAATAGTAAACGTAGTGAAAATCAGCAATGATACTAAATTCATATACCAGAAACTTCCCATAAAAAATGGGCTCAAGTTACCGAAATTCATTTTTAGTTGAAAGATACCTGTGCATACTGTATCAACTCACGAGTTTCATCAGCTCGCTTCTAATCAACACAAAGGCGTAAGGGCGCACACGCGACCACTAATTTTAATGAAGGGAGGTGATTAACCCGTTGACAGGGGACAAAGGTCTTTTGACCCTCCGACACCTCTATTCCCTGACAAGAGGCGAGGAGGAAAGAGACGGAAGGGTGGTTTTTAATGAGTTAATAAGTTGGAGGAACTGAGATTCAAGAGGAAATATCAACATTTCCTCGTGCTATGTTTCGTGGGTAAAAGATTTTCAACGCATGAAGTTGCAGACCAGTTTTGGGGGTACTACAATGTACGTGGTGCGGTATACAACTTTTAATAATGCAGCATAATTTGGCAGTTAGATTATTCAATAAAAATGAGCACCAACGCATAAGGGTTCGGCAGGTGCGCCTTGAGCCTTATGAACTCCTTAATCATGCACCAGTGGCGCCCCTTTTTCTCTACAAATGTATACCAGTTGCGCCCTCGTCCAGTATACCAGTAGTGCTTAGATTTTGATTTACTACCCTGTAAATGATTTATGCTATACCACCCTCTTGTTTACGATTCAGTTGGATCGTGATTGACGTCAGAACTGGGGAGAGATAATCTAGGATGTTCATCTTTTTTCTTCCAAGGTATAGAATCACATTAGAGCTGGTGAACAAAGAAGGGTTGACTAAAAGGATTGATTAACAATATTTTTTTCATTTTTGAGATGCTACTGTTGCGGAATCCAGATTACCTAACTAGTGACTACACTGAACGACTTATAAAAATCGGCCTCCAACTAATATTTCTACACACAGATTTCCCAGGGCATAATTGGTATATGGGTGTCTCATTGTGGAGATGGAATCGCGGACGCAACTGGTATGTTGTAAATTCATTAAAATGAAAATTTTTAATGTCTCATCAAAATGTAAATGTATATGGTGATAAATGGAGATTAGAGCGTAACTGGTAAACAGCCATGCATATATTGTATGGTTCAACTAATAGCACTTTAACAAAATCATTGTTAGATTTATTGAGGCAGGGAGATTTTCTCATGGTTGGGGTTTCTATTTTGTCTTTTCCAAGTTGTTTCCATCTTAATTAAGTGTATGTTCTCCATCGTCCAACCCAATTGGTCGAACCATCCTTCTCCTGCTAATTAATTGAAGATATATTCCTATGATTATTGACAGCTGGTTCGTTCCTCAACCCGCTACAAGACTTGAATGTACAGCTGCCTTGTGGTACACTATCTTTGATGCTTTCTAGCTCGGAGTATATCCTCCACTTTTACTCTGTAAAATCTGTTTGTCAAGTAGTAGTGATGTATCCAAATAATTTGATGAGGCAGCATCCTTCTCAACTTGTTAAGTAGATCTCGAAGATGATGCTCTGCTTTGTCATTCTTTTCGTGTTTTGGTCTGTCCTCGCTGCAAATTGTCCAGTGAGTCTCAAGTATGGGAAAGGAAGGAGGAGGCGTCAACATTTATAAGGCCCGTGGAAAAAAAAAAAAAAAAAAACTCGCTGCCCTCCCAATTGCCCCAAATTCGCTGAAACTGGATTCCAGCCACCAGCATCGGGATTCTTGCTGGACTTCTGCAGTACTGGTTCTAGACATGGCCCCAGGTCATCCCAGCAAGTTTTGTACGTTCATATCGGGTACCATCATATCCTCTTTTTACAAGTCCTCTCTCCTTGCTATTAAACGCATGTTATGACTTGGTAACCGAATGGCGTCAAGAGGAAGGAGTCCATAATATAGAGTGAAGGCATCCCTAAACTGCGTTGGAGGCAAATCCATGCCATCTGCCGACATGGCTAACACCAATAGCCATGGACCATTAAATTGGACCAGTGTTTTCATCCTATTCTACTTATTGTGTAGACGGTACGGATGAAGAGCTTAGGCTACTCACCAAACTCAAAAAACGTAATAAAGGTAAATAGGAAAACACGTATGGTTGCAGGATGTAAAGATACAAGATCTCCTGTTGAGTCTTCGAACTAACAAGCTATGCTCCATACTCTATTTACCCTAGTGAAAGGTGGTTTAAACCACCTAAAATTTTATCCTTCTACCATCAACCCATGTTTTTTGACAATAGGTAAGGATTTTAATAATTTTCAAGTCCGGTGGATTACCACTTGCTCCGTTCCCTCACCAGGCGTCTACCGGTGTTAATTCTCACTCAGCAAACAGCACAAAATAGGGAGATCTCTCTCACACAATAAGCCGTATGTTATTCCTTACAGTTCATATAACCTCGAAACTACTCAACCCCTGTCACAAGTTGACGCCAACAACTTTAATTGTGTTATACGTATAAATTATTCTCATTGCCCGTGTGCGCAACATTTTGAGAGAATTATTCCTGTTCAAGACAGACATTCGAACGGTGGGAGGATGGGGATAATGCAGAGACAGTGATCTGTAGTATCAACTAAACTGTTTGGTTCCAATACTTGAGTGATTGATGACTCCCCACACGGGAATTTTATACATTAGACGAGTGCGAACCCTTCATCAATTTTATTGTCCAAGTCAGGTACTCAAAAATAATAAATATAAATAGGTTCAATCCGTGAGAATATTTCAAGGTGTGCTTGCATCTTAAAAATATATTTGTATCTTGAATCAATCCATAAAGATAATTATAGATCAGTAGGACGAGTAGATAGAATCTGTGATTTAAATAAGTATTTTTTGACCGCTCTTATTTAGAACGAAACACGTACAAGTCTAAAACATCATTTTCAGTTGAAGTTAGTTCAATCCACAAATTCCAAGACCAATTTGGGTATGAAAGGATTAAGCAGGGCATTGACCTTAAGTTCAAGGGTGGAACGGGGATTTTTCCGCCCGCCCAGTTGGCTCGTCTCGCACGAAAGCCTGTTTTTAGGGTATAAATTGATTAATGATCCTATTGATCTTCCTTATTTACTTTCCATCCTCATACATTTCCCCATCCCCCTCAATGTCGGCAGGGCGTGATTTATTTTCAATGCCCCTCCACCTTATTATTTATACAACCCCTATGAATACCCTGAATAGCCCTTTGGAATAATGTTCATTTCTTCCCGGTACATAACCGCTTTATTTTGAACCTGTCTTTATTACATCGAAATTTCACTCGGGATAGAATACAGCGTAGGAAACCCGGTACGCACGTTTGTTGCAACACGAATCCCTCGAATATAACAACTGAAAACTGACTCCGCAAAGTGAAGCACCTAACTCGGCCTTACTAGTAAATCTGTTTTATGAAAACGGTTATAATGAACTCGATTTCTTAAACAAGGGAACCAGTTCATTTAATTATATCGGGTGATTCGATCGTAGCAGTTAATTGGTCGATTTTTGGCATGTTTCATCCAGTATTATTTATATGGGGGGGGGGGGGGAGGTGAAAGGGGTAAACAATATTAAATCTTTTGAATTAATTTTCAGGGTTTGTCAGACCATACGTAGATACAAGGCATTGTAAGAAATCTAATTTTCTGACAGGATAAAAATTACAACTTTGTTAAGGAGTTTTATTAACAGGGATGATAACCCAAAACGCTGCAAATTGTTTCACTGGGGTTTATTATTCAATTGGCTTGCGTTCATGATTTGAATTTCTACTAAGCTTTGGAGTCTGAGTGTTTCACAGGATAGGGCGATTATTGAATTTCAGGAGGCACACAAATATGATCAACTGATCAATCCAAATAGGTATTTTGGTCGAGAACGATTCACGTGTTCCATGTATATCACCATAAATCGGGCCATACATCGGGAATGGTTTGACCTACGGACGTGGGGAAGGGCTCATTCGATTCCTCATGGTATGTTCTTCAAATAGGAAAATATTTAGGCCGATTCGACTAGTTTTGAGGTTTTCAGGGATTTTACAAAACTTTTACAACCCTTAAAGGGCTTTTTAAATTGAGTGAGAGCTGGCTCAAGAATTGGGGCGTCGTCGGACCAAGATGGATTTTTCCTGAAAATATCAGATTTTTTGCACCAGCCGTTTCGGAGATATCGTGCGTACGGCCTACGGCGTACGGCGGACGGACGGAAAATTTTTTTATTGCAGATTCGGATTCTACACCCTTTGAAACGTAAACCATGAAATTTTCAGGGGGGTTAGAATTTTTTTTATCCAGAGCGATTACAATGGTTTATTATTGAATAATAAACCAAAACTTATTGAGGATCGATCGCGCACGAACGAGTATTATCAATATGGCATGTTTATAATTTGCGAATTCTACAGGAAGCAACTGTCTTCAGTGATAACCGGTTTTGCTTGGAAATGAGAAGATTCGGAACGATGGCTGTTAATTTTTCTTGTATGATAATAAATATCAAACTTTCTATGACATTTCCTGACTTGAAATGTAGATCAACAAAAGTGTTAGGGAGGGGTGGGCTTTACAAGTCGATCACAAAGGTTCACCCGAAAATTGTGAAACGAAAAGAAAACATAAGTTGCTGGGACATATTGACTAAAAGCCGACTAGTAATACTAACCAGTAATAGCTTTTCGATGGCGTCCGAAATCCAGAAAAGTTCACAGTAAATCACGAAGAAGTTTCCCTGGTGGTCGAGGATTACGCCAGGATTACCGAAGGATCTCGCAGATAAATCGCCGTTATGTGCGAAGAAAGATCCCACCAAGTTTCGCTCCTCCCCGGAGAATAAAGGAAAAATATCCCCGTCGGAAGTGGATTGATGAAATGATAGTTCGGCACGCTTCGAGAGAAGAAATGTGACGATGGGATCTTTTCTGGTCAGGTTTCACCCATCAGTTGTGTTGCGGTGAAAGGATGAGTGATACTTTTTGTCTTTTTTTTCTGACGGGGAAGAAATCGCTTCATCTACCGCTGGCACACATCGATGATTACTTAGTGGAGTGTGAATCTCTAAAAGCGTTCGAATCGAGGGCTAGGGAACGACTCAATTCAGAACAACAATGTAATGTAATCTAATGAGGCGACCTGGAAAACAAATGGAATTCTTGGCTCATCTTCATTATTCAGACTAATGGCATAAAGAGAAAAGATTCTATTGTTTGGTTGTTTGTTACAATGCAATTCATAAACTACTCGACCGATTTACAGAATTCTTCCGCCACTAGAAAGCTATATTTTTACCAACTAACGGAAGTTATATTATATTTTAAAAAAGAAATTTATACTTTTCGGATGTGATCACTTGCCAATAAGCACACCAATACAATGGTCCCGACCTATTTAATTAAATGCATAGAGAATTTTTCAATAATTGTCCACATTTTACCAAATGTGTGCTAATAAACCGAAATATGATCTGATTAGAAAACAATACGAACCGTGACGTATAAAGTTGAAATGTGTGAGGTGATGGAATGGTATAGTTGCCCCTTCCAATGAGCTGAATGCGGTTGTAACGCTCCGCCACGCTCAGAGGACGACCCAGACGCTTGAAAACGTCTGGTTCATCTCCCAAGGCGACGGATTCTAAAATCGGGAAGGGCCAACTAACCATATCTATCACAGATGTAAGACACCCTACTGCCGTCAAATTGGATAAAAATTGCTTCTAGAAGCCTATGCATATTAGGAAAGAAAAACGATTGCGTACGAGTCCGCAACACATTGAAACATTTTCATGAAGGGTGTATGCTTATAAAGCACTATCATTCACAATAATTTTGTTTGCGTTTGTTTTCGTGTATCCAGGGGGACCGCACAGCTGACACAATTTTCGTGCAAAATTTTCATTTATGTGCCATATAACATAAAATATAGATTCCTTCCAGGAATGGTACGATCTACATAACTGCTTCTACATAGTGCTATTTTTTTGTAAGCGCTATCTTTATCGGTTGGTACATCAAACTTGCCAGGGTTCCCGCTTAGGGTTATACTGACCACATCTAATATACAGAAATCAGTGATTTAAGAAGGATTTTAACTACTTTTTGGCACACCTAGCACTTGAACCCGTTCCCTAAAAGATTATTAACCACCTAAGTTAAATTTAGATAATGACCATACGCTCTGTTTAATAATTATCTACATCCCAGTATTTTGCGTAGAAGGGCTTTGTGAAAATGATAAACCAATGGGATAGAATTAGCAGCATTTTTTTTTTCAGGAGCCAAAGTTCCAAAATCGCCTTATTGGATTTAAAATTAACAAAAAACATCATACATTTTACGGGCCATTTTTGGTTATTGGACTCAAGTGTTTTCGACATATCTCAAAAATGTATAATTGAAGGCTACGGGGGAAGAACGTGGTTTGTCACCGGGGGGTTAATTTGAGTAATTTCGAATAGAAAGTTCATTTAACAATTTTCTTCCCCAGTCCGCAAATCGGCCTCATTTTTTAGTGACAATCCACTTTTTTTCCCCTGTTTGACTACACTATATGAAACTCCTACATATAAACTACACAACTGAACCCATAACTCAGATTTGATAAAAATGTGACAAACCAGGTTCTTCCCCCGTACCCTTCAATTGGTGTCTATAACTAATGATATGACCACGTAGTACCTATGAGTTTGGAAGCTGCCACGCGATTTTCAGTATTTTAGCACAAGCTGCTTCAGTATTTTAGCACAACACATTAAAAGCATTATAGGAATATGAATTGTGGGTAAATTTTCCAGCTCCTGCACTGTTAGTTGTTAGGTTGAAGTTAGACTTCTCATACCAGTTGATCAGCTGGCTTGAATGTGCACCAATAAGAAGGTGATTTAGCTATAACGCTGCATTATGGCATTAACGTGTCTTCATATACCTGATGTCTGAAGAATCTGTGATTTTTAAATTGTTCCAACTAGGGACAGAACCTATTCACAACTTTACTTTTTATTATACAAATGTCCGCAAGTTTATTTGAGTTCAGTTTGTTGAAAGGCGATGGTTAATTTTGCTTGTCCTCAGGGTTTTTCCCACTGCCCCCGGTTTACTGCCTGGCTTGGATCTGTCTGGACGTTCTCTTCTGCACGGCTTCCATCATGCACCTCTGCACCATCTCAGTGGACCGTTACCTCAGCCTCCGCTACCCTATGAAGTTCGGAAGGAATAAAACCCGCCGGAGGGTCACCCTGAAGATCGTCTTCGTCTGGATATTGTCCATCGCTATGAGTCTTCCTCTCAGCTTGATGTACTCGCAGGTATGTAACAAGTAGGATTAATTCTTTTGTTCTTAGTATGAATTTACCTAATCCTCTAGCGGGAGCGTAGTGGACCTCCCTGGCCTTCCCAGCAATCCTTCATCAAGGCTCCCTCCAACATCTCCACTCCTTTCCTCGCCTTATCAACGCCATATCAGTTGGTAACGTTCGTTTGAAAACGACAAGACACATAGTAATGTTATCTTTTCCCTATTTCTCTGAAATAGACGAACTTTTATCGATGTTTCAAAAATAACTTTTGCTTTTTTTGAAACTTTGGTACATACGTTATCCACTTAGTAGCAAATTTTTGTGACAAAACGTCTATTCATTATTCTCATTCGATGGCCTCCTAATTGGTCAGTTTTATAAATCCTTAGCAAAAAAAGTTATTTAACTTCGTGGGATACCTTTCGGTTTTTTGCCGATCCTGCGATAAGTTGGACTCCCTTTCCCCACTATGGAATTTTACACTATTGGCGCAATGTCAGTGAATAGGAAGGTACCTAATGTGAATTCAATAAAGTGTCGCAACCAATATGTTGTACTCCCGCTGTTTTGAATAAAACACCAAAAACATTTATTGACTGTCAACAAATACTCATGCGACAACAATGATTCTGATGAGAGCTTGTGATGACTCTTTCTTTAGTTATGCATTTTCAGTTTTCTTCAACTACTAACGGAGCAACTTCGTTAGGAAAGTCCGAGTTGACGACGGAAGAGACGATTCGGAGAAGTTAGCCATTGTACTAACCAAAAAAGCGTAAATGGTCATTCAGAACTTTGTGAACTTATTACAAAAACCAGCATCCAAATCGGTCAACCTGTATAAGGTTGAATCGGCCTTACACTGACATATCTCTCTCTTTTATATAGGAGGATTAATACCTTAGGAGCCCGGGTATCATCATGCGAACAGTGGTCACCGAGGCCTATATTCAATTCACCAATTCGCTCTACCAATTCCATTCAATCACCTCTCGCTCCCACTTAGTAATCGGGTCTTCAGTATGTGTTTCAGTCAATTGAAAGGAATTATTTCATTATCATGTGAATAACATCCACCGTTCGGACATCACGTACTTTTCCGAACTCCCTGATTTTGACAGGATTGGTATGACCGCGTGGCTGACGGGCCGCTCAAGTATTTTAATTTTGAATGAATTTACGAAGTATGGAGGTGTCGAGTTTAGATAGTGTACCACAGATATATCTAATATGTACCTGTTTGTTTAGATAAGTGATTTAAATAGAAGGGCTATCTAATATAGTAATATCCAACCTCTTTGTGATCATTTGCGGCATATTTTCTTTACATCCATGCAAAGAGAGCAGTAACTATTCTGCACAGAAGGGTAGTATTACAGAGTATAGCAAGGTGATAGAATGAACTAGTCGCTCCTCCCAAGGGCTGAGGGTGTCCCAGGGGTCACTCCTTAAGCTGTAGACCGTCATATTTATGCTCATGGACAGCAGTTTCTAGAACCGAGAACGAGGTGATATCCATCTCAATGGAAAATTTCCACCTTAGTGTGATGATTTTCGAAGTTTCTTTTTTATCTCGCACAAAATCACGAACAATTTCCGTTGTTAACAGCGAGACGGAACATTCCAAAGGCAACCTTTCGGAGGATGGAACCACTGTAATCCGGACTTGCAAGCTACGAGTAAATTCTTTTTGACACTGATACGTAAGAGAGTAGCTCGTGCTACATTCAAATCTTGATAGCTTTTCAACGGCTCAAAACATAATTTTTGTACAATCCTGATGGGTATGTCTTCTAAACATACCTTACAGCGTTTTTTAAAGAACAACTATTCACCAAACTTGATACCAAATATATTGTCAACTTTCATACTTCATACTTTCTTGAGATGTTGGCAGTTTTCGATAAGTGGAAAGAGGTTTCGCCGAACCGAGCTTTTCTGTTACTGGCAGGAACGAGTTCAATCGTATTTATGTGTTCTTGGATCTACTACCCTAGTTGGCGAGTCGGATCGGTTATGCAGTACTAGGGCGGTGTCAGGGTCGGGTGGATTTTTCAATTAAAGGTCACGTTAGCGTCCTCATAAAAAAAGGGGAGAACTTGGCGGAGGAGTTGTTAAAAAAAGAAGGCGGAGGATCGTTTGAGGAAACTGCAGACAATATAAAGCGCGGAAGAAGTCTACGGGCTGGGCGGGGAAGCTATAGAGCGTCGCGTGACACGTCTTGATTTACAACCGCTTTATTCAACGCCGTCGTCTCGGATGTTCTCAAGACAGACCTACCATCAAGGCCAGCAGTTTCGCTCCTTCTCAGACCATTGTTGAGAGGGTCATAATATTTACCCGATAACTTCGGCTGTCGGTTTGATTCATCACTTCACCCATTGATAAGGTACGTAGTTCAAACGTAGTACAATTGAGTACGGTGACAACTACTAATGGATCTCTGGTTAATGAATGGTTCTGAATAATTTTACAAACTTCCTTCAATGAGATATGTGGCGGCGTTAATTAAGCAACATTTTCAGGAGTTTTCCTTGATATTAAGTATAGTAAAGTAGACAACACACAGGCTTTCGCACAGACGATCTTGCTTAAAGCTGCTACACGTTGCCTCTCCTCCCTGAGTGGAGAAGGTTTTGAAGTGCAGATGCGTTAAAAGTGCATACACGGTGGATCCATACCTAAGCTTATCCTGGGATGTGCCGAGAAGGCTGGCTTGAGGGAAGAGGCTGGTGGCTCAACATAACTTGTTACTTAGTAACAGCTGATTTCAGTATTTTCTTCCAAAATGTAAACATTTCATTCACGGTTTACTGTTGTGGATGCAGCGTTATTTGCTGTTAAAATTGAATTGAATAGAACTGTCAAACTTGAAGCTTTAATCGATTAAAAACCTTGACGTAGTGAAAATAATAGGATTTCAAATTGTAGAATGAAGTAACTAGTGCATAACATGTTAATAGCGTCCATAACAACCCGGTTATAATAAGACATCACGATAGTGGTACTTAGGACTCCATTATAACCGTCTTGGATATTCCCTAACAAACAATAAGGGTTTCACCCAGTTTTTCTTTATTCAAAAGACTTTTCTCTCTCTCTTGGTTCATTACAACCCGTCGAAAGAGCACTCTGGTTTTGAATGGCTAAGGGTTTCGCTGAGAACGAGGGAGAGGGTTTTTTTTAAACCCTCTTCCAACGTCACGACCAATGACGTCTGAAAGCAAAGGATAGTAATCATAAAGCATCGCTGTCTCCATGTATGTTGGATCTGAAAAATACAGAAGAATCTTGTGTGACGATACTGCTATAGATATTTTTTGCTTCCACACCAGCGAAGGTAAAGAAGCATCGTTCACGACAGCGTTCATGCCAGAAATGGAAACAATTTTCCCCTTCGAATTTCAAAGTACCTCTAGATTTTTGCGTTTTGGAGATTACTGACCAAGTTTGGTTTCGAGTCCGACTTTACAATGTAACTCCAAAAAGTCTTCAAGTTTTAGTCTTCATGCGATGGCATTTTCGGGTACTGTTAGATTTTTGATGGTCTCCATGAATTCAATTCACTATGATCGGTCTGACTGATTTTATTCAAAGTCGGAGGGAAGTTGGCTGTAGTTTTCAAGATGATGACATGCATTTTAAGCTGGTTACAAACGCATAAGTTGCGAGTTTCACGTTTTGATGTTGAGAAACGGTAGAGCTACAAAAAAGCGACAGCTTCCGACAGAATAGGAACAACCTCGAAATAATCTGGACATGTTCAGGTGCACGTCAGGTCAAAAATCCAGCTGCATCTGCGGCCTTGAAACGAATGAGTCAAATTTCAGGCGAGCGCCGTTATCATGCGTAATTTGTATGTTTACGTGTTTTAGACCTAATGCGAGAGACAGCTGCTCGATCTCGATGATTTGATGTCAGTCCCATTTCGGAAGTGCAATGCCAGCTGTGAGACATTTTCACAATTTACGATTGATCTTCAATTTCATTCAAACTAATGAAGGAATTTAATTTAAACTGAAAAAACGCAGCAAATTCTTTCACTGGGGTTTATTATTCAATTGGCTTGTGTTCATAATTTGAATTTCTACTAAGCTTTGGAGAGTTTCACAGGATAGACGATTTTGAATTTCAGGAGATATGCGCACGTAAATCTGTTCTCAACCAACATTTGGATTGTTCAGTTGATCATATTTGTGTGCCTCCTGAAATTCAATAACCACTCTATCAGACAAAGCTTAGTAGAAATTTTGAACGCAAGCCAATTTGAATAATCGTTTTTTTATCTCAATACCCCCCCCCCCCCCCCACAATAAAAACATCTATAATTTATCAAGTCCTTTGGCATCGTATTGCGTTAAAACTTCCCCAAATCCAAATTTAAACGAAGCCAAAGGTAGACAGATGTAGAGCACACAAATATCATCATCAACTGATCAATCCAAATAGGTGTTTTGGATGAGAACCGATTTACGTGGTCTATTCATATCTCCTGAAATTCAATAATCGCTCTATCACCTGTAAAACACGCACACTCCGAAGCTTAGTAAGATTCAAATCATGAACGCAAGCCAATTGAATAATAAACCCCTGTGAAAGAATACTTATTTACCCCAGTAATAATATTGAATAATATTTACCTATATATTATAATGCTTTGCATCGGCTACTAACTACACTGTATTCACATCGGCTATCACTCCAGTATCCATACTACAACTCGATGCTATCGGCCGGACATCACTAGGCTACAAACAAACAATAATAAACGAAAAAACGCAAATGTTGGCACCATAAATCCGATTTATTAAATCGGGCCATACATCGGGAATGGTTTGATCAACGGACGTGGGGAAGGTCTCATTCGATTCCTAAAGGTATGTTCTTCAAATAGGAAAATATTTAGGCCGATTCGACTAGTTTTGAGGTTTTCAGATTTTACAAAACTTTTACAGCCCTTAAAGGGCACTTTAAATTTGGTGAGAGAGCTGGCTCAAGAATTGGGGCGTCGTCGGACCAAGATGGATTCTTCCTGAAAATTTCAGATTTTTTGCTCCAGCCGTTTCGGAGAAATCGTGCGTACGGCGTACGGCGGACGGACGGAAATTTTTTTATTGCAGATACGGATTCTACACCCTTTGAAACGTAAAATGAAATTTTCATGGGGGGCTAGAATTTTATTTTAGATTTGGTTTATTATTGAATAATAAACCAAAAGTTACTCCATTAAAAAAACCTAATTTGTCTTGAAGGAAAATTTAAGATTTCAATTTCTTTTAGTTTCAATTGGATTTTTCAATCATTTTGTCAAATGGGACCCTCACTTAAGAGAGAACACTTTCTTTTATAATTGCAGTAACAACACTAGTGATGATATCATAAATCTATTTTAATTTTGATTATTTAATTCGTACCGCTGATTCTGAATAAAACACGATGTTCAGTAAGCTTCAAGTGGTATTTTACACTAAAAACCAAAACAACACGTTTTGACCCATAATTTTCAAAATTTGACCTCTGACTGTACTACGAAAATTCTAGCCTACGTCCTCACCTCAGAACAAATTCTACGAACCAAAAAACCAAGGTTTGCCAAATTTCATCGAAGTATTTCAAAGAAATGAGGTTTCAGCCGTTTCCCCTTCATTGCAGACCTCTGGGCGCGGACGGACGGATTATGTTCAACACTATGTTCGGATTCTACACATCTTGAATCGTTGAACACCAAATTTTGAGGGAGGGTTATAATAATTGTTTTCTAGGTCGATTGGAATGGTTCATTATTGTAAATAATAAACCAAAAAAGGACGCGTATTGTTTAGATTATGTTTTGCCGTATAAATTCTGCCGGGGACTGTATGCATAATGTGGTAGTTGGTCTGTGCTCGCAGTTGTCCCATATATTGCACAACCTCCAATATCGCCTCCAGATGGTACAACTTTTTGCCCAAACCAAAATACTATACAATAAAATCTCGGTCTATGGGCTGCTTAACTAAAAAAATTGCAGTTTCTTCGCTGTCCCGTTTAATGCCGATTAATAATTTTAAAAAAAAATTTTTTTTCGAGGCAGCTATTGTATCTAAACATAAATTGATTAAATGTTACAGAAACATACAGGAAGTACACGGGCGGGGGAGTACTTTGAAGAACGGAGAAACGGAAGGGAGCGAGGTGGACACCGTCCATATTCGCCTTCCCCCGTTCCGTAACATTCCTTTGATGCGACAACGAAAAACCGATAACCCAGCGATCGGGTCTGTTCCTCTCTCCCGAAAATATTTCCCTTGAAACTACCGAACGGAGAAGTTCAATGTTACCCACCGCGTTACGAAAACTCGACGGTATTACTGTGACGGCATTCCGTATGGGAGCGCTGTCAATAACTCAACAGATGACAGCGTGTTCGTTTTGGTTTGTTATTTTGAATAATAAGCCTTTGTATTTGCATGGCAATAATTTTTGATAACCTCCTTCAAACTTTGTCAGTTTCCGTTTAAGGTGAGTAATTTCAAAATTACCGAATGTCCATCGCCGCACAGTGGTCCAAAACCCCCCAAAAGCTGGCCGAAAATTAAATAATCAAAAGTCTCAGTATTTTTATGGGTCAACGAACTAGAATACTCGGAGAGTGTAGAACACTTGTCATGACATGATGCATAACATTCTGAAGGTCGAGCAAATAATCATCTTCAAGAAAAACATAGGAGATAAGCGGATTTTAAAACTTTTCCTTGGTAAAAACATATGTTTTTAGGATAGTTTACTTGAAAAAACCATACGTGAGCTTTTAGCTTAGACCACCTTGGAATACCAATTAACCTTGGCAACAAATAGAGCTTAATACATGTAGAAGAAAAATTTTTCGAAGAAAATCGACCTATTTTAGAGGTATTCAACGTTTATACGTCCAAGTTTCTCCATAATGTTGATACGAATATAAATCCCTATAAATTTACATCAGAAGGGGATCCACCAAAATATGAATATATCAGATATATAGGATGGGATTAAAGGCCAGTCTTTAAGCACACACGAAAGTGTTCAGTTTTTGTTTTTGCAGATATAGACTAAGATGCCACAGATATATTTGTATGGTTTGTAGATGTTATTAATATGCACCGTTCATACTATTCCCTTGTATTTTACTTTACTGATCAACTCTACCGACAAGTGTCCGCACTCTTAAACTAGTTCAGTTGAAAGCTTGTTTTATGTAGAATTTTAAAATTCGATAATTTTTCGAATAGGTGCTAGCTAAACATACAAAAATGTAACTATTATTTTGGAAACTGTTTTTCCAGTCAAACTAGAAGCAGAAAATACACCAGGGTTGGTAAGGCAAGAAAAACCTTGATTTTCACATCCATTCTCCATACCAAGTTAGCCATAATTTGGTAAAAGTTGGTCGTATCGGCGTGGAAATGATCTCATTCATTTTAAGAGGCTGAAAAATAAATATATAGAAAACCACACCAAACACGATACCTATACCTGAGGTATAAATAGGAAAAGTTTTTAAAAATCTAAATTTTTTTATTTAAAAGCGTATTTATTTTGAAAAGGGCCAACCTATCTGGTTGAGAGTTGTTCCATTCGATTCCAAAGGCCAATAAACTTGGAGAAAGGCTGTTTCTGCTGAATTTGGAAGCGCTTGGATTTTAGGCTAGGAAATCAAAGTTCGCACTTGGACTCCACTTGAAATCTTTTTGGTCCTAACTTATACGTATTGAGGGAAGCTCTTTCACGTGGAATCAAGAGAAAATCGAATTCTTCCCCTATTTTCCTGATCTTTAGTATTGATATTTTGTTTTATGAAACTGTTATCAATGAAAACGTTTGCTTCAGTTATTTGAATACATGTACCTACCTACCTATTTTTATTCCCACGGAACCCCAATCGTCGGCACCGATCGGCTCACGCACAAGCTGCGTAACTGGAATTATTCCCGCAAATTCCCATAATTACGAGTTCTGTACCTCATTACAACTATAGTGAAGGCATTTAGAAGTATTTAATTAAAAAAACAACACTGGACGCGTTAAACACTAACTCTTTATATGAACTCGATTCAAACGCGAAATCTTACCACTCTCCTACAACTGGATATCGTTTTTGAGTCAACAAACATTTTACTAAAACTGAATTCGGTCATAAACAACAAATTATCAACATCGCAACACCCAGTGCTACGGCCAAATCAGAATGGGGTTGGTAATACACGGCGCACAAAGCAACCCCTCCTTCAAGACCGAGCGGTCGTGCGGGTCATTGCATATCCTGGCCCCTGACCAAGACAATGAGCTTCCCCAATTTTCAAAAATTAGATCTTTTTAGTTATACAGGGTGTCCCAGAATTTATGCTCAATCCGACTCCTACGTGTTCTACAACTCATTTCCAACAAAAATGCCTTCCAACAATTTTTAGCCAGAAGCATCGTATCCGAGTTATTCGCGATTTAACATTATTTTTCGTGTTTTCGATCTTATGTCATTAAAACTGTTATGACTCCCTCAATTTCAGAGATAGCTCGAATTTGATAACACTGTTGGAAAGAGTGTTAAATATTCTGTCTATTTGATGTCAGAAAACTTTTTTTAATTGCATTGAAGATGTGCGATTGCTGCGCGAAATGTTAGTTTTGGTCAAAATTATGAAATCGCCTGTTTTTCATCTCGCCTAGAAACCCCATTAACGCTTGACACAGAACTGTGCAGGCCAGGTAAAACGTTTGCCAAAATGTCAGCTTTCCAACGGTGTAGTCGTTTTTGTTTTTAAAAATATTTTTAGTTAAGGAAATGGTGTTAACTGCAGAAAAACGTGTGTTTTCTGTTAAAATTGAGGCTTTCCCGAAAGTCTTGACGAAAAAAGGTTGGAGGCGGGATAAACGTTACTTTTCTTGCTGAATCGATTGGTGACAGCGCCAGACCTCTCAAGTGACGATTAAAGTTAGTTTTTGTCGGATGCATAAACCCGTTTGTTAGTGAACAACGTCTACGGTCAATAAACGTGGAGAAAGGCTGTTTCTGCTGAATTTAGAAGCGCTTGGATTTTATGCTAGGAAATCAGGGTTCGCACTTGGACTCCACTTGAAATCTTGTTGGCCCTAACTTATACGTATTGAGGGAAGCTCTTTCACATGGAATCAAGAGTAAATGTAATTCAACATGAATCTCCATAATATGGACATGAGGACTCGTCTAAGCCTTGTACTACAGTCACGTTCTATTGAGAGTCCTCACTTCAGGAAAGCTTCCCACACTGAATCAAGAGTTCCACACTTACGATATTTATCATACCCTACGGCTTTTCAACCTGTAAACCTTGTACTATGGTTGGTTTTATATGAAGAAACCCGCCAAACCCGCTTCCTCTGCCATACTGGATGTAACTTTGGGACCCGTACAAGTGAATTGAATTGTCCAAAGTTATTTTTATGGGTCTCCTGTAGGTTATTGCGACATTGTAAACTAAACTATTAACGCTAAATGTGCTTTGGTCCCCACTTCTAGAGGTGTATAGAGAGAATGATAGCCCTCTTCTCCCTGCACTATTGAAAGCCCGAAGTTCGTGACCGCCTAACGGTAAGTGGGGTTTCCAACCACATGGGGATACTACAGGCTGCCAGATATCCCATTCATATTATCTCCGGTACGGGGGCTGATGAGCGATGCGTAGGAGGCAGCGTAATGGGGGGAGGAACCGAAATTGGGTTCGGGAGTCGCTCCGGAGCCGAGGGAATAGGGAAATCCTTTAGCTCTGATGGGGAAAGCCGCTAATAGGACGGCAAACTGTCGAACGACTAACCCCCTGCTCATCATCAACCTCTAACGCCGCATCCAAAGGAGTCCTCGTTCCCTCCTAAGCGGCTCCCATGGCGTGAGGAAATGAACTGAGACGGAAACTATCGGGCCAATGTTATTCATTGGACCCTTATTTCCGTTTCCTTTGTTTTCTAGTAGGTTGGAACAAAGTATAATGAACATTAAGTCAGTTCAGCGGACAGTTGTGAACCGGAGCAGTACAAACAACCTACCTCTAAAAATGTATTTTTGACTTCAAGTCGCAGAACGTAATGTAAATAAAACGTACCCACATTATCTATAATGCTATCCATATCATATCATTAACGTATTCCCATAATTTTCACTCGACGGTGGGTACCCACAATAATCGCAAGCGCAATAGCTCAATTCCCATTTTGCATTGGGTATTAAACGGATGCCGCGAGGTATTAGATGTTAACATAGAGGCGACTAGTTTTTCACTGCGATAGTTTTAAAACTGGTTTCGATCTATTTGTGCAACTGATGTCTATGTTACTAAAACTATTCATTTTTTATATTCGTTCCTCCTTATTTTTGAGATTTAAAGTAGTATCAAGACGTCCAAACTAAACAAAACACTGACCTCCTAGTAACACCTGAATCAAGTGCCAATCCTCATTTGGCAATTGTGTGGATCCACCGTCGAATATAATTTTCTCATCGATTGTATCATATTTGAGTCAAGACCCGTGTGGCAAATTTCTTCCTTGATCTTAAGACATCTAGAATAAAATTACAGGTTATGGAAGACCGGAATTTAGACAGTGTTCTACAGAATACGTCTACTAAACATATACCGGTGTTATACGTGTAGGGACTATCTAATACTGAAATGATAGGTAAACCTTTTGTTACTTATAACTTGCATCGTTATTATTTGATTTTCGGCTTCTATACTTCTCGAATCGTAAATCAACAAATTTTGAGGGGTGTCGCAAAATTAGTTTGTTCGGGAACACTCTTCCTAACAGCCTGGACTTTGCTGATATGTTGCTGAACAGCATCACTCAACATCTCACCGTGAGAAGGAAAATGCAGGGGAAATAAGAAAACATGGACTCTTACATTGCCTCGTGTCCTGACTCTACGATTTCCCATCTTAATCACGACACCGACCTCGGGACTTTGAATTTCTGACTTGGACGACAATTTCCCAGCTGATTTGGACTTACATGTCGACAGAAGTTCAATTCTTCACATTTTTCAATGGACGATTTCACGAGAATTGTGTGTCGGGCAAACTGACATAACAGGTGGGCGAAGGTATGTCAACTTGGTTCGGATTATCTGAGGGGGCCTCATTGACACCGGGGCAGGTGGTTTGTATGGTTAGCTCACACTTCGTACTTCTCTCACTATCGCCCGTTGCTCGATATTGCTAGTAGTTCCCCCAACGAACAAGAAAAATGGAGCCAATGGATATTGAGCCAAATTATTAATGTTCATTTGTTGTGTATGTTTAGAATAAATATCATCTTAGGTTAAAATTTGAGCTTCCATCATCATTATTCTTTGTCTCTGTGTCCAAGTTTGGCGAATCGGGGGCATTGCTTTATAAGCATGCACCCTTCATGAAATGTCTCAATGTGTTGCGGACTCGCACTTTTAGGAACAAATACCCATCGCATCTATCTATCTATCCATCTACTTACTGTTTTCGCAATTGCAGATTATTTCTGAGAGTCCTGCTCAACTTTGTTGTCTTCGAAATAACTGATGGTAAATATTGTAAGAGTGCACTGCCCACAAGTGACACTCTGATGTTTAGAACGGATGTCTAATGTAGGAATAATTAATTATTGTGTAATAATTGTCGGATTTAATTTCATTTCATCTGGACTCCTTTCTAATCTCCCCCACCATAAGGGCGTTTCAAGTCGAAAGAGAAACTCGTTAGAGATGTTGTATCGGCTGAGAACTACAGGTGCGGCAAATCCCGTTGATGAAGTGATGGAGACGATATCGTATCCCGCCGAGCCATCCGAGCGCCCCGTTGTGCCACGCAAGGCCCTTTGTCGAGCGGAACTGTTACAGCTGGGTTGAGACTGAGACGAACCGCCCGTCTCAAAGCTATCTGTCACCTCCACCTTACTCAGTCTGAACACCTCGTCCTCTGTTTCTCTTCTCGAACCGACACTTGGCCTTCTCTTGAAGCAGAAGAGGTGTGAATGTATTGGAGTGGGAGACTAGAAATTGAAACTTGTTTGTTATCACTGTAGCTTGGAACCTACATGATACATTGGTTATCATATGGAATCACAGTATACGATTCAATACCCTTACAACGAGCGATTATCTACTAATTTGTTAAACTAAGTTAATGGCCTGATGTAAAATGTGTCAGTTCCCGGATGAGTTCGAACGCCCGTTTGATTTTACTAATTAGTTTTAATACTTGCTTCTACTTTTTGCTAGCAGTAAGGCCGAGTCAAATGCCATCCATGTTAACACGTGCGGCGTGATCTTATACTAGCAATAAAACATTTGTATACTGCGTCATAGTAAGTTATTTCGTTTATTGTTATCTTTTGTAAAATAATCTTTTGTAATTGCAGCGCTTTTAAATGAAATACCAAGCTACCAACATGAGGTTCTAAAGACTATGTGAGTGAGGCAATAAGAGAAAGCTTCGGGGGAGAGAGAGAGAGAGAGAGAGAGAGAGAGAGAGAGAGAGAGAGAGAGAGAGAGAGAGAGAGAGAGAGAGAGAGAGAGATTGGTTAAAAAAACAAATAACAAGAATGTTGAAGATACCAAATACAATCAAATGAAAACGTGTACCTCATTTGTGGGCAGATTCTGTATTTACGAGCTAGAGCTGTCTGATCTGTACTGAAAACGTCTCCAAAGTTGCGTGTGTCGCATAGCTTCCTCTTCTAGGTAACATGTACGTATACGAATTTGAATTCTGTAGATAATATCGGAAGGTCTAGAATAAAAGCGTGTTACGATTCATGGGATAGAAATACTGTGGGGCATGTTCCTTCATACATCAACACATTCAAGAGGTGTATTGCGGGTCTGTTACGTTAATTCTATAGAAGATAGAATGATAATCAAATCGTGTTAAAATTGATATGAGATTATTTGTCCGTTCTTCCCCGACTAGCCTTAAAATTTGAGAGCGATCACATCTATACAATCTAAGAAAATGATGCTAGGTGCATTTTACGTTTGTGAATGGGCAGACTGATGTATTGATTTGTAAGCAATGAAACACATAGGAAACCATTTTAATTCTAATCCGCGCAATTGCCGAAAATGTCGTAAAAATCAGATCAAAACTTTAAAAATCCTTGTTACTAAGAATTCACATACTCGCATGTGCAGTGGCAACTATTGTTACATGCCAACGCGTTGTAGTTGAAATGAGGTTATCAAATTGATTACCCTGAATGTTTGAGATCCAGGGTTTTTTAAATTAGCAGGAAGGCAGTGAAATATCAGGTAAATTAAATATTAAGGACTTCTGGTAGAAAGCATTGAATTATTTCTTGGATTGACGACATTATGATGAAACTGGAAGCTGGTGTTGAACGGAGCGGTTCTCAATAACGCGAGGATTTTTATAAAAGAATAGAACAACTCCCTTTACGAACAGCTGTCGTATGTTAAACACCTTTCCAACCTGGCTAATACTTTCTGGAGAGATTCCTCTTTACCAAGCATCACCACCAAAATAGTTGCTCGTTGAATGTCAAGTTTATGCATATTGCTTGGGTAGGCACCACCCCAACATACTGTAACACCGACTGCAGCATTGATCTTCTACATCTTCTACATGAAACTCAAAGTTTGTTTGTATGTATCTCTGTATGTGTGGATGTTACCAATAGACGCCTAAACTGTAGGACTGATTATGAAATTGTCGTAAAATGATCAGCGAGTTCCGGTGAACACAACATTGGCTAGGACAGAACTTCCAAAACATCCTTATATTTCATAAACGGGGCTACCTTTCGCTAACGATTTGTTTGGTTCTCGAACTTTTATTATTAAAAGACAGTTTATTAGCGGCAGAAAATCGGTACAACTGGGGAAGCCTTTGACAGGAATGTTATATCATGCATCGCACGGATATCCCACTAGTAGATAAATATTCTCAAGCCGTTCTGGGGACTTTGCCGTTTGGGAGAAATCGTGCGTACGGCGGACGGACGGAAAAATGTGTACTGCAGATTTGGATTCTACACCCTTTGAAACGTGAACCATGAAATTTTCAGGGGGGGTTAGATTTTTTTTTTTTTTTTCAAGAGCGATTAGGTACGATGGTTTATTATTGAATAATAAACCAAAATGGCTTGAAAGTCGATATATCCTTTAAGATAGTAGGTATACTACTTTACGCTCAAAATATTGTAGCCAGTGTGATGCTCTTTAATTGATATAGTACGTTTTTTACCCCAATAGATGGGAGTACTCTTTCATGATAGATGGAAGACCTTTTTAAATAAAACTGAATTTTGAACCTGGTTTTTGAAGGGGATATATAGTACTTCTAGTTCCAATCTGATTGCTTTTTTGTGAAGAACTCGGTCCCGAAATCTCCGGAAAGGTAATAACTTGATTTTGAAAAAATAGTCTTCATTACCTGTTAAGAACGAGCTCCCCATTTGCCAAAAAAGGAGGTTTTCGTGGGTTGTTTTTATCTCTGACCTCACTTATCGTGCCTGAAACGTACGTTTTATTTTACATTTAAACTGAATATATCGGTTTATTAAATTACTATCCACTCCATTTCCTTTTTTTGACGTTTTAGCCAATTCGCATGACACCACTGGACTGTAAATGGGGTTTTACAACACAATAATACCTATTATGTTACCTAATAGATTGTGGTACTTCAGTCAAATGTGCTGTAAAGTTAGTCGTTCTCTAATAGGGTGGTTGGAGGAGGTTATGAGGTAAAATTGGCGGTTTTTTGTGCACTGTTTGTATCAAGACCTGTGTGTACTCCTGATTTTTACCAGTATTAAAATCTTCTGAACCTCCCGTTTCATTCAAAAGTGGGAAAAGTCTAACGACGTCATCCGAGTTAATAACAACATAATTACTGCAGTAGTTTACTTTCCCTCAGTTAACACATTGCTCCACGACCGTAGTTATCGAAGTTGCTCCAGACTGCACGTGTGAAGTTGACATAAATGAAGCCAACCACTAGTAGGTAAAGTAATTATTATTCAATCTGTTAACTCCGATAAGGGGTACAACCAAAAAACGATGCAAAATTATTCAATGATTCATGATTTGAATTTCTACTAAGCTTTGGAGTGTGCGTGTTTCACAGGTGATAGAGCGATTATTGAATTTCAGGAGGCGCACAAATATGATCAACTGATCAATCCAAATAGGTATTTTGGTTGAGAACCGATTTAAGTGCTCTATGCGTATCTCCTGAAATTCAATAACCGCTCTATCACCTGTGAAACATGCACACCCCAAAGCTTAGTAGAAATTCACATTATGAATCATTGAATAATAAACCCCAGTGAAAGAATTTGCAGCGTTTTTTTCAAGAGCGATTACTATGGAAAAATATTCTATTTGAAAATTTTAAATTTCGTAAGACGGAGCATGCATATCAGAATGCTCTCAACCCGTGTATCGGCTATCAAAACTTTTAGGAGTTCACTCCAGTATCCACATTCACTACATCACTAGGTTACTGCAATCAAAACAAACAAAAAACAACTCTTGTGTTTGTTTTGATTGCAGTTGTTGTAGTGATGTAGTGAATGTGGATGCAAATGTTAGCACCATAAATCGGCCCATAAATCGGGAATGGTTTGAGCTACGGACCTGGGGAAGGGCTCATTCGATTCCTCGTGGAGTGTTCTTCAAAAAGAGTACAAATTTAGGCCGCCCTGGCTTTTTTTTTGAGGTTTTTAGGGATTTCACAAAACTTTGACAACCCTTAAAGGGCACTTTAAATTAAGTGAGAGTGCTGGCTAAAGAATTGGGGCGTTTTCGGACCAATATTGATTTTTCCTGAAAATTTCAGATTTTTAGCTCAAGCCGTTTGGGAGAAATCGTGCGTACGGCGGACGGACGGAAAAATGTGTACTGCAGATTTGGATTCTACACCCTTTGAAACGTAAACCATGAAATTTTCTGTGGGGGTTAAACTTTTTGTTTTCAAGAGCGATTACAATGGTTTATTATTGAATAAGAAACCATTAGTGAAAAGTACATAAGTGAGTAAGCGTAATTTCTGTTCACGAAAGGAAGATTCGATTTGAGGGTGAGTCTCTCTGGGACTGTCCCTCATCATGATCAGATATCAAAAGCGAGCCGATAGATAATGCATGTTCCATTGCCACGAGAAACTAACATTATGGCAGGTAAAGTGAAAATAAAACTATACACCATGATACGGGCATAACCTGGTCATTTGCTGGTGGAACAATATTTATTAGGCGATGTTATGCGTCATCGTCTGTATTCACAGCTGAGGCATTCGGATTCATCTTCCAATTCAAGAGTAACTGTTGATAGCCATTTACCCTGATAGGGGTGAAGGTAACAGGGGGTCCCAGCTAACTTCGGTTCCCTGACGTTGTGGTTAGGTACATGTTTTGCAAGAGCCTAAGCTGAAAATTACAGGTACACAAGGCACTTCTTGATAATTTGCCAATTTTTCATCAACCGCTTACTAAATAACGATGAAGCTAGGAAAACATTTTTTGACCCCTCTTCACATAATGGGGCATCAAGAAAACATTCATCCTACCACCTCCGGTCAGAAATTAAAAATAGAATTAACATTGTAATGCTTGAGAATGTTTAAAATTTCCACAATTTTCGTTTTAAATCAATTTTTAGCTGCCTTCAAAACATTTTGGCACTTAATACTCGAGGAATGACTTACCAATGAGGTTTTAAACGCTAGTCTGAGGCTGACAAGGTGTGGAACAATACTTTAAAATACTGAGTATTTTACGATTTCTATTTTTTACGATAATTTTGACGATCATACTGAGCATCGATATGATGTTGTGCAGTATAGATAAATCCCTGCTTTAGGATGTTGAACTTGGTATCATCGTTCAACCAAATGAGATTGATGTGGTAGTTAGGTCTCTTCTGGCCAACCAAGCAGCGATCTGCGTCCACATTGTGCGAACCCTCACGCTAAGCCCGATGAGCAAAGTCCCACTCCAGTGTTCACATCATCATGAATTTTGTGTTTGCACCAAAGTCTCTAGAATAAGTACTTAACCAGAGCTATAAAACATATATTACTGTAGGTTTGGTTGGGTGCTGAGTTCATATGGAAGAATTCGTGATGAAACCGAACGAGCCCTGTCTAGTAAGGCACACGTTGTACAATTAATGAACTGCAAATGAAGTATGATTTTGATTTCTTTCACATAATTAGTTCTTACGACTTAAAATAGCTTTCAAAACCTCTGTTTAGTTGAAATATTTTCAGTGAAAAATTCTGACAGGTTCAGCTAAAGGAATTTCATTTAGTCGCTATAAGACTGTTCCAATACTTTCAACTTATACTTTGTCGTGCTTAAACTTTGTCGTTTTTAATATTGTTACCAAAAACGGTACATAAAGTAAAACGTGCGTTTTTATTGCGTTGTTGATATTTATATTTCAACCAAAATGGATTTTTAAAATGTTTTATGAGATCTGTATGAAACTAGTTCACAAGGGTGTATGGCACTGGTGACACCCAGTTTTTGCCCTGTATGACTCTGGGGAAAAAAACTAATTTCGAAATAAACTAATTAGGTATAATTCAAAGTAACCAAATTTTGACATTTTCTTGGTTTCTAAATTTTCTTAAAGACTGGTTATATTGATATCAACCACTCCAAAGCTCGTCAGACGACATGAGACCAAAATATTGAGCGAAAATTGGAGATTTTCCACTAATATGTCCTAAGTGGAATTGAAAATACTAGAATGGCACCATCGGAAATAAGACTTATACATCCCATTCAGTTGAAAAAGGTGTTCATTATTATTATTATTATTATTATTATTATTATCTCTTATCCTGTTTAATCTTTACTCGTCCTTCTTCTGTTATTACTACTAGTTCTTACTAGAACTAGTTTTTACCTTCATTTTAGTGTGAGCAGGGAAGTTGATAGATATATAATTACTGGTGAGTGGCTGCAATTAAACTGCAAAGACTCTCCAAGGTTAAGATCAATACTAACGACTTCAGATGCGAAGTTGGGTATGTTTCCAGTCTTTAACTTCATAACATGATGAATTTCCTCTCAACTTCATGTGCAGGAACTTCACCAACTCTTGCCTCCAAAACCTCTCGCTCATCGTGGACTTCATAATCAACGTTAGAATGGAAAACGGCAGCTAATGCTCCCTAAGGAAGTTTCCAGCTTCGTCCACAAGAGGTCGTTATTACTCAAGAGTGGTTTTTAATGAACTTCGAACGAAGTTTACGCCCTCATTGAATTATAGGTACTGGGACCCCCTTCAGGAATTCGATGTGAGAGTGTTGATGGGAGTTAAGGTAGCACGGCATTCACGAGTTCTTGCGTTTACAGTCTCGCAAAGATGCTTTCGTTTCGTGGGAGATCACGGTTTATTGCCGTCAACTAATAATTATGTCATTAGGGAAAGTTGGAGAAATGAGAGCAAATGCGGGAAGACCAAAGAAGTTGATCTCTCTTGAAACGACCTCGATTTATACTCCGTATCTAGATGCATTCTGTACGTTTAGAAGAAGGTATTTGGGGGAGTTGGAATTGAACTGTAATGAATATTTAGCGTTACTAAAGACTGGAAATGCGCATTTGATAAAATATTGTAAGATAGCATGGAGTCTGAGGTACGAAACAATAATCAAGTATGGCTTTAATACATGACACAACACAGTTAATTATAAATTAATTAATAAATTGAGAAGTTAATTAGAATGAAAAGGACAGATGACTGTGATATTTGCCCTGTAGTTGAGATTGTTATTAACTTGATGTTTATCAAGTACCTAATAAAAAAGAGTCTGTGATACCTTGTTCTAGTTTAGTTTGGTTAGTGTAGGATAAATTTAGCTTGTGAGTATTGAGAAAAATTAAAATTGTTCTATGCAAGTGACAGTTCGTTAATTTGTTATTAATTGTTATATTTTGAGAAGGTTATTAATTAATAATAATGATGACTGTGTTACATTCTTAATTATTAATTAATAATGAAAGGCGAACTCATGGACGGACCTGGACCACGATTATTCCATGCAGTTGTTATACGCATTTCTGTAATTTTACATCCATTTTGTAATAAAGCATGTTGTATTTATCTATCTATATATCTTCTATCTAGGTCCTATAATCCTCTCCCCATCTGCAGTATTCATAAAGTTTCACCTATATTCAATATTAATAATCTACATTTAGCAATACGATTTTCAAAGATAAACTATTGATTTGAGATTCTCAATTCCTAATGTAATAATTACTACACTACTTGGTTATCTCATTTAAAAACAAAATAAAAAAGGCAAATATCATGTCAAATATCATGTCCTGGAAAATACGCATAAATAGGTATTCCCGAATGGACTGGATGGCGTCAGAATGGCATGCGGTTAATTTGCAGAATAAAACTTTTCAAAAAGTCAGGAAACATTGTTTATAAAAAAGCTAATGATGTCGGAAATGTGCTTCGCAGTCGCCTTATTAAGTACTTGTCGTGTATCTTGGAACAAAAATTAGTTAAATCACGGAATTAATTTAAAATATCCCCAAAACGAATTTTTTTCTCTCTCTGTTAAATCACGGAATTGATTTAAAATATCCCCAAAACGAATTTTCATGAAGAAATTATGCGAAAATTATATTTTAAACATTTTGACTGTCACTTTCAATAACTTCATCGACTATGAAGCTGAAAAGAAGACAATCTTGAATTGCAGTGTAACAATTAATTTTTAACAAGTCCGTGAAAAACACCTAATCAAATAAATAAAAGATCATTAGTTCGATGTAAAACAATTTTTATCAGGTCGTTATTTTATGGCCTTTAAAGATAATGGCAAGGACTGCAAAGCTATGCAAGAACCCCATCGGAAGGTCTTGACGGTGAGGTAAGCATTCAACACAACATGAACATAATTTAATTTCATCCGAACTAATTATATGTTAACGTTTGTTTCAGGATTATAACTCTCTGGTAGTCGGTGGTATTTGTCAAATACCAGACCCTCTCTACAAGCTGATCGGTTCCATTGTCAGTTTCTACATCCCGCTGGGAGTGATGCTGCTAACCTACGCTCTTACGGTTCGCCTGCTTGAGCGGCAGCAGAAGAATTTGGGTGGACAGAAAGACGGATGGGCAGCTGGATGGTTGGCGCCACCAACACCAGGTGATACATCATAACAATAGCTTCTTCTGCAGTATCAATGGAGCTAAGATGATTTAATTATTGACAATAACCGACATCTAATTAATGGTCATAATTTATTGATATCACAATAAGGAATGCGGAAAGAGGAAGCTCAATACACATATTTACTGATGTAGAAATTGAAAGTAGGAAATATTCATGAAATTTACCAATGCAAAAGGAAAACATTTCAAATGTTCGAAAAGCACAAATACGGTAGGTTATTACTGCTAATCAGGGTTGTCATTCGTATAATTAGGACAACACGATGGATAACAGGCAGTGGTTGAAATGACGATGTTGGACTGCTGCTGCTGAAGATATTGCGGAGCCAAAAAAGGTATCCAGAAGAGATAACAGTAATGGTGAGCCCACGTGGCCCATCAGCAGTTTATGGAAGAAGGACGATTCATACAGAAATCTATTGTAGAGGCTAAGTGTTCGGCAGCGTTAATTTAAATCAGAGATATTCACGGTATCTTGTGAAGTTGTAACAAAGAAGCATCATTACAGCTTTCTTGCCCAATACGTAGCACTTCCAGACGAAATTAACTCTTTTACAGAATAGACGAAGCCTTTTCCATCTCAATTGCAACTATTTCCAAATCAAATGAAACATTTCACAAAGCAAATGAAACCTTTTGCGAAAGTAAGTCAAATGAAGCCGTTAAAAGAGTAAACCTGGAAATATTGAGAATTTTTTCCTCGACCAGCATTCAAAGCGAAATGCCCTAGTTTAAGGGTTGAAACCCAAAAGGAAGAAAATTGTTCTTCAAATACAGTAGAATCAATTAATAATGCTCTTAAAAAGCCAATAACCAATGGAAAACTGTACCTCAATAAGAAAAAAACCGTATTGACGCAAATGAGCAAAAATTTGTGAGTTTATAAATGCATATTTTTATCATTAGGTTGCGCCATGGCCTTAGTGCACATATTAAAGATATTTGGAAACAAACATGTAGATTTAAAAAGAAAAAGTTGTTTTATATGGAAAAACGCTGCAAATTCTTTCACTGGGGTTTATTATTCAATCGGCTTGCGTTCATGATTTGAATTTCTACTAAGCTTTGGAGTGTGCGTGTTTCACAGGATAGGGCGATTATTGAATTTCAGGAGATATACATGGAGCACGTGAATCTGTTCTCGACCAAAATACCTATTTGGATTGATCAGTTGATCATATTTGTGTGCCTCCCAAATCCAAATTTAAATGATGTGGCCAAAGGTAGACAGATGTAGAGGGGGCACACAAATATCATCAACTGATCAATCCAAATAGGTGTTTTGGATGAGAACCGATTTACGTCGTAAATGCATATCTCCTGAAATTCAATAATCGCTCTATCACCTGTAAAACACACACTCCGAAGCTTAGTAAGATTCAAATCATGAACGCAAGCCAATTGAATAATAAACCCCAGTGAAAAAATACTTATTTACCCCAGTAATAATATTGAATAATAAACCCCAGTAATAATATTGAATAATATTTACCTATATATTATCAGCGTTTCATGCATATCAGAATGCTTCAACCCGTGTATCGGCTACTAACTACACTACAAGTATTCACATCGGCTATCACTCCAGTATCCACATTCACTACAACTTGACGCTATCGGCCGGACATCACTAGGTTACAAACAAACAATAATAAACCCAAAAACGCAAATGTTGGCGCCATAAATCGGGCCATACATCGGGAATGGTTTGACCTACGGACGTGGGGAAGGGCTCATTCGATTCCTCATGGTATGTTCTTCAAATAGGAAAATATTTAGGCCGATTCGACTAGTTTTGAGGTTTTCAGGGATTTTACAAAACTTTTACAGCCCTTAAAGGGCACTTTAAATTGAGTGAGGGAGCTGGCTCAAGAAGTGGGGCGTCGTCGGACCAAGATGGATTTTTCCTGAAAATTTCAGATTTTTTGCTCCAGCCGTTTCGGAGATATCGTGCGTACGGCGGTACGGCGGATTGCAGATTCGGATTCTAATTTGAAAAACAATTTTAGATAAATGAACCGGAATAGTTTCGGCCTTTTGGTATGCAAAATTACCCTCCAAATTTGGGTTTAATCAAATAATATCTTCAGGTGCCCCAAACATCAGTTGAAATTTTCATCGACTTTTTTGGGAAATTTTTATCATATTTTTTTATTTTCCTAAATATTCATGGAATACATGTTTTTATACAGTTTTTTTTTATATGTAAAAAAGAGCGATTGCCCCAATGAGCTGAAATTAGGCATATTTTGAATAAAATACCAAAACGCTGTAACACTCTGTTCTAACACTTAAATAAATTCAGAATGAATATAATTAGGGGGAAAAATAGGTAATAATTATTTTGGACCTAGATATGATACCTTATAACAGTATTGTTTCAAAATATTGCATGCTAAACAAGATTAACAAAAGATATTTGAAAATCAATATTAATTACATCAAGTTTAATATAACTATTTTTACAAGGAATAAAACCACCTAATAGCTAATTAATTGATGGAAAAATTGTAAGAAATATTCAATTCGCAAATCTTGTGACTTTGGCACATTTTGTGGCTAAGGTGTACGGACCAATGTGGTTTGAAATTAAAACAAATCCCAGTTGCATCAACGGTGGCATCAATGTTTTTAAAACCATTAAAAAGAGTCGATGGCTTTCCCCACAACTGAAAGCCATCGTCGACCCTGTAATCCAGAGAAATGCCTATTTTGCGCATCCGGAAAACCTCTTATTACGTATGTTTGGGGATGACAGAAAAGTTATTAGAGAGTTAAGTTATCGGCGTATTATCAAAGCCCGGACACATAAGCCGAAAGTGATTCGCACATTTACCATACCCCCTTAAACTTTGAGGCTAGTGCTTACGAAGATTTAATCCACTGGAATGAAGGTTACAGAGCCACCCCTTTTGGCCAAATTTAGTGACGAAGAATTGAGGGAATTTGTGAACCATGGATTGAAATCAAAAATACCTTGCCACACTCAGGCGGTTGAAAGATGCGTGAAACTCGTTACTGAGGCTTCTGAAGCAGTCTGTGGAAGTGACGCCAGGGATGGGTTCATTAGGAGTCGGCTCGCCTCAAGAAAGAAAATGCCATCTTTTGATACAAAAAAAGAATATAATTTTTGAGTAAAGAAACAAATTCCTGTAATAGCTGAACCCTGTTTGATGCTTCATTTTGTTGATTAGTTTTCAATAAACTATAACGATTTCCCAAAAATATTTTTTTTATTTTTTGCCTACCCAAAAAGTCAATACTTATTCTAAAAGTTTATTGAACATTTTTTCAAGTTGAAATATCCTCTAAACTTAAGGACGTGTTAAATGCTTTATAATATGCCATATATAAACCATTTACTTAAGTTTAAGAGCACTCTGTTAAGGCTTTTCTGTGTTGTAAAAATGCAGTTTCTTTTGGTAATTATTCCTTTTTTAGCACTACTGGGGAACCTAAAAGAATAGTCTTTTGACCTTGATATTTTTTTAAAGACTAGTTAAGACCAAAAACTGTGGAAAAACGTGTATTCTACAAATATTTTAAAAATATAAATATTTAATAAAAATTTCTAAAAAAAATCAATTTTAGGCAAAATTTTCAAATTTTGAAGGCTTTGGGGCACCTGAAGATATTATTTGATTAAACCCAAATTTGGAGGGTAATTTTGCCTCACCAAAAGGCACCTTTTAGAAACTATTCCGGTTCATTTATCTAAATTCATTGTTTTTCACTCCACCCTATTCTACACCCTTTGAAACGTAAACCATGAAATTTTCAGGGGGCGTTAGAATTTTTTTTTCCAGAGCGATTACAATGGATTAGGTATTATTGAATAATAAACCAAAAGCGATTTTAGCAGGGGGATAGGTACTTTGTGTTGGACATCCCATATACCCAATTGTTTATAGGAGAAAGGTTATAAAATCAAATGCCGTTTACATAATATTTCGTCAACCACTGTCGTGTAAGTTGTAGATATTCAGGTCCAGGTGGATGAGGCCGATCTATAAGTTACCCGTATCAAGATCGTGATATTAACTTTACACGGGTTCGCGATACTGTCCCAGGGTCAAGTTTGCTTATGTAACGGGAGTTTGCTTACTCGCGAATAATCAGGTTCATTGTTCCGGTTATTGTACACACGACGATCACGGGGTGGAACGGGTACGAGCCTCAACATGCCCATGAATGCTATAGTACCAACCCACCTACGATGTACGCGTTCAGTATCAAAACATCAATAAATCGATACCGAGGATTTATCTACACAGCACCATTTAATTCTCCAGCAGGTGTACACATTGATGAGTTCTCAGCTGGAGCGTCACCACGATCATCAAGCACCTACAGTCAGTCCAGGAAGTATTGGGACAACCCAGTAAGAATTGGAAAAACATGGGTAGTGCATGGTTCGAGGTGTATTTTTTTTACTGCAACTTAATCACTGTGTTGGGTGACATCAAAAGAACTCTCCATGATCGGAACTAATTTTGTTCACTTGTAGACATCAACTCGAAGGAACGAAAAATTCGTAAACAAAAAGTATTGGAACACTCATGACTTCGCTTTAAAAACTGGATTTTCCTAACGGTGCTTTTTTTCGTGGTTCAGTATTTTATCCCTCAGGACTTGATGATGGCTCTCAGGCGATTGGGCATGAATTACCAACTTGGAGCATACTGAAGGGCCAATTTTCTGCCATTCTTCCTGCAAAGCTGTTTTGTCATGCTTGTTCTTGATTGTTCTTGTGCGGATACTTCGCTCCAAGATATCCCACAGATCAATAGGGTTTATGTCTGGTGATGTGGGGGAAACATTGCATCCTCGTATCCATTGCTTCATGTTTAGGATCGTTGTCTTGCATGAACATAAAATTGGAAGCAATGCCGAGTTGCTCTACGGAAGGCCTCAAATTTGCCTTTAGAATGTCCACATAGACTTTATGGTTCATTATGCCATCAATGAACGCTAAATTTTCCACCCCAGATGCACTCATACACCACCAGACAAGCACAGTGTTTGACTGTAGGGAGAAGATGTTTTTTATGCAACTCTGTATTTTTCTTACGCCACACTTTACCTCTTCCGTCGGACCCGAAAATGTTGAATTTGCTCTCGTCTGTGAAAAGAACCCGTACTCTGGTCCCCTATTTAAATTTTCTTTGGCGTATTCCAATCTCTTCTTCCGGTTACGCTCATTAATCCAATATTTCCTGCGAGGGACTCGTCCGTGTAAACCTGATTGGTAGAGTACACTGCGGACCGTACTGGCGCTGATATTCACGTCAAGATCATTAAGGCTATCCCTTAATTTTGGAGCGCTTAGTTTTGGGTTTACCTTGATTTTTCGAACAATATAGCGCTTTGTTGCCTCACTGACAACAGACGGCCGTCCTTTCCTTGGTTGGTTTTTGTAAGTTCTTGTTCTACCAAATCTGTTTATTATGTTCCAAATCGTTGAACGAGGAACCCCAACCAATCTCTTGATTTCATTCAACGACTTGCATAGATTGTGCAGGCGAACAATAATTCTTCTCTCTTCTTCTGTCGTTTCACGTTGTTTTCTCGCCATGATGCCGCTGAAAAACCACTACTACCGGGCTACCGGGGACTAAACGGCGGCAAAACGGCGGAGCGAGTCTAGCCATCAAAGAGGAACCGCTCCACCATACAGAAATTGTATGAAACCAACCGCCCACCATTAAGAAATTCGGAGTGTTCCAATACTTTTTGTAAGCCCATTTCGCGTTCCACCACGTTGTAAGTATTATTACACACGTCGTATGGATTGAAAAAAATTCGTTCCGGTCATGGAGGGGGTTTTTGATGTTAGCCGACACGAAAATAGAGTTGCAGTAAAAAAAATCCACCTTAGACGATGCACTACCGATGTTTTTTCATTTTTTATTGGGTTGTCCCAATACTTTCTGGACTGACTGTATGCCAACTACGGATCAATCACTAAAACTGTCTACTGTACCTCATTTTGTAAATCTTATCTTTAGTTTTTGTTTGAAGACGAGATTTCCTTGATGGGGCTCGAATTCAACTCAATTCTTCAATAAGAATACCAGAATCAAATCTGGAAAGCTTAAACAAATTTAACTACACTCCAGCTTGATCTTACTTTATTTGTTCAGACTTTCCGTACGACAGATGTGAAACGTAGGTACATATGGTGAAATACAACAAATTAAATTCACAACGTCACATTTTTTGAATACCTAGGCTTTATTTCCCTCTTTCAGCTTAAGGGCATAATATGCCCTTATAGTATACTGTATTATAGTACCCCAGAAAATTTTTTTTGACATTTTTTTTTTGGTCCTAAAAAAACTAGATTTAATTCTGAAAAGAATGGTATATTAAACAATATTAAAAGTTCAAAGGAACATATTGAAATTAGGCTTAGAAGCCGCCCGCCTTGAACGAGAAATCAAAACTACATAACTGACATTGACAAACAACAATAAAGGAAAAAACAAGCTTGATACCGATAAAAAGACTGATAACACTATGGAAGACAAGATCAACCGATAACAGCATGGAAGACACGATTATCGAATAACTTCCACTATTTTCAAGAATTTAGTTCATTAGAATGACGAGAAAACGCTAAATTCGTTACATTTCTGTTTTTCGGCTCTCCTTGAAAATTGCATTTTTTGACGCATCTGACCCATTATCTCGAGAACCACTGAACCGATTTTCATTTTCTTTTTTTGAAAAGATTTGTCTATTCAAGTTGCAAAAATATGCGGAAACAGTTTTTTGAAATTATGTGTCAGATAGTTCGGGCATGAGTGAACAAAGTGACGCCAAACCGCCATTAAAACGTAAAGTTTGATAATTTATTGTGGTTCGCCTAGTTCATATTTTCGAAATCTGTTTCCGCAGATTTGAAGATCTTAACTAGGCCTAAATTATTTTTTTTAAATCATCAAAATCGGACAGCGGGTTGCTGAGATAATGGGTCACGAAATTCGCCATTTTCGGGGGGGTACAATATGCCCTTAATAATTCAGGCCGAGGGAATTCCTCGATACCAGTATGTGACATTCAATAATTGACAAACATGAAACAGTTAGATTGAAAGTGACTTCTGTTGATGAATAGAGTTAAAACAAGCTGTGTTTAAACTATTCAGAACCCCATAAACTAATGTAAACATTGCAGTTAAGTTATAATATTTAGCAACTAGGAGCGTTTCCCAAGTGGCATTATAATAAGGGAGGGACCAAGAAGTAGGAATTTCGTATCGGGTAGGTAGTTATTAGGGATGGGTACCGGAGGAATGAACATCGATTAGTAGTTTTAGCTCCAGCTGCTACAAGCAGATCTCACTCCCTGCAATTTAAGGGGCTATTGGCTGGATATTGTGGGGAGTGAGAGAGTAGGGAGTAAGGTTATAGCCTTTATCTCCCTATCATATCAATTGAAACTGGTTGGAAATGTTGTCAACGAACTTCCTACAACTACACTAATTGCTAACAAGGCGATCAAGTTTCACTTGCTGGAGTAGTTGCTGTTACTGGAGTAGGGAGTGAGAGTTAAAAAACCTACACTGCTGTTTCCAGGAATGGTTTTCCCGGTAGAATTGACTGGGAAAGTCTAGGAAAAATCCGACCACCAGCGTTGGGACCACCTTGAATAAGAGATGTCAACAAAACAGAAGCAAATTCATAAACACCCTTTCCTTCCTGTTGGGGGCTACTTTTCAAAACATTGTAGGGAGTGAGGAAGAACCACGTGACGCTGAAATAATGGGCTGATAAGGCTACTTGATTTGATCGATTTTTTTTCTGAGGCGGATATCCATTGTTGGTGGTATGTTCTTTCATGGTATAAGTGGATATAACAGCCCCAATAAATATTTCGCTGAGCAGTGACGATGGAAGTTGAATACCTCTGGTTAGTGACAGCTGTAGGGAGTGAGAAATACGGACTTTGGTATTTTCTCCTGGGTCCAGTAAACACAACTTTTACATAATATTCCATGGAACAAGTACATCCACATATGAAGAAATTTTAAAACACTTAGAAAACTGTATTTGGTTGAGATTGGACGACAATACTGATCAGTGACATAAATGTGATCGAAATTTTGAAATTACCCATATTCCCTTCTTCCGAACTTACCGATAGTCTTACACAGTATGCTTGGCCTCCAACATATATATAAGCGTCAAAATCCAGAAATTTGTTCTTAATACATCAAAAATGATACCGTAAAGATAATTTGGGAAGATTTTCGGGAGCTGTTGAAGTAGGTTCTTATTGTAAGAAGATTTGCCAAAAAGGTAGCATATTGTTTGAAAACTGAAATCCATTACATGGACAATGGTCTTCAATAATTGTATTCACGTTTAAATAAATGCCATAAATTAAAAAAACAACAACAGAAAAGAAGTACCTCTGTAACAGATAATAAAGTAGGTAAGTAATAATAACTCACAACAATAATCGTGTTATTCACGCATTTAGGGCTCACTTAGGGGTCATCCACCTCGATGGAATAGAACTAATGAGTCTCTAATTCAAGAAGGACATCTCTATCACTCCTTAGAGAACTATTTTTTAAAGCAAAATTGATTGGGGGAGTACTATTTGAATAATCTTCTCAAATTAATCCAATCCATTAATCGATCCAGAATAACATCGACTGAAATAAGCGATTTTAAAGACAAAGCATCGACTATCCCGATAAACCGATTTATCAATACCCATCTTTAGTCGTTAATGTTTAGATATTTGTATGTTCCAGGGTTGGAAAGACGCAGCACATGGAGACGGATCCTCGGCAAACCAGGTGCTCCTGGACGCAGTCACCACTCCAGCGCTGGTTCAACAGACACCGAGCTCACGACGCTGGACACCCATGAACTGTGGATTCCCGAGTCTGAGCCCAAACCTTACCAGACCTCAGCTTTGCAGAAGTTCGGGGAGGAGATGCTCAAGCTGTCCAGGGGTTTGGAGCCAATGGCGCAACCTAGCGTTCCACCCACGCCTGCCTTCACGTTGAGGTGAGTGATACTTGCTAATACTTGTGAGGACATGCTCGTCCTAAACAGAAGTCTTCCGTATTTCTACAGCCCCACTTTGATTACTATACCTTTCTCTTGGAAAGTTCAAAATACACAGCACACCAGAACACAATAGAGATCCATATTCACAGTTTAGTTTAAATTACTCTGTTAGGAAAATTTGTTAACTAGTTCGCACAAAAATAATCTACTAATTCAATATAAACAATAAATAGATGAACACTAAATATCTCATACCACATAAATAGCATATAATAGCTTAGGTACCACAAACAGACATCTTCAAATGTCCGGGTTTTGGTAAAAGACTCAGTTCATCTGTAATTTTGTTGTTACTATGATTTGTTACAGAGAGCCCAAGATTACGGAAGAGTCTGTTGTACCAAAGGCACGACGAAGAGCTTCCACGATGGACTTCATAAAGAAAGAGGAAAAAGAAGAAATCCGAAGAGCAACTAGTTGCCATGACAGGATTCTGCAGTGGTCATCCAGCAGTGATGATGAACAGTCCATCAAAATAACGACAGTTCAAACGACTCAAGAAAACCAAAAAGGCGACGAAGGTTGTAAAAGTGCGACGGACAATCAAAATGAAGCGGAAGTTCCTTTATTACCCCCACCATGTACCTGTCCATACTTCGGTGATCCGAAGAAAGCCGTGAAGGGGAATGAAGTCGTGATAATCACCAGTGATGACAAACCTGGATTTGTTAGGAGAGAAGAGACAACGGTTACGTGGGATTCTCCTCATAGAAAATTCAGAAGAGGGTCGAGTTTTAGTTCGGGAAGCGTCAGAACGGCATTGACGTCTGTAGAGTGTTCTCCGGCTCCTAGAAAAGGCGTCTTGAGGCGGTCTGCTACGCTTCGGGCAGGTCGACAGGACTTTAAAGCCATGGAGGACGCCGCCCAAGGTGTGCTCTTGCGGTATGGCTCGAGTCAAACCATGGGCAGAAATATCTTGGTGAAATCACCCCATAGCAGGAACTCCAGCGTCCTATCCAGAACGTCTTCCAGACACGGCAGGATCATACGACTGGAACAAAAGGCCACGAAAGTCTTAGGAGTGGTGTTCTTCACATTTGTTATCCTATGGGCGCCATTTTTCGTCCTCAATCTCATCCCATCCGTCTGTGCCGACTGTGAGCGTCAAATAGACAGTTGGGTATTCGATTTCGCCACGTGGCTCGGCTATGCGTCTTCGATGGTTAACCCCATATTCTATACGATATTCAATAAAATGTTTAGACAGGCTTTCAAAAAAGTATTGTTGTGCCGGTACCGCAATACGACTTGGACTCCTAGCAAGTAGACGACTAGAAATATAGCTCTTCCCTTTTTCGATGTACCTATTTGTATATTCATGTAAATAATTTTAAAAAAACCGGAAAGGTTTATGGTAAGCATTTATTCTAAACATAAGCTTAAATGTTGGATGTAAATAACATTACATGAGATTATATTATATAATGTAATGTAGAGAAATATTGATGTTAGACGAATAAATATGAATAAATTGTTTTCTTGCCATGGTTCACGATGACTCTCCAACTTGTTCAAACTTCATTGGACAATCATAATCGATGCAGATGATAGCTTGAGGATTACTGGAAAAGTGATTACGAAGTTGCTTATTGTGGTGAGTGTAGTTTAGTTTAGGGGTATCTAGACGAGCAATAAAAACAATAATTTCCACTGAAATGCTTATGATTATAGGGACATATTTATTGATTTATGAGCAAGCCCGGTGTACTTTCTTTAGTTTTTTTTTTTAGAAAATTTTAATGTTTGAGACCATTTTATATTATTGAATATACCTTATTGAAGGATGTTCGTCTAACGACTATAAACATGGTTGCAGATAATTACAGGCGTTCGTATAGCAATTATAATTGATCTGGTTTAAATGATAGTTTTTGACTGCATAATGTCCATTACGGGTCATGGGCGGATGAGGCTTCTGATGTCCGAAGTTTGAAATCATTCGTCAACTAGGCGATTGTAATGATCAGAATTACGTTGAACAAAGGCGGTACAACATTTATTGAGGATCTCAATTGGCCGGTGTTTTTTTTTAAGTCAAATTTGTTATTGTAAACGGTAGTTAAGATCATTGAACAAAAATATAGTGTATGTTAACAATTGACAAGGACGGAAGCTAAATTCATTATGCGAAAGTGACTGGGGTTGAAGAAACAATCGACTTTAACGAGGAGGAATGAGAACAGACAAAGCTGGGATATAAAGTTGAAACAAGATTGGCACAATGTGAAACCGTTCGGGCTGGTGATAGTCAGTGATGGAGAGTGGACATGAAATAGTAATGACGAACGGGCAGCGATAGGAGGAGCGAAAAAGCGGTTTTATGTCACTAGTGCAAAATGGTTAGAGTTCTTCAGCAATGACTAAGTTCCCAGGACAGATGCAATCATGACATCCGAAGAACGTAATTGATGAGATCTTTCTTGGAACGTGAAAAGTGATTAGGTTCTCATCATCAGATTGGTGTTCAGTGGACACATGGTGATAGCAAAGTCCAATTTTCAAACAGAAATTTCGTATAATTATTTTGTTTGATATGAAGAATCAAACAAAACTCAACTTCGGGACGAAAAACCAGTAGACGAATGACAGTGTATCAGGCGAGTAATGATGAAAGGTATGTATAGTTCTACAGTCGTGTTGCAGTAGTAGGAGTAAGTATAAATATATACATTAGACTTGGGTTCATGTGTTCTGTAGCAGCACAGTAGCTGCTTTGTGCTGTTGGTATTCATTTGATGACTGCAATTTGCTTTTTTTAAAGATTTTTCTTTCCAGCTGACAGGTCTTGGAAAAGTACAAGCTGCAACTTTATGTACGGATCAGCTTGGGTGATTCATGTTGGAATGTTGAAGTCAGTGACACTGTTGTTTGATGATGCAGGGTACTTCATTACTTCGTAAGTCCTTAAGCGGCATTGCAGAATTGCGGCAAACATTTTGGCTGATTTGCTTCTTCTAATTTAGTAATCAGCAGATGAACCCACTATCGTTTGAGCTACGTATAACTACTTGGTTTCTACGAGTACAAACGGAGAAGGAAATAATTTCAGCTGTCTCGCATGGTACTTGAAACACATGCTCTTCATAGTCAGCTAATCATCAGGGTTCAGCCATTGGGTTTATTTTATTACTAGGGTTTTAACATGATATCGTAATGAGAAACAACTTAACAGCAAGTTCAGGAAAAATAAATCAATTACTCGAATAATAATAAGGCCCATAAGCCGAATAAACAAAACTAAAACCATCAAAAAGCATGAGGGCCAAATGCTGAGCCAAAAGGGAATAACCCGTGGAAAATAACTTTAGTGGCTGATGTGTTTTCGTGGAGATGAAGGAAATGTGGGCAGGATCGCTCTAAACCGGAATGAGATCCGGTTAGGGAAATAACATCACGGCCGAACCGAAATGACACACGTGTGGGCAAACAACCAATTTAGACGCGGGCGTGTTGACAAAACTTTCTGCTACCGATTGCATGCGGGCCGCGTCTTTCTGTAACTTGCCAAATTATAATCCCCGTTTCCTCGACAACTCAACGACAAAGTTTACACTATAGCCTGCCACAGGAAGCTCACTAAACTGACTAATTATCTACTTGGTATTATTCAGAAATATTGTATCTGATTTCAAGAACTCGATAGGTTTATTCATTTGAGTTTCACAGCTTCAAACGGAAAACTCTTCAAATTGTTATTCAAAATTTGGTAATTTCCATAATAGATACCTTGTAGGCAGATCAATGAGCTAAATCTATGCTACTATTTGTCACCCTTGCCATTGGAAATGTCATTTTAATAGGTGAATATTGAGTAAGTAGTGCATGGGCAGTTGCGGCTAATGCCCTGAAACTCCGGGGGTGCATAGGGACAGGAAGGGACAACCACAGAGGGAACCTGAGACAAAAAAGTGATTTTCTCAGCCAAATACAAATTTCAACTGGTGATATGCAAAAGAGAACAATCTTAACCACTTTCTCGGCTTCGAATTGTGAAACAAACGACTCAATTCTATCTTCAAAAGAAGTTTAGTAAATTTGGAAATGACAGTCGAATTTCAGAAAACCGTGTTTTGCAACAGTTGAAATTCGTATCTGCCCAGCAAGAACCATTGTGGAGGTGAAATCTCAATTCCATCTTAAACCCAATCTTCATTCCTATTATTGCAGCAAAGAAGACAAGGGAAGCAGAAAAGTTTGTTACCTCATATCTGCACAGGCAATCTACCTTTTCGTAGTACCGAAAGTTGAACTTGTAAATCGTGGAACGATTTCTGCTTGCCTTTGAGGTTTGTTGCCAATAACGTTGCAATACTTGCATCGAGAATAATCAGTCTTTGGAACCGGATAGAATCAAACGCTGTGTTTTCTGTGCAAGCTCCTCCCATTCAGGAGCACGAGTCAGCCGTGGTCTCCAATAGCGAGCCCCAAAGTCAAGACTCCACCATCCTCTCACCAATTCTGAAGCTCTGTTTTTCGCATTGATATGAAACTCTTCTGCTCTTCAACGAGGATTCATTTGGAACAGTTGGAAAACAGTATGATAATATCATTATCAGGTATCTTTTTCATTTTGACCGGCGGGTGCAAATGCTGTAAATGCGACTCTCATAATTTCCAATAGTTTTTGTTTAAAATTTTCACGAATAAACCTTTGAAATAACAGGGAGAAAGCCTTAATCTCGCCCAATTCATGATTTGTTATAATTTACACTAACTTATAATTTTTCGTGATTTACCTATTGACCCCCATCAATTCATTATTGAACTTTCTTACGCAATAGAAGTAAATTTGTCACCTAATTGGGATAAGTTCCGGTTTGTCGAGGTAGGTAACTGTTTCTGTAACTGGTAAGTGTTCACAGATGTCCCTAATTATATTTTTCAGATCACAGTTTTATGAAGATTTTAAACTCCGAAGAAATTTGGCCAATTAATGAGTGGCGATTAAATACTCGATAATACGGCAATAACGATCTACATTGAGGAGCGGAAATATGAGCCTCTTTTATCGTTTAGATGTTTATTGGATAATTCAATAATCTATAAAATCTGTTGTACAATGACCGATTTCAACGTTGAGGACTCATCGATTCAATGGAGAGGATTGACTTTTAATGTTTCATGGGGTTTAAATCAAACTAGGAAGTTCCATAGATATCGAAAAGTTGGAGTAAAAAAGTATTAGGTATGTAGATTGGAGGAAGCTTTTTAAGGAAACATGTGTTTCCCCAAATCAACTTCTCGGAAATTAGATGGTTACTGAGTAACACAGCCAAATTTACATTTCACTGTAATTATATAGATTGCAAAAAATAAAAATGAATACATTTAAAAAAAATGTCCGTCGAACGCTGTGTTTTTCTTCCAAACTGCTGGTTGACGTAGTTTATGAACCGTCATAACGGTCACATAGGACGCGGTTGGTTCTACTCCCTCCATATATACCAACCGTAAAGTGTAAGTCTGAAGGTTTGAAATATTAAAGAATCGATCTTTTGATATAAAAGGGCAGTTTCTTCTTTTGATTTAGTTAGAACCGAGTTTATTAAAACGAATGAAACCGCCGGTAGCATATAACGACCAACTGTTTGAATACAGAAGAGCCTGCATGTTGGAAGAGAAATGAATCATCAACACAACTATGAAAGAAAGCTGAACTTCTGCTAAGCCGTATATTCTATTTATATTATTTTGTTCTACTGGCACACGTCTATTGGCCAGGGATTGATAGGGAAATTGAACAACTTGCCAAAAACTGCTCGTGTTGCATTCTGGCTGCAACTAATCCGCCTAAAACCCAAACCCACTATTGGGAATATCCTTCAAGACCGTGGGAGAGAATCCACATCGATCATGCTGGCCCATTTATGGGATCGACATTTTTCCTTGTGGTTGACGCTCATTCTAAATGGGTTGAAACATTTATTGTACCAAATACTTCTGCAAATAGTGCCATAAAAATTTTAGAGTCCTTGTTTGCGCAATACGGCATACCCAAAACTATAGTCTCCGACAATGCAGCTTGCTTCACAGGCTCCGAATTTCGCAGCTTTTTACAGAGCTATCACATCTCCCATAAAACCTGTGCCCCATTCCATCCTGCTTCAAATGGACAAGTGGAAAGATACGTGGCGACCTTCAAGAAGGCTCTTCGTTGTCTTCAATCCTATCCAGGTACAACTCAACAGCGTCTAAATACATTCCTATACACCTATCGTCGTTCTCCAAATATCACTACCGGATACAGCCCAGCTTTGCTGTTCCTTGGAAGAGAAATAAGGTCTAGGCTCGATATCCTGAGACCTGACCCCATCAAAGCCATAATTGAGAAGATGAGATCACCTCCCTTGACTACAAAAGAATTTTCCCCAGGAGAAGTCGTTGCAGTAAGAAGCTACCAAAGCCCCAACCACAAGTGGGCCATTGGTCGAATCTTAGCCAAAGATGGTGACTTAAACTACACGGTACAAGTCAAAGGGGAGATGTGGAGACGTCATGTTGACCAAATGCAGAAAGTTGGAGACCAAATTGTCCCGGAACCCAGTTTTCCTCAAACGATCCTTCCCCATCGGCGCACCAACCCCTCGAGTTCTCGATCGCCAAGTCAAACCAACATCGCCGAGCCAACAATGGGTGGATACTCAGAGGTTACACCTCCTACACCTCCAACCACAATTATAACACAACCTTCAGAAGTGACTTCTACACCCGAATCTCCAAGACGTACCCCTTCGACGTCCCAGTTCCCCTCAACTCAGCTGAATATCAGTGTACCAAGTGTATCCCCTACTGCGTGCTCACCTCCAGTGCCCCTTCGGAAATCTTCGCGAATCCGAAGGGCCCCCGACCGTTTGAACCTTTAATACTCCCAAGGGGGGAGGGATGTCGTGTACCTACCTCCAGTAGTGAACGTAAGCTAGTAACCTAGCAACGAGAACGCACAGATGTTCGAGAGCGGATGTAGTTTTGAGGTTTTTTTACTACGTGTTCGATAATATGATTCAGAGTGTGATATTCATTTAATAAAGTGATTCATTCGTTCAATACCAGTCTTTGGACTATATCAGAATATTATACAAATCATGAATCATTGAATAATAAACAACAGTGAAAGAATTTGCAGCGTTTTGTGTTTATGTGGCAAAGTAAAGACATAAAATGTCAAAGAAGCGTGAGTTGAGTTCCATTGAATCATTTTATAAGTCATCTATCCAGTCCTCTGTACCTAATATGAAAATTGTCAAAATTAAGTCTTGTGCTGTTTACGAGTAATCATACCTAAATATAAGGGATTGAAATATTCTCACGATTTTCAATTCACCTTTTCAAGCCATATACCTTTTGTTTGGCACATATTTTCAAATCTTTCTATCATCCAAGGACTTTAAAACGTATTAAACGTTTAAGACGGTAACGTAGAAAGAAGGCGGTCTCGCTCGAGAGTATCAGTGACGTCACTGTCATCGGGTTTTCACCGATCGCTGAGCTCATGACCCCTACCGTGTAGTCTAGTATCCGTGGCTCAAACCATTGGAAGGAGAACTTGGTTGATTTTTGAGGGGAAAGAAAACTTTATTCGCTTCACATAGGTATTTCCAACTCATTTTCGCCAAATGTGGACTTGTGTACTTTACGAAAGAACCTACCCCTCGATTTGCATTTTTACACATATAAGATAGGTAGTATAATGATAAACTTCGTCAGCTACTAAGAAACAAGTATGAATAACTCGAGCACTATATGAATCTATTTGAAAAAGCTATTCAATGTTGAAATATTGAACTTTAGTGCTTCTATTACTTCGGCTTTCAAAACAATATTCAAGGTTTGGCGGTTCCTCCATTCAAAACGAGCGCTTAGTTTGAGTTTCATAGTGTTGGTGGGTCGGTTCCGGTAAGTTGGTACCCACGTACAGTTTTTACTCTTCTAGATTCACCTCTCGAAAACCAGGGAGAAGCGAACGCCGCCATCAGTATGCCGAACTCGAGTTGGAAACTGACTCAAACCCTCATTGAAAGTACGTGCGAGCAAGCGTTCAGTGCGACATTAAGGCGAATGATGTCGGGTTCCCGGTCCATCGTTTTTATGACCCCCTTCCCCTTCGCTCTTCTTCTTCGTGGGACGCCCCTGGAGTAAGTTTAACCATCCTCGTCCCGAAACTCGTTTTAAAGGTTTCTTCCTGGCTTAATCTGCTTTTCGAGAAACTCAGATGCCTCTCGGACACGGAAGAAACATTTTGGATACAAACATTGAACGAGGCTTTCGAGTTCAACGGTATACCACCACCGTTCAAAATATACTTTGCGATAGTCAGACCATTATTGAGATACGGACGTATAACATGGCCATCTTGTTATAAAATGTATGAAGAACAGCTGGAAGGGGTCCAGCAAAGATGGAGGTATGATGTCCTGAGAACCAATGTTATTCCAAGGACTTCAGAATGTATGGAAAATGAACCACAGAGATTAGAGGAGTCTCTATCCACCCGACACCATGACATCAGTACCATCTGCTCCCAGCACTGGAATTGAATTATCTCAACCGCATTTAAAAGCTCAACAATCAGTGGCAGTAAATTCTCTAAGAATTCCGAAGTTTCAGCACTAATTGAAGAAACAAAGCTTTCTAATGATGAAATCAGTAATCCAACTATGAGTTCCGAACGGCTTTGCTGCTCATGGGGTGGATAGCAAGTGAAATAATCGCGTAATGAGTCTTCAAGCGTTTGAAGCAGTACGATCTCATGACCTCTTCGTATTCAAGTCTATTTTTCATTTAAAAATTCCTGATAACGCTTTCTACGACTCAAGTCGAGCGTAAGAGAAGTTTTTCGAAATTGAAAATCATCAAAACAACGTCGAGTGAAACTGTTGGTAACAAAATCAGGAAGTACTCATGTTTATAGCTTACGAGCCCCATTTTTTATCCTTCATAAGCTGTGATAACGAGAACTGAACGACTGTGCAAAGAGGAACCCAGCTTGAAACGCTGTTTTTTTGTATAAACGATACCAAATTGATTGGTTTCTATATCAAAGCGGCAATTTTATTTTTCCTAAATACAGGTGCCTTTATTTTTATCTTTCCCTCAATTATGTATCAAGTTTCCCCACCCATTAAGAGTACTAACGGGTTTTTGGTTCCTAATTGCTTGTTTTTCCAAAATATGAAAAACTCCTCCTTCGTTGTTCTTTGTATAAGTAGTAGGGTAGTAAAGTAAACAAGGAATTTCACCTTGGATTTTCGTCCGACTACCCGGAGGTGTCGCGGACGTCGCCAGCCGTCCTCTAGAGAGGATCGGAACTAGGTCTGACGATTTCGCTCGTGGCTTCCCATTGCCTCACGCCCCTGGGTTGGGAGCGTTTTGGATTCACGTGATATCGAGATGAGAGGTGAACTGTCTAACGACAGGACAGGATTACAACACTTGATAGGATTTTGGCCCTAAATATTGGTGCCAGCCGGATTCGAACCGGAGCAATCAGTACCCCCACTGAAAGTAAACAGCTGAAGGACTGACGCCCCAGCTCGCTCGGACAACCTGTCCTCTCGTTGCTCTTTGCATAAGTAGGTAAATGCTATGGCGATGGGGGGGGGGGGGGGGGGGGGGGGGCTGGTGAAACTGAATCGCCCGGACCGGTCAAATCCACCTGACCTCTCCTGATATCACTCAAAAGCCCTTATCGGCTAGTACAGCTCAAACCATTCGGGGATGAATAGCAACCCATGATGTAAGTACATCTCTACCGCTCATTGTAATATAATAATTCTCCGCAAACTCTTGGGACAACAGATGAAATTAATCTCCCTCTTTCAAAGTTGACAAAGCCCAACACTTTCTTCATTTTCCAGAAACAGTGTAATGTTGAGAACAAAGACCAAAACACAATTATTAAGCTCGACTTCATCGCTGAGTCCAAGTTTGTTTGTTCTGAAATTATTTCTCTACGCCCACTGATTACATTGGCAGAAATGTCTTAATCTGGTTTCTTCGAGAAGGGCGCTTTCGGTTACTGGTCCAGACGCGTGATAAAATCGGGCCAAGCCGAGAGTTTGAAGTTGGTGTCGTGAATACGTAATGCTTTGGGGAAAAGTAGGTACACCCACTGTGATAACTCTCCGGGATTTTACGTGATTCGTGTTTCTTTCATCGAGTTGGAATGTTTTTCAGCTCGTAGCTCGGAATTAAATTATGAAGTTGTAGGATGCTTGTTTTCACTTGCAGTTTTTTTATTTACAGAAAATGTTTCTCGTGCACAGGACTTCTGACTATTATAATTATTGTCAACTGTCTAGTATCATTAGAAGTTATAAAAACAGTTTTGTCGACTACCATCTTTATTTATGGCATAATGATATTATGATAGTGAACATTTCTATCACCGTCATGTTATCACGGATCATGGTTTGTTTCGAGCCGCTATTTCTTCCCTAACTCCTTAGCACTTGAGGTGGAAGTGGTTGGTTTTGTAGCAAACTGGACTGTTTCATTTTATTCATTACAATGAAATTTATCAACCTTTGTTAAACTACAAAACAGATCACCTATCCACTAAATGTTTACCCTTAATTTCCTCAAGCTACTTGACAATGATCTGCTGGAGATTTTGAGCAAAGTCATCGTTAACTAAAATGAAATTAATAACTGAAATGAAATAAACTTGCAACATGAAACATGTGCTGGAGATCTGGCGGATTTTTTAAATTAATATTTATTGCTGTGCCTTCAACTTAGTTCTGTCGTATCTCATTATTTCCCAAGTTTAAATATTCTCAAGAGGCATGATCGTTTGTATTCAGCCTCCTTAGTCCGTTGTGTATTATTATTTATCATCTTATGTCTTCATTCAACACAACCTTATGGAGAGGAGGAATATCCTTTACTAATTAAATTTCTTATTTTAAAGCGTGATTTTGAATATTTGACTAGACAACTGGCGCATTAGTTAAGAAACACATATCTGCTACAATACCTAAAACTTTACTCTTAATTACACCTTGGAAGGGTCGAATTTCATTATCTATTCATCAAAATGGATTATACGTAAGGAAATGAAAATAAGATGGTGTATTACGAAACATTATTCAGCATGTACTAAATTCAGTGGGGGGGGGGGGGGGTGAGGGAGGAGGGCGGAACTGTCGGGTCGGTCGCTAAGAACTGGATTGTACTCTTGTTAATCATTTAAATGATAAAATGGTAAATGTAGTTGGTAAATGGCCAACATCAAAACGTCCATCACAATAAGCCAACTCGCATTACAAGTGTGCCTTACTCCGAAACAATATTTACTGTTTCAAAGTACAAATGACCTCCGGTAAACCTGGTTGATGATAATGTCTTCTAATTTGATTCTACTCGCAATAAAACGTGGAATAAGACGACAAATAGGAAACGGGATCAGGTGGCCTCTGGAGCGACCCCATTTCACCTGAACCTTTCTAAAGAGAAAAGTATGAAAAAAAAAAAAAAAAAAAAAAAAAAATACAATGATACATCTTGTAAGAAGCTGTCCCATACGACGGCTAAAGAATTAACTGGAGGTTCTCAAAAAATGGCAACCAAGTCTGGTGTGTGGATGGTGAAGTGAGGGTTGATGGAGAAGGAAACGTTATCGTGCCTCCGAGCACAATGGGGGACGAGGGTTTGTGGGTTGAGTCGGACTATAAATTCAAATGAAGTGGGGCGGAATGGCTGTTTTACATTATACATGGTGGGAAAAAAAGGAGAGGTACTGTAAAAAATATTGTCTTTCTTTCCATTTTTCGGCGTGATGAATGCGCGACAACGTAATTGCTTCGCGGTGATGTCGGGATGATGGGGAACCTTCCGGACCTATTCCAATTGTGTGCTTTTTGTTTCCCTCTTTGCGATCGTGAATAATTCTCTCACGCCTCTTCAATTTTCACAGCATTTCATCAAGAATCTGCCGCTCAATAATCACGCTGATAACAGAAGAATTATAAAACGCTGCTATTTATAGCAGACGGATTTTATCATTTTCTGATAGCCCTTCTACGCAGATCACTGGACTGTGGCTAATCATTATTTGGAGACTATGGTCATTATTTAAATATAACTCAATAATTATCATTCTTTTGGGGAACGGCTTCAAGTATGAAATGGGCAAAAACTTCCTTAAAATACTCAAAGATCTCGCGTACATTTGGTCGGATTAAGAGATTAAGTTATCAACTGAACACCACTCGAAGAGCAAATCAAGGCTAGCCTGAAGAAGCCAACAGTCTGAAAAGCTAGAGATTCTTCCAAAAATATTCGGCATACAAGACTACCTTGATCTCATCTGAGAAAAGCTGGAAACAAACACTGTTTATTAGCAGAAGGAACCAAAGTGGGCCGATATGCGAATCTTGAGGGACACCCTATATTGCTGGGGACCAGAAAGTGTACCCATTGAGGCCTGTACGACAGAAAACTCCCAATCGGGAACGAAATTGGTTTGGAGGATACCTGATCACTGAACTCCGTTCCTTATAATTGACTTCTGTTAGTCGAAAGTTAGTTGGATGGATTCGACCTGAATATACAGTAGTACATGTATTTCCAGTATATGTACAGTATACAGAGTGTTAAGTAGTTTGGAAGATGAGTTTGGAAGATATCAAAGCTGAAATCAAAACCTAAAGCTCACAAAGGTCTGCACGCCAGACCCTTCCATATTCTTCAATTCGTCAAGTACCGAAGCCCTCGACTTACATTAAATCATCATGTTACCAGTGAAATTTCGGCTTCCTAAGTTGATAAGGACAGAAAACGGCTTTTCGAATCCAACGAGGTAATATACAACGCCTACCTATGCTTCAGTTGTACCACAATCATATTACATACTTCTAAAACTCGGTTGTACAAGGAACAATTGAAACATCATTCCACAGCAAGTACATCTGCTGATTTTATCCTCACATGACAGTACGCGATTTTTACTGTGTACAAATACGTTTACCTTCACATTCGGGTTAAAGTTTGAAGTTCTAGCCTTTAGGGAAAGCTAAAGGATAAACAAAAATCAGTCTTGGTGGGATCATTCGATTCTCTGAAAGGACGTCAATCAATAACGAACATAGAAACAATAGTTTTAATTGGAAAGTTTTCGATATTCAGATTTTCGGAATTCCAGTCTTTCAATTCCACCCGCTAGGATTGATTGAGATCGATGCCGAGAATTCAGTCGCAACTATTGATTTATCATCCAAGTTTCATTAACTTTCATCCAGTAGTTCCAGAGAAAAACTTTGGACGGTGCATGGACGGATTTTTTTTAAATTCGATTTTCGGATTCTAAACATCTTGAAACGTAAAACAACGAATTTTGAGGGGGTCTAAAATTTGTTTGTGTTGGTCGATTACAAAGGTTCATTATTGAAATTAGTAAACCAGAAATGATATAGGAAGCTTGACTCATGCATTTCAGCATCTGTCCATCGACGCCGCCCAAAGGAAGTTTGATGGATTGGTCCCAGACTGCATAGGCTTAATAAAAAGAGGTTTTTTGATAATCCTTCAATAAATGTTCGTAGGATTATGAGTTTAACCGATTGATATTACAGCGTTGATATATCTCATAGATCTAAATGATTTACAATGCCGAACTTTTCGTACCTAACAAAAATCATCGCACTAGTTCACCTCCTTGGCATAACACAATCGCCTCACAATAACATTATCGAAAACGGAAGATCAGGATCAACGGCATTGTTGGCATCACTTGACGTGACGAGGGGAACTCGAGATAACGTCGATTTATTGTGCTGCAGGTCCGCCGATCCCTCTAAAACCTCCGACTAGAAGTTAGTGATGGGTCAGGCGGAAAGATCTCCGACCTTCTCCGCTTATCGGGGAGCTGCGAACGCGCTATGTCACTGTGCAATCAAGTGTTAACATTTCAACGTGAGAATGACTTTCTTCACGCTAAATATCGGGTAGATATCTATTTAATTTATGCATTGTGTATATAATAAAGCCGCATTGCGACCCACCATATATTTTGTGGTTATCTACTTGGCGTGTGACAGGAAAATAAATAAGGCTCAGACTGATCATCACATCAAAACTATCCATCACTACTTTCGCATTGGGAAGGACGTCTGCAAAGTAGGCTGTGGGCTGTATAGTCCTCAATTATCATGACATAGATGTACAGATTTAGTTAAAAAACAACGACATCATCAAAATAGTTGACTTCAAAACGGAACAGTAACATATTATGTGTGTAGTATTTTTCAAAATTTCTATTGGTATAATAAGTAATCCATTACTAAAAATATTTCAAATCAATGATTGATAAAATGATTTTTATTTACATAAAGGTAAGCCATACAATTTCAAACTGTCTAATTAATGTCCTGGAGGAAGCCGTAGAGAGCTTGGTATACTGGTAAGTTCTCTGATTCCAGCTATTACCCAGGAAGGTGACGTTTGGTATATGTAAGTTTGATGAAGTGTTTCGTCTGCCTAGGGAGCTTGGTGAGAAATAGGAATAAAGTACAGGATGAGATCTGCTCTCGGATAATGACGGGCAACGAGACATTTTATGCCTAAGTGAAACTCTTCAGGAGCCGTGCGATCTCCAGGACAACATAGATGAGGCTTTACAGATCCCTGGTGCGGCCTGTGGTCTGTTACGGGTCTGAGGCTTGGACCTTGAGGGCTGAGGATGAAGAAAATACTGCGGATAGAGCTCGGATGGAAACTATTGTAGAAAACGAAGAGGTCTTAATCGCTGGCTTGATTCGATCTTGAAGGACCTCCATCGTTGCATGCACCACAGTTGCTAATGTCTATCGTATTCAGTTGGAATCCGTACGTTTTGCTCTGTTATCAATCATACCATCCACTTCAGGAAATGGGTGATGGTATCACTTGGGCAAGGGATTTCCAATCCATCGAGGACTATCAAATCACCAACATGGACTCTTCTACGAGTAAAGAGGAATATCGTCGGCTTCCGTATGGAAATGGAAAGTCCCAGTTAATTGAAAAAACAGAGTTGAGACGATAGCTTGCTAGTTGTTCTTTACAGACATCGAAATCGAAATGGGTACGGTACAGACAGATGTCATCTGCATACTGCAAGATTTTAACATTGTTAACAGATTAGATTTTAACATACCTCAATCCCAAAAATATGTGTAGTTGTTAAGTTGCTAAGTGTAAGTTGCTTAATATGCGGAATGGGGCTTTAATCGTTGTTTGCATCCGCACACTCTATCTATGACCTATACCTATCTAACGACCTTGAGTAATATATAAACCGACCTTGCTTATATATTTTTGTAAATGTTAAGTGAATGTTTTCCCACATTTGATTTTTAGTGGAAATGTTCATATTCACATGCTACGTAAAAAACAAAAAAAAAAAAAAAAAACCAAGTGTGCGAAATAATCATGTTCTCATTCACGAATATAAATTTCATGAATATGATTATGCCCATCTCTGGGCGCATTGTTTGCCCTACGCACATAGACTTGATTAAAAGAACACATTCCGGCCCCATATTGACGTGAAATGATTTGTTCAGGGTTGTTTTGTTCCTGAATTCAATCACCTACTCTCTGGCGTGATGGTGGAATTTGAAATACGCTGCTGATTGGTTTGGAAACTAAAAATATCAGCAATCAACGACTACGTGATTCAAATCCGTCGCGAGTGCCACGTTCACGATGTTTTCCGCTTAGGGGATGAATCCTCCCTCGACGATTTTAACATCGTCGTCTAATATTTCCTCAATTCCAGAAGTAGCTAATATACAAAATGGGGCTTCAATCCTTATTCGCATTCGCGCACTCTATCTACAACCTAACGGTCTTTAGTAATATATCAGATAGGGATGCGCATACGTATTTTCGTAAATGTGTAAAAAATGTTTTCGCACATTTGGTTTTAGTGGACATGTTCATATTCATATGCCGAATATAAATCTATTATATTCATATTCACAGCTGCATATAAATCTATTATATTCATATTCCCTGCTGAGTCCCTCGGATTCTTAAAAAGGAACACACGTGAATTCACGAGTATACCAGAAATTGTGATGGTCTACTAGATCTTGGTCCTCCCAGCCCTCGAGTACGCATTGCCGGTCTGGTTTCCATTTTACGCCGTGCATTAGTACAGGCTTGAACGGGTTCAAAATAAATTCCTCCGGTTTATTGCGTTCAAGCTCGGTATTCCGTCGGCCGATGTCGAGCACAATTTAATCTGCCAACACTGTCACCTGCAGCCCCTTGAGACTAGGCGTGCTTCAGCCGATCTTTCCCTTCGCTTCATAATATTGAACAGAAAGATTGACTGCCTGGCTCTCCTCTCGAGGATTTTCCTCCATGTTCCGCGGCTTGGCTCCCGCACGCCCTTGTTGTTCCACGTCTCTATCTCTCCGACAAACTACTTGCGAGATAAACCCTTACACAGGATTCCCCGCAGCGCAAACCTCTTCTTTTCGACAAATCCAGATTTGGATTTTTCTAACTCCTCCCTTGCCAAATTGAAATCATTAATTTCCTCCCAGAACAGCTATACTTACTAGCCAGTTACTTTTCCACATGTTTATGTATATTTGTTGTATTCCTCTAATTGAATGGCATAACTTTGTTTTTGATGATGTATATTGGGCTTGCCCGTTATAAATAAATTTTCCCTGTCCAATATAAATCTATTATATTCATATTCACAGCTGAATGTACATCTATTATATTCAAAATCACTAAAAAAAAACAAAACAAGTGTGCAAACATAATCACGTCCTCATTCACGAATATGAATCTCATGAATATCATTATGCCCATCTCTGGGCGCATTGTTTCCCTGTTCACAAGGCCTTGATTAAGAGAACACATTCCGTCCCCATATTGACGTGAAATGATTTGTTCAGGGTATTTCAATTTTGATTTATTCTCACTTAATGTTGTTTTGTTCCTCAATTCAATCACTGGTGTGATGGTGGAATTTGAAATACGCTGCTGATTGATTCGGAAACTTAAAATATCAACAATCAACGATTACGTGACTCAAATCAGTCACGAGTGTAATGTTCACGATGTTTTCCGCTTAGGGGATGAATCCTCCCTCTCGCCCTCCCTCCCGCTGCAGCTGTATAAATATTTTTAAATCGAAGAGGAACATCCTCTCACGCCCACCGAGTGTTCCGTAAATTGATTCTGATAGAGGGAGTGAGGAAGAAGTGGGTCCCTGCAAATTGGAGTCATCACGAGCAAAAACGAGTGTGCCTGGCAAATATCTGCACATTTCCCGGTGGAAACCGCCCACTCCAAGGGGAACCGGGCGTGGGCAGGTGAATGGTAGCTAGTGCCAACTAATTTAATTATGTATTGCGGCTAATTATTGCTGGATCACTTGTTTCGACTAATTAGTGCGGGGATTTGTCGAGTTCGGTGAGCAGCAATGGGGTCTCCGGGTTTCGATCGATCATATCGCACAATGATTAGCGATTTGGAGGTTGGTCCATTGAAATCATCCTATTGGCACCATTAGGATGAAGGGGAGATATTGTCGTTGAACGTCCATTACACGTAATGGACTGACACACATTATCTAACCATTTAACGGTAATGTAGTTTATTATTATTTAATTGCTTCCATATTGCTTATGTGAATTATTAATGCTAATGAATACAGCTATAATGGAATCCTATTAAATACTTCATCATTGTTCTTAATATTCTAATACTTCCCACACCCCATCACACCTATTGTGAAATATCTACATGGGGAAAATTCTATCATCCAAATACCATGTTTGGATTTTATGCCATTTGTAATGAGAAGTTGAATGGGAGTTAGTGGGAAAATCAACTTTCCAAATGAGTGGCAAAACGAAATTTTTTTTTTCAAGCAAACTTTCTTAGATAATGAAATTTTACGAAGATTTTCTTTATCGAACTCTGCATTGAGACATTCTGTGATAACTACTTCATTTTAACGCCTTTTTATCACTGGAAAATATTCCTATTACATACATTAACGAGCTAACTGACTCCATGCAAGAGTTCATGTAACTTTATGCTCATCATGGATTGGACTTTCCTTTCAATCATGTTTTGATGTGACGCTGTTTAGTTAGGTTTCCTTGAAGGTTTTTGTAAGATACAGTCCAATATCCTTGTTAAAACTAAGTTAAACAATATATTTTGAGGTTCGGTAAAATACACATGATAACATTTTGAAACAGTGGAAACTTTCCTCTACAGTCACGTATCTAGAATGTAATCTCAATTATTCGCGCACGGTTCATGAAAAATACGTCAGAGTTTCATGTCGTTTACACGTGAGTTGAGATGACGCCATTTCGCAATCTCGCCTTCCATCATGAATCTGAAGCGAGTCGCAACTTATGAATAATGTATCGACGGAACATCAACACAGCCTGCTCTTTCCCACTCTGACAAATACGTTTCGAGAAGATCGAAATTTTGAGATATTCCTCGTAACCAAGAAGTCGTTGAAGTAGAAATGACAAGAATGGGTTAGTCAAAGTTAAAAAGATCGCTGGAGCTGTTTGGTGCCAGAACAGTGTTATACGGAGTTGCAAGTAACCAAATAAATCTTGATGATTTCGGCAAAATGACAGAAAGAACACAAATTGTTACGCATTTATGTCGTACATGTTTCGGGGCTTTCTAGTTTTGCATATTACGAATTTTAGAGAACTTAGTTTGATATTGTTATAGAATCTTTTCAAGGAGATGGGTCTAATCTACTCAGGTTTTTCTAGATGAATAAGACATGGTTGTTTAAAGGACTAACATTTTCGTCGAGGCAAATCTGAAGTACTAGTTTTTCTGAAAGGTGTGACTTATCATAGAGATGTATCTGGAGCCGCACTATTGAAAAAGGTGAAAATGGAGAAGAATTCAGTTTTGAGGGATTGAACCAAAAGGCAGGTGTCAATAGAATCAATTAATGTTAAATGTAAGCTTCTACTGAACGAGAAGTTTAAGGATTTTATTATTAAACATCAAGTTACAAAGTTGTCTGTATTAGAGGTGGGTAGTGAGTGAGTGACCTTGTCTCAAAGAATTTCTCTTGCAAGTAAACTTGTCCCAAATGACCTGCGGAAGGAAGACCTGCAGTTCATAACAAGACGTTTTCGACAGCATGGCTCCCCGTGGCCGACATTCGAACTACTCAGACGGTCGCGAACTTTTCGTGGCAAGTGAAGTTCGAGACCTGCAGGTCGCAAGAGGCTTGCAGGTTGCGAACGTCTCTTGCTGAGGAGTCTTGGCTCAAGATAACCGTTCACTCTCCCCACCTAACAACCTGGGTAGGTCGCCGTTCCTTTACAGCAGATTCTACTATTCAAATAAAATTTATTCATGAGGACTTGGAAAATGAACTCGGTTTGGTACCTATCATTGTTTTACTCAGAGGTACTCATGTAAGGAGTACAGTAGACGTCTGTTATCTACCGAACCCTGACTGTACACGAAGATAATAGAAGTACCATTCATTCACAAAGCGAATTGCGGAGCATACTGCAGATCGCATTCTTAAACGGAGTGAACTGCAGATCGCATTCTTAAACGGAGTGAACTGCAGGTCCCAATTATTCACGGAGTAAAGTGGAGAACTTTCCCCACTGACCTTGTCTTTGGACTGAGTGACCTGCAGGGAGTCTACTCCCTCAGGTGACCTGGGTTTACACTCCTCTAGTCTATATCAATTGTTGGTTTAATCAACATGACGAGTCACCCCGAACTAATCCAACTGATGACAGTATTTATCAGCTGTTTCGATGATAATAGTATCTGTAGTCTGCGCTCACTGTCATAAGATATAGGTTGTTATGGATATGGTTAATTTTATCTTCCCGATTTTTTAAATCGCTGCCTCTGGGGATTGTCTGACGCCATCTACCGTCACGATTATCATCAGAGTGCTGCAGGCAATAACCGTCTCAGAGCCCTTGGGAGGGGAACCCATACTTCCATCACATGGTATATCACAGGATATGAACGCAACGGATGTCATGACTGAATGTTCATTAGTTTATATCCTCCTTCCCATTTACTGAGTAATCCGCTTAGAGAGGCCAATTCAAGATCCTACGGCAAGAAGTGGGGAGTGCAACGACGTTCTCTCACCAACTCACCTGCCTCAAAACACGTTCTCCCCAGAATATCCAACTTTTTAAGCCCTAATCGAGACTTTCCACGTACCGAATTCTCTCTTAATGTTCTTCAAGATGGAGTGAAATCATCACCATAGAACATTTGCAAACAGATTTGTGGTGTGCAGAGATCAAAATGAGAAGAAGAAAGCTCGATTAAAATCTATATTCGAACCAAAACGAGTTTTAGGACCACCAATAAATTTCTCCAAAATGTCGCAACCCTGAGATCTGGAACTAAACTACTGGTTGCATTTGAACCATGAAAAAATACAAAGGCACTAGAAAATGTCACTCTATATGGATCCTAGAAAATTAATTTTTCCCGATTTCGTGGGCTAAAAGTCAGCAGATTTTTTACAATTTACACATCATATACATCTGAGACCAGTAGCTTACGGCTAGGAACTAACCAACACTTTGAAAATGACACTCAACACCCTCATGTTGATAAAAATATTCATTTATCCGATTTTATAGTTCAGAATTTTTTTCTTGGTTGATTGCAAAGAATTATTATTACGCGACTTCATTTGCTAGTCCTAGGCGTAATTATAAAGCATTATTGTAAAAATGATTGATAAGGGTGGGATGAGAAGAGGTGAGGTGATATATTTATTGCATACTTTCTGTCCTGGGATATGATCAGGACACGGAAAGTCGTCTATAAGTTTCACGTACCATATGACCTTTCTGGGTGCGGGAAGTCATAGCGCTGGGAAGTCCGATGGGAAACCCATCGTACAAGCTCTGTACGACACCTACGATACAAGTCCGTGAACAAAGAGATAGAACTTTTTGGTTCCCTCCACTTCCACTATTTTAATTTATGACAAAAAGAGATTCTTGTTTTTAGAAGCTTCTCTTCCGAGTTATTTCACTTTACAATTCATTTCTCCTGTTTTCGAATTCAAGTGATAAAAACAATCATAATATGATTGAGGGAGATATTATCTCCCTTACTCTTCAAAGTAATCTCAAATTTAGGGATATCCGTATAAATAGCTTCGAATTACCTTCCGCCTACGTTGTTCTGGTTTAGCGGGTGAAACATCAGCCCAAATAGAAGAATTCGTCAAATCCCAAAAAATCCTAGTTTTTTCACTAGCCAGTGAATTCTAATACTCTTACTTTAAAATGTGAACTGTTATTCCAAAAAATGCCATAACAGCTTAGCTTTGCTACTATAGTCTCAAATGTGAATTTCGTAACAATAAGGTGTGAAAAAATATCGATTGGTCGTCGGAGAACGTGATTTATAAAGGGAATTGAGGGCTGTAGGTGGGAAATGATTACCTACATCACGACGGGTGGTTTTTACTTATCTACGTGGATTTGAATGATGATACTATCAAGATCTCTCACCTTCTTAACAAAAAAGAAGTAATTGCCAAAAAGGGGGTCCAGAAACGTTGGAAAGTTCAGGATTAGATATCGAACTGCTAGAATTCTCTAATAGATTGTTTCATTTTACAAAAATTGTTCATACTTTCGTGCTATGTGCAAATAATCTGTGATATTCCTTCGCTGCTTAGGAAGCGCTTTGGTTCTTGAATCGAATACCGTATCTGCTCTTAGACAGAATCCAATTAACGCGGCTCGCCGCAGATGTCAACTCTGATGGGGTCAAAATGGAGAGTATTTTGAACAACTTTCGTAAAATTGTTTGTTATCTCATCCGGAACGTTACAACGCTCCTGGATCTCTTTTTGGCAATCAATGTGGAGTTACTCTCCCCTCCCCTACCAGGTTTCGGAAACGCCGCTCTCTCTTTCGTTACCCTAAGTAAATTAAACTTTGAGGATACTATTGGAAAGATGAGCTTCCTGCAAAGCTTTTGAAGTTACGAAATCCATTTCTCAAGATCATTAACTTGTTTTTTTTTTTTTCGGTTTTTACCTGATAATGATTCTTGAGTTTGGAAGATGGCGAAAACCATTGTAACCACTTGGACGAGCTGAATATTGCTGGCTTGCAGGCTGAATATTGCATTGAAAAGAATAAAGTTAGCATTATTTTATGCGTGCATTACATTTTTATATTTTTACAGTTATAAAAAATCCTCTTATTTAAAACAAAAAAGGAATAACCGCCTCTATTCACTATTTTTTGTGATGAAATCTGAAACTAAAATGAGTTCCACAACTAGCCCATGTCAGTGATTTGACGAAAGGGCCATCTGAGAATTTTAGAAGGTATCACCCATCCATCACCCTTCTCGACATCAATTTCAAAATGTCTGAGGTTTATTGCTAACTTGCAGGTTTGAATAAAATTGCTTAAAAAAAAAAAAAAGATTAAAAGACATAAAGTTAGCATTACAATGAATACAATGGTCATGCTTGAGTGAATTAAAAACGTTGTAAATGATCACACTTGTGATACAGTTACAATGGCCGTCTAACGGCTCTTATTGCGATACAAACACAAAAAGGAATAACCAGTTTGCCTCCATTCACTATCGCTTTTGAAATATGAATCCTAATGATGAAATCTGAAAAAACCTTTATGGGACATTAATTATAATGTATTTATCGTGTTTTATCCCCACGAAGTAGTCTCCTTTAAGTTAGTAATTGGACTGAATATTCACGTTATCTGAAATTTATTAATAAAGAGGTTTATTTTGGACAAGCTGTTGTAAAATGTAGGTTCAACAGGCTAAATTGGGTTTGAACTGCAATTTGAACACCTCTTCAGCAATTTGCGCTGTACTTTATCCAGCAAGTAGTCGAATGTCGTCACAATCACCCGAAAATGCTAGTAAAACCTGTTGTAATCTTCTCAGAGTTTATCGTACAATTGATGCAATTTGTCGTGAATGTGTCGCGATTGATTGATTGCGTGAATCTCTTCTACTTTTCGCCCCCGAAGTAAATACCAAAGTCTCAATGACGGGTTTTCCGCAAAGAAATAGTCATCGTCAAGAAGGATTTGAACCGCATTGACTCGCGCAGCGTGGCTCCAGTCTCAAATGGCCAACTCTCTGATCTCTTCGCTCTTCTCTTTGCTCTCTTTCCTCGCTCTTATCGCAGCTCCAGTCTGTAAGCGTGTGATTCACACAGAGGTCTATCATTTCTGTATTAGACGGCCGTTCTACGTAAACCACTGATCTATGTAAACTGTTTTACATTAAGTATTGAAACAAGCTACCTCGCTCCTCCAAATTTTGTAATTGCATCCAATATGAAAGTACTCGCCGTGCCGCCAGCCACGCTATTTAGCTCAAACCTCCCGTTGAATGAGCCCTGCCGTCCGAATCTTCAGCCCAACCGTGTCTACATGACCGATTTTCACCACCCGAAGATGATGTTTTCGGAATGGTGTACGAAAGGATGATCGTACAGCAACGAGCTGCCTCATTCGATTCAAAGAACTCATTTCTTTCTTAATCCAGCAATAATGTTACACTTTTACGTCGACAGTTTTTGATAGTTTAATCTTTAATTGTAATCCCTTAGAATTGATTAATCAAGGTACCGAGATTACTGGCTTTTTTCGAATCGACGCTGTATTTTTGAGCCAAACTTCGTAAACTTTGGTATAGTAGTTTTGAAGAAAAACTTCAGAGGATGGCGGGTTTTCCCCATTTCAATGGACTAGTCCATAACGGGATTATTGGCTTCTGATTCCTTGTTAATTCTTAGAATAAAATGAAGCAAGTTCTTCTATAACGGTTATGATAAATCCGTAATACTAACAAACTGGGATAATTTCCCACCTACAACGCATACACTTTCCCACGGAATATGAAATACCCGAAACTTCTGTCATTACGACTGTCAGGTCTATAAAACTGAGGTACAGAACCTGCCAAGATTAAATATAAATCATTATTAATTACTTCGCATCATCCGCCCTCGGAAAATCCACGCTGTCGAACTGATCTGGCCTTTTTTCGAAAGAGTTTAAATTAAATTAAATTGCCCTCTCCTGCTAGCCATCTCTCAGATCGGTATTCTGGCTCACCGCAGTTTAGCCCGATCTCCCCAGCTGTTTCTTATGCCTTTCCCAGCCACAAATTACCAATTAATTCTACCTCCACAACCGTATTTACCGCTCAGCCAATCTACTCATAAATATTTACCTGTACTTGTATTTATTCTCTTCATCTCTATTCTCTTTGAAAAAAAAAAAAAAAAAAGCTCTTCCTCTTGTTCTATACTTCAACATTTTTTTCTCTCCATTAATTCTATCTATTTTAAGAAATACACATTTATTTTCTTGATTATTCAACCCTGTATTAAGTGAATTATTGATTATATTGCAAATGGAGAAAGGATGTTATTCTGACGAGTTAGTTGCAGAGAAACTCAAAAAGGTTCGGTATCATCTTGCTCTTATTATATTAACAACTTTCTTTCACGATGCCTGGTCACAGCGGTATTATTGGTAAAGAATGAGCTGATCATCTCGCTAAACTTACAGTGATACAATTCGTACATTTACATCAGCTGAGAATTCCCCTCCAGATTTCAGATACCGAAATTAATTTCCCTACATCATTCAGATTTTAAATCTCGTACTAGTTATAATTGATTGACAGTCATTCCCGATTGACGCCCATGACTCCAAAAGTTTGAACACGTCTAATGAATTTAATAATCAAATAAAAGTACGTTGAATGTGGAAAGTGTCCCTTCTCAAATACTTTGAGGGTTAAACAGATTTCCATATAAAGCAGGTTCGCTATTAACATCATTTAATGAAAATTGTATAATCCACTTCCGAAAATTAATTTTGAATGCCAGATTTAACAATTAAAAAGACCTCTGCACGTTATGGAAAACCTGCGAATAAACCACTTAAACTCTGCAGTGCTTCTCGTTGATTTAAATCGAATCTATTGCTTTAAATGAAGCTAGAGATGATGAAGTACTGCTTGAGTGTTTGGCTTTTCAAAGTTCGGTGTGATTAAGAAACCCTTTTCTGGTTTTTCGCACTGAAGCTGTATTTTAAACTTGTAATTTACGCCATTCATTAGGAATAAATTATCGTTTAAAAATGTTCCTATTCACCGCCTTGTCTAATTGCTAAGGGGGGAGTTTGTGTGGATTAATTTTGATTTCAATGAATGCTCGAAATAAATGTGTGAAGCACTTGAGAAGGTCCGTTTGATTTTACTAATTAGTTTAAATACTTCTACTTTTTTCTGGCAGTTAGGCGGTGCTAAAATGCCATGCTTGTTAACGCGTAAGGCATGATCTTATACTAGCATCACAATATTTGCATATTCCGTCATAGTAGGTTATATCGTTTATTGTTATATTTTGTAATAATATGCAGTACTTTTAAATGTAGTGCGAAGCTACCAATGTGTGTGTGTGTGTGTGTGTGTGTGTGTGTGTGTGTGTGTGTGTGTGTGTGTGTGTGTGTGTGTGTGTGTGTGTGTGTGTGTGTGTGTGTGTGTGTGTGTGTGTGTGAGAGAGAGAGAGAGAGACCTGTGTGGGGGTCTCGACAGAAGTCAGTAGTATGCAGAACTCAGAGGGAATAGAAAAAACTCGGCCGCCCCCTATTCATATACTGACGGTCCCGTGTTTTCAAAACAAACTCGGTAAACAGAAAAAAATGAGTGGGAAGAAAAACGAAAACAAAACAAAAAGTTCTGAAAAACATTCCATCCATCACTGGTTACTGTCGCCAACTGAATAGGGTTAAAGCAACTGTTGCCGAAGCTATCAATTTTTCTGCCTGTTAACCTTTGGAAAAATGTCAGTAAATCGTTATTTGTCAGTCAGGCTTGATTTGCTAGGTTTGATTTAATAAACGCCTCGACTTATTACACAAAGGTTTAGATGGCCCTCTTAAGCAGATCATTCATGTATAGAGAATAGTTGAAAGAAGTCATGGGTGTATTAACTAAATATTACTAAAGACGTACGCATAAAAAGTAAATAAATGAACTCAGAGTGACCATTACAAATAAAAAATCATTAAAAAACACTCAAATTAGATACTATACCCATAAGTTACTCGTGACGAATTGTAAAATGCTCTCGTTCCCGCCGAACTGAGTGGCAGTCACCCAATCCAAATAGCAGTCACATTACCAACAGTTCAACAGTTGTTTCTCATAGTGAGGTCCAGTAGATTTATCCATCACGTGCAAACGGATGAACTTGCGGCAACTCGCGTGGTATCATTTAACTCGTTTAGGACCGTATTCAAATTGACAATATAAATCAACGAAACAACAAATTTTCACTTTTAAAGTTTCCAATGAGGTCAAAATCTCTGCTAAGTTGAGTTTCCGAAGTTGAGTGGAATATCCATATCGTTATTTTGTTGTAATGATTGATTGGATATCCGATGATTTTGACTGAATAAACAAGAAGGCCTATTCAACGTCAGACTTACGTAGTAATATTTCGTGTCTCTGGACAACGTTTTCTTCATCGTTATTTTAGTTGATACTTTCCGAACTGAAGTCGTTGGTGGTCCACTTATTAAAGATGCTTTAAGATGCTGGTGTGGACGAGTGTTCTTCAGGGATGCTGGGACCCAGAGATGAAGACGTCGCATAAAAAACGGAAGGATACAGGGACCTTCACTATAAAAAAGAGACGCAGTTTTATAAGAGGTTGAAATCGAAGTGAACGTGGAGAGGCGATGATGGATGAGCTACAGCTTTCCTTGGAGAAGGGAGGGCACAATGGAAGAATTGCGCAGGCGCCAGAGATGATTGTTATTGTTGATCGTTAATTGAAGGAGCGAAATTGACCCTGTATAAGAGTTCAAGAAAGTGGAGGTGAGGACTGAACACTGTTCTTTTCACGGTTTCTCGCCTCAGATAAGAGTTCGCGTCCTAAGGCTCTCCTGGCCAAATCGTCAACAAGATCGCCTGAACGTTTACTAAGAATCTTAAGTTCTCTACTAATAAAGCTATTTGAGTAGTACCTTTTAACAGTGTGCTACTGTACAGTGTAGAGTGTACTTTTTGGTTTATTTCAGTTCATTATTTCTTGACCGACTTCAAAAAGGAAGTTTGTTGTTCGAACATAAGGCCCTTCAGTTCTTAACCGGTGTTCCTCATGTCAGTTATTATCTCCTGGATTGAAACCCATACTACTTTCTTCCCACAATTGACATGTTTGAGTTATTCGCGATCATGTTTCTAAGGGTGAGACTGTTACAGTTTCATCCAATAGGACGATGAGATATAATTCATTAATGAACAAATGTGAATGAGAGAACATATTTCAGATCTTCCGAACTTAATTATGGAAGGGGATGATAGAATGGGGTTATAGTGATTCGTCGTTGTCTCCACTATTTAAATGTTTAAACACTACTTGCCAATATGGTTTAATTATTTTTTTGGATTGGTGTTTTTTTATTTATTTTATTATCGGTAGGTGTTTATGTCCTTTAGTTATATTCAGTTATAACAACCCTCTCGGGTTCCTCGCTCAACATATAAGGGATTTTCAGCGCGTTTCTCTTGGTCAGAAGGGCTAAATCAACAGTTAAACTTATCAATTAATAGGGAACTAGTCGCTCAGAACTTTCTACCAGAGGACCGGAAAATCCCTTAACTGTTAACGAGACCGAGAGGGTCACCATTCGCTTCAATAAAAAAGGTACGGTAATGCCGATGATTAGATCTTTTCTTTTTCGATTAAAAACATGTATTTCACGATAAAAACCAACTTTCCACTAACTTTAACTTTAAAAGTAAAATACATTTTTATTATTCCATTGTAAAGCTGGTGTTACAGCTCAAAAATATGAATAACTCTGACTTAGTTCAAACTTTTGTGTTAACAACTAAGAGGAAATGTCCCTTCAGCCAGATACTCTATGGGGTTGAAACACGATGCCGATTTAATCAAACTTCTCCGACGGTAGCCGGTATCACACTCACGTTGTTGTTTCCAACAATGAGCCAGCCCGAATGTTGCCTGTGCTCGGAGACGTTGGACTCATCGAATTCTAAATCAAGTGTACTCCGCCCTCACGTGCGGTGTTGGTTCCAACTCCGAGTAAAAGAGCTAGCAGCACCGAATATTGGAAGCAGTTTTATGAAATTTGTTTTGGATGGCGTTGACTGGTTGGTTCACCATGGATGTTAAACAAGAGGTTGTTGCAGAGGCCATTTTCGTGGTTTTGAGTAGGAGCTATCTTCTTCTGAAGAGAAAAACCAATAAAGAGAAGAAGGTGGATGTTATCCATAAGCGTACGTAATTCTAGAATTTAATTATAATCCAGAATATAATATGTGTAATAAAATATATAATGATAAAACGAAATAAAGTTGCGAAAATTGCCACAAATGCTCAGGTGCATGTATGGGCAGACCTGGTTTAGTACATCAAGCAAAGTCCAACAAATTCCACCATTCGGAGTCGCTCAACTAGAGAGCGGGCGAAGGCCAACTTCAAATCTTGGATCCAAATCGTATCCGAGATGGTGGCCGCAAGGGCGAGCAATGCTTGACGTTGGGCCCAACACCGTACGTGCGGGACCAGCTTGTGGGATTATTCTCCTTGAACATAATATTTCCCCGGAGTGATATACCAGCCGTATCTGCTCATTTGGGGACGGACGACATGACGAAGTAGAACCGCTTGCTGCTGCCTCCTCAGGTGATCGCTGGAGGAAGTTAGCAGTCGAATGAGATCATTGTCACAGTACTTTTTTTGACTCAGGTGAGTGAGGAAGTTAAAGATACTAAGCCAGAGAATTTGATGTTTACAGTTTTTTTTGGAACTAGAGGAATCCAACTGATCATCATTTCGGGGGCTCTCCGACTGTGGATTATTCTCCTTAAATATAACATTGACATTTTGGCGTAACTTCCACAGAATGACAGGAGGAAAATCCGAGATTTCCGAAGCTTGTCAAATTTTTTTCTCCATGTCGATTTAATCATTTTTAGGTCCTTACATTTTAAAAATTCAAGTGTTTCTTTCGCCAGATTTTGGGATGTTCATCACTTAGTTGGCCTCCTTGGATGTCGTTCTGATGTCCAGTCATTCAAGATATCACATTATTCTCCACGGAATTCAAACTTGAAATTCGACCTCGACGACAATGATGACAATATTGGTATGTTTTCAACCACATGATGATGACTTTCAACAGAGATTCTTCCAATACTTCCAATTACGTTTTAAAAATGTAATTTTTTACTGAATTCCAAGAGAAAAAGTGAATAGACCAAACATATTTGGTGAGCAACTAGGTTCACTAAAATGACATGACGTACTAACCTGTTTTCAGATGTTCTCGCTGGATCAGAAAACACACCAGGGTGCCTCAAAGGTGTACCCCCTTGCTTATAAGTCACTGCTACCACTAAAATAAGAAATTCCTTCGAAAATCCCCGTTTTGTTCCCTCATTAACACATTCTTTTTGGGCCATGACAATGACCCTAAATTAATGCGACCTAGCGTTAGGACAGTTAAAACTCGAAGCGGGTGTTGAAAAACCATTGACAGCTGCTCTTCAGATGTAACTCAAGACAAAATAATTTTCATGGAATTTCAAGTCTCAGGTAGAATATTCGAAAAACCAACTCGAAATCGGGAACGTCGATACAGTTGCAGGTCATGAAAATGACAAATAAGGGTTTCTCAACCCTAGAAACCATAGAAATTATACAAACTATATTAGCTTCGGAGGTTTTGCTACTGGCCAATGCACTACTCAATAAACGAATGTAGTCAAGGGGAAAAGGTTGAATGTTGGAAGAATTTGCCCGTAGTTTGAGAATCACACTTTTCAATGATTTCGCCTATTCAGAAAACTATTGTTTTCCATCAGGGGGATAGGAAATTTAAGTTAAGGGTAACACCCTTCATGAAAAAGTAGCAGGAATTTCAACCTAGGCGTTTCCATCTGAGATTTAGACAAAGTTTTAAGGTTGCCGAGTGTGGAGATTGGGGAACGAAGGAGATTTGGTTACAGCGGATGACATCTGTGGCGGTTGACAGGGCCCCGCGGGCGTCTCTAACTCAATAACGAGTCGGGTAAATTCCTGAGCGCCATCCACTTAACCCTGTTTGCACTTATTAAACCCCTTTCCGGTCCAGGACCTTCCTGGCGCCCTTCTCCCAATTATGATTCACTGAATCTTACGTCCAACGAGCCGCCCTTGAAATTCTGGAAGACGTTTTGAGTGGTTTTTGAAAGGGTTCTTGTACGTTGAAGGGTCATTTCGAGTGAAGGGGCATAATATCAATTATAAGAGCGGAAAGATTAAGATTAGAGGGGTTTAACTCTATTGGTATTCCGACGTTACTCAAACAGAAGCTGCAGTAGTTTGGAATCCTTGCATCATGATTTATGAACTTTTTTCGTCCAATAAAGTTGTAAAGTTTATGGTTTGTCGTTGCCTTATGAACCGTTTCTCATAAGAAATTAAGTAAAATTGAGAACTTGCGTAAAAGTGAGAGGAAAAGTAAGGGTCGCCTGTCTTAGTACTTTTGCTTTATTGTTTCCAATAATGCACCTTTGAAATCAAACAAGAAAACAAAATGTTTAACCCCTCAAAAGTTGTTGATTTACGTTAAGAAATACGTAAATTTCAAATTCAAAAATCAAATTTAAAAAAAATCGTACGTTTGCCCTACGCCGTCCGAAGCTACAGAACCAAAATTTGGCTAACAATATTAACATCGATCCTGGATCTGTCAATCATCTTGGTAACTTGTTCAATCAACCCTAAGGGATCGTATACGATATATTAGGATTAAACTTGAAAAAATCGAAATCTCAAGAACTATTGAATCAAGATTGTATTTTTTTGTTTGATTCAGATAGAGATTAGTTCTGAGGATCGAATGAGACTACTTGAATTGCTGTACGATCGTGGTGAGCTATACCCTGTGGTTGGCGAAAGACCAAATAACACTGTTGATGCTTTGCGATTGTATTCTCTGTAACGCTATCTCCCAAGCTTCAATCCAGTTGAGGAGAACAAGCAGAAGCGTGTCTTTCTCCCTGAATAATTAATTTATCTCGTTAAGTATACGTTGGTTTTCTACGTGTGTTTTCGAAGGCTCACAGAAGCATCGTCTCTAGTTGTGCAGTACTATTCCAGTAGTCCGGTGATCCGCTTAGGAGCGCTATCTAATACAGAAATAATGACAATGTGAGTGATAATTTGCAGTGTTTTTTTGCTTCCACTCAAGCAGGGGAGGTAATGAGTATTTGTACGAGAAATCATCAGAGCGAATTCTGATCCATCCTCAGGAGACAAGTAATGAAGCCCGCGACGTCAAGGCGGACGAAAAACTGCAACTTGCAACGGTTGTCTCCTTTACTTTACTCAGGTGGCGGCATAACGACAGGAGAGAAAATGGAGAGGTTTCACTTTCCACGGTGTCCGCCGACCGTAAAAGCGAATCTTAGATGAACAAAAGACGAATGTTAACACACAAGGTGTTTCCGCCATTCTCTTCTCAAGTCTCACCTAACTGATACCTATCATCATGATGTCCTTCGTGCTTGATGTGTCTAATATTGCGCTGTTTGTGTTATCATCATAATCATTGCAGAACACAATTTGAACTAAATTGTAAATTTACTTAATACCTGGAGTACCTAGTTGATGTTCTCAATCTCGTACACGATCTCTTGGCGTTGCCAGAAGCAAATGCTGTCAAAAATATTCCTCGATATTTTGGTATTTCCCACTCTTGGATTTTCCTTTGTTTTTTATGTGTCCAACTAATAAATTTAAGCCAATATTGATTTCGATGGGCCAATTAGTTCCTTTATCAATTCCCCGATTTTGATCTAGAAATCCAGAAAATTAATTAGAGGTTGAAAATATGAATTAAACCGATAAACCTCAGTTTTAATTAATGGTTGGTAGTAACAACCAACCCTGTAAGCCACATTTATTTCTTACCTACACGACGAGTTTGTAACATTTTTTCATGAGTCGATGACATAGGAGAAATTCTTACGCAATCATTAGGTATGATACATGGATTTGAAAAATTATTTTACGTAATTTGTATTAGACCTACCTTCATATGTAAACGGACTTACAGACTGTCAATATAGAGAATAGCAAGTAGTATATGAAAGCATTAAAACATTCTAGATAGATGACCCATTTTCTTACGTCCCTGCTCCCTCTCGATTGTTACACCAAAGAATTTGACCTAGAAATATTAAATCCATTTTCTTAATCTCACAGCTCAAGTTCCTTCTTAACATCTTAATCAAAACACACTTTCGGAGCTGATCGGCTCACCAACGTTTTCTTCCAAGACCGAGTTAATCGGTTTAAAGGAGACGCCACAACTAATTCAATTTCTATCGCTTTCCCATTTCCAAGGAAGAAGCCATTGTTTACTCCGTATCAACTCAACTATTAACGGGACGGGATCAAAACTTTCTTTTGAAACTCCTCGTTCCTCAGGGGCACCGTTCCCTCTCTGCCGCTTAACTATGCATTTAATCGCTGAATAAAATTCGAACCGGATCCCCTTTCGATCTAAGTTGAGAAAGTTCTTGATTGAAAAAAGTTGGAGCCTCTTATCTGAAAAATGTTTTTTCCGATACAGTGGAACTGCAATCTTGATATATAGACTAATAAATCACTAAACAACGGTAAAGGTGTAGGACTTTGGGTTAATTACTTAATCAGACAATTGAAGTTTTTATTCCGTATCGAGTGAGTTGATTCTGCTTCATTCAGCTTCCGACTCAACTTCGGACATTTTACTTTCCCCAAAGTAAAACACCTTTGTCAGAATCAAATTCTGCTTTGACAACCTTTCTCTTCTTTCTTTAAACGGAGCTACAATCCACCACGAGTCTTGATCTCCCTTCACCGCACTCGATCCTCTGCCACTCTTTTCCAATTCTGCACTCCAATGGTTCTGACATTACTAAGCCACCGTATTCTAGCTTCCCGTCCATTCTTCGACTCCTTCTTTGAACGTTCTTTGGAATCCTGTAATCAGGCATCCTAATGACATGACCAAGCCACCGCAATATTTGTGTTTTAGCACATCAAACAGTATTCTCATCCTCCATCAGCTGGTCCAGTTCATCGTTATGGCGAACTCTCCGTGTACCTTCGACAAAAATGGTCGAAAAACATTCTCACAAAGACTATCAGCGCATTTTCATCTTTAGCAGGTAGATATCCAAGCGTCGCAGGTAAACCATACGTTACAATTGGACGGATACGTAAATCGGGTAATTCTTGGAGCAATAAATACGTTTGTTGAATAAATAACTATATCTATTTCCAAAACCTTGGGTATAATTATTTCTTGAACCTCGTATATCTACATATAAAATAACCTTAGTAATTAATAAGGTATCAAGAAATCGTAATGAAAGTAAAGGTAGAATTGATTTAACAATTCCTTTCAAGTACGTCGAAACCATACGTTACAATTGGACAGCGGTATAGTTTCAATTTGGTCTTTCTAGGTAATATTCAGGATCTGAAGAGTTTTATGGAAGCAAAGTACGCCCTACCACCAGCAACAATTCGTTTTTGGACGTCTTCATTCACTAGATTTTTATTATTGCTTTTATCATACTTAAACTCAAGCACACATTCAGAGGTTGTGCCGTGAATGGTTATAGCTTCAAGATATCGTTGATTTCGAGCTGTAGTAGGTACGCATGTATTTAGCCTGTTGGTACTGATGACCATGCCATGTCTCTAAATTTTCATCTGTAGTTGCGAAAAGAGATCCTCTAAAACGTTTGTGCTTCTGGGCAAGATGGTTATATCATCATAGAAGATAGTTCCTCTAGGATCAAGGTCCAACAAATTGCTGTGGAAAGCCAAATTGGACAGTACAGTTGGCAGTCCTCACCCCATTCACCACTTCGAAAGGCTTACTGGCTCTGTCGCCCACCAGGACCGTGGTGTTGGTGTGGTGTACCAAGATTTAGAAGGGCCTTAATCAGTGCTTCTCGGGAGAGTGCTTACTGGATAGTGCTCTTGGATGCTGCTTTTCCTGTCAAATGCCTGGACAAAATCTATAAAAAGTAAATGCAGGTCCAGGCCATATTCATAAGTCGTTCTTAAAGATCTGACGTACTGTTAATATCTGATCGATAGTGCCTCTGCCCACTCTGAAACCCTACTGGTACTCCCAACAGTTTCCCTGAGTATATCGTCAACCTCCTGAGGGTTATCCCTGAAAGGGTAGGCAACACTCAGGAGAGTGATGCCCCAGTAGTTGCTACACTACTACTTGTCGCCTTTTTGCAATCTTCCTCTAGAAGCTTGATACTTGTATTGTTCATGTAAGAAAAATTTGCCAATCGTGTGGAAAAAAGTCCACTTACCAGGAACCTGCGCAATGGCACCAAGCAGAGTCGAGTCTAACACCAAGCAGAGGCTTTTTTGTATTAAAGGCGTCTTCTAGTTTACGGTGGCAATGGGTTCTTGTTGGTAATATTCTTGCTCTTTATCATTCAAACAAAACTCGTGGACATCATTGTAAGATGGAAGGTGAATGAAAAAATATATTCATATCGGAGGAAGGCATTGAGATATTCAATAAACATTCATGGAGACCGATATAATAACCCTCCACTGTCTTTTTATATTAGCGAGAGAGTGGTTGGTAGTTTGTTTAAATTCACATGTAGATATGAACATTTCTTCAATCACCGTCAAACATAAAAAGGCCAATGTTATGATCACAGGAACAAAGTCCTGGGAAATAATGAACGGCGAGAACCAGGAACTAATTGGCCCCTAGAAAATCAAAGAGCTCCCATTCGTTAGCCGGACCTATAACAAACGCTTCCCGCGTTATTCTGAAAAGGAACTTCCAAAGGGCGGACACGTTGGTCCACCCTTTTCGTTGCATATTAATAGCAAAGGGGCGCTGAATTTTTCTGACCCCTTTTTAGACGTGACCCCGTAAAAAATATGGCAGGATCGGTTGGTTTGGGGGTGAACAGCTGTTACCAGTTGGGATCTAAAGTTGTACCTTTGTTGTTGCTTTGTTTAATAAAGAATGGTTAACAATTTTATAGTAATAATGTTCTACTCTGGGGAAGAAGGTTTTGGTATTTTTGCATTTTTGGTTTATCATTTCAAGCGAGGGGGAAAACCCTTAGAATTTGTTGTGTTACGTTTCAAAATGAGCCGAATCCTTAAAATCGAATTGTAAAAATCCGTAAAAATAAGTAATACCAGTCAAAATTGGTGTTTGCTGAGTAATGTATAAGAACAACTCATCTAATTGTCTTGATGATATCTAGAAATCAATTCCGAGCTGGGGAGTCTTGTAATAATTGTTATTGCTCAATGTGTTTTGGTATTTTCTTTTAAACTGACATTTTGTCTACGGTTTGTGTGGAAATTCCGTAACGTGGTAAATGACGATGTTTCCGATACTATTTATAGCTTAACGCGGTAAGTACGCTTATAGAACTGAATGAGGGTTTTATCTATCCTACGAAGCGTGGCGAGGGGGCGTAAGACAAACGAAAAATGCGATGCCGGGGGCTTTCAACTATAGGGGCAGATACTGTCTCCCGACACGCAAGCTGCCAATTTCGCCGGAATATCCACACAGCCTCGTTACCACTCACCGCTTCTCATTCATGAAAGAACCAACGAACGGCTGCCATTGTGAAATAAATTGTTGGCGGACATTACGTCTACTAAGAGGTTTTTTTCTGTTTGGAGTAAAGTAGAATTCAAAACATGAAAGTTGACGTATTCAAACATAGACACCCAAATAAATATTTGTTACTGACAAACGGGTGACGGTTACCCGTGGGAAAGTTTTAACCAACTTCCTGGACCTTCCCGTCTCACTTTCTTGGACATTCCATTCTTACAAATCTAGAGAAGTACCATCTAGTTGTTTTGTTATTTTTCTACGGCCGTCGGAAATAGGAAATATTAACTTTACTGTACATTCCCGGTTGGATATATTCCGTATATATCCCCTCAGTTGCCTTATACCAATTTTGCAGTTGCAATTTTATTTTATTCATTTTGTTAATAAAACACTATAATTTTAAAATCAATTTTCGTTTGTTTGCTCTACCACTTTACCTTTAAAGCCAGGGTACAAATAATTTAATTTTCCTATGGTTTCATCCCCACTTAGAATAAATTTTCCGTTTTTACCGCCACACCATGTTCGAATCCTTTTGTTCCACAAGGTTGTGCGAGCAAGAGAGGAGAAACGCGAGGAGGTATCCTTTTGGTTCACTCAAAAATTAACACTATTACATTTTATTGAGATACTGTTGCAGGTATGAACTTGAAGAGAAAAAGCTATACTGAGAAGAATATTATCGCGTGTCAAAGGGTTCAGAAATCACAGAAATCAGAATGGGGAACCACTGGTGTTTTTTGGGTTTACTCAAAGGTTTGTATGGTTGGGGCTCTAATTTAGGAACTTCTATGAACTCAGCTGGATAAGAAGATCATCCCTTGTCAAAAGGTTTGCACACCAGAACGGGGAACCACTGGTGCTACGGGTTCACTGGAAAATTGATGTTATTGCGTTTGGTTGGTATTCTGGTTAAAGGTATGATCTTCCATGAGCTCAGGAAATCATCATGTTATACTCAACAAGCTGTATGGAGGAGAAAATCAACGCGGGTCAAAGGGTTTCGAAATCAGAATTGGGAGCCACTGGTGCCCTCTGTGTTCACCTCCAGCTGGGAATGCGCATATCCCATATCCAAGAGAAGCAAGTTGATTCCCGGTTACTCCGCTATAGGCAGACGAAATGGCTTTCCTGACAAATCCGCCTGTAATCGAAATCTGATTCCTCGCTCTCAATCCACCTGTCTACCTGAGGCCGCGCCGTAATTTAATAGTGGAAACCTCCCTCCTTGTGTTTCCCGAGCTCCTGCTAGGTAATCTTCGCCGTTTATTTATTGACTCGGCTCGTCTGTTGCCCTAATCGATATTTATATAATTCCTTTCTCGCTTCAGACGAATTATCCAACGAAAACCAAACTCTTCAAAACAATTTCCCTCCATTTCTGTGAGGAAGAAAAATTCGCTTCCGCAGAAGAATTATTAAAAGGTCAGTCATGCAGCACCTTCGTATGTGCACATTCCCCTGAATATTTAGATTAAATTATGTTGAAGGTTGTCTGTCAAAGAAATTAATAATTTGACTGCCGAAAAGCTATTCAACAATTGCATTTTTAGAACGGGCTGAAGCCTTAAGCTAATGCAATTGAGTGCATCACAGCTTATTCTCGCTTAAACCAGTCAACAAATTCTATGAGGGGATGTCTTATATGTACTTCCCTTCTGAGATATGTAGAGATAATGAATTACAGAGTAGAGCACAAAACTAAAGAGAAGTGTGGATTTTTTAGAGTGATCTTCACTTTCTTATGACTCGCTCGTATATCCAGGGTGGAAGCTGGGCTAGTGTACATTCAGGTTGATTTATTTTGCATTAAATGGAATATTTGAATTTCTTTTTGTAATTCATCTTCCAATGAAAATGTTTTGTTAGCGCAGCAGATCTTTTGTTATCTTTTCTACTTGCCACGAAACGGTTATTTGCAACAGAATTCAATGCGAGCCCTATCAACCTAGTCGCGTAACAATAAAGTCCAGCCGGTCGGTAGCAGGAGTTGAACCAATTTATGCCGTTGTTATGGAAATCCTGGAAAAGGAGTGGTGATTAATGGCATCAAGGGGAGGTGTGCATTTTCATAGTAAAAGAAGTGCTGACAATTGAAATCAAGGTCATGGCTGTGACCTTTTAGAGGGGAGGGGTGTGGTGCTGGATAAATGTCATGGAATCATTCGAGTTGGGAATCTCCACAAGTGAGCTTCGAAACTCTGCTGAACTGGCGAGCACTTCCTCACATCCTGACTTCTTCAGTTTCAAGGACTACCGTGTTACTCACTATGTAGTTCTGCAAAAGGATACAATAAAGTCCACCATCGAGTTGGGTGTGGCACCTAGCTTCTTCATAGAGGTAACAGAAATATGTATATATCACTGAATGTTCTAAATTGTAATGAATGTTATAGATTATAAGCTTGTTACGACGATTCACGGTACAGAAAAGGTACGGGAAATGTTTTGTCAGACATCAATGCCTTCAAGTGCGTCGCGCTGACTTTGTAGATGGAAGGGTAATAATACAACCATGTTGAACTAGATTTGAGATGATTAAGCCACCTTTCCTTAACTACTCTCCACATTTTAGTAAAAACATAAGATTAGGAACTGGAGAAGCTATGGATTAGCGGATTTTACTTGGGAACATTCGACAGCTGATATATTGATTCGTTTGCAATGAAACTTATAGAGGCCACCGGCTAACCTAATCAAAATAGGGAGAAAGTTGTTGTAATTAGGCTTATCAAGGCCTAAGGTCCTATCAAGGTACTATGTTACTTTTACTTATGTTGAAATTGGTATGATAGGTGTGTCTCGACCACCCTCCAATTCGAGGACGATGGGACCTCTAGGACCTGAGAAAATGATCTTCATGAATGTGACATTATCTCATACCGATATACCTATAGTTTTACGAGCAATGTAACTAAAAAGAGACAGTCCTAACCATTAAATTCCTGAAAATTACAAAAACGTCGGATGAAAATGTGGCTAATGATGTCACAATTATTTGCGGACACAGGACAAACACACATTCACATGGACGTGGAAAAAACAAGTTTTTCTAAATGGTCTAAAATGCAAAATGCGAGCAGAAATTTCAATTTTAGAAATAACCAATTTTTTTATTCTCCAATGGTGAAAACACCGCTTTTGATACTTATACCTACACCAGCAGACAAACCAGATGAATCTATTTCATTCATTATCAGTCTTATCACTATTCCGTTATCTTAGGAGGAACATTTTTATGCGTCATTAAACTATATCGGTCTATTTTCGATATTAAGTCTTAGTAATCGTATGAAAACAATTTTATTATATCCCTTCCCTCACAGAGAGTGGAATAGTCGTGAGTGCACGTCTGGGCCGGCGGCAGTAGCTCTTTATGTATAAAGCTCTTGTTCTTCCAGTAATATGATATGCATCTGTTGTTTGGAGTCCCTACTATAGTTGGCACATTTATCAGATTGAAAGGGTACACCGCAGGTTTGTGAGATATGTGGCCTATACGCTTCATACTCAGTGAATTATGATGCGCTTGGTCGTGGGTGTGGGATGCTGGGCCCTGGTGATCGTAGACGCCTCTCGAATATGTTTTTCTTTTAATGACTAATGCATGGTGAATCTTGTTGTTCCTCGAGCATGGTCCCGTACACAAATCATCTTCAACGCTCTTTTTTCATCCACAAAACCTTTTATTAATCAATCCTCTTCTACTTTTGTCGATTCTTTAAATTCTATTCGCTTTTGCCTTTTTAGTAGTTTGTAAGAGCGGCATCTTGTCACAATATTTTCTCCCTCAGATTGTTAATAGATTCAATTGCATTTTTTGTTCTCTGTTATCACCTGTGTTACAGTTCACTTCATTATTGTCTACTTTGTATTCATGTAATTTGTTCTCTTCTGTGTAGTGGCTTGCCCGTATTATTTAATAAATGAATAAACTTTGTCACTTAACCCGTCAGTTCCTGACGCACCCTGCGGGTTGCACTTCTTTTCAGGCCTGCAAAAAATTAACTAATCTCCACAGGTTAAAGAGCTTTCGGCTGTCACTGTACGAACTGTGAAAGCAGTTTGGAGCAAGTTATTCGAAATCTATGCTATTTACAACCGTTGAATCAAGTGTTTTCTAATAAAAACGGAGCAAGATGGAACTTTGTCTATATTTCCACGAAAGTACTTCAGTATACGTCAGTATACGTTCTGTATAAGTCAGTACGAAAGTACTGAAGTACTTTCGTGGAAATATAGACAACGTTTCATCTTACTCCGTTCGTATTTGAAATGGGCTTCCACAACTTCGTCACGAGTGACTTAGTCCGTACAAGTGTAGTCTCCTGCGTCTGGCTGTTACTGGAAATGTTGTTGAAATATTGTTCAGTAGGTCGATAAAAAGGTAAATAATTTATTTTTCTCCCAATTTCTAGTTTTCTGGATGATTTCTGTACCAGTTTATGTCGAAATGTTTGAATGAATCTTTACGTCTCTGGACTACGTAGAGTACTAAGTAGAGTTCTGGGTCAACTTATGGTGCGAGGGCAATTACCTGTTTGTGTACGTATTGTATGTTAGAGTTATGTGCGAGGCTACTTTTTGATCTTTTTTTTTTTGTATCTTTTGAATACAGCATATACAAATTTTGAGTTTGCTTTCTCGTCGTTTGGTAAACACGGATCAAAACAACATAAGAAGGGAAAACCAAAAAGATCAAGATTTATAATATAGTCGAAGTCATTCGAAATGGCTTTGTTTTCCTTCGAGCCTGACCAAGTGTCTCAGGGATCAGCTTCCATGCATTAATCGCATTGGAGTTATCATCAAAATCCTCAATTGGCACAAATAATTTTGGCATTGACGATTTCTACTCAAGAATTCATTCAGTTCGAATGATGCCACAAAAAGGTTTAGGCTGCACCGGTAGAATAGACAACAAAATTAGAGGATATCCGCTCCCTATGCAAAAAGATCTGAAAAACAATTTCTGAAAGGGTCCGACTAAATCAGAAATACCGATAGGTATTCGTCTTGTTCGTTGGACTGTCATATCACACTGGCCATTGCATCTAACTGCCATGGAAAAACGCCAATGATGTTCTGATTTCTGAAATTTGATACTCGGTTCGGTTTAACACGAAGTGTTACAATACGATGCCCTGCCTGTTGCAATACAATATAATGTTTTTGTTGATCCATTGCCTAATGAACCCTACAGGGTGTGGTACTGTAACTTAGGAAAAGATGTAAAATGGTAGGAATACCTGAATACTTATTTCGGACAGGTTCCATAGACTGGGGAAATCGTGGAGAAAATTCAATGCGGGTTTCCCTTGCGTTACAGGAACTGAAGGGTTAACGTTTCAAGATTTGTCGGCTCGAAATCCGCAATGTCTGTCGACCGCTCGCCGTACGCCATGTGGACCATGGAAGGCCTTAGAATTAATGTGAAAAATCCTTATTTTCTCACATCCCTTGGGATTTAGTTGGTCCTGACTTTCTGCCAACCCGATCACCCCAAACGCATATATCTTATGGACCAATAACTGATCAAAAACGTATGTTTTCGAGGTTTTTATTGCCATAAGCAAATGAGGTGTCACATTTAAGCAAAGCATTAAACAGTTAGCAAATAACAACAATATAAGAACCAAAAAGTGACTCCTCAAATTTTACAATGATCACGAATTATTCAAAAAATAATAAACGCATTTGTCAAAATGGGAAGCTTTTCATTATGTTTGATAAGCAATTTCAGGTTGCGGATGCGTGAGTTTATAACGTTACCACCTGCTCAACCATTGATCTTTCTTCTGGTCTCTCTGTTTCTCGTTATTAGTCGTGAAAACCCCGGTTCGTGTGAGAATTTATGTGACAACCTACGTAAGTGTGAACGTTGAGCTACACCTTCACGTAAAGCTGCTTAAGCCGCTCATGTACGGTTCAGGCCACCTTTAGTCGTTGCTTATATATTCTCCTAGACTTCTGTTCCTTTATACGTCTGGTTTCCATAACCCCCTCCTCTCCTCGTAGTTTCATGTCGTCTCGCGCGAAGGCCGTTAAAGCACAAAACACGGCGGCTGACGTTAACGAGACCTCATCACTTTTCATTGTGATTTCCCCCCGCTTAGAGCTGTAGGCGGTAAAGGCCCTGGCTCTGTCGTTCTCTGAATCGACCTGGTTTCTGCTCCAAAGCTCAAATTCATCTTTAGTTCAGGAACAATGTCACCACGCTCGAGAAAAAAGCACCAAAACATTTCACATCAAAGTTATCCAAAATGCTATGTAAAGTGGGCAAGATACTTTTGTATTTTTGACATTTTTTTATAATAGGTTGCGCCATCGAAATGGGAGCATATAACCAGAATTGAATAAGTTTTTGTGCTCAAAATTTTGAAATTTAAACACATCCCACAGATGTCGGTATTTGGAAAAATTCAGACTGATGTAGTATCATCAAATGATATTTTGCAATCATATTTTTGGATATCAATTTGGCTTGATAAAGTATCCAAAATTCAGGATAAAAGCATCTAATGCATCACCAATTTTGAACTGAACATGATAATTTGAATCATTTGGACTGATGTAGTATCATCAAATGATATTTCGCAATCATTTTTTGGATATCAATTTGGCTTGATAATGTATCCGAAATTCAGGATAAAAGTGTCAAATGAGTCAGCAATTTTGAACTGAAAATGATGATTTGAAACATTTGGACTGATTTAGTACCATCAAATGATATTTCGCAATCATATTTTTGGATATCAATTAGGCTTGATAAAGTATCCGAAATGCAGGATAAAAGCATTAAATGCATCACCAATTTCGAACTGGAAATGATAATTTGAAACATTTGGACTGATATAGTATCATCAAATGATATTTCGCAATCATATTTTTGGATATCAATTTGGCTTGACAAAGTATCGAAAGTCGGGATTGAAGCATCGAATGAATCTCCAATTTTGTTTTAATGCACTTCCTCATACGAAATGTTTCGCGTAGATGGGGGACATGTGAACCAAACCAAACATCCCTCAATGCTCCAAAATCATCCAACCAAAGATCTACCTATTCATCCGTACGGAACAGAAATTAAAGCGCCCGTCATCAATAAGTAGACTTGGAAGTAAAATGAAGAAATGGGTTCAACCGGAAATTTCATAGGAAGTGACACCAAGCTAGCGTCCCGCAATAGGATGAATTAATGCAATTGCCTATCGGGCCAGGCGATAGGAGTTGTAGTTATTTCCAAGCCGTAAACGATGGTTCGTGAATACTAATTGAAAGTGAGGGAATGACGGAAATGAGCTCATATTATTCACAATACGTGCAAGTGGAGTGGTTGATATGCTCGTGAGGCCTCCGGTGGCGGCATATATTATTCGATATACATATATGCGATATATATACATCGCTCCCGAGCCTCGGGGCAGGTTAACTTTAGACCTCGCAAGTATTGATTTCTCCCACCGTTCATTGATGATGCACCAGCGTATCAACAAGTGGAAAACATTCGCTTCCCTCTCCCTGTGGGAGTGAATAATCGTCGTTTCCTCTGTTAAGCTTCACCTCGAGAATAAATCCAATGAAAATTGTGCGTGCTTAAAGGAAGATCCCCAACTCGTTTGAGTCTATCGGTGAGCGGTATTTATTTTTGTGGTCCGCTGAACTCAAACGAAATTACGTTTTCCAAATTGGGCGTCGCATAGACCTTCCACGTAGTGGTAATACGAATGCATAGACCAGTGAAATGTTTTGAATATTATTGTGTAATTGCATAGCAGGTGTGTATATCTCGAATAAATAGTAAATAGTATAGAACGTAGAATGTTGAATCCATAGTAATTTCTCAATATCCTCCAAATTTAAGAGGATTTGAACTAATAAACGATTAACCCATTTCCAGCCGGCATCGCGTTTTTGCAACATTGTCCTAAAATGCATGTCACTGACTAGAAGTTTTAATCGCTTTCTTTACAGCTGCAACCCACTATTTAGATGTAGTACTAAATTTATAAGTATATTAACCGAGCGTATGAGAGTTCTTGTCCAAATGGGACATTTCTCAAGTTAGTCAACTTATTGGGAAGGAAATTCAATAATTTCACAGTTTGTTGTGGTCTAATTTTTTCTCAACAGGGACTGTGATTCGAAGAGAATACAATTTTCTCGAAATGGAAAGTACGTGTCTCCGCAACAAGAGTTTTCATGAGACAAGCACCGTGAGGGAGGATCGGTTGAAAATTTGTCCTCTTCGTGATTCTAAGGAACTGAGAAAGGAACACCTAGGATCTCATGACGCAGCTTATGAGAAGAAATCAAATGTGTCTGCGGTGATATGAAATGATAATTGAATTGTCTACGTGGTCAGCAATTTTGACACGATCCACCGACAGTTCAAAGCCAAAAGGTTCGACAGACGTGAACAAAAACAAGTCTCCATCAACCAGCCGAAGATCATCGAAGGATGCAACACATGGGGGCGTTGATTTGCATGTCAACGGGATTGCAAACCAGCTAATCAAAGGGAAAGAATGGAGGTGGCCTTCGTTTATGAATTCCGTTGACAGCTGTGTGGTGAACGCCAGGAAAATCCGTCGACTTGTCAAAGAGAGTGTCGCTGATCGAATTGCTTCCCCATTCAGAATTTACCACAGAACACGTCAGATGCCCGGGAGAGTCTTCTGAAGGAGAAAAAGATTCTGGCCAGAGGCCTGGGTGGTGGCTTGGTTGTCGAACGCTTCAAAGATCTGATGGCCAAGGACACTTCATAATTCCATGCTATCCGACTTATAGAAAAATATGCCGTTTTCGCTAGAATCAATCTGTTTATAAGTGCGAAAAATGCATTGTTCAAATTCACTCTGGATGCTTTAAAGAGTTTCATGTTTGCCATCCCCCCTCCCTCCTTTCAGCCGATGTTGCGTCTACGCCACAATAGCTGCTTTCTGAGAGTCGTAAATTTTTTTTTTTTTTTTCACCTAAAATACGTTCAGTGAATATAAATAAAGAGTTTTCATTTTTGCTCTTGCGAAGTGAAAAAATCATTTTGCAGTGATGAAATAGGTGGTGAAAAAGTCATTGAAATCGGTGTTCTTCAACCTAATGAAATTTCATCCAAATTTGATGGTTAGGAGGAGTGAAATTGATGTTTGATGGACACAATTCACCATATCCGTAGAATGAAGTATTTGTGAGTAACTCATTGGAGTCCGTCTGTCTTCAGCCTAAACCACAAATTCCTTGAAAGTGCCTTTAAAATCGATGAAAAGCTCGAGCGTTAAGTCTTTGTAGTATTTAGTACTTGCTTACACCGACACAAGAGATACACACAAACGAGCTCGAAAATTCCCGTTTTTGTAGGATAATCTACCTATCAACCTACTGCTTTTCCATGTACTCAATAATGTCTCACACAACCGATAACCACAAGTTTGTGATGCGTGATTATTTTGCGGAGAGATCGGAGAAAGTATGGTCGTCAGCTGTCCGGTATACTTCCACCCCTTGCTTCGTCCAAGTACCTACCCTTTATCAACATCCATCGGGTGGTTTTTCCAACTCGAGATTGGACGAGACCGTTCGGATTGCCGATTTTCCACCCAATAACAAAGGAACCCATTGGCTTCCGATGCGACCGCCTTTGATCATCAGGTAGTTAAATAAAAATCATTTATCTGGCAGGAGGTTTCTAGGAAACTCTCAAATTCATTTAGGTACCGTATATACTCGTACCTTGCTCAAATTAGAAGCACTCTCCCACAAAAAAGTATAGGCAGCATTTTCGTTAACATTAACTAAATAACTTAACTACGTTTTAAACTTCCTTTATTGCGTGACAGACAAATCATGCTCACGACCGATGGCCCTTCGAGCTTACCTGACCAAAATTAACTATTACTGTTTCATACCTCTCTCCTAATCACTTTATCATTAATTAGTCATATTAATACAGATACTTTTTTTTAAATATTCATGGAGTTTCAACAAAGTTAATTAATTATGTAACGGTCAAAAAACGATAAGGGAAGAAAAGACCAGAAAAACTTGACTGAACTTATTTGTAAGAGAAAGTCAGAATTGTCTTCGATTTTCGAAAATTATTTTCGTTGGAACTCCCCCCAAAATAGATACATTGAATCCGAAATATGTAATTAAAACTTATCGCGTGCGTCAAAACTACTGGAATTAGTTAGCTGTTCAATAGACTGCGGTCAATATCCCCTGTAGTTGCCAAACGTCAAAAGTTTTCAAGCCTCAAGTGTAACTCATCTTCATTTGCTGTTGGACGTTATTTCTACCCACGTTAAAAGTGATTCTAGCATGTTTCATCTGGATCTTTGGTTCATCAGAATAGTTACAGAAAAGCCTAGTAGCTTTATCAGAACCTAAGCACTAAATCTTGACAGAGCATGGAACATGTTTTTGAGTCCGTTAAAATTTCCAGGATTTATCTAATAGGGTTAGTTTTATTTAACATAAGTAATTGCCAATACTGGCTAATGGACATAAGTTATATAATTTGTTGAATCATGCTTTTCTATGTTAAGCGCGAAAATTAGGTCGTTACGTAAAAAACATTCCTTTTAACCAAAAACTCTTCCAGTTTATAGTTTGAGAGAACACCTCAGAACTGATTTCGGACATTCATGATTTATAATTGATTTATTCAACATTTTTTAAAAATTTTGTATATTTAAATGATCAACAATGAACTCTTTATTGTTTAGTTCAACTCATCTCAAAACGTGGACGTTGAAAGTTGTTTCTTCATTGATTTGATTTAAAAAGTTGGTTTTTTTATTTGGAAATTATCTTTCAAGAAAACAAAGTCATGTATTCATCTTCCTCTTCATATATTGAGCAAATAGCAGCACCGTCGAGGTCCAATTCATTTTTGCTCCCATTCTGTTAATTCGTCTCATACATTTGAGTCTAATTCGTCCTATCTGGATGTATTCGTGCGGAATTTGGGACTCTGCCGCAAATACACGTATTAAACGCTTACAAACGCTCCAGAACCGGGTATTACGGATGATCACGGACTCAACCCTACACGCCGATCTCGACATACCTGAGGTGGAAGTAATCCATTGCAAGAAGTATGCAAACCTGCACTCTTCAATCAATCATCCTAACATGCTACTAGTTCACATCGCCAACAACGCCCCCCCCCCCCCCCCCCCCAAATCAACGGCATTTAAAAAGAAAAAGGCTCCATGATTTTCTTTCCTAGGACTGAATCATTTCTACGTTATTTATTTACTTGCATGTTCACGTTAATTATTTATTCATTCAACTCCTTGTAATCGAATTTGTTGCTTGTGGGACATTCAATGGATTGGAACCCACACTCGTGTTCCATGTTAATTAGGCCTACAGGCCTACTATAATAAGATTATATGAAAGTCAACAAAATTGTAATGCTATATTTTTGTATAACAATGAAGTTTCACGTTATTAAAAAAAATCTGTTAATAGTTAACAATACAGAATTTGAATTTACGTTGGGTTCAAAAATAAATGTCAGTTGTCGCTATTTTTTTCGGAAGTTCAAATTGAAAATATTAGAATAACTAAGGTAACAATTCTTTCCACTTTTAGGGAAATCCCAATTAGTCAAGTTCATCTTTTATTAGTTCCATATAAATTAATAAAGTCAATGGCCCTCATTTTCTTTAGTCTTTCACTCGTTTTTCTTTACCAATCTTGGAGAAAACTAAAAGTCAACGAAGTTACCCATTGTCACGTTTCAGAAGTATTCCTCCCTTTTCCATGCATCTCATCTAGGATGTTAGGTGGCTCACCGTCACCTGAGTTGTTATAAACTTCCCTCAAAACCCCTTCAAACTTGAAAGAGGCCCAAAGTTGTTGGGCACCACGGGGATGTTTTCCGCCATCTATCTCCTTCTTCTCGGCCCATGAACTTTCCCTAGCGTCAAACGTGAAACGAATTTGCCAAGTTTTTTAATTATTCATCCTCATATTTTAATTTCCTTTTTCTCACCCGTGAAAAACAGCTCTGTAACGCGCCCACTTGATAAATTGCCCGGTTTTACTTATGTTGGAGTTCATTCCGTTAACATATTCGGTGTTGGGGGTGCGAGGGGAACGTAGTTGGGTTAAACTGTTGCGAACATAATTATTAGTCTCGAGAACAAGTTGGATGTGATGAATGGCTCTTGAGTACCTTTATTCCACCATATTGAATTAAACGATAATGATAACAAACTTGTTGAAAATCATGTGAACTAAGTCAATCGCGATGAAGTACAGGAAACCGAACTAAACCAAAATTAATTATGAGAGAATTTCGTGATTTTTCTTATAACACAGCTCTCTTGAGTATACTAACAGCTATGTTACTGTAGACTATCTACTGTTACTATGTAATCTCTGTTATAATGGCATCTATTTTACTATGTAGTTTTTTGTAATATGAAATTTGTTCATTGACGGAAAATCATTAACAAAATATTGATTACGTAAAAAATTTACTATTGGCCCGAACATGAATGAAATTACATTAGCTATAAAGTAACTGTTACAATTTGTTTATTGACGAAAAATCATTAACGAAGTATTGGTATACGTAACAAATTCATTGGCCCGAACAACATTAGCCCAATTAATAAGACTTTGAAATTATAGATTTGTAACAAATCCACGAATATAATAATAACAAAATATATAAAATAATAATATCAACAATGAGTGTAGAGGTGGCTAGGCTCACAATGCCAAACCAAGTTGAAGTTCATTGACAAAATCCCTCTTTTATTGACAAAATTCCTCTTCAATGTTTTGTTAGGTACTGTGGATGGTTCTCTTTTGATCAAGGGGTTGTTGTTACTCGTTTTGGGTTCCCTTATAATTTCCCCATTTTTCTTGTCATTTAAAAAGACAATTGAAAAACATTTGAAATGGTAAAATATTTTTGACTACCAATCCCGACTTTGACGGTTTCCATTCCTATTTTTCTAATCTTTAATTCACTAAGTTAACTTTCTACTCACTTATAGTTAAAATTATATTTATCTTAGTCATGTGCTACCATTCTTTTAAAACTTTTCATATAATTTCGATAATTTTAGGACTTCAAAAAGCTGTTGAATGACTTAGTCTTCATATCGTAGCTGGACTCAACTGTCAATAAATTTTAATTTTTTGGTCAATCATTTTATGAATAAGAGCTGTGGGAAATAAATTTTGAAATTTCAATGCATGCTCAAATACGTACACTTTTTCTGACCTTTTTCCGATTATCTATTCATTAGTTCGCTTAATTTGTTGGTTGTTCAAGTACAGAGCCGATTCATGCTGTACCCGTGTAAAGTCATCTCCGCATTGATTGTTATTGATCACTGAGAGATCTATAGATTAGGGTGTTTGAATGTATTCTGAACAAGGGATAACTACACCGTTCCTTGCTACCTCGCCCATCAAGTTTGAGGAAACTGAAGCTCCTTCCTCGATTTATGGAGACGAGAGAAGCAGAACAGTTCCGATCCATCCCGTTCTCACCCGAACCACCGAGTTTCCAATTATCAGATTAACAGAGAGTGGTCCCTAACCTTTCACGGTGCCGGTCTGAAACCCCACGATAAGACGACGGATCAGCGGCAAACAGTCGAATCAGATTTGAATACGTAAACAGGCGGATTCCCACCAGCCGGAGCGATCGGCGGTGTTGGTGATTGGGGGAGGCTGAACATGGATCTCATCTCGTTGGAGATTACTCGGCGGGATATGGCAGGTTGTGTAGCCTTTACAGAACATTATGTACACAGGCAGGATTCGAGGCTCGTTACACCGAAATATCTAGTGACCACACTGCGTAATTCCTGATTAGTCCGTCAAAAAGCGCTGTAAATTTCCACACAAATGTTTATTACATATCCATATTAGATGGGCCTTCAACGCAGATTGTTAGTTCACCGATTAAACGACTCTATGTTATATTAATTCAATAGAACTAGCTGACTACTTGGACGCATTCACCTACCGACAGAAAATTATTGAAATTTCAACAACAAACACTGGATTACTGGCAATTAATATACAAAGGTCTACCGGTGTTAACACCTAATTGACTGAAACTGTCCAAGTACTAATTTTAGGGCAACATCCCTTAACAATTTTTTACAAAGCTCATCTAGCTCTCTTTGATTTTTTCGCGTTTTCCACTTGAACCCACTACAATTACTGTAACTCCCTTAATTGAAGAAAGAACATCTAATTTTACTATATCGTGTGTACATCTATAAAGAGTGTACAGTTTCCTACCTCCTACGGTTGAAAAAAAATGAACTTGAAGGGGAAAAAATTTCACATTTTGTGAATCTCCACCTTTTTTGTAACAGCAAAATCAAACTCACATGATGTATTTCTACTAAGCTTCGGATCACACCATGTAAAATAAATTATTTATGGACAAAATAATTCTACTTCTCACATCTGCATGATTTTTGCCAAGGAATTGGAATATGTTCACGTTGCGCATTGCAGCCGTTTCCAAAAGTTCGCAAAGCATACCAACCTTGGAAACCATTTTTTATTGGAAATTCTGATTTTTCATGAAAATTTGACTTTTTAACTGCTTTTTTCTATGAAGCACAACGGGCAGTGAGGACTCAAAAATGTGGATTCACAGTTGCAAACCAATGTTAAAAATCGTTATTTTGTTATAAAAATTAAACAACTTTTTTTAATCTGCATGTTATTTTCCAAAACTCTCAAACATGACTTTGTTTCGCACTTATGTGCACAAAACACTGCAGCTTTGGTTTTCATATTTATTTCATAGGTACCCGCCTTTTGTATTCTAGATTTGGGTCCTACACTCGATTTCATAAAAATGTGATCCCTCATTTGAATTTTCTGGGCCGCACGAAACCCGCTCAACGAACGCGCATAGTTGGTAAATCGTCAAAATCGTGGAAACAAAGTTTGAAAAACCCAAAATGTGTTATCAATTTTTGTTGTTTTTCAACGCTGGTGAACAAGGTACTATCTTCTTTTCTCACTTCACTAAATTCGAACGCTTTCATATCGCATCACATTTGAAAAATTATGAAAATTGATTTAGGTACCGCAACATTTATGTTTGCACAATTACGATGATTTGTGAATTTCGCGCGCTCGCTGAACGGGTTACGGCCGATAAAATTAAACTAGGGATGAAATTTTCATGAAATCTAGCGAGGAATCTGAATCTAGAGTAAAAATTGAAGGTTCCAAATTTCCTCATGATGTTACATAGAAATAGTTGAAAGGAATCAATTCTTATTTGTACAGATCAATCAACTAAAAATAGGAGGGGGGGGGGTGGGTGGTCGGTTAGACATTTGCATGGCTGATAAAGGCAAAGGGACAAAGTCCACACCGCCAATTGTGATATCACTATAAAGAGGAAGATTTGAAACTACTTCTGACACAACTAGATTGTACAGTTATTGTTTAATATTCAGCTAAGTAACGGTAACTCGATTAATACTCTACGTCAGATGTGCAAGAGGTGGTGGCAAAGTTTTGACGCTCAAATCTCGTTACCTAAACACAAAGGCATCCGAGCAACGCCCGGGTATACAAATAAATCGCTACTGGGATTCAGATTGGGGGCGGTTCATTTGAGCCCGGTAGTGCCACATTCCCCTCGGAACCGGCGCCTAACGAAGGCCACCACACAGCTTTGTTTGCGCTCTTTTGTCAACGTTTCCCCTCCGGCATATTTGCCGTTGTTCAATTCGCCTGGGGAACGGGAGAGGATGCATTGTCTCAATCCGACCTCTCGATAAATTTGAAGCTTTTGCATCAATACGGCTGGTGATTTATGCAGATGATATCCACCTTGAGGCGTTATATTGAACCGAATGCCGTTCACAACCTAATGGTCCGTAAATTTATGGCGTGGATCCGTACGAACATCTTGACGTACAGTGCGGGAGAAGTACGACCTCGTGAGGTATAAATCACCAGCTTGAGCCGCAACAGAAGGGGTCCGGGTTCTCAATCGTACTAATATGTATTATCAATTATCACATAAGGTGCGTCTATATTTTCTTATAATGTATGAGCTTGAAATATCATTCTTCTACTGAGTTGAATTCAACGATTTTAGTTCCGAATTTTCGGGAGATGACAAATTCATTTTCAACAAAATCTAATTCTGTACTTGCATCTTGCGTTTTGAACATTCTGTACAACTTCTGTTCTTCATCCATCTGTGTGTGGGTCTGTAGATCCTATAACAATGCTATTTTAGCCGACCTGAATTTCGAAGGAATGTGCGGGCTTGGCTTCAAATGTTGCACCATTATTCTGCACATGAACAACGCACAATCCATCAACCATAATTTCCCCTGGTTCCTAATATCCAATCGCTGGGAAATGTGTCACCTTTCTACGCACTATACATTTACTTAATTAGGTATATTTACATTACTATTTATTTATTAATTATCATTAAATTGGATTATTAATTATTTCTAAAATATCCGGTATTTATTAGAATGCTAAATTCATTACTATTTATTTATTAATTATCATTAAATTGGATTATTAATTATTTCTAAAATATCCGGTATTTATTAGAATGCTAAATTCTCTAAACAAAGATTTTGCACGTACCACGTGATTTTGCACGCAGTCCACCTCAATGATGGTCCATACAGCTGTTGGTGCGGGTATAATCGTTTTGTTCCGCGAGAATGGCTTTGGCTTATATTGTGTCTTAATATCGCACATTTTAATATAGTATTTAGGTCTAACCACAGTTGAAACGTTCCACATGTATCTAATATCATAGAACTTCCTGAACAATTGTTGCCATCTAATGTACAGTCAACACACCTTTCAGATTATGACAAATAATTGTTATCAGATATCAAACCAATGAAACAACAACCAGATTGAATAAATCTAGACTGGTGATCTTCGTTCAAGGGTCATCTAATACACAAATAAATTACCTCTATGTAATAAATACTATCAAAAGTGCCTCTTGGAGGATGAAGCAGAGTCCATCAAAATTTAATCAAAAACGGTCTCCTGTATGGGCGTATCCGATGCGCCAATGTTAAAACTGTGTAATTTTTGCGTAATATATGGGTGTTGACCGGCTATATATTTTTGTTTAAATGGAAAAACCTTGATTGGTCCTTCCCTCTTTACATATTTACAGTTTAGGTTCATTATCTAGCATAGAAAAGTCGTTTTTCACGTCTTTCCTTAACTAAAGGAAAATTCAAAATTCATATCTTGGCGATCTGGATGAGGTCCTCGTAGATCCTTGGTCAGCAAATATTATATCACCTTCAAAACCAATGTCATATTCCCAACTCTGAACCTGTGGCAAGGGGACTATGTTGGAAACCTATACTTCTATTCACACAAGGAACACACATTCCATAAACATTCAGGATTTTTAAAAACCATCAAATATCCCTGAACCAAAGAAACCGAACGGACACCGAACCAAAGAAACAAATGTGTTAGCCAAAATATTGTTCGTTACTGTCGTATTTTCACAGCAATGTCGAAAATGTGGAATTTTTTATCCTGAGGATTTTCAGCAGTCGCTCTTAGTCGCAAGAAAGTTTGTCTCCTGAATCTGAAAAACATTACTTCCCCTAAAGATAGGTTCACACCACCCACGGACTAGGGTTGGCGATTGGGGACATCAAGGGGCGAGACCAACCCCACCTTCAAGACCTGGCGGTCGTGCGGGTACTGTATACCCTCTTCGCCGTCTCGTAGCAATTAGGTACTGGTGCTTGGAGTTCTCTCTTGGTTGGACGGTGCTGGGAATGAAACTCAAATTATCAATAACAAATGGTTCCAGCTTTCATTGATCTATTTGAGCCGTTCAATTGATGAAACAGGAATTCACCTTTAAAACAAACAAGGATGAAAACAAATTTTTTTAGGGATTAAAAGTTTGGGCTAACTTGCTATCGGCAAAAGAATGGACCCTGGGCAGAGTTATGAAATGGTAAGGAGTAGTGTTGTATGAAGTGAACTTGATTGAAAGGAAGATGGGAAAACACGTCGATCAGGCGATCAACTTTCAAGTTGATTATGCTCTTAGGATAGTTGGCTGTAGAGAAAGTTCCGTGTATAGTGTATCGAATTCCCGATTTTAAGTTGAATAGCTTAGAGAAATTGAAGCTCCCCTAACTTCCATATTCAAAGTCGGGGTTGGTATTGTTCTGTTCAGGAAAATATAACTTTTTAAAAATTCACCTTGGAATATTTTCCCTAGATTTTGTAGAGTGAGTAGAGAAAACAATGCAATAATAGACTGTGACGAACGGGATGTTGCTAATTTCTGTTTATTTGATTGAGGTTTTTGATGGTTTAAGAAAGTTTCAGATAAAAATAACGCACCTATTTGGAATCTGCTATGAATATTCCATACGTAGCGTGTCATTTTGAGAAGTTTGAGTAAAGTAGGTGATTACTGCAGAATTCGTTGCATCCATTGGTTGGATAGGGACCGTACCGTAGACAAGGTATACTGAACCACTTACAGCAAGTCAACGTTGAACGTTTATTTAGTAAAATCTCCGTACAACACCCTCGACCAGCATCTTCTCTACTATTTTTCATCTATCACCCGTGAAAAATAAACTCACGCAATTTTTAGTATTCAGGCGAGGTCGCTTCTGATCAATAGAGTCCGCCCTAGCGGTATTTTTTGCCCTGATCCAAATAGAAAGCTGAAATTTTGATGGTATCTTCTGTGGTTCTTTCTTGATTGATTAGAACGGAAAATATATGTTCGGCTGACTCAGCTGATCAAGAGCAAAACTGGCGACGATATTAAAATACCTACAATGGTGCAATATGTGTTATGGGGACACGACTTAGAAATCTATGAATTCCGTTGAAATTACATCAACTGGTCGTGGCTCACCTGGGAGTCTTTCCTAGATTTCATTTCTTTCTTGAAGTGGGGTTAGAAACTCAATGCGCACAATTGTTCATCTCGAATTCTCTTGTTTTATTTGGGCGCTTATGAATAGTTTTGTTTGAATGGTAAATATTAATTTAGATATTTGTAGTTTAGTTTTATTATCTAGCATAGAAAAATCGTGTTTCATGTCTTTCTTTAACTACAGGGCCAATTTTGCAATTTCCATAAGAATTTAAAGTTTCCAAGTTTGGAAATCTGCTTACATCCCTTCTAGATCCCTCCCAATTGAATTTATCACAGTGAAGAGCAAAGTCACATTTCCGAATGCGAACCTGTGGGAAACGGAAACATTTTTATATTTTTATAACATCTGAAACTAAAATTTCATTTGCCTAAATTAGGTCCATCGTTGGGGATTTCTCTCTGGTCTTGTTCCTGCCAGTAATTCTGCTCAACTCCATGTCATAAATTGCGTCACAATAGATCCTAGCGGTCTCAGTGACCAGGGGCTCCTCCCATCCCTTATTAGGATGTCATAAATTGCTGAAAGGGAAAAAATGTCGGTTTTGAATATACAACTTGAGGGTAGTATGCATTTTGATGAATGGATAACCGCACAAGGGGAAGACCGGGTGTAATGATGCGGTGAGGCTTCCCCGCCAGAAGTTGAGCGGAACGCGATTCACACCCTTCAAAATCATCGCTTGGCAAACAACTTAGCAGCCTGAAGGGGGCAGGAGCCCAACATGTTCAGCCTGACTCGCCGATCCCCGGGTGATCGATTGGGTTTTACGCGTTTCGTACCTACACGGGACGTGAAAATATCCATCTCGCTAATCGCGTTAGACAATTAATGAATTATTCATGAGATGCGAGACGAAAATGACGCTAAGCTCATCGGGCTTTTTGAAGGTACGGATCAATCAATTCAATTTTCGTGACGGAGCTTTGTTGTGAGAATGAGCGAGGTATTTATTTTTTTGATGATCTGGAAGTTACGAGTTTTGCATGGAACGTGTTCAAGCATTGATCTAACATATAGAAAACTCAAATAAGTAATCCCAAAAATGGTATTTTTTTATCCATCTATAGCCTTTTTCAGTCAAATATTGATCCTATAAAATGAAAACTCCATGAAATGAAAAGGTGGTTGCAAATTGTCACCAACCAAACGAACCTTGTGACTATAAAATCATGCATCAAATTCAACCCACCACTCATCAAATGAAACTCTAACCACAACTAATAACTGACATTATTAAGCGATTCGGGTGTGTTCACTGTTCAGTCGATGCATTGAATATATCGATTACGAACATAAAAACATAAGTGGTATCTCGAAAGGGTCCGATATTCAGATTTTCGAATATTTCAGCCCTTCTCTCAACCCACTCTTTAAGATTAGCAAAGGCATGACTACAACTCAGTCCCAACTAGATCCGATTCGTGAATTTTATTAACTTACTTCCAGCAGTTCCGGAGAAATGCTCTCGAAGGCGGGGATGGGGCGATTTTTTTTTTTGGTTTATTCTACTCTCGGCTTCTAAGCATCTTGAAATGTAAAACAACACATACGGAGGATTTAATACCCTTTTTCCTGGTCGATCATAAAGGTTCATTCTTGAAAGCAATAAAACAGCTTGCATAATTACATCACATTGTTTCCACAAAAGCATGCAAACTGATTCTGTACAATCCTCAACGTCTTGACTGTTTATGTAGAAATCCACTTGAACTTTGATTAAAGATGGAAACCAAGTTTCCATTATTTTCGAAAGTTCAATTTCAATTTATCATCTTTAATAATGGGCTTATGTAATCGACAAGGAAAAATTTTACACCCACCAATCAAAATGTATTACTTTCCGTTTCACAATGTGTAGCACAGAAAATCGGGTAGAAAATTTGCAACAGTTTGACCCCCCGTCGTCTGGAGCTTTTCTCCAGAGATAATGAAACGTAGGTCAAAATTACTGAGTGATAGTCACTTACTATGTTTGGAAAACCACCTCTTATGTACATAATTGAAGTCAATAAACTCACCCTGGCGAGAGGTAGCGTACCGAGGACGTTAACGACGGGTTTTCCCTAGGGTAAAGGTTATGATCTTTTCAAAGGAACCACGCCCTTCCAGGGAGCGGGCAAGAAGGGAGATACCCCATATATAAGGCAGTCCCCACAGGTGCGAAAGGATGCAGTCCCGGTGGAAACTTGAGTCAGTTACTTACTCTCAGCCAACTCGTTATTCTTACTTGACAAACCCTTCCACAATAGCAAGTATAAATACTTCTAGCATTGAACTAACTATCTGGTCGGTTCTAAGTTCTCAACTCTTTCTCTACAAACGTTGCGAATTCCCCTGCTGGGGCAGACGTATGCATCTGGGATCAACGATGAATCACCTACCTGAAATTACTTACTCAAATTTGCTTGCTGGGGTGGACGCACGCGCCTGGGACCAACAGTAAATTACCCTTACCTACTTCCTAGCTCGAATTTTCTCGCTCGGGCAAATGAACGCGTCTGAGACCAACACTTGAATCCTGACCCTCTTTCTCTCTATCCAACCTCCAAATAGTTGAAGCAGGTACAGGTAACTGGGACCATCAATTTGCCTACATACACCTATCCAATTCCACCAATTGTTGAATTCTAGTACAACCTTCATAAGGAACTGAGGCATAATATATTTTTTGGGACGAACGATTATTCCTCGCACACTCAAAACTTTCCTTAGACCAAAAAGCTAGTACCTCGCATCCTTCATGTTGAGGGAAAGTTGAATAGTAAGAACCAATCAAATATTGGCTCTTCCGCTCTGTCTAATAAACATTTGATTGTGAAAAACAAATAAGATCCAATATAGAAATATACCTTTGTGTAATAATTATTATTGTGTGCACATTATAATGTGCAGAGCAAATTTCAACTGTTGACGTCATTATTTTAAGTTCTTTGTTGTTGCTAATCGTTGTAAAATGGGTTCGAAATATTTGTCCGTATTTATGTTAAATTCCTGCTTCTTGCTGTTCTGGACAAGAATCTAATTTGTTCAATAAACTACCCAAATACTTTCCTAATGTCGTCATAGAATTTTTTAAGGCCTTCTGATAAACGTTTAATTTGCTATCGCATGTTGGATTTCATTCTCATCTCTGCATGTAGGTCATGTTCACGTTGCTTTTATTTGCCCGTATTTTGCCTAATTTTCAACCGTATACCTCACGCAAGTGACATGATACATTTTTTACAATTGGTATTGTATTGGACATACAGCGGCTTCTTTGTCATTTTCTATTAATACCTTTCATTTACTGCACGGATCAGACATATTGATGTTTGTTGATTTATTGTTTTTGATGCTCTATTTATTTTGAGGAGTGAAGTTTTAATTTGGCAATATTGAAGAGTACAGCTACTTCAACTATTTTGCCCTGCTACCAGATCGTTGCGGGTGAGTTTTTGAAAATACCGCGTGCTGGTGAAGGGACATCCGCAAACTAGAATTCGTAAAGGAATTTGAAAGGGGATTTTTAAAATAATAGTAAATGAATAAATTAAAAATAATATAATAAGGGAAAGAAACAAAGGAAATGGCGGCCTTCTAATAAACAGTAATTTAAACAAAGCAAATATTAAGAGAAGTTAAAAGAAAGGCTACCGAATGGGCACTCAGCAACCCCAGGTTTTCTAAAGTTGAAACCGAAGTTATAATTCCCAAAAGCACAGGAAACCCAAATCGAACCGTTAAAGGTTTTCACGATTCGAATAAAATGGCAATTCTGGCGAGACTACTCCCTGCTCCGATCAGCTACTTTGGCCCTAGGCCTAATTTAACACTATCCTCCAATCTATTCACTTGACCTTCCAGTTAATTAAGCTGTTACGATGTCCTCCACTGAGCTAAGAGACCTAGTTAACCTAGTTTACACTCCTCTGCATCAGCAAAGAGATAGTTTCAGGCTATTTTTACTGCAAGACATTAAGGAAGTTTAGCGTACCAGTTAACGATTGATGTGTATGTGAGGTGATCTGCTGGGTGGCATTTTTAAAATGGAAAATGATATCTTTCATTCAGTCCACAAAGTGCAAAATTAAGTATCGCCAATGTTGAATTGAAAAAAAGTTTATAAATAGCCTGACCTCTTCTCCGCCCCAGATATGACTTATTCGATCGACCCGGTGTATGTCATCCAATGTAAAAAAAAAAGGTTGCGGTAATGGAGACTTTATAATAAGACAGAGCTGTCGGAAATCGATGGGGCGGGCAACGTCACTCGGTAAATTAGGGACAAAGATGGTGGTGAAGGGAAGAGGGGGTGTGTACAGCCGCCCAACAAGTTCCTTCTCGCTCGCACTTGTTCACTCTATGACACCCTCTAGCTCTTCCCTAACTACCGATCCGGGTCGACCCTCCTTCAGCAGCCGCCCACCAGCCACTTGTCGTGTTTTGCTGACGTTCGCAGAATCGTGTCCTCGCTCTTCTACTTTCTCAACCTTTCTCGACCAGTTTTTTTTTCTTTTTCATCCCTTCGCTACCTACCCGCTGAAAATTAGGGTGCCACCTCACAAAACCTTTGAACGACCCCCCGCCCCTTTTGGTCGTTGGGTACTTAACAACTTTTATCAGCTGGTTTTGACAAAAAAAGGAGACCACAATTCATTTCTCAATATCCAGGAGAAAATGTGTACATAAATACCTACATAGCTTTTTCCAAAATTGACAAAATACGTAAACTCTCTGACAAAACTGTTAACTGGAGGATCTGATTCTGAGAAAATCGTGGTTTTTCCGACTTCATCAAACTTCCGTAGTTATTTCGACTGATAATGCTTGAATGATATTGAGTGTAATTAGGTATTTAAATACACTATGTAATAGATAAAACACCTGAGAAAAATAACTAGTGAACCACGTGTAAAGCGATCTCAACGCTGCACCACCTGGCAAGCCAGAGACCAGGCTAGGAAGTAATAAAACGAACTGCACATTACCCGTAGGATTAGAAATACATTGTCTTGTTGATAATTTCGATCATGGTTGACTCAAAAGTTAAAAATTGATTTTACGATTGTACAGGGGTCTCACAGCAAGACTGTAAATACTCGCCCAAGGGCGCACCTTTTGCTGCTTTTGTACGCACTTGTACGCAGGACTTTCGATCCTACAAACGGAAAGCTGATATCATTTCAAGTTCCCGCAGAAAAAGAAAAACGTGAAAATTCTTATTTTTGCAAAAGTTATTGAATTTCAAAATTTGCCAGAATTTTGCTCGTTTTGATATTTGTTTGGCTTAAGACGGTATTTTTTTCTTAGGCGCACTTTCAAACTCGTGCTGAGGATCGTTTTCCCTCGTCGATTCGTCGATGTAACGGTGGTGATTTCACCATTGTGTTCAGCGTGAAAACCCCTTTATAAAATAGGGTCACCTGCTTGGGTTTTTTTTTTGCGATTTTCCCTCATTTGAAATGCCCAAAATCCTCCTTAGAGTGAGGAGCCCATCTTCAAACGTATCCTTTTGAAAGCCTAAACAGATTTTTTTTTGTGCGAAATTTGAGCTTTTAATATCAGTTCTATCGAGAGTTATCGTCTGGAATGTGTTTTAGGTGGTTTTGACAGTGGATTCAGAATGCTTTGAAACGGGTTTTGATGCAATAATTTTTTGAAAATTCTCATTTTAAATATTTTGGACCAAAAACAATAGTTTCTTTCTCTTCAAAAATTTGCGAATACTGCAGCAGTTGAGAGAATTTTTAATATTTCTCTTTTCCCCCGTTAGGTAGCAAGCAAACTAGATGGAATTTTTTCTGTGAGTCAAAAGTAATCCGAACCGTAGCTATCGGAGCCAAAACACCGTAATATCGATATTATCGTGAGTGTGGCATCGATGGCAAAACATCGTGATCGAAGCAAAACATCGATATTCCGATAACATCGATGTCGATGTCCCGTCCCTACTCAGTCCTCGTCAAGATGTCAGTGCGAGTGGAGTACACGTGTTTGTTTGAGTACAATCTATTTCGGTTCTTCTATCGGAAAAATTTATTTTTATAGTTTATACCTACTTCTGTAGTTCTTGAAAAACATATTTTTGTTTTATTTTCTAATTTAATAAACATCTTAATTTTTAGTTTTGATTTTATTGATATGAAGTGCCCGGAACTCTAAAAACTTTGGTATAACCGAAACGGGCAAAAAATCGTTTTACGATTTTGGCAGTTTAAAAAAGATCTGAGTTTCGCTTGAATATACAAGGTGCCCAGGAGTTATGCACAATCCGACTCCTACGTGTTGTAAAACTCATTTCCGTACAAAAATGTCCTCATTAGCAATTTTTTGCCAGAGGCCTTGTTTCCGAGTTATTCGCGATTTAAGATTTTTTTGGGCAAAAAATTGCTGAGGCATTTTTGTTCGGAAATGAGTTGTAAAACACGTAGGAGTCGGATTGTGCATAACTCCTGGGAAAGTGTATAACTAAAAAAGACCTATATTTGAAAATTGGGAAAGCTACGGAGGAGGCATTGTCTTGGTCAGGGGCGAGGATATGCAATGACCCGCACGACGCCCGGGTCTTGAAGGAGGGGTTGCTTTTCGCGCCGTGTATTCTCAACCCCAATCTGATTTGCCGCAGCATTGGATGTTGCAATGTTGATAATTTGTTGTTTCTGACCAAATTCAGTTTTAGTAAAATGTTTGTTGACTCAAACATGTTATCCAGTTGTAGGACAGTGGTAAGATATTGGGATTTAAATCGAGTTAATTTAAAGAGTTAAGTCCAAACAAGATTGTTAAGATATAAACCAAAAAATAAGTATTTAAAAATGAAAATGAATTTAATGAATGAAAATTGTGAACAGCGTCTACAGCATTCCTAAGCTGTCCAGCATAAGTCATGGTAATCGAAAAGCCGAGAGAAGGCTATTGTTTGTGATAATTTACGATTGATTGCGATGAGTTGCTTTCAGTTGAGCTATATCACAAGTGCGTATGTTGACATGATTTTTGTGTACGGTTTTGCCAATGGTAATGCTTCTGAAGCAGCAAGGGTGTCACACTCCTCCTGTGTACAACTCACACCTTTGCGAACACGTCGTTTAGTATGAGGAAAAAATATTGGTAGATAATATTGTTTATGTCACTGATCCTTTCTTTCCAGTAAACTATCATCTTTTTATCTACTAATTCTTTTTTGTCTCTAAGGTTTTGGTTATTACCACCAGCTATGTTCAATAGCTATAGCGCACCATGATGAACGGGATTGTGCAAAAGGGAAACCACGCTGAAGGAAATACAGACAGGAAAGAGACGAAAGGTAAAGGTTGGTATTGATACGGCAGCCTGGTTTGATAAGGGTCCATAGTGTCAGCAAAAAGATGAATGCAAGTCATCGCAATTAATCGTAAATAAACACAAACAATATCCGTCTCTCGGCTTCGATTATCTTGACTTTTGCCGGACAGCTTAGAAATGCCGTAGACGCTGTTCACAAACGAACGGGTTCATGCATCCGACTAAACTAATCTAAATTGTCACCATTCGATTCAGCGAGAAAAGTTACGCATATCCCGCCTCCCTTTTTATCGCGCAACATTTTCGAAAAACACACGTTTTTCAGTTGCAATAAAAAAATATTTTCGTTGGATATGACATTTTGAACATATAGAAAATTTAACGTTTAGGCGAGATCGTTGAGCATTTCAAGATCTTCGAGAAAATTGCCATTTTGCGCAGCAACCGTTATGACAGTTTTGCAATAAAAAAATATTTTCTGATTTCAAACATAGAAAATTTAACACAAAAAAGTGAATCTAAAATCGTGAATAACTCGAAAACGAGGCCTCTGGCAAAAAATTGCTAGGAGGCATTTTTGTTCGAAAATGAGTTGTATAACACGTACGAGTTGGACTGTGCATAACTCCTGGGACACCCTGTATAGTAGTGATCACATGTTGAGGGTCTGCGGCCCGTCCGGCAATACTGCAGCTAGAACTTTTCCCCATTCGGTAGGACAAAACGGGCCCTAGGAGCAGAATGCCAACCGAGATGGGCAGTAGATGTACAAAAGTAATCGTGGAAGGACCTTCCGGCAGGACGGACTCCTGTACACTCTAATATTAAGATAAAATTATGAATTTACACCGAGGTTGGTTGTGATTTAGCATAAAAATGCTGCAAATGATTACAAAAGGGCTTATTCTTGCTTCATTATCAACCCCTTTTACGCCTTATTATTTCACATTCCCTAGAGATCGCTTTAGAGGGGCGAACGGATGAACGTACAAATACTCGAAAGACATTCGGTAGATGGGCCTAATATCCACCTAAATCAAACTAAAATCGGAGGCAGTTTTTCGATCAAATCTACTAGAAAATGACTCCTCCTCACCTGGCTACTCCAGTAAAAATTTCAAAAACCACGTTTTTCATTGGCCTATAGCATCTATGCGATAAAGGCGGTTGGGCCATCTAAAAGTTAGAACCTACTAGATGCCCATGTGGGGTCCATTGGCGAACGAACTGACATTTTTACATCAATTCAATTCCCGTTCGGGGTACGGCGGCCGGGCATTGCAGATTCTGAATCTACGCATCTTACAACGTAAAGTTATAAAGTTTAAGGGAAGGGGCAGGGATTTATACTGAACGATTTTTGCTTTAAATTTACGTAGGCTGATTACTGAAAATAATTAACCAACAGAAGAATATTTGTATACACTTTATTTGGAGGCTCCTTTCGAAATTCCTTTTGAAGTTTTATCTGTTTATTAGAATAGGTTAGGAACAGAAAGCTTCTGTTGATTTACAGTGGCGCATTCAGTTAATACGTACGAAATGAAAGTGTTGAGCTTGCCTTGAATGGTTCTGTTTTATCTGATTTCTGCATTCGAGGAACGGAGGCGTTATTGCATCGCTGTGACTCGATCGGTATTCGATTAGACTACACGGTGACGAACCTAACAGGACACCTATTCAGAGGTCCCAATCCCGCAGGAGAGTACAGGGAAACACGTTGGGATTGAGAGAGAGAATTTTATACGAAGGAGGGCCATGGGAGGTGAAGGGTACGATTGGGTAGCTTGATAGGACGACGGGGCTGGAAGGATCACAAAGGGACTCGTCCCCCCAGTTCGTTTAATAACAAGGGGACATCTCCCGGGGCTTAACCCTGATCCAGAAAAGGGTTCAGGTGACCGCAGCTCAGGACCTTCCGGGAATTCTGGACTTTGGGATGAAATACGTTATCGCACCTAGTTCAGGGACCTTCTCATTCAAGGACCTTCTAATAGTAATAATGCGTATGAAATAACACTTCTCGTAAGTAGGGTATGGTATACAATATCCCAACGCCCATAGCTAGCAATTATTGATAACTTTGAGTAGAGAATCGACAAATAAACTACTATGGTGGCATTCAATCTATTCAGAATCATATGTATTCTCAAATCAAAATTCAAACATTTCAAACAAATAATTTTATCAGAGAAGGTATCATCTGACGAAATTACCTGAATCTGTTGTAGTAGAATGACACCCATATTGAGTATTCAGTGAATCACATCCAGTGTGAGAGTTAGTGTTGGTGAGTTCTTCATTTCAGCCGTCATATTTTTCACCAAACTAGCTGGAAACCCGCAATTCGCTCGAAAAATGAACCCTGTCGAAGGCTTCTCCTATCACTCTATTCCTCCGAAAGATCATCCCAGAAAAAACCCTTTATAAACCACCTGAGAAAAAGAGGGAGTGTCGCCCTATCCCTGGCGACAACATTTTCTTCAGGTGTGCATTCTCCTTCATGATGCGGTCAAGCAGATTGCAGGTGCATTGTCATCCAGTGGCTGAGAAGTGGAGAGAGGGAGAGACTGTATCATACGCCGAGTGACCAGGGCTAGAAGCCACATATCATTGCCACTAAGCCCGATGATTCTGTAATAATCCTGGATGTCCAAGTTGTGAGAGGCAGCGTGGACATGGAGAAAACCTATAGGCCTATGAAAAGTAAATATGATAGAAACGAACCGCGGCAAGAGGTGGCGCCTACTAACATCAAGGCTATGTGTGCAACCGTGTCATGGCTCGGAGTGTGGTGCAGGAAAAGTGTGAGCTGGGCATCTCGTCAGGAGTACTTCGTGGTACCACAACCTGCATTATCCTGGGCTCTAAATTAAACTCGTGGTCTTTATATTGGGGCACTTCCCAAATCACAACGGCCGGCGACTGGTAAACCTGGGTGTCCTCCCCACTTTTATTTGTTCTGTTTTTAATTAGTGGTGAGCCCTCTCCGCCTTTGAGGGGGGATTATTTTTTAAGTAAGTGATGCATGACGTGGAACATTTGAACAATGATGACCCACTTTAACTGAATTTTGCGGAGTGAACTCGAATTTGGGCATTGGATGCTCAAAAACCTCCCAGACTTCATTCAAGCTAGGTTATTAGCTAACCATGACCCCCCTCTGCCACTTTTTCCTTAATCCCCTCAGTTTAAAAATTAAATGATCCCTTCAACTCCTAGTTATATATCAACCTTTCTTCCTTCCTCTTCGCAACAAACGGTTAGGTGTGTGACACCAGTCATCTCTGCCCTATGAAAAGGAAGCTACCACCACCTCCATACTTACTAGGTAAATCAAGTTATTGTTCCGTTTCTGATGATGACTTAATCATCCAAATCGATTCTAAATGTATAACTCATCTATCCGTCGGAATGGTAGCACGGAATGTAAGATACCTCGAAGAAGGCTACCAAACATTCGAGTAAGGGGCTAATGAAATGGGTTTTCATGTGAATATCAGTAAAACCAAGTACATGGTTAGCCAAAGAACGTGAGCGAAGCATCACCTAGAATGATAAAACGATTGAGAGGCGTCGCACGTTCAGGTACGTGGGAGCCGTTGTGACTGACAACTGCTCCCAGACTGACGAGACCCTAGCAAGGATAAAATCTGGCAGCAAATGTTACTTCGCCCTCATAAAAATGTTTCAAAAGCATGCATCTTAGTAGAGCCTCCAAGGTGCGAATATATCGCACAGTGGTACGACCAGTAGTGCTGTACGGTGCTTGGGCTCTCACAAGAAAAGAGGAAATCCAGCTTAGACGCAGGAAGAAAAATCTTGAGACGAATTTATGGAGCGGTCTGCGAGGAAGGAGTCTGGCGTATCTGAACAAACCGTGAACTGACCGAATTTAGGGAGAATCAGACATTGTAACTGAGGCAAAGCGAGCTAGGATCCGGTGAGCAGGACACGTCCAAAGGATGCCAGATGAAAGGGCTGCACGCAAATTATTTAGTAACTATCCGGGAGGAAAGAGACTCCGTGGAAGGCCGCGACAGCACTGGGTTGATGGCGTAGAAGATGACTTACAACACCTTGGTGCACGCAGATGGCGAACGATGGCAAAGGACCAAACGGCATGGGGGCATGTCATTGATCAGGCTCGCACCCTCCATGGGTTGTACCGCAAGGCAAGGTAAGGCAAGGTAACTCTTCAATATAGTGGGAAAAGACTACAGTTTTTCTAAGAGCTATTTGTTTTTTTTCACCTACACCACAACCCAGCGAGGAGGTTCAAACTCCCTTTTCTAGTACCTCGAAAACGCTTAATCACGAAACATCGATAAGTAATATTTAGTGCATTTATGTGACATTTATCTTTAATTTTTCAACCATGTGCACCACGGTTTTGGGTGAACTCTCTCAGGTCGATGATCAGATGAAATTATTTCTGACGAATGTACCTACAAGGTAAAGAGGAAGAATAAAGAAAATTGTCGCTTTTCATCTCTTGCAGTTTTAATGAAGTTATTAATCCATTCATATTCAAAAATTTGTCACATCTACATACTTTGATTTTTTAACTAACACTCGGGTTAATAGTTAATGATACCTTCTACTACTTGAACATCATACCTATACAACAATTTCATTCATCATGGGATAATGTGAACGAACAGTAGTAGACGAAGCAGAAAACCAGTCTAGCCATAATGAATGACGATGTTTCAACCTAACCCTTTTCAAATTTCAGCGATATTTTCAATTATTAAGTCCTTAGCAATTTCATCATTCGTATTTGAGAACCCAAACCAACAAAAAAGGAGCCCATTCGAATAGCAATCTAAACCTTTTTCCATTCCCCTCCCATGTTTACATTCACCCAATCCCCTTCCCACCCTCTTTATCATCCTGTTCTTCCTCTGGCTCTTCTACTCTTCCCAGTTAAGCTCGATTGATTGCACTCAGAAACCCCCTTGGACCCGCCAATTTCCCTCTCGTCTCAGTTTTCCGCCTCTTTTATCCATTTTACGGTTGTGTATTTTTTTATATGTTTTCGTGAGCGCAAAAACCTCAATAATACGGTTAAGGTTTTTTTTTTTTTTTTTTTTTTTTTTTTAAATTAAGGCACTCTCTCCGAAACCTCCTCTTCTCTTGGGCAGTATTTAATAAACGGAAAAATTACGTTATTTTTTCTTTTTATGTGGAGAATATCAGATATTTCTGTGAAAGGTTTCTGTCGCAAGGTAAGATCAATATTGATTGCTGGCGGAAAAAATATTGCAAACCTACCACGCGAAAGGGTTACAGCTAATGAATGAATGGAAAACATAAAAATTTTACAAATAAATTGCAGCACAAATTAATTATACTTTACATGATGTGATTATGGAATGAGCCCGTCTGTCAAATATTTGCCATGCCATGAACGAAAAATAAACCATGAAAAAATATTTCAAATTTTGTTGAGTTTATTGAAAATATGAATTGATAGTCAATACAATAACTCGTACTCAACCACGTTGGGCAATTCCAATCGAACTCATACACCATCCTAAACCACCGCTATCAGCATGAGGCCTCAAACTATCATGCTAAAACCAGCCAACTCGCACCATTTTACGTATTTACGACTAATTACATCATTTGAAAGTCTTATTGTTCCAAATCAATTCAATTAAATTGTAGCTACTCTTTAGACTCAAGTATTCAGCTGGTCCAAATGAAGGCAACCCGATGAAATGGCATCCCGAAAAACAAGAAAAGTATCTCCTAGTTCACCCATATGACAAAGCGAGCGCACCTATTCCTTAGGCTGTCCATGGGGGTGTAGTACTAATGTGAGTTAGAGGGCAGAAAATATATATTTATGCTTTTACCTCTATGCCGAAGATGTGACTGAAACTGTATACAGCACATAATTGGAAAATATAAAAAATGTTCTGTATATGTAGTTGTCGTTTTGTAATTCATTATGATTGACAAAATAAAATAAAAATACATCGTACTAGGTTGATAAAGGGTGGGGAGGGGTATCGATTAATTTGTCCCTAAATCGATTATTTTCTAACCTACAATATACTGGATCGATTAATCGGTAATCGATTAGACGGGTTCGATCCGTTGCGTTCGATTAGAAGTTTTTTCTTTAAGTATTACTCTTTAAAAACTTGAGTTTTTGATGGGACGATGGAGATGTATTTTCCCAATTGTGACCCAAGTGATTCAGGTCTGCCCCATTCAAGGTGGATGAGCTCTGAAAGAGAACTTAGAGCATGAATAACATTAGTATTGTTTCTTATTATTATTACGTCAGTATTTGTTAGTTAGACTCAACTAGAGGTACTTATGCAAAAGTGCATTTTTTTAAAATATTCCTCTTTGTCGTTTTATGGTCTTTATTTCAAGATGTATAGGATTAATAAAGACCACTGTTCGGATAATGGGTTCCTTTTTCCGAATTATTTGCTCCCATTGTGCAGTGTGCGTAGAATAACTATCGCTACTGTCCCAGGCGATCACTTTTCTTTGAATTGAGATTAAAACTTCTTTCTCTCTCAAATTAAAAATGGTTAAATAAAATAAAAACCATGTATACCGAATCGAAGAATGAGTTCATGGAACAGCACTGTTTGTTAACAGGAAATTGCTCGACTTGGAAGAATATGTTCTAAAATCACTAAAAATGGAAACAATGGCGAATTGTCAAACTAGAACCTACCTATTTTAAAGCACGATATTACTCAATACAATCTCTTCACTCACAAAGTGCATTGATACTTGACAACAAGCTGTCCACTGCTAGCGACGCGGGTTTCTAATAAAAGTGAAGTAGGTATTTTTACACGCAGTTTAACTGGTAATTTCTCAAGTCAAGTTTCTCATTCTCATCATTTTCTAAATCAAACTAATATTTCCCAAGTCAAACTGAGTATTAACCAAGTCAAAGTCATAATTTCTTAACTCTAATTCAACATATGAGAGACACTTTTTTCTTCCCTAAATCGCTTCGCTTTTGATAATAAATTGATAACTACAGGGGAAGAACGACCTACGTCCATTTCTAACAACTCTACAAAAGACTATTTCTTCAACGGAAAACGCAAAAAAAAAAAAAAAAAATCCTTTAGTTACATCGAAAAATGGCATTTAACTGCATGTACTGGGGAAATTCAATATTTCAAATGAAAATCAAAGTCAACTACAAAAAAATCAATAAACTGCTGGAGGTCTCAAGTGTCAAGGGAAGAACGCTCAACTCTGTGTGAAGTATTTTCTTGCTTTTTCCCCAAAAAAGCGTTTAAAATATTGTAAATCGTCTTCAGAGATTGGCAAAGTTCAGCTATAAGCGAACTGAGAACAAAAAATCGTTTTCCCCAAGTCTGCTGACGGTAGCGATGTTTTGGTGGATTTCATTTCTCTTTCTTTTTGGTAGTGGACTCCTGTTGGGAATTACAATAGAACTCACCCAGTTCTGGATGATACATGAGCCTGGGGTACTATCTTTCCACTTTAAATTCCATGACTGAACGTATTTCCATGGGTGCTTTTTTGGCATATATTACCTGGAGGAACGTACTCCAGTCTCTAAACGAGTAGCTTTCAACGTTTTTAACAACGAATGGCCAATAAATCGGTGTTTTTGCAAGACATTTTTGAATTGTTAATTGTATTGGAAATATAAGAGTTATTGAATCAAGTCGCTTCTTCTCATGAACAACATATAATTTTTATTTTGCTCACTGAAGTAAGGAAGCTCTGTGAAGTAACTACTGTGAATCAAGGAGAAGTTACGATCTAGGAAGAAGGTGTTTCAGAGAATAACATTAACGAAAGGTGATTGTCCGGTAGCGGGAGTTCCAACGTTGGGTCGTTCTTCCCTGGTGCCGCGCTGGTAAAGTCGTTTTTCCTCTTCAAGCTTTTTCCTATCCCTATTTTCAGTAGTTTTGAGGCGTTCTTTCGTTGAATGGACTCCACCATCGTGTTCGGACCATCAATAAGCATGATGAACCGCCATAACCCCATTTTCGGAAGAAATCAAGTTAAAAGTAGAAGGCATTTTTCAGACAAGAAAATCGATTTAAATTTGTTTTTAAATTAATTTACGCAATGTACTGAAACGTCTGCACCAAGAATCATTCACATCGGACAATTGGAAGCAGTCCAAAAAATATTTTAAAAACAGACTCCTAAGTGCAGACTATTACTGTAGACAGGCTCATCTCCCTTCCTTGTCGTGGTTTGGATTCATAGTTATCATAATCAGTAATAGTTGAATCAGAAGAGCCAAGTATGGTGAATTGTCATTCAGAAGATGATGGTGTGGAAGCTGAAACTGACAAGGAAGGAGTGCTGCCCATTTTTCACTTTTTTTAGGTTCACTTCAGAGATATGTCTGCTTCAGCATCATTTGGGGTCCTAGTGAGAGACTGTGTGGAAATGTGTGTACCTGGAGGTCTCCTAACCATTTTATTGAAAACTCGTTTTGACAACGGCATTTATAAAAGTGAAATACAAAAAAATTGCAAAGAAAAACGAAAAACGGTAGAAAACGGAACATCGCCAACAAAACGACACGAGAAGGTTTCTCGAATATAAAATTCACATTATGATTGCAATACCACTTAGAAAGTTTCTTTGAGGCAGAGAAAGGCTTAGATAACATATGGTTGCTCGAAAACCACAGAAAAAACAACATAATCGGGCGAGAAAGTTTGATTTTTCTCAATTTGCTTCTTCTGGAAAATTACATTTTTCATAATCAAAGTACCTTTTTCTCGGTCTCTGTTCAATATAATCTAATCAAATTTTCTCCAGTCATGTAATAGTAGACAGTCAACTATAGATACAAATTCAAGTCGTAGAACTTTTTGAAACTCGAAGCAGATTTGAAAAAACAAACTTTTTTAGTTCAACGTTTCCCCGAAATTTTGCTTGTTTTGTGTAAAATGGCAAATTTATTTTTTTGTGTACAGAACTTCCAAAAGTTCTATGACTAAAAGTTGCACAGATATACGTACAACATCTCCAAAGAATTTGAAAAAGATATCTCCCGCAGATTTTGAGGAAAAGGTACATGAATGTGGCGACGTTCTAGGCGATTTCATAAGGGAAGAAATAGCCGTCTGTCTACCCTTATAGTCTTATTTATTTATTTTAATGTTACCTTAAAACTTTATTCAACTATTTAATAGGCAAATGAGCAGCTTTCGAAGATTATAGGTTTTCATAGGATTGACAATAGTAGATTGTAATAAATGTTGATGACCATCAGATCGTTGGGTGACCCTGATAGAATTCTGGACACATCCAGGTGAAAGCGACCGCCTACGATATACGATTAGTTAGTGATACAGATTCGCCATCACTTGTGAAGCACCGTCTCCTTGGGCCTTCAATGGATCAACCTTCATCTCTTCTGCTATGAAGAAGATAACGACCTTGTTGATGTAGTTGATTCAATCCTGAGGTAAGAGCCCCCTGTCCGACGCCACTCACCAGCAATGGGAATGTCCAGGTTGAAGTGGGCTGGGCTCCCTACTCGAAGGTTTCCTCGGAAGGTCGGTAGATAAAGCCCGGAGGAGCGAGTGGCTGTTTGTGGGAGAAGTTCTGTTCCTTGGGAAATAACATCGGGTAATCCCGACCCCGGGGCAACTGTACACCCCTTTTACAAGACTCTTCGCAGCTGCTCTGAACAAAGTTCAAACGTTATTTTAAGGGTTTCCGTTCAACTGTTTAACGTAACATCCTCTATAAATAACGACAAAAGTGCCAACAGGGGGGCTATGACGCAGACTGCATCATTGAAATTCTTGGGGAGGTTCCAAAAAAAAGTTTGGGGGGCTAAAGTTGATTGAAACAGTTTTTAACGTGACAACATTCAAAAATATATTACATTACTAGATACCGAGAACGTAAATAATAACCTGTTAATGATGGTATGTTTTTAAAATGTATTCATTCATTTATGACAATGACAGTGCTCGAATATTCTTTACATTTTGGTTTTGGGGAGGGGATACATATTTATCTTGGAGGAGATTTGGGGAAACCGCCACTATCACCCGATTAAGCCCTGGTTGATTCATTTTTTGGTTCTACCGAGTTCTATCGTGTTGGGTGTGGTACTTAGCTTCCTCGTCTTGGTAACATGAAAATATAGGACAACGTAATATAAGAATGTTACAACTATTCACGGGACAGAAATGCAAGTATATATAACAACACCTTCAAAAGGGGCGTAGACTTGTATTGCGGATCTATAGCGCTGATTCTGTAGGAAGATATGATAATGATAGACTGTTTTTCCAAGAAAACACCAAAAATTCGAGGAAGATCGGGCCAAGAACTTGAGAAAACTAGAATACATTGTTGATTTTACGTTCGACTAAGTATTGATTTGGGAGCACCCGAGAGTACGAATGACTCGTAACAATCAATAGCGTAACCCACACATCGCCAGAAAATATTCATCAAGGTCGAATAAATACTGACTCACGGACAGACTCACACGATGAAAACAAATTTTGTTCAAACTGGTCAAAAACGAAAATGGAACGGGAAATTTTGATTTTGGGATGAAAACGATATTCTTCTCCAAAAATGAAAACCAAGATTCCATCACCTATTGGTAGACTCGGAAGCAAAATACAGATACTTTGTAACAGAAGGAAATACTTTTCCTTTTATTGTATTACGGAATAAGGAATTCAAAATTAATTCACCCTGCAGTTTTTTGAGTGACAGGAATTTGTCAGAGACAGTTAACAATCAAACAGAAACGGTAACAAAACCTATAATTGAAGTCTGTGACAAAAGCTAATTGAAATTTTGAATTTGGAAAACGGCATTTTTTTTACTTCTTCCACGAACACGTTCTCGAACATTGATTCTTGATTCTAACGTAGTCTAATTCTTCAATAAAAGTTTTCAAACAGACCCTACTAATAAAAATTGTTCCACTATCAATTAACAACTTCCACGTTAATGAAACCTTCACTGATTCCACCGTGAGTAAACAGCGCCATCGTCAATGGGATTTACATTTAGTAACTTCCACCTTTTCACTCATCCAGTCTCAAAACAGGCGCAAGACATTCTAGTTGAGCTCCTTCTCACTCAAAGCGAAGGTATTTGAATTCTGCACCATTCAGGCCCTTTTTAATTATTACGTTAATGGGATTGCCAGGGTCAGAATCTTCCCTAAGGCCTGGAATATCTCTCACGCGTAATTTTGCGAGCATAACGGAAGATTAATTGAATGAACCCCCCTCTCCCCGCTCATTCTCCAACCCGACCATTCCTCTTTCATCCCTATAGCTGTATAATCGCTACTGAATTAATTACTCTGCCAACTCCCGTTGGAACGATCCATTTTTCGCATCCGTCATGTGGTTTATACATTTTTTGCTAGCGCCTCTATATCTTTAAACGTTTAAAGTTTCATTCTGCTCCCTCTGTGTGAAACATATGGTTCATATACAAATAACGTGTTGGAAGGTAACCCAGAACAATCCATTCAATGTCAGCCTTCCCTGGAATTCATAGCATAAAAAAATATTCATCGAAATCACTGGTAACCTGCAAAGGACTGCATTTCGCGGGTTATAAATAACAACATATATATGGATATTTCATCATTGTGTTCCACCCCATTCCGCTCTGTTAATTAAAAACTTGTTCATCGTATGAAAACGCTGAAAATTATTTATGCAATCATATAGAATTCGTATACTACCAAGAAATATATTACATATGCGGCATAATAATTCTTAGTTTTCCTCCAAAGCGAGGAATTCTTTTCATTAGGTGATTCAACTTTTCGGTAGTTATAGATATGAGATCTTCGAAATGGCTCATTATTTTCAGTACCGAACTTTTAAAATAGACTATGAAATAAGTTTGTTAATTTGAACATAAAAGTTTACTGTTTCAGTATTAGGTAACAGTTCTACCAGTGGCGGTATGTGCTTTTCTCAGCCAAATTCTGTTTTCAACTAACCACCAATATGCAAAGAAGATCAATCTTGTCCGCTTTCTCGGTTCCAAATCGTGGAACAAACAAAATTCTACCTTTTAAAGAACTTCAGTAGTAAGTATGTAAATACCTAAAAAAAAATTGAAATGATTGCCGAACTTCAGAAAAACGTGTTTTGCAACGAATGATGATATTCATGTCTACCCATCAAGAATCATCGTGGAGGTGAAAGCCCAATTCGATCTTAATAATCAATTATAAGAGAATTACGTAATTTTGCTTAGTGCACTCGAGTATACTTCTTTTATGTTAATTGTTTTTGATTTTCTTATTTTCTTCTTGACATTTCAACGGACAGTTAAAAAACATCTGAAATTAGGACAATACTGTTGACTACCATTCCCGACTTTGACGTTTTCCGTTCCTATTTGTCTAATCTTTAATTCACTATTTTTTACTGAAATAGGCATGTATTGTGTCATTTGTACTAAATTTTGGACGCAAACCCGAGTGGGATAGATTTCAGATTTGTAGAAATTCATACGTTACAAATAATCACAATTTCCGAACCTACAAGTGACCTCACGCACTTCACAATGACTGGAGCAATCACGCATTATTAAATAAAAACCAAGGCAAATTATTACACAAAGTTTCGATATTTTCGATCTCCCTTAAAATGAAGTATTTGAGTCAGATGAGCTTGGATTTTTTGGGTCTCATCTGAATCGATTTTGTGTCTAAAATGACTTGGAAATGACACGTCACTCCTCATTAAAACCCTCGAAAACCAGTTTTTGACTAAAAGCGGATTTTGAACCAGCGGATCTAGAACCGTGAAGTAATAATGTTTGAGGGGGGTTATGACAAGTTTTTACTATACGATTACAATTGCTTATTCTTGAAAATAATGATAATGAACATGTATGTTAGAGTTGGCAACCTTTTTCGATTTGGGTTTCCACTTGACGTGAGTGATTTTATATCAAGTTTGGTTTATTATTCAATAATAAACCATTGTAATCCTCTGGAAAAAAAATTCTAACCCCCCTGAAAATTTTGTTTACGTTTCAAAGGGTGTAGAATCCGAATCTGATTTTTCCGTCCGTCCGCCGTGAACCAGATATCGGAGCAAAAAATCTAGAAAAATCCATCTTGGTCCGACGACGCCCCAATTCTTGAGCCAACTCTCTAAGTTAATTTAAAGTGCCCTTTAGAGGTTGTCAAAGTTTTGTAAAATCCCTAAACACCTCAAAACCAGTCGAATCGGCCTAAATATTTTAATTGAAGAACATACGATTATCGAATTGCTTACGTTCTAGGTGAAAATAATGTATAATGAACATGTATGTTGGAGTGATAGTTGAAGCATTCTGATAATATATAGGCAACCTTTTTCGATTTGGGTTTCCACTTGACGTGAGTGATTTTATATCAAGTTTTTTCTTTGTAGAGCGTGAACTGTCAGTCTGAATAAACTAATTACATCTACCGTTAAAGAGGTCAGAAGGGAATAGAAACAGGTTCTGGGAACTTATGTGTTTCGAAAGCTGTGTGAATAAGACCGATGATTCGGAATATTACCATATTAATTACGCATAACTGTTACGAGAATCAATTAATACAACTAGGAACACCCTTTTAAGTCACGTTAAACTAAATTCTTTTCTATTTACTCAACAGGTTCCAAATGACAGTCATTATAGTTGAACGGGTGTAACTTGTTAAGTAGGGCCTCCCTTAAATTCCATACCCTCGCTCTCCGGCCAATGGCATCTCTCACCCTCAGTTTCACTTCTCATCACCGCAACACCCACTTTTCTCACTTCTCACCCCCTCCGGCAAATGAAATTCCTCCAGCCCCGAGCCCTTTTCTTACCTACCGCCTTGCCCGTCCAATTTATACCGGTCTATCGGAAGCATCCGACCCCCCCTTCTCAGACCCCACAAAGCACCTTTACTCGCCCCCATGCATCCCTCGCCTCTATCCTTTACCCGCGTTACCTCAATGTGATTTATATCCCGGGTCTTCTCTCTCGCCCTTAAACTTTCCCACTTCTTTTTCAATCAAATTTCCATATTCCCTCGACTTCCTTTTTCCGACCTCCTAATCGAATTGCCGATTCTTCCTTCCTCCCAGACCGGGGAACCTGCTGGAGATGTCTTACTTCGCTCTGAGGTCGGGAAAGTTTGCCGGACTTGGGTGTTAGGTACCAGCAGTTAGGAGAGTCTGAAAGGATTGTGGGCGTGACGGGTATGCGAGAAGTTCCAACAATGAGGGACATCAATAATAATTTGCCTTATTATGTCCGTACGATCCAGTCCTGCCATAGATAAGATCAGGTTTTATGAATATAATTGGTGGGGTTAGCATATACTTGAAGGTGTAAACATGTAGGTTGGTCTACTAGGTATATCTCGTGGGGTTCCGAGTAAAAGTGACCAAGTAACATTTGCAAAATTGTACAGGGGAGCGATCTGAAGTTTCACCTATTTTCTTCTTACGAACACTGGTTGTGTGATGTCTCATCCGACTATGTTTCCATTTTTCTTTATCCTGTAGGTAGTTAGCTAGTGCCCGCCTATGATATCGTGCTTCAAAATTCACTTCACATTAAATAAGAGCTGTTTTCCGGAAAACTCTATTTGATTTTTACATGCCTGGAGTTTCAAGCTTTACTCATTTGGTCAATTCAATTCTTCGAAAATCTTTCGCATAGTTACATGAAATTGAGGGATTGAATATAATTTATCGTGTTGCCAAGCATCTAATAACAATGATATACCTATTTCTGTTGAAAAGGTTATCCATTAAATTGGTCATTTTCACCTGCCCACTATGCAATCTTACAAATGTTACACAATAAAAGTGATCAAATGGCAATTGATAACATTTACATGCACCAACGAGAGTACATTTATAATCCATCTCGTGTTTTGTGGTTGAGTTCAAATGCCATTTGGTCACATAAAACTCTTTATGTCAGGCAGGTAAAATTTATTTCCAAGTATTTCTTGCACATCAGTTTGAAGATAACGTTCTTAGCAACAACACACAGTAGACAACGTTCCTTAGTACCGGAATGACAAAAAAAGCTCATTTTGAAGAAAATGTTACTTGGTCAGTTTTACCCGGAACCCGACAGAATCTCTGTTCTCTAAGTTACTGTGTCATGCAATGATAAATTGAGCCTTATCACAATAACTAGTAGTGGATTGTATTAATAATAACCAATAGAGAATTTTAACGATAGCTATTGGCAAGATTAGGCTTGGGAGTAGTTGCAAAATGACCATAGAAACGTTGTACCCTAAGTTATGGTAAATGCTGTGTCATGGTTACATTCATAAATTCCTTTCTTATAAGCAGGGTTGGGCAGTATCGAGCTACGTGGGTATTTATATACTTTTTCGGATAGGTACTTCTAATCTCTTTGAGGAATTCTTGTGAGGAAAGATGCCTAATTATCCCATCATCAAATTCATTGTTTTTTACGAAATAGTTACAAGAAAGTGAACTATAAATAAATCAAGTTAACTATAAAATTAAAGAATATACTTATATAGGTATTAGGATTTTTTGAGATTTTGGGAAGGATTAAGTGAACATTTCCACAGGCATACGGCAAATATGAATTGGTTAAAGTTATGATTTGGATAAATCTTACCCCCAAATATTCTTGAAACTCATCAGAAAATACTGCTTGCCGGTACTTGGTTGATCAAGGTAAGTATGTAAACTGGTAAATATGTATTTCAGACTTCTGGAAAATTTGCTGCGCGGTTGAACCCCGCCACGACCGATACAATTAAGCAGTGATGAATCGCTGATTTAATGGCGAACTGGTGGCAATAAAGGTGATGTAATATATATCAAGTGGTGCGGAAAAAAAAAAAAAAAAAAAAAAAAAAAAAAAAAAAAAAAAAAAAAAAAAAAAAAAAAAGGAAGACAACGGAACAATGATGGTTGGAACCTCCGACGCAGGGGCTGGCCCTGATGTCCAAAAACACTGCTGTTGTGTACACGCAAACACTGACAATTTTTCAAATAACCAACAGCATCAATAATTAAATTATAATATTCAATCGTAAAAGTATGAAGAATGCTAATTAGGATAAGACAGTTACATCTAAAGTCTCTTAGAGAAATCAATTCCTAGCAAAATAAATTCCTTTTAAGTTGGCACCATTGGAACCAAAAGGAAGACACAAAATGATAATGACCGTCAATGTTTTCCCATCAACAGGTGATGACATACTTGTAATAAAATAAGGTAATAAATATGTAATACAACATTTGGAAAATTGATTGATTCATTCATTAATATGGAAATTTTGGTGGAAATAGTTTGGTTATGGGAGGTAAATTTGAATTCAACAGGTAAGCCAATCCTCCAATCACTTTCCTTCCAATTAATTCCGTCTCACAATCAAGTATTGAACCTCCCGTTCTGATCTCATGTCTCGCCACGTGGCTTTACACTTTTCTCGTCCCATTTCTAAGAAATTCCTTCGGCTTGATCCCCCCTGGGGCGCTAAAAGGGATTAACCGTGAATCAATTTGTTATATTTTGTCGTGAAACGAGCTGTTGATGATTTCTCAGGTATTGTTTGTCTCCGTGAAGTTCTTTCATCGCAAATAATTACAATATTTTCATGAACGCAAATTTGTATTAATCTATAACACACGATCCTCAAGACATTAACATGACCCAACTCAACGTTCTATTTCATTCAAACCTTTGAGACAAGTTTAAGCTTGAAGAACACGGTAATATGCGTTCTGTCATCTATTCAAATTATACCAGCAAGACGTTAAAAATTATTTAATGAATAGAAACATTCACTTACATATATCCTTTTGTTCCCAATTGGCTTGCAGTTTCATTTTTTTGCAACTGAGCCCTTGTTTCAAGAAAAACTATAATCAATAATAGTGCGATTTAGGTGAAATTCGCTCATATTGTGCCACATAACACATTGATGGTTTAAATGAGTTAAGTCCGACAGTAGCTACCACGCATGTGTAAGCATAAAATCGTTCCAACAACCAAGAATTGTCAAGTTTCCCTACCGGTTTCAGTGAAATTGGGAAATTACAGTTCGGAATTTAGTTGAGTTCTAGATGCTCTTTGAAAGTGATTATAGACCGATTGATTTGATGAACCATATCTACATCTCAATGCAATTACGATTTTCATGGAATCGTAGCCCGAGTATGTTATTTACCCACAATAATTTCACGATGGTGAGATTTAATCTAACTCGTCCTAGTAGGAGAAGTTTGCCACTGTTTCATACGAAACACTGTTCTTTCCTTCAGTGATATTGCGATTAGTGGTGACTGAAGTAATATTTAAGATTTGATATGTAAATTCATTTCACATATGTTATATATGTAATATCCAAATTACGAACTGAAGCATTAAAACAGACATATTGTGTCTTTCATCAAACGTAGTAATTCAAAGAGGATCCCGAATAAAGAGTTAGATATATTTTTTGACTTTAGACAAATGTGTCCCTTTCTGAACGAAAAGCGGTTTGTGGAAGAAAAGAGGGAAAAATTAGATTCTCTCAGAGAAAAAGTCGAGTTTGTGATTTAAGAAAGGATTAACGGGGAGAACAGAGATTTACTGGGGATAAAGGTCGCTTTTTCTAAGTCTCTTGATGCCACTGTAATCTCAGCTATTCCCTCAGTGATCGGAAGATATGGTGTGCCGTTTGAAGGTACTTAATCCGTATATAAAAGTTTCTCATTGTAGCTGGCTGGAGTTTTTAAGGTAAGCTACATTTAAGATATATATCAATGTCTATATCCGATATCTATGATGCCCATCGATGTTCGTCTTACTACTTGGTGCCAGCACACAGACTTGAGATTTTAGGAAGTTCAAACCAATAACACCCAGGGCGACATATTATGGTCAATTTATTCCAGTTTAAGTTATGATTTCGGTATTGCGTTGCGTCAGCATTGGAATATGCAAATCAAAATGTTTACTTTATTCTCCCGAACGACATATTTGTACTAAATTATTTGTTATTCGTTGTGATGGATGAATTGGTACCACATGGAGAAGATAAGGTAAAGTACGTATGACTGCAGCAGACTGACATTTCCGGAGGCGAAATTCCAATATAGGTATTCCTTTAGGGTAGGTACATGAAACTGGAAGACGAAATACCAACTATTAGAAATGTTTTTTGAGAAGGTACCTGAGAAACTCCTTCTGAAGGAAGAGCCATTTTATGCCTACCGGAACGCGATGAAAGCAGAATAACCAGCTCACAACAGCTGCGGAGGATTCCAGGATGTAGTAGAACATCCGAGGAAAACAATGAGTGTAGGCTGGAGCTGTAATAGCGAACAATAACTCATTATTAGTCAGTCCAGAGTAACTGGCGGGATAATTTCTCCCGTTCTGGTGTAGGAAGAATAGGACACCTCAACTTGTGAAGAAGATGAAGAAAACCGGCGAAAATATCATCCACTCTTCTTGTAGTCGAGTAAATGCTGCGACTAGTTGGAACAGCCGTAGGTGTCGACAGAGATAATAATTCTACAACTTATGATCGAGAAAACGTTAAATAAACGATACGAAAAGAAATTTTTGGGAGCGCAACAAGAGAACCGTTTGGTAAGGCCGTCATAAGTTCCTCCCTCCCTGGGATAGTTTTGTGAGGTGATGGAATGGTATAGTTGCCCCTTCCTTTGAGCTGAATGCGGTTTAATGCTCCGCTAAGCTCAGACGATGACCCAAACGTCGACCGATCCCGGAAGCATCGGGAAGGGCCAACTAACCATATCCATCACGATTTCTAAAACATTACAGACCCTTCTTACCAAAAGATAGGTAGTAATTCCTTCCGGAGAAATGATTGATGAGCATGGAGCGACTGATTCTGTTGACCGCTATCCATACGGTGAAAGTAGGTACGTGGATACACCCAGACCGAAAGCAGAGGAAGTGATGTTTTTCCCACGTCACACTCTGAGTATGAAAAGCTTCTGGTATATGCTCAGACTTGGCCGTTTTAAGAAACGGGAAGGGGGAACTCTGCATGTCCATAATTAGATTTCGTACTATTCACAATGGTCCTCAGCAAATGGTAAATTAAGCTACCTTCAGCAGACTACTAATAAACCTGATTCTGTCTACGTCGGGCTCGGTATGCTCAAACTCTTATCAAAGCACACAAAAATTTCACAGCACCTGGTTGATGTGGTTAACAGTAGGGAAAATGTCTTCATATGAAAACAATCCATTACGGTGAATTGAAAATGTTCTTGGGGTAATGTCACATTCTTCTCACATCGTGACATCGATATATTTCCTTTGGGTATGTAGTTTACGTTTAACGATAGCCATACGCTCCAGCAACAATGTTCGAATACCAATTTTCTCTGTACCTCTGTCTTACGGAAAAAAAGAAGGAAGAACTCTTTTATTTTAGCAATTCAAATCCAACACTTCTCCCCTTTCTGAGAGACTTCCTCTGGTCCTTCACTTGTTGTCACCGAGACTTTTACCTTGTGAATATTGAATGTCTTTCCCTCCCCGGCAAGCTCTACTTCGCTTCCGCCCTCGTCTCCGCTGGTCTAAATCTGCTTACTCCACCCTCCGTGCGCTTAGGTGCTCCCTTTCGTCCTTCAATGCCTTTGACACTTGCCGCATTTGCACTTTTCACATCATCTTCCTTGTTACAATGCCTCGCAGAGACTTAAGTTTTGTGCGTTTCCGCCAATATTAAAATATATAACAAGGTTAATCCGATTTCAACGGATAGATTGAAACCATACAAACGTTTTTTCTTCGGCTCGTGATGTCAATATGTTATTCCACTATCCAACAACCACTGACGTTATCCGATGACGTATCACGTTTTAATCTTTTTTCTTATCTTTTATCTGTTATGTCATAATTGTTTGTGGAAGGAAGATATTTCTGAGCTCTGTCAACTGGCCAATTGACCTACTAGTAAGATTTTCTTGATTCCAAGAAAGCCTTTGATAAGGTTTTCCTTTCTGGCCTTCTCTGCAATTAAAGCCCCACTTACCAGACACTCATTACCGTCTCATTCAATCCTATCTACGGGGACGGATATTCTCGGTCAAGTATACAGCGACAACTTGCAATCAACTCTATGTCGGCACAATTTGCTGATGATACAGCTTTTTTGCGAACGGCGATTCCTTTGGTGCATCTAAGGAGGATCTTCAGAGTACGCTCAACGACACAAAGAATTGTTGTGAGAAGTGGAGGGTCAGAATGAATCTGGCTGAGTCAGTGGCCTTTGTTGTCAAAACTTCCGCGGATCTCGGATCTCAAAGTGCCGATCCCGCAATTCCACACAGTACTCTACCTTGGACTTCACTTGGACAGCAAGCTTACTTGGAGTAAGCACATTAAGTATCTCCTCACGAAAGTTCGTCAACGAATAAGGCAACTAAAGCACTACTTGAGGATAGATCAACAATTTCCATTAGCACAAAATGACTTATTCACCTTTCGCTCAACAAAGTGTTGTGGACTATGGGGATCAACAGCGGCAACCCACATTAACAAAATACACCTAACTCAAAACTGAGTGCTGAGGCTCATCACTCCATTGCACGTCCGAAACGCAACGCTCCACAATAACTTAGACATCCACTACGAGGTCGAAGAGATCGAAAGGACCTACAATGCTCTCCACAACCGCATGAGTAACCATTAAAACACCACAGTCACACACCTAGCTGATAATCGCCCACCAAAGCTAAACTGCCGCAGACTGAAAATAAAGTGACCACAAGATGCTCTTCTCATTTAAGCTCAAGCAGTGTTTGTTGGGTTAAAAACTGGCATGGGGTCACTGGGTTGTACCTGAAAACGTTTCTTGTTAGTTAGATATTTAATAGATAGTTAAGATATTAGATATTTAATCTATTATTATAAAATTGTCAGAAAATGTTGATTTTGTTGATTTTAACCTTGGTCACCTTCAACAAGCCTGGTTTTGATTGTACAACTAATTTGTAACAAAAGTAAAAAATTACTTAATTAGTTTAAAAAGTTTAACTCGCTTAGTTTCCGAGGTACATCAGAAACTTTTATTTAATTCTTGTTATGTTAATTTCTGTTATGACGTTGATTACTGATAACACGCACAAGAATGATCAGCCTGGCAGACGGTCTTACCATTGCCTAAGATGTTGAAAATGTTACTTGTATTCTTGTTTGCTCAATAAACATCTTGATTCATTCGTTCATTCATAATCATTCGTTACAAATTCTTTGTACAATCTATGGCAGCCCTGTAGCAGGTATCCAGGGTTACAATTTATGCAAACCTATTATCTAACCTTCCTATGAAGTTCCTCTTTGACATATCCCCACAATATTTTAAATAAGGACAGAGATTTAGGATCCCATGGCCATTCCCGTGATCAATAAATAATTCAGTTTGTCCTAGATAATTTAAAAAATGAAAGCACGGCTGGAAGAATGGTTACGGCTGTATTTCCAACCTGTTCGCATTTTCTCTACTCCTTCGCGGATAATTGCCATGTAAATCCGACTTCTTCGCTTAAACCACCAGCCCTCTTTTGTTGAATAACCCAGCGCTTTGTCTTAATTAAGGAAAAAATCCACCTCTCCAAGCTTGGAGCCACTTTCTAGGGTCTGCCTTTTAAGCCCGAGGCGGTCCATTAGATTAATGATAACAACTAAGCTATTCAGAGGTGATTGGTGCTGGATCGAATCACGGCAGCTACGTTTCATTCTGGGAGGATCTTAATTTTATCTGGAAAACTGCTGTGGTCAGCACTACGATGAAAATCTCCGAGAAATTCGAGTTTTTAAGGATGCCGGAGTTGTGTCGATCTACCGGAAGGTCTGTGAAGGAAATCACTGGACTTCAGACATCGTGAACTTGGTTTTTTATCTCAAATTACATCATGAATTCGTTCAACTCTCTTTAAAATGTTAATGTTAGAGAATTAGAATTCACGTCTCAATCGGAAATTTTCATTCCCTGTGGTGTTTTCAGCTTCACAGTTTAGAGTGAAGTACGGATAACAAACCATACTACTTACTAGAGTGATAACTGTGTTGGTAGGAAGGAAACCCAAGCAGCCGAGCTGTGGTCCGCCTTCCCCCTCCTCATGTGTGCTTCAACGTTTTTAGGTGTAGTTAGAACTGTGGTGCAAACCTGTGTACTTATGGATGCTCCAATACAACAACAAGGTGGGAAGGAACACACGTTGATGTGGATGGTTGTATCATCATTGTAAGATTCATCCTACTCACAAGGTTACTGGATTTATATAACATTACAAAAACGCCCAAACATAATAAATTAAAATTAAAAATTATTTGCTTTTAACTCCACTTAGCGGTGCACACTTTTCTGAATCTAAAGCAAATACACCCTTGAATTTCTAAGATTCCTAGAGGGTGCTTTTGCTTGGAAGAAGTTGTAAATTAAGATGGAAAATAAAAACGTCAAACTCTTGTCGAAAAAGAAGATTAATTGATTTCACGCTTGAGCCTGCGTAATAAGAACTAATACTGTTTCAGTTATTGAATTTTGTTGCGAACAATCCCAACTGGTATGCCTCCTCAAAATCCCATGCAAATCGGATGGAAACTGAAGAAATCAATTTAGGTTCATGGATTTCACATTAGCGCTTGCGCAGCAGCTGCTATCGCCACAGTTACTTCGAAATTGTTCCGAAATTATTGAATATATGTTTTTTCCTGACCATCCTTCAACTTTGAGCGAGATCGTTCGATTAGGGCGTAAGGAACTGATGTTCAAAAGACTTTTAGAATGCCGAATGATGAAGGAAATTGTCTCCCTCGAAAATCAAAACTCTTATTTGTTTCTTACTTTTACTTGCTGCAAATGATTCAGATCTTCCTTAATGTGTTTTAAAGAATTGTAGCCCCATGCAATTGGGATGTTGCTTTTTCAAGGGATCTCATCACCAAACAGTTTAAGAAATTTACATTCATTTGGTCTATAGACCAAATAGGATAGATCCTCAACACCATCAAACTGAAACGAGACAACAACATCAGCTAAAACAAAAGAACGGAAATTCGAAGCTATGTATCGAATACATTTACTAAATTTTAGTGAATGTATTCAATAGGTACCTTCGAATTTCCGGAGTTCTTTTGTTTAGTAAAATTTGATTTTACTAGACCTAAAGGCGACCGAATTCATTAAGAAAGGATTGAATCACAAATTCAGATTTTCATTACATATAATAATGAAGTTAACTTCAAATTACCATAAGAACCAAAAGAAGTTACCTAGGTATCTGAAACTATCACCGCATACAACGTAAATTAGCAACTTAGTGACGTAGAAGATCGTTCGTACATAATGTTCGTTATACAAAGTGAACCCAGGATTGTGCTTTAAAGAATTACTCTATTGGTTTATGTACTCTTAACTAATGACGTTTGACATGTTTTTATGTTTTGCAATGTGTTTTTTATTTACCAGTGGTTTATGTTGGAGCATAACAAACATGGTTTATCGCAAAAAGCGGGTTGTGTATGGAAATCAACACCTGGAGCGTTCTGAGTACAGATCCACAGAATACTTCGTTTGGATAGGAAATGGACACGAATGTGATATTCCGTTACCTGACTTATTGTTAAAGGCGTTGGGCTTGCCTCTCACTCATGAATTGACACTTCCGGATGTGGGATTTGTGTGCTCTCCCTCTAGCCATCATCTTCGGTGCCACGGCTCTTTGCTGATGCCAAATGTAGTTCAAACTGCCTGCCATTGCGTTGCGGATTTCATTCCCGTATCGGACGAAGAAGGGAGACCAGTTAAGTTCAACGTGAACGAAAGAAAATTCCGCATATTCGCAGGAAAATATTTAGGTAATTTAAGGCTACCTTTTTGTAGTGTGCGACTGTGGGGGTTGGTGAGTCTACTCCTAAGCATAGAGGGAACCCTCAGTTTGAAATGGTTCTCTGTGTAGCTTTTTTTCAATGGGGCGAGCCATGGATAGCGTTCCCATACACTTGTTGGAATCAGAATAATACGGGGTTATGGTAAAAATCCTCGAACTTTTGTAGGGCGTTTAAACCTTGTTTAGCGGCTAACTACGTTCTCTCGCCATTTCTACAGAGGCCTACGCATTATTTTAGTAAAAGAGTAGGCACTGTTACCCACAACTGGGGAACTACAGTAGGGTTCCAATAAGAACGATGTATTTTCCACTTCTTAGTGGAACAGGAATCGCCTGTTCCTTCCTTCAGCTGTAGGAGCTCGAATCATAGTTGGTCTATTCGTTCGGAATAGTCCATATATTTTCAAAAGGATGAGAATATGAATTCAAATGGTGGCCTTCAACTTATTCCAAAGTGATCTAAACAATAAAGCAGAACTAGTCGAACGACTATACCCAAGGAGCCGAGGTTTGGATAAGTAAAAAACAAACGAAATGGTCGCTTTTAATGATTGCTGCAAAAACATACCTAAAAATTTGTAGTTCACCTCCCAATTAAGTTGTCTTCTTCCAGTAGATTGGCAGCGTTTTGAAGCAGGTAGTGTAAGTATGTGATATTTATTTGGATTGATCAGTTGATCATATTTGTGTGCCTCCTGAAATTCAATAATCGCACTATCCTGTGAAACACGCAGACTCCAAAGCTTAGTAGAAATTCAAATCATGAACGCAAGCCGATTGAATAATAAACACCAGTGAAAGAATTTGCAGCATTTTTTTATTGAACCTCAATACCCCCCCACAATAAAAACATCTATAATTTATCAAGTCCTTTGGCACTCGTATTGCGTTAAAACTTCCCCAAATCCAAATTTAAACGATGTAGCCAAAGTAGACAGATGTAGAGGGGGCACACAAATATCATCAACTGATCAATCCAAATAGGTGTTTTGGATGAGAACCGATTTACGTGGTCTATGCATATCTCCTGAAATTCGATAATCGCTCTATCACCTGTAAAACACGCACACTCCGAAGCTTAGTACAGATTCAAATCACGAACGCAAGCCAATTAATTAATAAACCCCAGTGAAAGAATACTTATTTACCCCAGTAATAATATTGAATAATATTGAATAATAAACCCCAGTAATAATATTGAATGATATTTACCTATATATTATCAGAATGCTTCAACCCGTGTATCGGCTACTAACTACACTACAAGTATTCACATCGGCTATCACTCCAGTATCCACATTCACTACAACCACACGCTATCGGCCGGACATCAGTAGGTTACAAACAAACAATAATAAACGAAAAAACGCAAATGTTGGCACCATAAATCGGGCCATACATCGGGAATGGTTTGACCTACGGACGTGGGGAAGGGCTCATTCGATTCCTAATGGTATGTTCTTCAAATAGGAAAATATTTAGGCCGATTCGACTAGTTTTGAGGTTTTCAGGGATTTTACAAAACTTTTACAGCCCTTAAAGGGCACTTTAAATTGAGTGAGGGAGCTGGCTCAAGGATTGGGGCGTCGTCGGACCAAGATGGATTTTTCCTGAAAATTTAAGATTTTTTGCTCCAGCCGTTTCGGAGATATCGTGCGTACGGCGGACGGACGGAAAATTTTTTATTGCAGATTCGGGTTCTACACCCTTTGAAACGTAAACCATGAAATTTTCAGAGGGGGTTAGAATTTTTTTTTCCAGAGCGATTACAATGGTTTATTATTGAATAATAAACCAAAACAAACGAAATGGTTGATTTTGATGATTGCTGCAAAAACATTCCTAATAATTTGTAATTCACCTCTCAATCATGTTGTCTTCTTCCAGTAGATTGGCAGGGTTTTTAAGCAGGTAGTGTAAGTATGTGATTCGTACATAATACGCACTGAAGAAGTAGTCGCAAGAACGATATGTTGAGTGGAAACTGAATTGAGCATTTCTCCTGCCATTTATGCTAGACACATTACAAGACTCTATGTCTCACTACGTATGAAGCATTGGCTTTTTATTGCAGTTTAGTTTTGATTGTAAGTGATAGTCAGGATCAAGGACTGATAAGCTAGTGGGTAATATCATTTTATTTATTTTTAACGTTGGTCCTGTAGTTGGGGGGATAAGCTCCTTAAGGCTAAACTGAAGGAACATAAAAAACGTGTGCCAAGTGGGTGTGGCACATAGCTTCCTCGTATCCATAACCTGACTGTATAGATCATTGAAAATATTATTGACTATTATCTGTTTTTCACTCCAAATTTTATGCTTGGGAAATTTAATGATTTTTCATCCGTTTACGCTACGTACGAAGTGATTTTGTCAATTTGTTGCAAACTTTAGGGGACTATTTATTTACATCAAACTGAATAATCCATTAAATTTCATTATGGTACATATTAACTTACGGAGTTATGCGGTTCAACATCGGATTGACACGTTTACGCATGCGCAGAGGCGAGATTGACCGGTAACGGACTGGTATCGTTAAAATAGTGACAGACCATCTACACCGGGAACGTTGAATACCACAAAAAAATGTATCAAAACGGACTATAGAACATTCGTCTATGTCTCACTACGTATCAAGTATTGGATTTTTACAGACACACAGACAGTTCGGAACCAAAATGGTTGAAAGTGATAGTCTAAAACGAAAAACTGATAATTTTTGATTTTGGAGACAATTTATTTTCACATTTGGTGAAAACAATGCTTCCGCTACCTTGGTGAAGGAAGCATAAATTAGTTTATTATTGAAGGTAGGTATGAAAAAAAAACTGTGTTATAACCATGCAATATTAACTGAATTCGGTTGATTTCTACTGTTAAAACAGTTAGCTTCCTGAAAAAAGGCGTACTAGCTCAGCGATACATAATCCACCCCAAATGTTGGTATTCTTTTCGGGCTGCGGTGTACGACTATGGCCTCATCATTCTTGAAACTTCAATGGACTCGTACCAGAACACATATGCGCCTGTATACCATGTGAACGACTTGACTAATCAATGGACAGAGTTGATGCGGAAACGAAAAACCTGCCTGTTCATCGGTTATGGTGGTTACCGGGAGAAATACGGGCCACTCGTAAAATTCAAGTCGCCAGTTCTCCTCCATTGCTGGCTAAGAACGATGGACTATATGTCATGCTTCTATAAGACAGTAGTTGGTGAGTAATGTCAACTAACTATTTTTTCTGGTTTAAGGAAATAGGTACTCATTTTTATACAAATTCAGTTTTTATCATGATGTTGAAATTGGTTTTGGGAACTGACCAGGTATGTGAAAGACCTGATAAGCACAATTTCCGTCATTTTATTTAAATTTAATGGAGTCGGACTGGCATACAAATAGGCAAGGAGCAACATGTATCAGGACTTCCAGGAGATCAGATTATGATTGGATCAAACTTGAACAACAACAATAGTTTTTGCTGATTGTATGTTAATATCAGTGATTAGACTCCGTACGAAGTTACTTTCACTTTCTCAATCTTGATTCAGTCTTGATCCAGTTGCCTCTAGTCGATACCAGCAATACTTGATACCCTGTAGGTGCCCCCATCACCCCCTCATCATTCTGTAGTTTTCTAATTGACTTGGAAACTAAAACTATCACCCATGAGAGACACTTAAGATGTACAATAACGTAAAAACCAATGCAGATTCTTCTTCAAAAGTATACGATTTTCACTTTGGTGATGACACAACATTTAGACGATCAATTACCTAATATGTGTAACAAATCATTGACTGAAGAATATTCATATTTCAAGCTAGAACCGTGAATAAAGCATATTGATGTGTTTCATTCAATAAAATTGATTGAACATTTATATTCGAAATTAATGATTTATATTCTACTCAAAAAAAAAAAAAAACTAGAAAATATCGAAATCGGTCATGCGCGTAGTATAATATATTACATGTAGTAATATATATTATATATATGTAGTTATGTTAATAATTCTATGATACAGGTATGGAAATGATCTATTTCTTGCAATATATCTGTGAAGAGCAATGGTGTCATCACAGCTGCTATATTTGTGACTTTAAAGGTGTCGTGTACCAAGTAGGTACACGTAGGTACAGTTAGCAAATCTCCAGCTAATTCCAAGGTAGCAATAGATGTATATAGGCTTTTAAAATACATATTCACTCAGTAGAAACCTATTAGGTAAATAGGTTTTTATCAAATACAGATGTCGGTCGCCGCGAGTATCGCGAGAAAGCGACATGGTTCTGTTCCACCCGGATGCCCGGCAATCAGACACTACCCTGCGAAGGTTCTGCCAAAGGAGACTCAGGAGGCCCTGTCTCCTGCGATAACGAGTATTTAGGAATCGTCAGCCACAGTATCGGCATGCTCGATTTGCCTGCTCCCATCGCATTCACACCCCTGGAAAACTCGGTGACATATAGACGGAACCTGAAGGAGTACCTCGAAGACAAAGTAGATAAAATGTACACAACCAATGACCCTATAGGTTACAACTACCTCCCCACATCCCCACCAATCAATCACAGGAGAATGAGTTCTACTTCCTTTACCATCCAACCTCGCGTTAAAGTGCTCCTTTCAACTACAATCATAATACACACAGTACAGATTTTAATAAAGTTGTTTGTTCACATTTATATTTGTTTAGTTGTGTTTTCCCCATCAGACAATCTTCAGTGTTTCATTGTGACATCACACTCTTATTAAAATTCTCTTTGCCTTTCCAGACGATGTAATCTACACCAAAAGTTATTGGTTTCAGTGAATTTGGAAGTTCTTCAGAGAAATTGTCTCTTTCGGGTTGGAAAATGCTCTGCCCCTTCCTCTCTGAGCAGCGTTTAACTTTTTTAAATTTTAATAATACTCTCAAACCACGTAATTATACTTCATTTTTTGCTGCATCTACCTACCGAGCACATGGAAGCTCAGTCCCTCTAGCTCGTAAGTATCGTTGATCTGCTCGCAAGTTGCGTCAAGCTTCAATTACCTTCAAGCTGCTAAAAGGAGAGGCGACCGGGCAAAAATTTCCTACTTTCTTTAAATGGACCGGCCGAAAGGTTGGTAGTACCGCTCATTATAAATATATTTATATACAATCAGTGGGGCCGACGGGGCTTTTGAGAGGACTAAGAAGTGTTGAATGAAACTTAATTACCGGCAGCGTGTGGTCACTCCGGGTGCGAGTGGGTAGGTCCACTTCCCGTCACATGCCGGGACCCAGCCCAAGATTTGGAAGTAGGTTCCTGACATGCACTTTTTGTTCGATAAATAAAATTTATTCGATAAGCGTGCGTGAGAACTCAATCACGAAACGGTAGTATCAGTTCAGTGAATAATTACAACGCAACATGCAAATTTAGAATACTGACAAAAAAGTATGATGGAATTGAGATGGTCGTTAGTCGTAAAAATGAAACATAGAAGAAAAACCAAATTTTAGATAACCTCGACGAACTATACTACTATGACGTTATGTCGTAGATGGGAAGGGAAGCCAAAATAGGTAGAGTATGCTCAAACTTAACCAAAATAGTTGGTAAGGGAAGCAGAACGTTCGTAAACTGTGCCCTATGCGGTCCATACCTCGAGGAGTTCTCTTTCTAAAATTCAACTATTACTTTGAGTTCACTGATTAAATATGACTACATTTAAATCTGGGCTTATTTGTAGGACTTAATAGTTAAATAGTTAGGTACACAACAAAGAAACGTAGAGTAGATTACATTATTCAACTTGGATTCCTGAACTTTCTGATTTGAGGCGCTAAAGTTCTACGTTGGTATGATAAATAGGTTGAATGGAGCTGCTGTTACGGACATTATCCCATGTCTTTTTGTGGATTCTACATGAAAGGGAATTGTTAGTACTTCTCAGTACTAACATAGACATAACGTGTTCTCGTTACAAGTTCCTAAATTAAAAATGGAAGGCGAACTATCAGAAAGCTTTGAAATACAAACATCAGAGCTGGAGAAAAAGCTGGAACAATGTTTGTACTCGTCAATCATTTGTGCGCAAGGCGAAATACAATCGCAGGATTGCAAAATGATGAAATGTAACACAAAATTGAGTACAATTCGGTAGACTGTACAAAATGAACGTTTTGTAAACCCTAAAACAGCTCTCCGGCAACGGTATTAACGTGGTTGTTATGATGCCATTACTCGTTGCATCGAATAGCCAAATCTCAAAGCATTTTCCAAGCCTGACAAGCATTTTCCTTTGCGGATGGATTCCCTCTTAACCACCTCATTCCAGAAATTCATATTTTTCATTTTAACATATATTTATTTGTACTTGGGTGGTGGCCAATTTCACCTAATTTGTCTGGAAATTATCGTTATGAATTCTGAAATGAATTTTCCCTTTTCTTCAAGTTTTCCACGACTATTTCTCCCCTATACTGGAGCAACGTGCAATTTTAATTTGCTTGAAGTTATCGTCATCTCGGAACGTGATCGTCACAAAAAACGATCCGACCTCGCTTTCAAACCATGATCGGCAAACTGACTGATTGTGTGAGTCGCTTACACGGTCTTTCCATTACAAACTCCCATTTTCTGCAACATTTCAACCACTCATCCTCCTCAAAGCCGCATTTCAACGGACTTTAAACTTGCGACTCATATCATCCCACTACCCTCTTGGGCATTGAACGCGGTCGCCAACTTTCCCCTAACAATTCGTTAGTCCCTGTTGTTACATTTTTCAACTTGAACTTGAAAAATGGTCAACATGATACTTCACTTAGGGCCATTTGCCCTTTGTCAAACAAATACTTACCCTTATGTGTAGGTTGGTATACCTGAGGGTTTGTTAGGTCTTAACAACTGTTAGATGAGGATAATGACATACTACAGTAGGTAAAATAATTCCGCATCGAAATGTCACTTTTTGTTTCTAACTTCCTTTGATTTGTCTGTAGCGTGTTCCTTTTTCAAACTTGTGATAGTTCTAGCAATCATTAGAATACTTCAAATCTACATCGTTTCTAGTAAAGTTAAGCATAGTAAAGACTATAATGCGATCGTTGGGTTTCTCTTCGAAATGTTAATTCCAAGTAAATTGTATAGTACCTATTTTATAATCACAGCTTAAACTAATAATGTACTTCCCAGTGGTAGCTCCCGCCCTGAAACCCCGGGGATGCAGCGAGAACGTAAGGGACAACCACGAAGGGAACGTGAGACAAAAATGTGCTTCTCTCAGAAAAATTCAATTTTCAACTACCAATATGCGAAGGCAATCAATCATTTCCGATCGTGAAACAAACGACTCAACCCTAACTTTTAAAGAACTTCACTAGTAGTTATGTAAAACCATTTAACAACAAAAAAATTGAAAATTAAAATTTTGAAATGATTGTCAAACTTCAGAAATCCGAGTTTTGCAACAGTTGAAATTCATATCCTCATATCGTGGAGGTGAAAGCCCGAGTCCATCTTTAAAGCAAGCTTCTTTCCTATTATTGCAGCAAAGAAGAAAAAGGGAAAAGAAAAGTTGATTACTTACCTCTCGTCCGCAGAGCCAATCGACCTTTTCGTGGTAATGAGGGTTGAACTTCCGAATCATGGAACGCTTTCTGCTTGCCTTTGAGGTTTGTAGATGCCAATAGTGGCGTTGGGAGCCCTGCATTCCAAATAATCACTCATTGCTCCACCGAAAATTTGGCGAACGCACGATTTATAGCACTAACTGTATTCTTCGTGTATTTACAGCTAATACAGTTCAGTCACAAGGGTTCCGGACAATCAAATTATGATCTGATAAGAGTGTGTTTTGGTGATTATTTCTTACTCTAGCATTCATAGCGAGGGAGTAGACATCTATTTTTGCGCTCAGGAATTTCGTTTCGGAAGCACAGATCTGGGGCAGTGCCAAGAAATTAAATATTAAGAAAATCCAAACCTCTCAGAATAAAATACTGAAAACAATAGTTGGAGCCCCTTGGTACATGCGAAACGATGATATTCATCGAGATTTGAGGATGGAGACAGTCTATGAAATTATTGCAAAATACGCAAGGAAGCATGAACATCGCCTCCACAAACCTGAGAACCCGGAGATGCTCTACGTTTTGGACAACGAAGGTGAAACCCGACGTCTCAAGAGAAACAAACTACTTGAGTTAGTTGTGCTGCGTGAATAGAAGTCCAATCGAACTCAGTGCCATTTAATCGAGCTATGTGATAAAGGGCTAGGTTTTAGGTACCTACTAAACTACTAAATACTACTACTAAAGTAATAAAACCTACTAAAAACTAAAGTACTAAAACCTACTAAAAGGTAGTTAGGTACCTACTAACCTACTACTCATTTTTGTAGAAAATCGAGTCCAGGGCATTAAGTGAAAAGAGCATCATTATCTCCGTACAGTCGCACACCTCATCATTTGTGTAGGCTTCATTCTTGTTCACATGTTTCCTAAAGCTCCCATACCTGCCACCAGTCCCACTAAGAGTCTCATTTTCTTCTAAAAGGGTTTGATTTCAGCTGTACGTCTACGAAAGCGGGATGAATTCATCACTAGGATCCTGTGATTATACTCTACGGTGTTTTCACAGTACCGTTTGTATTCCTTCCTTATTCATATATTCCCTCCAAGCCGTTTCTACCGATCATTTCGTAAAGATGGGTTCCTTTAAAATGAAGGGAATTGTTCCCCCTCACCCCTCCTACTCTATTTTAAGCAGCTCTGCCCGTCCGCTGCCTGCCACTAACGGGGTATTCAATATATACCAGGATTCTATAACCACCCCAGACCAGATTTAAACTCCTGCAAGTGCTTCAAAGGCTTTCTGAGAGAATAATAATACCCTTACATCTTATTTCTTTTCTCAGATTCTTGCAAAGCATTTCTTATTGCGAAAAGTCTTGCCTGATATATTTACAGATGACATGATTATAAGGTTCACATTACTTCCGTTGTTATCGTTCTCAATAACTTTTTAAATAGTGAGTCATTATGTCTTACTGGAGTTGTTTAGGCATTAGAAACATGTGATTACAGAGAGGTTTAGAGATGGTCAAGGGTTCATATTTCTAGAAAAAAGAGCTAGCCCTTGTGGAAGGGGAGTGGAGGACATATGGCGATGCGGCCTCATTCGGTTCATTTATCGATTCATGATTTATTTAAATAACCAGGGGCTAGTTAGGACTATGAATCCCTTTTTTACACTGTCCATGGAAGACTGTTTTTACAAATCTTTGGAAGTAACAAACCTTTGGAAGTAGTAATAATAATAAATAAAACGAAATAATTTTAATTTAAAGAAAGTTCATCTATTCTCATTCATTGAACATCCACGTCTTAGCAAACAAAACTTGCTTAATCTTATTCATAAACCTCACAACAAATTCGTTTGCATCAAAATTAATTCAACTGTTATTATTAATTAGTGTTTTTTATGCATTAAAAGACACGTTGAATATCGGGCTAACTTGTTTGTCAAGAAAGTTCAATGTTCAGCCAGCTAATTTTCCAATAGTGAGGGATCACGTGGTAGGATAACTTCAACCTGAAGACTCATCAGCCCATTTCGCCCTTTTTGCGGCTATCTGATTTGCACCTCATTCAGGTCCGCATAATCGAAAAAATTATTGCAAACCATACTTATTTCAAAAGTTTTTGAAATATTGAATTTCATTATTTTAGCCATGCAATTTTACTTCATTTGAATTGATCAAAAGCGATGCCGAAAATTCTGTCCAACTTGAACCCGTTTGAGACAAATTATTCAAGTTTCATGTATTTTGATTCTGTTGCTTCAGGATTTTCCCAATTGACTATTTGAACAACTTAGGTAAATATCGTGAAAGTAAATAAAAAGTTTTGACTTGGGCCACTTTTTAACTATTTGTTCCTCCTTCTCCTAGTTGAACTACTACGAAACACTCAACAGAACTTTTTTAATGATCGAATAAGGGATTAGAGTTGATGCAAGTCATCACATCTTATGTTATCTTACTAAAATAGTAGTAGAGCAAATGCACCAGTTAACCCACTTTGATATTGGGGGACCCAACTTCAATCTTCCCGCTTCGTTGAATACGAAAACGTGCTTAAAATTTCAGAGGCGAGGCGGCTAAGAGCTATTTCAGAACTCCGTTCGCATAAGTTGACTTATCCATGTACATGTGCACTGAGCCAATTCTCGGAGATGGGGAATGGAGGTGGCGCCGCTCGGTCTACCGCAGGCTGATGGTCCGCCAAGCCTGTTCGTCAACCGGGGAGGATTGTTAATTTACTATGCGTAGGTCGCTCTGAATTGTTGATGGGCCACCTATGGATAGCGCTTGCCTTTTCGTGATTGTTGCACCGCGAACTTCACTCACACGTGGAACACGACTGGCTCGCTTCCTCGACCCATCCCCACGACAATGTCGGGAAGAGGACTGGGTACATCGCTGGTATGCATTTTTAGACCTTACAAGGTGAGAGCGGAAAAGAGTTTTTTAAAACTACCATTGGAAAATAGGTTCTTCTCGGTGATACCATCTAGGTACACCAGTACCATCCCTTCGTGTCATGTCAACCCTTCAGGCAACTAACTTTTGACTCCTCTTGTCAGAAATAGATCTCGATAGATTAAGCTACCTCAAAGCAATATGAGTTGATAAATCCGTATAAAATAATTGTATTGAACGCGATCAATGTTCAGTGTCCATTAAGTGCATTCATCATAAAGCATGACTTTATCAAAATGGCATCACTGTCTGCCCCAGTGGGAGACACTCGCACTTGAATCCCAGTCTTCCAACCGATCTGGAAGGCTGGTGATTAAATGGGAACGGAAATGTCAACTTTGGCCCGAAAGTTTAATGAAAAAGCTTTGAACGGTTGGTGAAAGGACTGTTTTTCTTCGATATTCAGATTCTACGCATTTTGACACGTAAAACAACACATTTTCGGGGGGTTAACGTCATTATCAATCATTATTGAAAATAATAATAGCTGCGAATTGCGCTATGCAGGGACGGCTCCAGGATTTATTTTAAAGTTAGGCACAATATATACAGGGAAACTCGCGAATAACTCGGAAACGAGGCCGGTTAAAAAAATTGCTACGAGGTGTTTTTGGTCAGAAATGAGTGGTAGAACACGTAGGAGTCGGATTGTGTATTACTCCTGGGACACCCTGTATATAGTGGAGACTGATTAATTATCAGCTTCGGCTTTGAATCATTTCATTTCAAGTGTTCGTAATAAACCAGTCCTAACTAAAATGCACATAAATAAATTGCATATATTTACGTTATTTGCCACCATATATTTTTGAAAATTTAGGGTAGGCCCGGGCCTACCCGCTGGAGCCGCCACTGGCGCTAAGGCGCTGTTATTTTAACGGTAAGTGAGTAAAAACATGAAGACAACTCGTTTGTTTTCAATAGAGACTTGGAAGAAAACTAAAGATTTAGGAAAGTTGGAACTTCGCACCGTTGGAGGGAAACGCCTTCGGGAAAACAGCTAAGCGGATTCGTACGGAAGAATATAATAAAGCCGAAGAAGCGAAAGCTCGGCAAGATCGTAGAATTAGAGCCGAGGGCGGAAAAGGCTTGTCACGAGCTTCACGTTTTGTCCTGACGTCATGACTTCGTAATGACAGCATTAAGGAGGAACAGTGCTTCTAGCGATGATGGTTTGAATAAGTGTGGACGTAATTCCTTATTAGTTTCATTGCAAACGTATTCGTAAAAGTGCGAAGATAAAGTTCCTGAACAAGAATCATGTACGAATAATGAACATCAACCCAATAATGAAGGTTCCACTGTAATTGTTCAATCAGTAAAGAACATGGGTTTTCGTTCAATATCTTGCACTTGATAATTCCTGTTGCTAGTTGCTTTTCCACAAAGAAATATATTCTTCATACATAACAGAATACTCGTAGCATTTGAAAGGTAGGTATAAACACAGCAAGATATACTGTATTTAGAAAAGATTGGAACGATCCAGTTCAGTAAGTATTGTTCTGAATTATAAAACAGGACGATTCAAAAAATTAATAACTCCTCGAAAATGAAGAAATTTTGGGATATCATTTCCACCAGCCACGCAAATCTGCTGTTCTACGAAAGTAGAATCCGAAAATCAAATAAAAGTTCTAGTCATTCAACATGATCGTGTTACTATCGTAGTATATTTACCTATGATGAGTTGAGTTGAAATTAGAGCACCGTGCAGAAAAATTGCAAACTTATCAACCATATTGCAAAAAACTGATTCTCAATAATATCCATGTACTCAGACAAAGGTTTTGGATTGGATTAACATTGTTTATCACATTTTCATGGAATTTAGAGTAAAATTTTCAGCTGCATCTAATGAACGACCTATTTCGTTGATGATACAATTTTTTTTTTTTTTTTTTTTTTTTGCAACATTCTGCTAAAAAATATAAGCTCAACGATTTTGGCCGTTTTTTGACATTTGTTTCTCATTTTTTTGGTTTATTTGTGGAAGTTTACCAGTTTAATGTGCTCAAAAATATTGTCCAACGAACTTAACGGATTCCGATGATGGAATTTTTCAAAAATTGCCTGAGTCCATTTTAGCATGGCAAATTTTAATAAAAAATTGATGGTAATTTTTTATTAAAATTAAAAAAAAAACGATTAAAAAAAAAATCCGTCTGTCTTAAGTCAATCTTTAAGGCCCGACGTCTACCTGACCGATTCTTCAAATGGCGAGTGAACAGATGGTCGTACATTAACCCGAGTTTTCTCATTCGATTCAGGGAACTAATTTCCATTTGAGTCAACCTAAAAACAACCCTCTTATATCAAAAGTGTTTGGGATTTCGATTTTTTTTTATTAGAATAATCTTTGAATGCAATCCCTTACTGTTGATTGATCATGATGCCAACATAACAGCATCCCTGATTAATGTTGGATTTTTCAGCCTTATTTCCTAAACTTTGGTTCAGAAGTTACGGACGGAAGACCGTTGTTGTTCGATTTGTGAAATCTATATATCTTCAAACGTAAACCAAGGCTTTTTTAGCGGGGCGGGAGGAGTTAAACAATTATTTTCTTGGTTAACCTTCCGTCGGTTGCGCGTGCGGTGTTTACACAACACACTGGACTAAATGATTGCCCTTGGACCTCTGTTCTGAAAATCCCCCCCCCCCCCCCCCCCAAATATGCATTGTTTATGATTCCACACGCCAGCTCACGTCCAGTTTGCAGCCCTACATATTGGAAATCAGTTTCGTTTCGACGTCGGTGAACAACTGGTACCTTGCGGTGAGAAGACCCAGCGGGGAGAATACCGCAGTGCGACATAATTCAACAATGTCAGTAAATTACAGTAAATTTCTTATCTTGATAAGTTTAGATCGTTTCTGTACCTAAAGTTATTGTTTATGGATCAATAAATACTCATAGTGTGCAGATATTGATCTCATTTTTTAGCAGCGTTCACATACTAAAAAATTTAGAGTTCGTGAAAAAATCTTCGTTAACCTAATGGTGATCTTTTTCAGGTCACGCTCTACTCATCGGTATTCTACTGATGCAGAGATCGCTCATGTTCTGAGAGAATCGGACGCGGAAGAATGGGAGAACCATGAAGATTCAAATGATGCTATTTCATTTTTACCATGCAACAGAATTTTTAAATTTGTGCATTATGAAAAATTTCGCATTATGTTTATGTTTTCATAATTTTGTTAATGAAACTTTTAATAACAACGAGTACCTTGATTATCGTCTCCCAGACTGTCAAATTATCCGGTTTTGAAAGAAAAAACTAAGTAAACACCGCAGTGCGACCTACCATGTGTGTAGAACAGGAGCGACCGACGGAAGGTTAACTAAGGTTCATTATTGGAAATAATAAACGAAACGAATATTACGAAAACTCGGTCCTCAGATCGTTCTTCATGGCTGGAAAATGTCTCGTCAATGGAAACTCACTCAATTTCTTTTCTACTTTTTAATATTAATTACTGCTTATTTATTCTCTTCTCTTTCTTCCTTTTTTATTATACTGAACCCTTTGTAGCAGGCGTTAGCAGTAAATAAATAAGGTAAGGAGAGGAAAAGGGGGGGGGAGGGTCTTCGTTATCTGAAACACGCTGTAAATAGCTTTTTGAAAGGACGTTTGAGTGCTGGCAGTTAGACTTTAGTGGCCCACGTCAAACTAGGGTGAGTATCTGGATTGGTGTGTCGAACAGAGGGTCTGTTGGTCAGCTGGAAACACGTTTCTTTCACTAAGAATCATTGCAAACCCACATTCAGAGATTCTGAGTCGTTTACCGTCCGATATCGCGTAGGCAGGAGGCAATTCAAGTTGAAGACAATCGATGATCAAAGAGGTCTGAATCCCGCGGTTAAAAATGACTGCCTCCCTCTCACCGACGGATAAACCCCTTTCTCATCAGACGTGGAGAGTCTCACACACGACCGCCTATTATTCAACTCGGTGCCGAATCAATTGGTGCCATCAGCAGCTCGGTTTTTATCCCCACAAAGGTCTCCCTAACGACACACCTATTTCTGAACGGTCATCCTTCCAATCCTGCCCTGAACGGTAAAGACACCCCAATACTTTACACCAACGTATTACTTATAAGTACCTTTCACCAAAAAGAATTTTTTCTTTTCTGAATTTTTGGCAAATCCTCGTTGTGAACGATACACTGCAGGGAAAAAACGCGATGATTTCAATGAAATCAGAAATAGAATGAATTCTCTTATAAAAAGAATGAGAAGTTTATTCCATTAGCAAGCAATTTCAAGAAGGCTGATTTCTTGGAAGAAAACAGTCCCCAATAGTTGCGAGCATTATGGAAACCCAAAAAATGTATGCTTAACCACCTTTTATGATGTACCATTAAGACTGAATAAGACTTGTAATTATACAATTTTCCGAATTTTACCTCAGTTTTTATATTGACCATGACTGCCTCAACCCCCTCAAGGCTGAGCCCAAGGCAACACACTGGTGTTGCTATGGATACCGTGGTTGATCGCCGTGCTAAAAAGTGATCGGAGTCCAACCCAATTGGACCTGAACCTCAACTAGGGGTTACCAAGAGTTATATAACTCAACAGGTTCAGAAATGGGAGGACAAAACACGTACAAAATACTGGCATAACACTCCAGAGGCAAGCCAAGCGGTTCCTTTCTATTTCAAGGAAACGCGCAAAAGCCCTTCTGTCATTGAGGCGCAAAGACCTTCGCAAACCTGTGGGTCTTCTCACTGGCCATTGCCCCCTAAGGTACCATCTAAGCCACTGTCGTGCTGTTGCATCAACCAGATTCCGGCATTTCGGGAGGGGTGCCCTAATACCCACCGATATTACCTTCGAAACGCCTGAAAACCTCCTACACTTTGTGAACTGAGAGGTTATAAGAAGGTTTTTGAATTAAAAATGGGGACTGCGTCACAATAGATCCTAGCGGTCTCAGTGACCAGGGGCTCCTCCCATCCCTTATTGGAAAAAAAATTTGACCATGATTGTTTCGGTTTATTATTTTCAATAATGAACCTTTGTAATTGATCAACAAAATTTGTTGGTATATGTTTCAAGATGTTAGAATCCAAACATTAAATTAAACCACCCGTCTGTCGAGAGTCGGCCGTTTGGAGTTCCATTCCGAAACAACTGAAATAAAAATCTGGCTGAGGATGATCCAAAATTACCACTATCAATCTCGATCAAACCCATTGTGTGAAATCAATAGGCTGAAATCATAATATCTTGAACTATCGCAACCGCAAATACGTTTATGTTCGGTAACAATAGACAGGCTTCCAATTAATCAAATGCGCCCACTCGAACCACTTTACATTTATATTTACTTACGCTATCCAAAAGGGCTTTTAATCCAGACAGACGAAATAACGTCAATACGGTTGTGAATTTGAATCAGCTGTTGTTATTGCAATGGAATCTTGTTTTCAAAAGTACTTTTGAAATCCAGTTTCTTTTAACTTATGTTTTAAATTTGGGGACAAGTGAAGCTTAGGCAGGTATTTTATTTTATCACGTTAATTCTCAGTTGTTCCATTCGTAAATATGTCCACGAATACGAGTGCGTGTGTATGCATAAACAGTACACATCACCATTTTAGATATTCAGTTATCAGCTTTTGTTACGTAGGTACTGTAGGACTAGTAAGCTATTGGTGCTTAGGGAGTTATATTTTTCATATTTGGGAGATGTGTAGCAGTCATCTTCAAGTTATGAAGATACACTAATTTTCTGAAGAACCTCTGTGCTATTCATTTTCTTATTGAACTACGTGAAATATATTGCAGCTCTTCATAAGGCATCCAGATTACATGTTATGGAAGAAAGAGAAGCCGACATTAGATTAAATATAGAAATGCTTAACCACTGTGTCACAATGTGCAGCCTTTTTGTGACCAACTTTCAACAAGTGATTATTGCCATTGCCATTATTGCGATTTCTATATGTTCTGGGTACTATAATGAAATTACATCGACGCTATAACTTGTAGACCATATGAAAAGATTGCGAATGTGTATTTTAATAAGCGATTCCACGATGTGTAGGAATGGACTAGTTGTTCTTCCTGAAAGATCAAAAGTATAGTCAGAAACTAAAAAGCTCCAGGTTTGCGCTGGAGGGACGGGAAGGGGAAACTTGGACACTTACATACGGAACATAGAATATGAGTGTGTATACACTGAGGGAAAATTGCATTCCGCGGTTTAATAAAACATTGTGGGTCAGGGAATTACATGAATTGTAGAAAGACGTTGAAGGAAATCCGTTGTAACATTTCGACAAATTTCCGGGCTTTTATCATTTTTGTGTAAAGTTCAAGTGTTTCTTTGAACTAGAAAGGACTGAATGTCATTCATTACCTATGACTGAGATAAAAGGGCAGTAGGTACTCATTGTCATGTGATAAATGATGAAGGATCTTCTTGATTATTTTTCTGTTTACAAGAAAACACTCAACGGACAACACTCAGAACGGATCAAAACGGGTTCCCATAACTAAAAGAACTTGCATTCAACATTTTTAAGGCATTGCAGTAACTTTCTAGCTCAAATTCATTAAAATCAAAAGGCCTCCCAGAAATCCACAGCCTACCCTTGCTGTAAATGTGTATTACCTCCACTGCTTTGCGTCTCACCATACAACAAAAATTGGTTCCTACTGGCTTCGAACCCGGGAAACTTAAATTAAATTCCAGCGCTGTTACCACAGCACCACCGGGCTCACTTCAGATGTAAATGGATTAGGAGCAATTATATCGCTTTGCAGGAAGGGGAAGCAGAATTCGTTCCGAATCGTCGGGAGGAGCGGTGAAGGGTGGTTACCAAAGAAGGAGACAGGAGCTTCTGAACGTCGTGTTTAGGACGTCAGTTCATTGAAAGTCTCAATCAAAATAGTAAATACGGGTGTATGATTTCTGAATTAGGTACCCTTCCAGGTAAATCACTGATCAGCGACCTATTATTAGACGTAATGTGTGGTGCATAATCTATGCTCGCCATCTGACACCTCCTTATCTAGCCTTTACAGCCCTAGATGCAATAAAAAAAGCTTTTTTTCACTTACATAGATGAATAGGCCGTTTTAAACAACCTTAGAGGATTCCTGAACTTAAAAGATGTTGGAATTAAGCTTCATAGAAAGGGTTCGTAGGACAAGAATGAATTCCACGTCCACAAGGGATGATCTACGTAAAGCAATTAATTATATTGTAGTGTTGTGCAGGTCGTCAGTTAAGGCACAGCATATTGAACGACGCTATCATAAGAGCCTTTGTGTTAGCAGATTACCCCAGCGTATTGGAGCAGGGTGGATTTAGCAGGAATGATGGGAGAAGTATTTCCTCATATACAATAGTACTATCAACTCGAGAAGATAGGAGTGCAGTTGAAGCAGTAGCGAGGAAGGAAATAGTGAAATACCGGGATACCACTGATCGGCAGAATATATTTGTTCCTTTCAGACATTTCAACCATGGGATGCAGATACATGTAGAAATCAAAATGAACACCATGGTCACCTCCACAGAAGATACTACTATTTTGGCAGTCGGAGGGTTTTCCGTTAGACGCCAGGCTCAGATGCAAACATGCTTGGAAAAAGAAAGAAGAACTCCTTAAGCTCGGAAAATTTCCTGGCTAAGGGCAAGATGGTCAAAGTTGTCAATCTGGGACAAACTTACACTGCACAACCAAGTCCTTTACTTATTTTAGGGTTATGGAGCTCCGCTGTGGGACGGTACGGCTCAATAAAACCGAGAAATCATTCAAAGACTCATTGAAAAAAATCATTCAATGTACTAGGAAATATTGCTGAAGGACCTTCGTGCTTCCGAAGCAAACGCCTTCTTCACGAGCTTCAGATCCAAACAAAGAACGATGCTATAAACCGAGACAAGCAGTCAGAAAATTTCATCGACTGAAATGTGCCCTACTTCTCGACTCAAGCGATGTCGTCAATGGATCGAACCAAGCCAGTTGACCTTGCATAATGGTGAAGCATTGAAGTGAGGTAATTTTCATAGCCAATAAAACTAATTGAAGTATCTTGGATTTGAATTCGTTTTGTGCCATTGAGGTTTCTTTTGTCATAGTGAAATGTTGAATAAAAATTATCTTCCATCTTACTAATTGTAAGTATTTTAGTTTAAATAAGCAAGCCTCATTCAGGGGCGGCAGCTGACAGGAGCACAGGCGCATCTTCACCCCTGACCAAAATGAAAAAGATACCTGATAATAATGAAATTATAAGTAAAATATTATAGTGCTGTTTTCCAACTTTCCATCATGAATCCTCGGGGTAGTGGAAAAGAGTGAACTTTGTAAGCTGTAAAAACGAAACGAATACAGTAAGTGCTATAAAACTTGAGCTCCCGAAATTGTCGGTGTAGCAAAGAGCGATTATTCGCGATTCGCCCAATGCAACTATTCACAGGACTGCCACAAACCTCAAACGCAAGCAGAAATCGCTCCACGATTTGGAAGTTCAACCCTCATTATTACGAAAAGGTAGATTGGTTCTGCGGATCTGAGGTCAGCAATAAACTTTTCTGCTTCCTTTGTCTTCTTTGCTGCAATAATAGGAATGAAGCTTGGGTTAAAGATGGAATTGGGCTTTCATCTGTTGCAGTGTTGCAAAACACGGTTTTCTTGAGTTCAATAATCATTTCAAAATTTTCAGTTTTTTTCAGGTATTTACATACCTATTAGTGAACTTCTGTTGAAGGTAAGATTGAGTAGTTTGTTTCACGATTTGAAACCGAGAAAGCGGACAAGACTGATCTCCTTTGCACATTGGTGGTTGAAATTTGCATTTGGGCAAGAAAAGGTCATTTTTGTGTCAATTTCCTTGAACAAATGTAAAAACGTGATGATGGCGTGATAAAAAAATTGGCCAAACAAGTATTACGTTCCTTTGGTCAAAAGTAGATCAGACCGACATGGGAGTTTAAAATGAGAGTAGTCGGAAATAGGATGAATACTGAAGGGTCCGCCTACGCTTCAACTTCTTCCATTCTTTCATAAGCTCCTCGTCGAATTTATTAAAAAGTTTCCCAACCATCACTTTTATTTAGTGTCTTTTTCCTCGCTTTATTTCCAAAGTTTTTTGTTAAAGAACGGGAAGAGAGAAAAAAAATAGCAACAGTGGAGGGGAAAAAAGAGAAGGCTCACTTAAGATTGAATTGAAAATGTCAAGTATCAAGATAAACATTCTATCACATCAAATATACGTAGAAGGGTAATTACTGAATACAATTTCTCTAAGGGAATTTTTTGCATCATTCAACGTTTTAAAAAAGTTGACTGAAAAGATGAGTAACAGAAGTTGAGGGGGAAAAAATTGTTTTCAAGTTGGAATTTATTTTTTGGCAAGGGGAGAAGATGCGGCCTTTACGGACTTTACTAGGTCGTGCAAGACCAGTTCATTTTCATCGGGCCTAATTTCCGATCCGTCGTGGAATAGGTGTACGAATTTAACTTGATGAGAACATTTTAAGTGAATTAAGAATTTAGTAAAGGAATAATGGCTCAAAATAGCTAACTTATGTAGTCCTATTCGTTATAGTGTCACCACCCTAGAAGGAAAAGAACGACTTAGTAAAGTCGAGGAGATTTGAAAATTTCAACATTTCATTCAGCTGAAGACGCAAAATTGTTCAAAATTCACTAATTCACATAGGCTAACTTTTAGTTTTTAACTATACATTTTTCATACAAAAACTCATGATGTAACTAAAAATTTTTTAGAATACCCGATTCTCCTTCAAAATTTCGTTAGTTTAAGAAGAGTTTGAGAATCATATTTCTGACATGGTGAGAATGAAGTGTAGATTAGTCAACCTTTAATTGAAATTCAACAAATAAATAAGAAACAAAAATTTCGAATTAAACCATTTACGCTATTCTGAAGTGTGGTAGAAAAATCTGTAACCTCAGGAATAACCTACACTACAGTAATGCGTTGGATGTCTATAATACAGGGTGTCCCACTGGTTGTCCCCCTCCCCCCCCCCCCCTCCTAAAATCGTCAAAATGAGAGTAAACGAAAAAATTTGTTTTTTTGAATCTTCATATTTGTTTCCAAGGATCTCAAATCATCGCGTCCGTTTTTTATTTAGGCGCCTGCTTCCAGATTGTTACGGGGATTAACATTACGGGGAGTCTGGTTGAAAAATGTAAAAATAGGATATTGAAATCTTCTTCAGTGATAAACTGAAAAATCATCTTAATCTGAGAGCCATTCATAAATGATGAATTTCCACGCAAAATAAACAAATTCTGGTCATTATTCCGCGAAAATTGAGTCGAATCAAGAAACGGATAGCATCACGTGAATCAGGGTTGAAAAACAATGAAAATTCATGTGTCACACTTTACGGTTCACCATCATCTACTATTTGACAATTTTGGGGTAGCGCAACTTTGCGTGCTCGCTGAACCGGTTACGCGCAATCAAAAAAATTGGTTGAGGGGTCAAATTTTCATTAGAATCTGCATCGACAATACAAAATTGGGGTTCTCATTTAAAATAAGAAAGTTGGTGTCAATTGCGCATGGTTGCTCATTTGCACGGAGTGCGCATATATGATATTTGAGATCCTTGGAAAGAAATATGAAGATTCAAAAAAAATTTTCTTGCTTTACTCTCATTTTGACGATTTTAGGAAGGGGGGTGGACAACTCTTGGGACACCCTGTATATTATTTATTATTTCTGTAGCTCAATGTAATGCTTCCCTCTCCAAAAGCCGTTGGGCTAGTGTCGCTTACGCATTAAAAAAGACAACCCCTCTGAAACCACAAAGACTAGAATAAACCGGGAAGGCGGGTAATGTGGAATTAAATATATATATCCTGGGAACGGCCGGAGAGGGAAGAAACGGGCTTTCTGTGGTTCTAATGCCGCATCCACCTATCAGTAAACAGAGGGAGTTACGGTAACGGCAGCATTTCGGTCGTCCGTTCTGAGGTAAGTAACAAAAATGAGGTTCTTAGCCTCAGGGTTACTCCGCTGGTTCTCCATTTAATAAATCAGATTTAGCTATCCAGTAATTTGTTTGGTCGTTCCTGCTGATTTGACTCAAATGTTTAATCAGCAACATCTTAATTAGCAGTAAATTGTCATTTCAAAGAATCAAGACAGTATCGTCTCATTTACCTTGATGGACTATCATCGCTGGATGTAAAACAATAATGTCTTATTTTCATAATCAATCTTTCACGAACAAATACGATTGGAATCGTCAGGTAAAATCACAAGCAAATTTGTATCATTCCAATATTTGTAAGGTGAAAGATTTGATTGTGTGTTTGTCACGATTCAACAGCAAAACTACTCGACCGATTTTAAAAATCCTTTCTCCATTTGAAAGCTATACGTTGACCAAATATTATATACCATATTATGTTACCAACAACCTGATTGCGACCCACCTGACAAGAGGTTGGCCTTTACGGTACAATTATGGTGCCTCGGAAGGGGTAGTATGCATTGTATAGAGCATGGAGTCAGGGGGAGATATATGATAATAGCGTAAGGTGACGATCAGATCGCAAGGTTAGCAGAAGGCAGCCTTGATGAAGCCGTTATGTGCGGAGGTTAAACAGGCTGAAATAGAAGAGACGGGGTGGGTTACATGCAAGTCAGGTTGCGTTACCCCTTGGGGAGAACGATCCATTTACCACGATCTCCTGAATATGTAAAGAGAACGGGAGCGGAGTTGTTATTGCAGACGTCAGGAAGTCGAGAAGGTTATTCTAGCTTCTCTCCTTTTCACATGTTCGTACGAACAACTAGATTAAAGAATCACGTAGAATACGTTACAACGCTATCAATTACTGATAATATAATTTTGTTGATGTAAATTACCGTATTATTAAAATTTTGGAACGAAAGAACGTTTATTCATTGCAATACGATGTTCTTCATTTTGAGAAAACTTTTTTACAATCCACAGATCTCTAGTATATCGCATTCACGTACATCAATTCCTTTCACCCATGAAATGAAAGCAGATATAATGCAGGTTTGAGGGTATAAGGAAAAGCCCCACAAATCGGATAGAGAGATGAACGAGATGAGGTACAAGCTCGAGTGTGTCAGATGGGGTAGGAGAAACTATAAATAACCATTGCTCTCTCTGGGCTTCAAAAGAAGGGGTATGAACGGGGGGGATTCCGATAGGCAAGGCGTTGGCACATTGGAATAAGGAACAGCTAACATACGAAGGGTACTGTCCATTTTGCCTAAAATACAGTGCGAGAGAAAAGGGGTCAGAACTGTCCATGTGAGAGGATGTATGGTACGTAACCACTCTCTTCTACCATGTAACATGGAGGTGATGGAATGATGTAGTTGCCTCTTCCCAAGGCTAAGGCAATAATGCCTCCAACACCCGGAGGATATCCCTGAAGTCTTGGAGCGCACCAGTTTCAAGAATGGGTAAGAAGGAACTATCCATATCCATCACAAAATGGAAAACGCGACCATCTCATCTGGGCGTCATTCTTCCCCAGCTGCCTACAGGCCTGTAGTTGTTTGCTCCCTTCCATAGAATTACCTATAAAAGACTATGGGAAAGTCATCAATATCGTACAAAATTCACTAAAAACAGAGTTTACCTTTTAGTGAACACCCGACGATGCATCACCAGAAATCTCTTAAAGAACCATTAACCAACCTCATAAGTGACAGGAGCAATTATTTTCTCCTGATCAAAGTATAATCTTTCACTTCATTGGGTGCAGAATGCCTGCTTTACCAACAGTTCCTGAAGGCATAATTACTGTCGGGAATATGTCCAGTAAGCAATCAAGAATTTCAGTTACGTTCCAACAACATTAAACATTATTTGAAAGAACTCACTTACATGGCATTGGAGTGAGCTTTCGACAGGTTTTCATGTTCAGTGTTGCCTTATAAACGGAACTTCATGTCCAGAAAATTTTGGAGGAAGAAGGAAAATGAGGAGAGATCATCAACGGAGAGCTTGGCCTCCGGGCAGTGTAGGGCACACATTTAGTCCACGCTGGAGACAAACTCCTTTATGGTTCATCTTAGAGTATTTGCATCTGGAGTATTCCCATATCATGTTTTTTGAAGTATGTTAGGTCTATAGTTTCAGTCTTCGATTTTTTGGATTTGCGGATGGCTGATTTATGTACGTATTCATACAGTGTAACTATTTTAAAATGAAAATCGTTACTAAATTGCCTCAACCTACCAACTCCTGAATAATTAGACAATTCTCCTATTGGGATCACTGGGCTGCCACAAGTTGACTGTTCAACCAAAAACAATAATTTCTAGGCACACTAGCAAACACAAGTGGAAATCCAACTGAAATTTAACAAGATAAAATAAATACTTGGGGGGTCGCCAGCCACATGCTCTACCCAGACCACCCGTTGGCCTTCTACCTAACCGATTTTTCCAATAGTGAGAGAACAGATGATTGTACAGCAACTCGTATGGTCTCATTCGATTCACAGAAATGATTCCTATCCGAATCAAATTTAAAAAAAATACCCTTTTACATTGAGAGTATTTGAGATTTTGATAATTCAATCCGTAAATAAAATCTCTTTGGGGTGGTTGATCAAGATGCCAAGATTACTGGCACATCCTGGATCGATGTTGGTTTTTTCAGCCAAATTATTAAACGTTGATACATTAGTTTTGGATGACGTTCGGCGGATGGACAGATTTTTTAAATTCGATTTTTGAAATCTACCCATCTTGAAACGTCGAAAAATAATTTTTGAGGGGGATTAACAATTGTTTTCCTTGGTTGAAAACGAATTTTTATCGTTGAAAAAGATGAACCAAAAAGCTGCAAGCTACCTGTACGTAGACTCGGAGGTAAAATCTGAAGTACAAAAAAATGATTAAGATCCCATCCCTTGTACGATTTCCGAAAAGCTAGTACGAAGATCGACCAACATAAATATATTGAGTAAACATATTAAGTAAAATGTTCCAATGTAGTTACAATTCTCAACTACAAGTATTACTGGTGGGCTTCTCGTGTCAAGACTGGATTGTTATCAGGCGGTAGTTATACAGTACCATCATGACCGAGCGGTCGTGCGGTACTGTATCAGCCCCTTGCAACAAAACCCATGTCACGAAAAGATTGAAAAGATCGAATGTCTCCAAAGGATTGACGCTTTACCCACCGGATCATTCATTCATCTTTTTATTTGATATTACATGTTATTTTAAAATGTTGCTGTGGTTTCTATCAGTTCACGCGTTCCTATGTTTTCAGTTAAGAAAATCTTCGTGAATTTTGCGTTCAGCTCGAAAAACGGCGATGTCTTGGAACTTATTTTCGTTCCTTTACGGTTGTCAAGATACTGCTATTTGAAAATGAGCGATTTTTCCACACACCCAAAATTCAACTTTGAGTTTTTGTAAATGTTAGACCCAAATTAAGGCAGAACTACTTATTAAAAGAGCATATTTGTTTCAAAAGAAGTTCAGTTTAGCTTTCATTTCAGGCCAATGAAGGGACTGTATGTAAAATAGCTCGCTTGTAGCTCTTAAAACGTTAAATCTAGATACGCTGCCAATTTTTTGAAGTCATCTTTCACCGAGGTGTGTTTCTATTTCATAAATCATCAAAGCTCAAAGGATTTATCCAAATAAAAAATTGTTTCACAGGTACTTTGATTAAGATGGACCAAAATACCATTTGCAGGATCAAGTAAACTTGTTGAATTTTGACCTCAAACTTTCACATACTCGATTTTGGTAAACGATAAACTTTAGTCACGATGGTTTGTCCTTTCGAAACAATCAACCTACTATGGCGAAACATTATGAAATCTACTTTTGCTCAATTAAATATGTAATTTTTCCATTTGTGCTATGAAATTTAGGTTTCATCTGTGAAGAAATCATCTTCAGTTTTTTTTTCATAATGGATGATGACTTCCCATCGTTTTTAGAATAAATATTGTGACAGGTACGAAATATAATCATTCTAACTTTCAAGTTGCGTATCAGCCTATTGAGTCAATTGATGTCGGTATGATTAGTAAATGAATTTCTAGGTTGTTCACTCGCATACTCCGATGCCCACTCAGGCCACCACCAGACTGAAGCTCAACTGGACAACATTTCATCGAGGTGTCAGGTTGTTTGATTTAATTTTGAGAGAGTCCTCGCCCAAACAAGGCACCTCGCTAAGTCCTTTTCATGGTCAGCTGAAACTGTTTGTTCCGACAGTCTGGATAAACCAGTTAGCGGAACAACCGACGGCCAACTCTGTTCAAAGCACTGAACTGTGCTATTCGCTCAGAAGTCTGAAACCGGATGATTTGGAACTGAATTCATCTCGTTCCATTCTGACATGCGGACAACATTCCAACGGTCGAGTGTTGATATTGTACAAGGCAAACAGCTCCAGCCCCTCTTGCATAAATAGCTTAGAACATTTGGGCATCCTCCAAGTTTTGTTGGTGAGTTAAATGTCCTGACTTCAAACTCCTAATTCCATGCCATATCTGTTATTCCGTAATATTATGCCCGCTATAGGGATGAGACGGTAATAGATAAAAAATACCAGTTAAAACAACTCGATAAGCAGTTATTCGAATGAAAGGTATTCAGAATGGGAGTCTTAAGATGTCCCAGCTCGGAACTTGGGGAAAGGCAAAGTTATCTTTGATGCTTTGATACGTGGCTTCCATGTCGAAGATGACAAGGGGTTGGAATAAGCCTAATAACGAGTAGGTACCTTTGAGGCGACTAACCACTCTGACTTAGGTCTTTACCTATATTTGAAGGGATACGGTATTCCATCTCTCCAGTAACTTTCAAGGAAATGTAGCGTTATTTATCGGATCTCACGAGTCGTTTGTTCCTGATCTGATTAACTTGTGACGAATAGTAGTACATGTGCTTTGGAACCGGATAACAAACAAGTGCCTAACCACGGTGTATTCTTTCATGTAATTATGTTGAAGGGTTTGATTTTGACATCCATAGTTTTTAGAATGGGTATTGCCTACTAGGTATCATTGAGTGTAAACAGTTTTCCAGCAAAACTTGAAATATTACAATAAAAATCGGCATTGGAAAGAGTATCAGAATTTTCCAAATCAATTTGAAAACCAAGTTGAATGGATCGATACTTTTGGGAATCCGAGGACCCTTCCCAAATTCTGTTTCATATTTCGAAGAACGTAACCTTGAATTGAGACGTTCTTGTAATGTCAGAGCTAATAACTTTTAATATTTTTGAAACACATTTCTTCTTTGTATCAACAAAAATATTCTATCGTTTTTAATGAATAAATGAAGAGGTCATTCTATTTTACTCGGTACCATTCTTGATGCCTTCATATTTCTCGACAAAGAATACTGAAGTAGGTTTTACCACTTTAAGGTAAGCAAATTAGGTTCGGAACAACATTCCAATGGTGATAAGAGTGAGTAGCATGTTAGGATATGTTATTGTAACTGGCTATTGATGGATCGCGATAACTGAATTATCTATTTACTATTTGTAGTATTACTGGAAAATTTGTACTCGTACTATTTCTAGTACTATTGGAAACTAATCCCTAGTCTGCTGCGATATATTTTAGTCATTTTTTATTGCTTTTATATTTTATATGCAAAGATATCTTATGTTTTCAAATCGTTCTAACTATGCTAATGTGATGTTAGTTTTATAAGCTACCAATTCTGCTACGATGTATTGGGGGAGTAATGATATTTCTGGTCCACTCTTTCTCCTATTATTCAAATATCATCACCCTAAGCTGATTGAAAAACGAAAATGCAACTAATTACTTACAAGTTTATTTCTATACTAAATTTCAATAAAAATTAAAAAGCCCTTCTTTTCATTATTATGTATGACTAACCTGTTGACCCGCCGTTGCCCGGGTTAGAGTAATATAATAGGTAGGGGTTTGCACTCATCATTACCTATGTCATGAAATTCAAGATGAAGTCACATTGATCATTTTCATTGTTTTCTATTATTTCTGGGATAATGGCACTACCCTAATTGAAAAAAAAAACTATCTTTAACAATTAAAAACTATACTAGTTAGCCGTATATACCCATATGTGTGTGTGTGTTTGCGTGTTGTCCGCTAATTAATGTTACAAGTTTATTTTCAACGTTTTTCATTTAATTTTTACGAACGATTTCAGATATTTTATGGCTTAAGCTGTAGACTATTCTCTCTTCAAGTTTCATTGCTCGAAAATCACAAGTCCCCTGAGCTCACGAGCAACTGTAAAATCTTTCAAGCATCACTTCTAACGTTGTAGTGTACGATCTCGCTCTAATTTGGAGAGTAGTCTTTAAAGTACGGTTTATTCATTTCATATTAATTTTAATATGGCCATATTGTTAACAGAAGTTGCGCTCACAATCCTTGAAACAAGCGTACCGGTTTTATCTCATTTTGAAGAAATATTCAAGAAACATGCGGGTCAGGCTTTAGATATTTATAAGTTTCGTTGCTCATAAGCACATAGTTTTCTCAGTAAATAGTTTTGAATAATGAACGAAATATACTGTATTCATCAATACAAATGTGTATAGACATGATTGTTACAAAAGTACTATTGAAGAAGTACAAAACCTCCCATATTTGTAACCTATTAAGGTAATAGAACTGGTCATCTGAGCCCTTGACCACCTACAGAGATCGATACGCCACTGGTAAGGCATTGAGAAGTTCTGGAAGCTGCGAATTATTCTATTGTAAATGCGTTTCAACCCGGAGACAGGGGTGTATAGGTCTTCAGTTTCTCAATTAGTAACCAGAGAGGCAGGACGGACTCCATTGTCGCTAACCATCATTTGTGGCCCTTCCCGGGGCACAAAGGTGGTCAATTAATTTCCTTTGCTTCAGCCCTTCGAGACGAGGGGTCACCTGTGTTCCTCCGGAAATTTGGAGTTGCGTATTTGGGTGCATCTGAAGTTTACAGCTAGTCCTCGGAAATTACTGACGCATACAATTTTGTATCAACATGAAGTTTTAGCTGTCCTGCTTTCGTACTAGTTGGTTCACCCAATTATGAAGCATGCGAGTCCGGCTCGGTCTATATTTTATGGACCTACGAATTTCCGAAAGGGAATGTTCAACGTATGTTCTGAATTTTACCCACTTTCAAATTAAATCATACGTCTGACTAGTAAGTATGAGTTACCGTTACTAAAAAACGTAGAGAGGTGGATAGCATAATTTTGTCCACTAACTAATACATCCGATTTTACCTATCCGTAGGATTAAGATTCCTTCCTCCTTCCTTTCGCCAAAATCAAACCGTTCAAAATTTGATATCAGTTTGTTGAACGCACCATCTGAGGACGTTAAATGGGCAAAGTTCCAAAACAATGTGGTAAAAAATAACTAAACGGACTAAACGGTCAGAGTTCTTAAAAATTAAATATTGTATTCGAATATTACTCACAAAACGTTCATCAAGATAAACTGGGACATTCAAAATTGTACGCGGGAAGAAATGCTGAAAAAGTAGTACTTAAATGTCAGTAAAATATGTTACAAATCGGTAACAACTCTAACACGTTGTAAAATTCTAAAGATTTGTTTGCGAAGCGGAGTATCATTTTGAAAAACTTCGTTCCTTAACATTTATTATTGACAACGTCTTCGCCTCTGTTCGTGAATCTTCAAGGACAATGTAACATGAATATAATACTAACTAATTCGTTCTTTGAGACTCTTTGCTGTGAAGGGAATCAATTTTCCCTCCCGATGTAATCTGCTAAAATGTCAATAACTGTCTCTTCAGAACCGTGGCTGAAGCCTGTTAAATTCAAGAGCCCTCAAATAAGGGGTCGAGCTTAAGTCGACAGCGATAACTTGGTAAAGCTCTATGAGAGGTCACATTCTTCTAAGCGATGCGGTGAAGCGAGGAAAAAGCGCTATCAGCAATAGCGGAGCCCAAGAACGGAAGGGCGGAGGAGGCCTCTCATCTTTCCCTTTATGTACTTATATATCCTCAGTGAAGGTTACTTGTGTGCAGGTTGGGCTGAAAAGCCGGGAGTGACCGAGAAGATAGGCTAGAAAGCTCTAGCACGGTCCAACTGTCAAGGAAGGGGATTCCGTCTTTCATCTTCGCTCGGTTTTACGTTCTTTTGAGGGATCAACGAAGTCTTCGGGAGAAGATTGTCATGGTCGATTCCGCTGATGGCTATTCCAGGGTGAGGAGGCCTTCAATGGTGGGTTTATCGAAACTAACTGAAACCAAGGTTATTTTATTTCTCCATCGTTTTGATTTACTGAATATTATTCAATGGAATATAATCTACCTAAGTAATCGACCAAAATGAACAAAAATTAATCGCCTTTCACAACTTGCTGACTTATGTTCCAAGATGAGTAGGAACAAAAAATTATTAAAAACAGAACGTTTACCAAGTTAGGTGTGGATATTTACCTTCTTCTGGTCAAGAGATAGTGCCAACAACGCCCAGTTCCACCTATTATACCGCCACCTTGATTAGGATGTGGAGTACGTAATGAACCTGCCAGGGACCCTGGTGATGAAATACCGAGGGGAACACTTGAATGTAAATTGGACCCTGGATTCGGAACAGGATGCATGTGTAACCTCCTTGATGATGAGACAGTGCCGCACTTCCTGGCTGAGTGCCCCATCTTGAGCTACGCGCGAATCAGAAGTTTTGGGCGGGCAGCCTTGAGCAGAGAGGAAGTAGTGTTGATCCTGAATTGCCCGTATTACTGACATTAGAATTCAATCATAACTCTCAATTGGTCGGGTTCAGTGTTCAATCCCTAGCGTTTCTAATCCCCTAATTTTGTTACGTTGTTCGATTTATATATTTATTTTGTGTACTGCGATTTCGCTCTTGATTCCCCTAAATCTATAATCAATAATTTATAATCCACAAACTAAATTGATAATTGTGTTTCTCTTCAATTTATAATTAAAAATATATACACCCAATTGCCATTGTTTTGCACGTTCGAAAAATCGAAAAGTGAACAAAACTCCTTCTGATGGTCTTATTGCCCAAAGAGTTTCATGTGTATTTACATTGACAAGTGTTGTTGTTCATACCTCATTTGTCAATAAACATGTTCTTCTTTCATTCATTCATTCTTCAGGTTATTGGTTACTACTGCTAGGTTTGATGGAACTTGAGACATCTTGCTATGACATACAGGACTCTGCAGCCAGAAGGAGATGTAATCTACTCTAACGACTAGATGCTGGCACCAAATATGCTTTACGAGTATGCTGTAGGGGACTAGCGAACAGAGAGCATCACTGGCGGTCTTGGCTCATCTCGAGTTGAAGAACCATTTTAGAAGGATAAGATGGTTAAGGCTGAACGACCAAGTCACATAAATTACGTTCATCAATTAAGACCACTACCCAGCGTTGAAAAGCTATCTCAAGTAAAAGTAATAAACCATATGGGATAACTTGCAGTTTTTTTAGAACGTCCCTCTGAAGCGAGGCTTCGTCAAAAGAGAGATAACTCGTAGAATTTTATAAAAAAATATTGAATACGAATCTGTTTGTGTGTGAGACAAATTTCGTCGAAGATGCCAAGCCTGCAGTTCTTCACCAATTTTCGTATACATTTTAATCTAGTTGTGGAACAAACCTCGAAAGTTTTGAATTTCATGAATTAAGAGAGGAATTGGAGGGGGTAATGCATAAACAGTGTGTTTTGCGACTCTCGTTTCAACAATGCTCAAGTGAGAATTCTCGGCCGATTCATATCATTCATTTTTTGCTCAATTAAGATTTTGGTTTAGCATTTAAAAATATTTCACGTCTTTCAATTGGCCTTGGGAAATGGGGTCAGAGAGCGGAGTAATGGTGATAAATCATTATATCCTCACTATTTTCATATGGTTTTATTCATTTTCTTAATTTTAATTTTCTTTCCAATCCCAATTTTAGTCCAGAAGTGCAACGAACCTCGGACATGTTGAATTTTTTGCTGGGAGAGTGGATGTAGAGTGGATACCAATTCATTGGTTCGTTAGGAATTTTGGTCTAATTTTGAAAATTGTTTCAGATCCGTCAAATTTAATTATGGAAGGGGGTAGCGTTAAACCGTAATATCCTCCCTACGTTACTGCCGATTTTCGTTATTATTTTTTCCTACAATTAATAACTTGGTGCAGTTGAAATGAATTCCACCATTTCAGTTTCAAATATCGTTATAAAAGGAGGTGAGGGGGTAATTTCGGGTGTTTTATAAACAATTTACTTATGGATATTATAAAACAGGAAGTGTAACCTCACAAAAATCGGACGTGCACATATAAGGCACGCCTATATATTTTACCAATTACTAACCAATATGTTTTTTCTGCGATTAGTTGAAGCATCAGAGCCATCATGTTCCTAAACCATTGTGGCATTTTGAATGACGAATGGGTCCTAAATACCTTCTAATTTTGGCAGCCAGGGAAAAGACCACTGGTCGGACTGGTTAAACACAAAAACGATGGTGTGAATTTGATTTGTCTGAAGTGACCACAATACTTGAATCACCTTCTTTTAGTAGCCTCGGAACCAATATCAACATTTCTGGACGTCTGACAGCTGAAGTAATCGTTCTTATCACGCGTGCTTCGAGGTAAGCTCTCGAGATAAAGTAGATCCAATTTTCTCAGGAGGGCCAACGGCGATAAGTGGGACATCACGGGAATGGGAGCACTTTCGGGAGAGTTTACCACCTCGATTCATCCCCGTTCAAGCTGCTAAGCTGGAACACGCTCGTGGGTGATTCACGTTTCATTTCAAGAAGAAGCTTTCGTCGGTGTTCCGAGGGCGTCTCAAAATTTTACCACGTCCTCCCGTCGGCATTTAGGAAAGCACAGCTATATTTTGACGTATTCCAGTTGTTCTTCGTGTCTTTGAATGGCGTTTGTCCTCGGCAGCAGTGTATCGCTAATGTAAAGACTCATAATTCTTCCGAGAAACGTGATTTTTTAAATTGTTCATCATTTACAGTAATACAGTGACACTTACACGTTTTTTAAACGGCCAAACTACTGTACTAATTTTTGAAACTTTCAAATATTTGGTTCGGAAATCACTTTTGAGTCTGGGATGGTCATGAATCCTTGGTCTCACATTCGATCAGAGAAACTTATCGTAATCACCAAAAGGTTAAATAATGAAAGCTTCCGCCAAATCGATGTGTCACACAGCTTTCTCGAAGATTCTTCATTTTAAACGGTGTAGAAATTAAGCTTGTTAGAATTTACGGAGCAAAATCGCCATAGGACTTGTTCCAAATACATCAACGCCTCCAAAAGGATGAGTTGACTTGCGTTGATTACTGTCCACAATGATTCCGGGGCAAGTACTGTGGACGCGTATACGATAATATGAAACCGTCCTTCTCCAACTACCTTCCGAATTTGAGCTAGATCGAACGATTTGGAAGGAAGAAAATTGTGTTAATTAAATTTTACGTTTGCTCATGCATCGTAATGAAATATGGATTTTCGCGCAACGAAATTAATAGACTCTCATCTCGGCGAAAGTGAATACAATGGTTCCTCTGTGTGTAGGCAGTGTCGGAAATGAAGTTAGAACCTCGGAGTTCAGAAATGAAACAGTTTTGGGGCACGATATTAGTCAGTTTTATTTTAATTGGTCGAATTAAATTCGAATCGTCTATTTGATGTCCTTAAGAGACCCTAGATCTCGGCCAAGAAAATGAAGGGGAAGCAACGCAAAACCATTGCAAATATTGTCTAGAGCTAGGTTTCCCTTCTTCTACTCAATTATATATTTACTTTAAATCACCACTTTTCAATATCTATCCATTTTCATACAAGAAGACATAGATAAATTAACGTAAAAATATATATAAGACGTAAAAACAAACTATATCCTTTGCCAAAACCTTCGAAGTGAAAAGGAAGGAAATAAGTTTTCTCAGGATATGCAGCATAGTCGTATGAGCGAATTTACAAAAATCACCTTAGACACATTCTGCTAACGTGTTATATTAGCTTACACAGGGCGTCTGTATCAAGTTCCCGCCACCGCACAGTGGGGAGGTTAAGCTTAAAACCCCGACATTGACCAAAAAATCAAGATGTACATGGTGATAAAAAACCTAGAACGCCTGTCCTTAGAACTTCTAGGAACATGTATGACCATTTGCGGAGACATAAAATCAGATTTGGAAAACCTTCATTAAAATTAACTTGAGTGGTATGAGATAATCCGCGTAATTAGAACAGGTGGTGATTTTAGATTCACGGAGTGTTTAGATGAGGTTGTGGAACTGATTTTTTCCATTGCCCTATACTGCATATTAATTATGAATGTTTTCTAAAAAAATTTGATCCCAAATAATTTTGTTAGGGTTTTTATGGATTACTCATTTTTCCGAGAAAAAAAAAACATAGTTTTTTGCCGCTTACGAAAATTGGTATTTGCCGAGAGTTTGCCGAATACGTCAGGAAATGGTTACATCCTGGAATTTGGCGTATTTGTAAGGGGAATCTCTTTGAATTTGAGTCCAACCACTTCCAACTTGGATCGAATTAGTGTTCGGTATCTATGTACTCCTTATGCCGATTCATTCAAGCAACGGAACGATAGTACATTGGAGATGCTGAGACCAAAGGGCAGGTGATGTTGTAATTCGTTGGTACATAATATGTACCAACATATTATATTATTATATAATAATATATTATATTGCCATACTCCGTATACCGATTTAGGGATCAGTGTTCGACTCGACTGGGCAACCGATTCATATCGTCCCGGCTACCCACTCCATATTCCTGATGGTTGTAGAATCGACCCGGTGGTGCGGCTTTAATTTGCACATACTCGTACTAGTACTAACAAATTAACTATTATATATGGAGATGATGAATTGAGTGGTTACCCCTTCAAAGGGTTGATCCGATTAGCCTGTCATACAGACCGTAACAGGATGGGTTAATTCCCCAGGTATAGTCATGGACACAAATTCTGATACGGCTACAAACTATCTCAAGAACTTGGATCAATTTGCTATAAAAACCGCATTAAAATCAGTCCAGTTAGATCAAATATTTGCAATACACAAAAATTATCTTATAAAATTATCAATAACAATAAAGATTATTAGATAGGTCGTTGAAATTAATTAACCGAAATAATGGCCGACAAAAAAAGGAACTAAAAACCATTGATTTAGTGAGTATAGAAGGTCGCTCACGAAAAGCAATTCTGTTGGACGTGGGGTTCTCTTTTATAATTACGAGGATGACAACTGCGCCCACGGTCCCACCAGCTCATTGGATGTCTCGCCTTTAATTACCCTTTTCCGCTATACAGACCCCATGTCATATCACGAGACACTGCAATCCACTATAAGACGTGGGAAGGGTCTTTCATAAGAAGACAGTGAGTTGAAATAAGGGGGGTTGGGGGAAAGACCCAGCTCCCAATAAATTTCTCCGGCGACGCCAACTGGATCACGTTATTTTTTCATACGTTGGAGGTGGAAAGGAAAATACTCGCGATGAAGGTGGAGGGGGGGGGGGGGGACGTAAGATATTAACAAAGAAAAGTTCAACTCGTGTGCATATTTTCGATAGAATTCCGCTACTTATCAGCATTATGATTCGGTCAGTTGTTTTGATTCTCAATTACAGTATAACCAAGAACAGCAGAAATACTCATTAGTATAAGGAAAGGGGAATCGGAGAGTCGTGTGATCTATTCAATCAAATTAACTGTTTTATTTCAATGTCTCCAACTAGAGTGATTATTTTTTTGGTTCCAACCTTTGCTAAGAATCTTTCAATGATAGTACTTATAAGTGATAGTAAAGCGTTTTATAGATTGCTATAGACGTTAATATCTGTGTAGCAATAAATAATTATCTATCTATCTATCTATCTATCTACATCGCGACTTTTGACAAAGGGTTCTGGTGTATTAATGTAAAATTGACATTTGTTAAAGTCCGGGTTATTACAATCATTCACACGATTTCATTCCACACGTTATAATTTTCATTGTTTTTGACATTTTCATGTCTTTGCTATGACACATTAACAATAACTCGTCACGAAAGTAGTCCACGAAAATTGTCTCAGCTATGCGTTACGGTCGCCCTAGATACACAAACACAAACATGAACAAAATTTCCTCCTAACGCTAACCTATGCCGTACGCATAATCACGCGTAATCAGATCCGCCAGAGCTGCATGGCGGACAGATTTGAACTTCAACGCTCCAAGTCGATATCTCAGTGCCAGAACATCGCCCCCCAGCTTTATGATCCACCTGCAAGCCATGAAACTCTTCATTTGTCAACAGTGCTACGTTGAACGTTTTCTTCTTTCGTCAAAACAAATAAATGGGTTTTACGCCCGAATTCAAGAGTTTTTCTGTATATCTTTTTGGACCTTTTTCTTTAAAAAAAAAAAAAAATGCTGTTGGGATTTTTCGAAAATTGACTATTTCTTGAGATCTTCATCTTCTTTGAGCTTATCGAGCATGGTATAGTTTAACAGTGCAGCCTTACAAGCCGGTCCTTTTGACTCATGAATGCATTGCAGCTTTTTCCAAAGACCTTTTGAAGGTTTTACAATCTGTGATCTGACGAATTTCAGATACCATTATTTTGTTCGATTCGAACAGAACTAAGTTCCTTGAATTGAATGAGGCTACTCCGGTTGCCAAAAGATCATCCATTCGCTGCCCATTTGCAACATAAAGATTATTTACAGCGTTGTTAGAAAAATCATAGACAAATGCATGGATCCTCTTCTTCCATGATGTTGACAAATGCTTACATACGAGTCTACAACACATTGGGACATTTTCATGTGTGTTTTCTTATTTCTGATCGTTTTGAAGTAAAAGAAGTATGGAAATGGTTGAAACTAATAAACCAATACAAAATGTGTCATTATTGGTACCTATCGCGTGAGCAAGTTCGCGTGACGATTTTTCAGTTTATTGGTATTACTATTTCAAGGACTGTAGTTACCAAATTTTGTTTAATGGTATCGCGTGAGTAAGTTTTCGTGACAATTTTTCAGATGTGCCAAAAGCAAAGACATGAAAATTCAAAAATGGAATCAATGGATATTTCAATTAATTAATGCTCATAGTTTAATAATTTCATTAATTAACGTTGCGTATAGTCGATATCTTTCTTGATTAAAATTCGAGTTTCCATTTTCATTATTATTTGTCTCTATGTCCAGGTTTTGCTAGTCGGTGAGACATTGTGCTTTATAAGCATACACAATCCATGAAAAATGTCTCAATGTATTGCGGACTCGTACGCAAGGGTTTTTGTTTTATACTTCCACTCATTCACCGTTTAGACTCCAAGACAACGGCTTGAAACCAAATTTGTAAAGTCTTGATAGACAACAAACCGTGTTTCCTCTTTGAAGAGAACATTTATTAATTAGTTTGACACACTCAATCCGAATTTAAATTTTGGAGTCTGAACAGTAGATGAATGTGCAAACAATAAAAATTATAACCAGTGGAATGAGTTATTAAATGTCATTTATATACTTAAGGTAATACTTAATGGGAGTGACAGATTCACCAAATGGCGATCATTGAGGAGTGGAAGATGATATGGCCCACAAAATGATTAATTGTTCATTCTATGTAGAGGGAAGAGAAGAATGAGGACAAATTTTCGAAGATCAGGACGTTCATAAAACAGGCAAGTGCTGGTTAGTTAAGAAACCTGTTGAACTGTATGATACGAGGCAGGATTAGGATGTAAGAAAGAATTTTTACAAAATGTGAAATTGATAAATTCTGGACTGCATTAGGTATTTGTAAATATGTAAGAATCAGAATAAGAAGAAGATGAAGAACTTTTCCTCATTTTACCCCGCTGATGGTGGTATTCTGATTTCAATTGATTCAGCGACACGCAAAACATAGGATAGGACGATTGAATGATAATTTTCTTTCAATTAGAACTTTTTTCCTAAAAATTGGTCCCTATTGTGGGTTGTATCTGCTGACAGTTCGTTGATATTAACCGGTTGGTGCAACCTCAAATACCTTGAAACTTATCAGGTAGTAAGAGAAGACCCTCGTGCACGTTCTTCCTTGTAATCCTCCCGAGTAAAGTCGGCTCCCTAATGTATTAGCGGTTTTCAAGTCAAAAGTGAAAGAGGCTGAGCTGAGCAGGGGAGCAAGTTGATGAGAGAAGATCATCAAAGAGCGCCGCGGATGTCAAATGACCCTTGAAGGCTTCACTTCAATTTCACCAGGGTAAAATTAAACCCGAGAGAAACTTCGTGAAGGTACTTACCTAACTAGGAGGTAAACTTGAGTGGGAGTCACCGTGGGTGTGAGCCTTGTGGTAGGAAAGGCAATATTCTTACCTCACAGTAAAAAAAAAGCATGCTCATAAACTTACCAGCGTCATTCGTTGAGGCTAAGAACGTAAATTACTGTGAAGCAAGGAAGAAAAGTCCCACTGAAAATTATTACGTAAACGTTTTAAGTTTTAGAATGAGATTGTCCTTTGATGCCGATCAGAAAACTGCCCAGATTAATTAGCTTTCATCTATCACCTGTATCATTTTCAATGTTACCAATGTCTGTTCAAGATTTAATTTCCATAAAAATTCTGTTAAAATGAAAACCATTGTCGGAGTAACATTTATTCAAAAATCAATTTCATTTTTTTTTTCATATTAGATATTAAAAAAATCATTTCATATTTTGTAAAATACTCTCCTCCCTGTTATGTCGAAACTGTTTGAAAAGCTGCTTCTTTAACGACTTAAACCACTAACAGAAGATAGAAATTTGCACCCAAAATCACCAATTCGGATTCAGACAACGGTACTCTACTATAGATCAATTCCATCGAATTACTAATATAAATGAAAAGGCCCTAGAAGGTAAAACAATGTGTGGCAGTATCTTCTTGGATGTGGCTCAAGCCTTTGACAATGTATGGCACGTGGACTGGAGTACAAACTGCACAGGGATCTCCCAAGACAGTACTACTTACTACTGAAGTCCTACCTTGAAAATAGACATTTCAGGGTGAAGCAAGATGACCAATACTCCGGCTTGAAGCCCATAAAAGCAGGGGTCCCGCAGGGTAGTGTCTTAGGGCCAGTACTCTACCTCCTGTACACACGGGACTTACCCCAACAAGAAGGCACAACTGTTGCCACCTTTGCAGATGATACGGCTATCCTCTCTGTTCGAGATGATATAGAAGCTGCAACACGCAAACTACAGACGTCTTCTACTGAGGTTTCTAAGTGGACCAAGATGTGGAGAATGAAGCTCAACGAATCAAAATCAGCCCACATCAGCTTCACTAACCGAAAAGTCCCAACCTTGGATGTTGAGATCAATTCGAATAAAACACCGCATACCGAAGCAGTTAAATACTTGGGTTTGACACTTGACTCTAAATTAAACTAGAATAAACACATAGAAAAGAAGAAAGAAGAACTTAAAATCAAGTACAGAAGGATGTATTGGCTAATGGGAAGGAATTCCCATCTCTATCTTCACAACAAACTGCTTATATATAAGCAGATCCTTCGCCCTATTTGGACCTATGGGATACAGATCTGCGGCTGTGCCAAAAAATAAAATGTTAAGAAAATCCAAACCTCTCAGAATAAAATACTGAGAACTATAGTTGGAGCCCCTTGGTACATGCGAAACGATGATATTCATCGAGATTTGAGGATGGAGACAGTCTATGAAATTATTACAAAATACGCAAGGAAGCATGAACATCGCCTCCACAAACATGAGAACCCGGAGATGCTCTACGTTTTGGACAACGAAGGTGAAACCCGAGGTCTCAAGCGAAACAAACCTCTGGATTTAGTTGTGCTGCGTGAACAGAAGTGCAATCGAACTCAGTGCTATTTAATTGAGCTATATAATAAAGGGCTAGGTTTTGCTGTAAACCTACCCTCTTGGAGTGTAAATATATTGATATGTAAAATTGCTAGATAAAATGTATTTGATTTTTCAGTTGCAATTAGTAAATCACGAAAAAAAAATTTTGTTTGTAAAAATTCGTTGATTTTTAAACGCTATTACAACCACATCTAAAATACGAATACATTAATAAACATGTTTCTTTCTGGTTTGTTATTTATAGTAAAGAACATTTGTGATCAACCATGACAGACGAATTTTGATTTCGGCTCAAATTTTGTTGGAAGGAATGGTATACCAATTTTAGCGATTTTTTACGGAGTGACCTGGCCTGCTATTATGTGATGGCCCCTTGACGTGGCTCTGATCTGTCTGTCATATGACGCTCCCGTTACCACGAGTGTGAATCCACGTTTAGGGTCTTTGGAGAAGAACGGTGTAGTTATTTCGTTTCAAACGCTAAAATTTGAGGATTCAAGCTGGTCCAGAACTTTAATCCTCATGTAAGAAATGAAACTAGGCCGTCACATCTGCTACTAATTCACTTGCCTTACCCTTTTCTTCTGTCGCTCCCTCGATTTTATCGCCAGACGACAAATGATGAAATAAACCCCCTTCTCAACCGTCGTAACGAAAATCCAACTCTCGTAATGAATTCTTAATGACTCATAAGGTGCCCTCAGGAATTACGTTTGAATGGCATTTTTTCCTCTTGTGCACTCCGCTTGATGAAAGAGCTACCCCCGCTCCTGCTGTCCCTCTCAGCTCGTCCTGCCATTCTTTACCGTCGACAAAAGAAGTTTTCTTTTCAACTAGCCTTCTTTTCTACATTGTTCCTCACAACTAACCCCAGGCCACGGCCTTCTTCGTTATTCTTCAAATTCCACCGCCGCTTAACGGAATGGCCTTGTTTTACTCCCTTGTTGCCTCGTTAATTCCGTTATAAAACAACATTGTTGTAGAAATGTTACTTGCTGATGGAAAACCACTATTATGTAGCGGGTGATAACATGCTTTTTTCGCATTCTAAGTTTTGAAGTTTTATGGGGTGTTTTGAATCGGCACTTTAAAACAAATTCATTAATTAGAACCCACACACTTGAATCTGCATCAAAATTACCTAATTTTATTTTTCCTGGGAAAAGCAACTGAACTCAAAGAGCGTGAAAGTTATTTCCTAGGAGTGAAGAGATCTTAAAATTGTTTGAACCGATTCTTGTCAACAAAATTTTTTCATTTAATGCTTTTACGTTTATTTTAATAACTTCCCTTAGAAAACTGTGGACGTTATAACTTGAACTGATTTTTAAAAAATGCATACAAGTTTTTCGTGACGGTATCTTTTATTTTTTAATTTTGAACACATTTTTTTTAAAAACGTTTTTTTTAGTAAATTTTTGGCTGTAAAAAACCGTAAGTATGATCGATTTTCAAATTTTTTACTCTGATTGTCCAACAAGACTTCAGCTTTTTACGATCTATAAATTTAAATTAAATTTTTCAAAGAAGCAAAATCAATTATAGATTTTTTTTTTCTCACAAAGTGAGTGTTGGGTTTACTTGGGCCGGGAGCATTTTATTGAGCAGGGTTTGGTCGGAAAAACATTTTTCTGTTTATCTATTTATGTCGCAGTGGACATGTTCCTTACGATCTAGCAATCATGAATTCGAAAGGATTCAATGGAAGTGATCCCTTAAGTTTGTTCACCACGGGTACGTGAGTGCACAGATGAAAATGTCATTGAACATTCTCACTTTAAATCTTTTGTAATAGCATGCATTCACTGCCACAATTGCTAAAGATAATGATAGTCGTAAAATTAGAAAGAAAAATTGAATATGACCCATCGCTCATTCGTATCCGTGGATTCATAATACGTGAGATCTTCAAAATTCATGATTTGAACTTCTACTAAGCTTTGGAGTGTCCCTGTTTCACAGGTGATAGAGCGATTATTGAATTTCAGATGATATGCATAGAGCACGTAAATCTGTTCTCAACCAAACTCCTATTTGGATTGATCAGTTGATCATATTTTTGTGCCTCCTGAAATTCAATAATCGCTCTATCACCTGTGAAACACGTACACTCCAAAGCTTAGTAGAAATTAAAATCATGAACGCAAGCCAATTGAATAATAAACCCCAGTGAAAGAATTGGCAGCGTTTTTTTATGGTTATCAGAATACTTCAACCCGTGTATAGGCTATAAACCCTTTTAGGAGTTCACTCCAGTATACACGTTCACTACATCACTAGGTTACTGCAATCAAAACAAAAACAATAATAAACCAAAATAACGCAAATGTTGGCTCCATAAACCCGGCCATACATCGGGAATGGTTTGAGCTACGGAGCTGGGGAGGAGCTCATTCGATTCCTCATGGATAGTTTTTCAAAAAAAGTCCAAATTTAGACCGCCTTGACTTTTTTGAGGTTTTTAGGGATTTTACAAAACTTTTACAACCCTTAAAGGGCACTTTAAATTAAGTGAGAGAGCTGGCTAAAGAATTGGGGCGTTTTATTACCAACATGAACTTTTCATGAAATTTTCAGGGGGAGTTGAAAATTGTTTTTCAAGAGCGGTTACAATGGTTCATTATTGAATAATAAACCAATAGGAGAGTAGGAACTAAATTGTGTTATTTCTCCAGAGGTTGCCTCAGATCAGGATCAACTCGGGAACTTGTCTTGTGTTTCTCTAATCCTTCATCAACCTCCTTTCGCTACTTCTCCAGCTACCTCTGTACTCTGCTGTCACTGCTGGAATAATCGTAAGAGTCATAACGCCCACCTAACGTGTCGAGAGGACCTATCTACTCCTACTACTTACTGCTACCTCCAACTTACTTCTTGGTCTCTCTTTATCACTTTCCCGAATCAGTTTTGCCCTTTTACCAACTTCTACTTTCCGTTCACACTCCAGCTGAAGCTCAGAAGAGTTGCAGAAGAAGAGGTGGGCACTAGTATACGGAGGCCGCAACGTATTAGGGTAATAAAAGAAGGCAGGATGCCCTCGAGATTGGTACGCACCCGAGCCAATGAACAAAAAGATGATAAATTTGATTTTTTTATCACTTGAGTTTGAACCAACTCGGGGAACTAGACCCTTCTGATGTTCTGTCCAACCAGAAGGTACGAACGGGGTGCAGATACGAAAATTCGTGCTCCAATGTAAGGTGAAATTTCCGTTAGAATGAGAAGGGCTTAAGAAATTGTCGAATCAGAGAGCTCGAAAAGCTCAAGATGACCCAAATTTGTTCCTGTGCTTAGTGGTATTAGCGCTTCTTTTTGTTTTGGTAATCAGTTTCTCACCAGCTGACAGCTAAGCTCGACTTTTATTTCTATTATTTCTGATGTTCTATAAGCTTATTTTTTGTTCTGTCTTCTGCTTCCATGTTCGAAATTATTCATGAATGTTCGGACCCGTTTACATCGAACGAGCAATATTCGTGAACATTGTTCACAAACATCGTGAGCAAGATGCTTGGGCGGTGTGAACCGTCATCCCCGCCGAACAGAATTTACGAACCCTTTTTGCAAATGTTCGGCCGCGTTCCACCACTGACAGATAAACTTAGTGGATTTGTTACTCTGAGCCCGTAACTTACAAGTAGTCAAAGACATTTGTGTTTGTTGCGGATACGGTGTAAAAGGAATATCAGCGAGAGAACAAATGGCCGTTTGTACCGAGTGCTTTATTCAGAATTTTCGAGTTAACTACGTATTATAGTTTTTATTTTTTGTGTTTACTTTTTCATGCAATTTTAGATAGAGTGGGATAACGAAAAATAGACAAGTTGTGATTTGAATTTGGCTGAGAAAAGCATATCTTCCTTCCCTTTTAGCCCCTGCTCATCTCTGTGCAACCCCGAGTTCCAGGGGAGGAGCTACCACTAGAGATTATCAGTAATAGCAACCAACTAAGCGGAGTACTAACCACTAAATGAACATTAACCTCAAAACACTTCTGCCAATGGGACCACTCATGTCGTTGCACTCCTCATTTCACCTGCATCGGTTATCGTTGAGTTGTAGGTACTAAGGGGAAGTGGCTAAAACTCGCTTATTACCCCTTGATAGGCTTAAATGTATAGATATAGTGTGCATTACATATCCAATTGGCCGTCAGGAGTGGTTCTAAGGGAAACAACCTGAAACGGGTAGAATGCAAGATTGACCGACCAGATTAGTTATTTGGCCCCTTTGATCAACAAGTCAATTGGCTTAAATCGTAATCCCCTTCACCGTGTATTAGGACAGCCGCGTACCGCACCAACCTGTTGTGACTAACAAATAGACCCTCACGTTTCCCGGGATTACCATCTGTTGCGTATCTAGGCAACCCAGTTCTCCATGCGCACGTGTACTCTCAATGCACAATAGCATATCCAGGTGAAAACTTTGGGTGTCTAAATATCTCACAAGTGCCTACCTCTCTAATTGCCCGCGTATGCGAAGTGTTCTTGCGAGTGAGACACTCGGTCACTTGAGTAGACACTTGAGTGGGCGGAGGAGCTCGGGAGCTACAGGGGTTTTACGACTGAAGCTCTCATCTAATGAGGCGCCCCCTAACGATGCCCCAAAGCTGAGTGGTGATGTACCTACCCGGGAAAACCTTCTCAATTTTCTTTCCCCTGTTAAAAAATCTCGATTCCCCAATTTGTGCAAAGCTAATTATTTCATCCAATTTCTTCGCTCACTTTTTTTATTATTATTTTCTGTATACAATTAGGTTATTTCATAATCTACTATTTCCACAACTTTGAGTAGGATAATGATGTGCAAAGTTTTGTAAAGGGCAAAGGTTTGCATGCTTGTAAAAATAACCGGAAAGTATTTTGCAGGGAATCAATAAAGCAGTCAAGCACCTACTCATATTCTATTGCCACTTGAATTCCGAACTGAGAAAATGTGGTTTTTGGGCTTTTGGTGGCTAGGGGGTTATTCTAGTGCGTTGACAAGGTAAATAAGATTCCAACGCATAAAGAGTATTGAGGTTACTCAAATGTTATGGTGATCATCCCATTTAAACAGAACCCACCCGAAATGAGGTAAACGTTTGCAAGGACCTTAGAGCAAAGGTTTGTATTGTCCTTGTGCAAATTATTCCCACGATTCTATTTTATTTCTTTGAAGACTCATTTTCATGAGTAATTTTTGGGTCTATTGCCTTTAAACACTCAGTTTTCGTTTGAAACTAGCGGGAAGATCGTGTTTCACACGGAACATGACCTTCCTGTTCAAGACTTCTACAGTTGTCGCGATTTTCCAATTTTAGCAACCATGTTAACAAATGTTCAAAAATCAAACAAGTTGTTTGAAAAGGGTAACGCCGTTTATGAAGTGGAAGGATGTGTTGTTGGCTCTGAGGTAGCCTATGTTGTGCGCCGGAACTCGATGATCATTTCACGACTGCGCCCATCAAAATCGGTCTGGCAGTTTAGCCGTCTAATTGGGAACATCGATACATACATACATACTAAGAAACAATTTTTGAGCTTCATATACGAATGGATTTAGCATTTATATTTATTGGCTTAGTGAACGTCTTCTTGGGGTCAAACAAATTTAAATATCCGTGATTCCAAAAAAACTCAAAAATTTAAGATTTTTTACTGTCTGAGAAAATTATTTGATGGCCTAACAGTTGGTTAATCACAAATATGAGGTCATCAGAGGCCCAAAGTTATTTTTAATCAATTCTTTCTACAACATTAACAAATTAAATTTTTTTTAATCTAGAAAATTCTTAAGTTTGAAAATGAATTGTTTCAAGAAGTTCAGTCGGGAGTTTTGATGTTTATTCAATCTTGAAGCGATTAAAAAATCAAATGAAAAATAATCAACCAAGTCCAGAATACGAACCGGATATTAGAGCATTTCAAATGTTCATTGAGCCAGGAATTTTCTCTTTTGCTTCCGTTTTCATTTATAATTCTTATTTTAAACTATTTTTTCCTTTAAATTCTGCCCTCGGGTTTCCAAACAGATGTAAAATGAAAGAGGGACGATTGAAATAATTAGAAGAAAGAAGAAAAACAATTCAAGAGGTACTAGGAAATGTCAAACAAACAGGACAACGAGGGAAACAATTGTGTAGAACAATATACTTATGTCAGGAAATCCAAATGTCACCCTGGGGTCGGTTGGTTTCCCACTGTAGAGAATGTTCACACCCAGTGCACTATGGGGTAAAATGTGCCCCACTCGGTTACCAGCGAAAAATGACTTTTGAGATGAGAAGATTGTGTGATTTTCTCATTCCTTTACTGCAAAAACCTTTAAAATATTAGCAAACGTTCTGAACAGATGTGATATTATGCTTATGTGGTTACGTGTTTATCAACTTACATAAAATTTTGTATCCAGTCTTATTTAATAAACTGTTGGATATCACATTCCAAAATTAACAATTTGGTAACGGTTTGAAGTTATAGGATCGTACAAACCTTCACCTATTGCCAGGGGGCAAAGGTTCTCAAGGGAAAATTGGGAAACTAGAGTCTAAATCAGCAAGGATTTGATTCATTTTGCTGAAGTTAGTGGAGATATCCACTTACAACGACAGGAATTTTTGGGACAATAAAATGCAATGAAGCCCTTGAAAAAACCGAAACTCGAATGTAAACCTTTTCCCTCCATTACTTTCGTGACCCCTAAAATATATCACATTCCGATCAGTGGTAAATATTCTTCTTTCAAATACATTGCATATCGTAATGATTGCCAGTAGCACTATGCTTTGGCTTGGCTTTGTAAAGAGGCATACCCGCGATTTTAGCCACGTTCATGCCATCGTTACGCTTCAAAAGGCGCTTGTCCTTCCTAAGCTGGAGTACTCCTCAACGATTTGGTCTCCTCATCATGCAGTCCACAAATATCAAATTGAGCGAGTTCAAAATAAATGCGTGCGGCATTCGTGCATTTAATCTTGGAATATCTTCGGAAAAGCACACTCCAACCCCTGGAAGTGCGGCGTGGAATGGCTGACCTGTCATTTCTCCACAAGCTCTTAAATTATGGTATCGGCTGTCCTCCGTTGCTGGCGGAAATTCGACGCTCCATCCCTCGCATCTATATTCTTGTCAGCCTGAAATTTTCCACGTCCCTTTCTCTCCGACCAATATCTTTTAAATCGACCACTGCACCGCATGACCTGTTCTGCAAACCTCTTCTTAAATCTGTAGCCAGATTTTGACTTTTTCAATAGTCCCCTTTCATTTCTGAAATTTCTACCGCTCTCTTCTACCGCTTTGTTTTGACCATTATATCCGAATTCCTCTACTGACTTATTGCTATATTATTATTATTATTGCTGTTTTTGGTAAAACGTTCTTTTTCATGTTGTTTTTCTCAGATTTGAAAATTCTTGTGTACACTGAATTGCAACTTTTGTTGTGCTGTTGTAAATTGGGCTTGCCCGTTAATTGATAAATACTATTTTCCGCTTTGAAACCAATAATATTAAACATTTGTGACTTTCGAACACTTAGTTTTGGTATGTTCTAAACTCAATACCTCAAGAAACAGTTTTTAATAAAAAAAAGCTACTAAAATACTTAATCGGTATCCTTTTTAACTTTGTAAGTAATTAATAGTTCGATTGCGATACAATAGAGTCTAGATGGAGCTAATTCAGATAATTAATCGAACTCCTATTAAATAGTTTAACAAACTGAATGAACGAAATTACCGATATAGCTTAAAAAAAATGTGACTAATTTTAATGTGCATACTATATCTATGTATCATGTTGAATATACAAACTTGTGTGAAATAGATCTGTACATCTATACAACTATAGGCCTATACATGACTAGATTATAAAACGCTGCAAATTCTTTCACCGGGGTTTATTATTCAATTGGCTTGCGTTCATGATTTGAATTTATACTAAGCTTTGGAGTGTGCGTGTTTCACAGGTGATAGAGCGATTATTGAATTTCAGGAGGCACACAAATATGATCAACTGATCAATCCAAATAGGTTTTTTGGTCGAGAACAGATTTACGTGCTCTATGCATATCTTCTGAAATTCAATAATCGCTCTATCACCTGTGAAACAAGTACACTCCAAATCTTAGTATAAGTTCAAATCATGAACGCAAGCCAATTGAATAATAAACCCCAGTGAAAGAATTTGCAGCGTTTTTTAAATTTGTTTATTTTTTTAACGGTTAACAGAATGTTTCATCCCGTGTATCGGCTACAAAGCCTTTTAGGAGTTCACTCCAGTATCCACATTACTACATCAGTAAGTCACTAGTTTACTGATATCAACACAAAAATTCACACAAAAATGTTGGCACCATTAATCGGGCCATAGATCGGGAATGGTTTGACCTACGGACCTGGGGAAGAGCTCATTCGATTCCTCGTGGAGTGTTCTTCAAAAAGAATACAAATTTAGGCCGCCTTGACTTTTTTTGAGGTTTTTAGGGATTTTACAAAACTTTGACAACACTTAAAGGGCAGTTTAAATTAAGTGAGAGAGCTGGCTCAAGAATTAGGCCGTCGCCGGACCAACATGGATTTTTCCTGAAACTTTCAGCTTTTTTGCTTCAGCCGTTTGGGAGAAATCGTGCGTACGGCGTACGGCATACGGCGGACGGACCGGAAAATTTTTATTGTAGATTCGGTTTCTACACCCTTTGAAACGTAAACAATGAAATTTTCAGGGGGTTAGAATTTTTTTTCAAGAGCGATTACAATGGCTTATTATTGAATAATAAACCAAAATGCTGATAAACACAATTATAATGAAAATTTTAAAATTTCCACACGTAAACGACATAAAAGTGCAAAATATTTTGCATAATATCACTATTGTAGTGAATTTACTTTTGTTACTGAGTTACAGCATGTTGACTGAGTGACATCCTTCTCACAATCTGGCAAACTCCTAAAATAAGCATTGAATAACTCGAACAGCTTCGTGAGACTTTGAAGAAACCCCCTTGGAATTCAAAACATCGAAAAGGTGAATTGGGGCAAAACCCGTGAACTCCAGGGAAAATACGCTAATACCGAGAAAATTAGAAGTCAAACGAGTTGAAACGGCCTCCAGGGCAAGATCAAAGAGCTGGGCGGAAATGGAGGGAGAGGATGGACTTTCAAAAGGGTCTAAGTAGCCTTGAAATGTCTTTAATTAAGTAACATTTTGCATTATTTTGTTTTCAAATGTAACTTCGAATCAGGGCTGATCAGCACGTGCCTCAGACGAGAAAATATTATGGTCTCTGACGAAAATGGAATATCATTTTTTAGTCGTTATCCATTAGAACAGGAACTTTTTTCAATGGGTGGGACAGTAAAAACGAAATAATCATGGAATGATCCTGCAAATAGTTCCATTTGAATTGATGTTATGGAGGAAAACGAAAAACTGGTTGGTGAGCAGTTGCTCCTGAAATTTGAAATTAAGCTCCTTCGCGACACCTGGAAGTCAGTTACAACGTGCGGACGCACACAGAACAGCTGATGGTCCCATGTGGTTAATGTCTTGCCTAATCTATGTATTGTGCTGGAATACGATTCGAGAGTCTTTTGAGAAGTCTATGTAGAAGTCAATTACTTGGTATGGAGGTACGAGGATTACTTCATTACTCCTTGGGAGTAATTTCTTTGCTAACCACCCTAAGGAGCTGGAATGTAATTTGGCTTATTTTAAATACCTAGAAGTTATTTACATGATCTATATTTTTATGCGCCAATATGAGCACATTGATCAGTCCATGGGCCCTTGTGACTGACTTCTTTCCTACTCGATTTTAGGTGCTGGAAAAATTATGAGCTTCTTTAAGCTTCTTGAAACTCTGTAACAACGGATGGAGGCACACTGATCAGCTGTTGGTCCCTTGTGACTAACTTCTTTCCTAATCGATAAATTACGCTGGAATATAATTTGAGCTTCTTCGAGATATCAAGAATTTGCTCACAAGATCTATACCTTGTTGTGCCACTATAGCCGGTGATCAGCTCTTGCGCTCTTGTGGCTAATTTCTTTCCTACTTGGTTCTTGGTTCTGGAATAAATTTTGAGCTTCTTTGAGCTTCATGAAAATCCAATACAAAGTATGGAGGCACACCAATCAGCTGATTATATGCGCCAAAATCTCTTCAAATCGATCCAACTTTCCGAAATATGAATCGGAGCTCTTCTTAAGACAACTAGAATTTAATTTCAAAGTTTGGAGTCCGGAGGTTGTGAGTTTGGATAACGTACCGCAGACTCGGACCAAAAAGCATAGATCTGCTCATATTAGACAGAGTATAAAAATAATAAAACTTTTGGTAATTAGATAATATCTAATTATCTAAGCACATTATGCTTCTATACATCACTGTTTGTATTTATGCTATGGTAGCTAATATATTAAACAGTCTGAAGATGAGGGCACAGCGTTCTCGTATGTGTTGGCACACACATAAAGGAGTATGCGTTTTTTTTTTTTTTTTTTACACATTCAACCTTAACTGAATAATGTGAGACTCATAAGTAGGCATGTTCCAGCTTAGCAACCTGGTGGGGACGGCGGTGGTAAATTCTGCCGAAAGTGCTCCCATTCTCTTGATGCCTCACTTATCGCCGTTGCTCCCCCGAGAAAATTGGATCTCCTTCATCTCGGAAGCTTACCTACTTTGGAGAACGGGCGATAAACACTATCGCTTCAACAGAAGACGTTAGTTTTTCGTTCGTTCATTCATATTTTCTCACCCCTTGTAATCTGAGGTACCAGGAATCCAGTACACGCAACCTAGATTATCTCGATAATAACTGGGACCTAATGATATCAGTTTACACAAACAATAATAATAATAATCAACCAACTTGTTAAGATTTAAGAGAGTACTTCGAGATAACTTTAATGTTTGAAAGGTAGTAATGAATTATGGTTGTTTTCCTTACTAGTGTAAGTAGCAAGTATCAGGTAGGAAGGAGCAAACCAATCGGGTACTTTGCAAAGTTTTTGCTTCCGAGTCTACCAAGATAGCGGAAGCATTGTTTTCACTTTCGGAATGCGAAAATTTTGTGTCTCCAAAATCAAAAATTCCACTCCCATTTTGCGTTTTAGACCGTTCTGAACAATTTTGCTTCCGTTTCTGTCTGTCTGTCAGTCAGCAAATCCTTGTTAAGGGCAAAACTACACGAAGTTATTGTCCGATTTTGATGAAATTTTCAGGGATTGTGCGGGTTGGGGTGTAGATGGTCCCCTATAAGTTTCATGACCCCCGGATCAATAGTAGACTCTGCGCATCCGCAAACATGAAATCCTTGTTACACGCATAACTCCGGGAGTTCATGACTGATTTCGATGAAATTTTCAGGGATTGTTCGGACTGATGTAGCTTTAGTCAGTAATAATTTTCAATGATCTATACAGTCATGTTATGGATACGAGGAAACTATGTGCCATACCCACTTGGCAGACGTTTTTTTGTTTCACTAGCCTCGCCCTAACCAACATCAGATTCCAAGTTCCTGAGTTTTATCGCAACAGAAACGTTTGTTAGACAATAAAAGAAGGAAACATGAAAATAGTGAGAGTTATGATTTGTTACCATCACCCACTCCATTCAAGCGCCAGCAAGATCTGATCGAAGAAAATAAGATTCATAAAAATCGGTTGAGAATTCAGCCCGAGTCGACGAAATTTTACGAGAAAAATAACGTTTTTTTGTATTAAATTGGGGTGGTGTGATTGGAATTTTAAACACTTCAAATACGTTACCTCGACTACCCTTTGAATACGAAAAAGACCCCGGGGACTCGGCTGTGAGAAAATTATGATTTATGTATTGATTTATGAGAAGCCTCTTACACGTTAACCCCGAAATTCTTCAACATTTCACAAAAAGGTGCAAATTAAGTGATTTACAAGGATGTGAGGAGACAGAGGAACTCAAGAAACCAAAAGCGTACAGAATGGTTTGAAACGTAAAGTGAGGGTGGAATTATATCTTTCAGCAATCAATAACTACCATTTTTCAATATCTAAACATTCAAAACAAACAATTTGCACACAGATTTGTACAAATGTCAAAACATTACCATTAAATGGCAGTATGCAGGGGTTCAGGCGCTGTATGTTGTAGACAACTCATAATACAGATACCATACCAATATCCATCAATTTAGATTTTTGATGCGTTAAAAGTATCTCAAAGTCCCATAAAATCGATATTGTAGTTACTCAAGGATACTGCTGAAGCATTTTATCATCTCAGGCTAATCAATTTTAAGATACGGGAAGAGGAAACTATCCATATTATGACGAATGATACAAGATATGTGCCCTGAAACTTAATTAGCCAAGGGATAAGCTAAATGCGTACTGAACATTGGGTGTCTCCCTGAGCTGCCTACGATTCTAATCGATCTTCACTTATATCGTATCAATCTTAAGTTTTTCTGATCACTCGTAACACTTTCTTTATATGAATAATTGCCAGTATTGTGAATACGCTTATAATAACCATATGTAAACAAACATTGAGCAAATATTGTGCTTATGGGCTAGGATCAATTTATTTTTTTCCCCTTCGTTTATTTATCGTTATTTCTCCACATGCCTTCTTCGAACTCTGCTCTCATCATAACGTTCTCTCGTTTACGTAATGAGGGAAGAATCCCATCCGGACCCTATTCCTATTCACTTCGAGTCCTCCCAGAACGAATTTTATTTACCATTGAGGATCCTTAATGGTCCCCTATAATGATGTTATTATAAATCACCTCGCGCTGAACTAAGAACAGCTCATTAATAGCTATTAATCAGCTTTATCCAAGAATTTTTCCCGGAATAATCTCATCATTAAATTTATATAAATTACAGTTTTCCACGATTACATCATATTTTGAAAATGATAATAATGAAGTTGAATTATCCGGAGATAGGGCAGAAATATTCAGGTTGCACAACGAGCCCCCCCTTCTAAAATCTTAATTTCACAGATCAAATGAATTTCCCTTGATTTCAACGGTGATTCACGCATTGCTATCCGTTTGTTCATTTTGATAAATTTGGACGCTTTTATAGCCTAAAATTGTCAAGTTATGATGGTTGTTTTAGGCGTGAACTGCCATCTTCTAATCTCATGTCCTGATCGGAGGATGACGCACGGAACGAGTTCGTACGAAAAACTCGTATGAAAAACCAGCAAATCGAAATGCCTGCCATCATTGAACTCGTTAATGACGTCCAAAAGTGGGAGCTCCAAGCAGCCAGACAAAACCAGTCATGTCCATGAGGTCCCACGAAGGGGATACCGAGTTCTTATTTTCAACAAATATATCTCTGCTCCTGTCATCCGAAGAAACCAACACACCAAAAGAGAAACGTAAATCGCCAAATGATATATTTAAAGGTCGCCTCAAGTATGGGAAATTTCACCATCTTTACCTTAAGCTGCGTGAAAACTGTAACATTCCCTGTGAGAGGAATATCTAAAAACAGAGGGTTTAACCAGGAAAAAATATTCAACTATCTAGTAGAATACAAGGGAAAAAATGAATAATAAAACCTTCTGAAAGGAAATTAAACGCTGTAATAAAATGAATCAGAAAATAAAATAGGAAACTAAACACCTCTTACTCTCTAAAAATAGGAATAAAGAAAATGAAATGATGCTGCTTTTGCTTAAGCTGAAATGATAAAGTATAAAAGGAAAAATCTGACCTGAATAAAATGCTGAACATTCTTTTCAAGTACACAAGAGCTCTGTCACGGTTTTTATAGTGTTCACTTCTTATCCCAATGAATTGGTCGCAACTGCTCTTCCATAATCAAATTTTCAAAATTTCCTCCTAGAGCATCGCGTATACCGTACAAAAAGAATTGTTTGACTCTTCGATGCACGAAAACTTCGCACGTAGGAGAGAAAACCAGAAGAGGTAGATGACATGCTCAGCACTGTTTGAGAAACACTTTTTCGCACGTCTTGCAAGAATGGTTGGCGAAACAAACCGAGGGGGTTCGTACGGATTACTAGTGCGACGACCTCGGACTAAAAAACATACCAATTAAGCCACTACATGCATTACCCAAGATTTCAAATAGGGTGCGCACTTGCTACAAATTTGCACTAATCCTTTCTTCCGAAAACTGCCAATTTTCCCTGATTCGAGTTAGTACATCTCGCTTTCACTCAAGTTCCCACGGTTCTATTGCCTTATAGCCGTGTGGGTGTCTCCCCTCGCGAGTGAATGTGTCCTTGAACGAGAGATTGGACAAGAGTGGACCGAAAATTCCACAACTCTGGTAAAAAAAAAACTTCTCTGCGGATGTGAGGTAAGTAATAAACTTTTCTGCTTCCATTGTGTTCTTTGATGCGATAATAGGAATGAAATTTGGGTTAAAGATGGAATTGGGCTTTCACCTCCATGATGGTTCTTGCTGGGCGATTTGAATTTAGACTGTTGCAAAACAGGGTTTTCTGAAATTCGAACATCGTTTCCAAATTTTCATTTTTTTTTTTAGGTATGTCAATACCTATTAGTGACCTTATTTCAAAGATTTGATTGAGTCGTTTGTTCCACGATTTAAAGCCTACAAAGCGGACAAGACTTCTCTGCAAATTGCCAGTTGAAAGTTAAATTTGCCTGAGAAAAGCAAATTTTCGTCTCACGTTCCCTTCGTGGTTGTCCTTACGTTCTCGGTACAACCCCAGAGTTTCAGGGGCAGGATCCGCCGCTGAAGGTGACCAGCACTCCACTCGGAGATTGTGGTAATAACCGCACAATTTGTCTCAAATCTTGATGAGTTTTACATTGTGGTATTCAAAATATCTGAACTTTTTCGGTAAGTTCAAGGGAAGACTTGAACGTTAACAAAATGTTGGAAGTAAAAGAGGGTACCTACGCCTAAAGGGCCTTCTAATGCGAGATTGCGGTTGGAGATACCCGCGGTATGGCAGACAGGTATATGGTGGTGGAAGTCTTCTTCTTTTGTCACTCCCTCCTTACTCGAATCACCTCGGCTTTTCACCTCTGTATCTTTTCTTCCCGTCGAAGGGGAAAGATCGATGAGGGAAATCCGCCGAACGGTGGCTCCCGGCCTAAAGACCTCAATCCATCAAAAATGAAAAGAGGCCGTTCTGTGTGGCCACATTTACATTATGAGATGCACGCCATCTGTCAGCAGCCCTGTCCCATAATGTCTGTTGTGGAAGTCGATCTCCACGAAAACCCTATGCAGACGGAATATCACAATTTTTGGAACTATGCTGATACAACAAATGTTCTTATTCAGCCCAACTAGAATATAATATTGTTACAATAAAGTTATCGTCATTAATATTTCAAAAAATTGCAAAAACAACGCTGCAAATTCTTTCACTGGGGTTTATTATTATTTCAATTTGGCTTGCGTTCATGATTTGCATTTCTACTAAGCTTTGGGGTGTGCGTGTTTCACAGGATAGAGCGATTATTGAATTTCAGGAGATATGCATGGAGCACGTAAATCTGTTCTCTACCAAAATACCTATTTGGATTGATCAGTTGGTCATATTTGTGTGCCTCCTGAAATTCAATAATCGCTCTACCCTGTGAAACACGCACACTCCAAAGCTTAGTAGAAATTCAAATAATGAACGCAAGCCAGCTAAATAATAAACCCCAGTGAAAAAATTTGCAGCGTTTTTTTATTGAAACTCAATACCCCCCCCCCCCCCCCACAATAAAAACATCTATAATTTATCAAATCCTTTAGCACTCGTATTGCGTTAAAACTTCCCCAAATACAAATTTAAACGATGTAGCCAAAGGTAGACTGATGTAGAGGAGGCACACAAATATCATCAACTGAACAATCCAAATAGGTGTTTTGGTTGAGAACCGATTTACGTAGGTCTATGCATATCTCCTGAAATTCAATAATCGCTCTATCACCTGTAAAACACGCACACTCCAAAGCTTAGTAGAAATTCAAATCATGAATGCAACTCAAATGAATAAAATTGAATAATATACCCCACTGAAAGAATTTGCAGTGTGCGTGTTTCACAGGTGATAGAGCGTTTATTGAATTTCAGGAGGCACACAAATCTAGCCAAAGGTAGACTGATGTAGAGCAGGCACACAAATATCATCAACTGATCAATCCAAATAGGTATTTTGGTTGAGAACAGATTTACGTGCTCTATGCATATCTCCTGAAATTCAATAATCGCTCTATCACCTGTGAAACACGTACACTCCGAAGCTTAGTACAGATTCATTCATGAACGCAAGCCAATTGAATAATAAACCCCAGAGAAAGAATACTTATTTATCCCACTAATAATATTGAATAATATTTACCTATATATCATCAGCGTTTCATACATATCAGAATGCTTCAACCCGTGTATCGGCTATAAACTACAAGTATCAACATCGGCTATCACTCCAGTATCCACATTCACTACAACTCGACGCTATCGGCATCACTAGGTTACAAACAAACAATAATAAACTTGTTTTGAGGTTTTTAGGGATTTTACAAAACTTTGACAGCCCTTAAAGGGCACTTTAAATTGAGTGATAGAGCTGGCTCAAGAATTGGGGCGTCGTCGGACCAAGATGGATTTTTCCTGAAAATTTCAGATCTTTTGCTCCAGCCGTTTGGGAGAAATCGTGCGTACGGCGTACGGACGGAAAAATTTTTATTGCAAATTCGGATTCTACACCTTTTGAAACGTAAACCATGAAATTTTCAGGGGGGGGTTAGAATTTTTTTTTTTCAGAGCGATTACAATGGTTTATTATTGAATACTTAATAAACCAAAATAGTTTTCAACTCTATTTACCTGTCTCTATTCAAAAAGTTCAATCATAAAAAGTCGCACTTTAACTTTAACTGCAAGTTAAAAGTCATGCCTAAAATACAGTCTCTTATAAGAATTTGTCATCAAATGCGACTCTAACTTGAATTGGGCCTGTGATATGTGGATAGTTTCAACTTCCTGTTTCTCTGCCAACTCTGAGCATAGACCTGAAGTTTTTAGCTTCCGGGGTATTCCACAGGGCGATGTGGGCCTATCGCTTCTGCCCTCACAAAGGGTAATAGTCCATTCCATCATCTCCTTGTTGCACAACTATTTCTCATAGCCTCCCCCCGACCACTATAATACTCTCTTAGTGTTAAAATGTCTCTATTATCTTAAAACACGTTAACCTCTTGTTTCTAACTGGAGGTGGGTGGAAAATCGTTTTTTATTCCTACCGAGAGAAAAGAATTTGATTAAACTCGGCCTCTCCAATTTCTCGACCCCTTCGCAACTGGAGCCTGAGGATCTTATTGAATCCCACTAACTCGGTTACATCGAAGCAATTTTCATCTCCGTTTATTACTATATTAAAATATCGCTTTTCATGTATAAAAGAACGTGATTACTTTACGAAGGACTAAAAGTAGAAATAGGGATGGGTATCGATAGTTAAAAATCGTTTGTAGGAAAATCTTGTTCGGCACTACCTCCTCTGTTTACCTCCACAATAATAATTTTGAAACTTTTATAAATTCTTTTACAGGACTAGAATCTGGATCAAACTAGGAAAACTCTTTAAATGATTACCCAGTGATTTATTATTTCTGTATTAGAATAAAACTTCTACCTAAATCATTGATCTTTGTTTGTAGAAGTTGACAATGTTGCGTTATTTAACTGCGTTATCCTGTAGCTTCCATATCTTGTCTTGTACACTCAAGATTCCGTAAAAAAACGCTGCGAATTCTTTCACTGGGGTTTACTATTCAATTTCTTCATTTGGCTTGCATTCATGATTTGAATTTCTACTAAGCTTTGGAGTGTGCGAGTTTCAAAGTGATAGAGCGATTATTGAATTTCAGGAGGCGTATATTTTTAATTTATTGATTAGTATTAAATAACTTTTCTTTTTAAATTAAATTTGAATTGCTGCAAACTCAATTGTGGCATATGGTCTACTATGTGCATTAAATACATACATTTTATTAAACTTTTTAACCAAATTTTTCTAAAACTATCGATATGTTTTGGTCGATACTATCGGTAGTGCCTACTATCGATGATTTACCTACGATGTGTCAAAAGTAAAGTAAAGTAAACAAGGAATTTCACCTTGGATTTTCGTCCGACTACCCGGAGGTGTCGCGGACGTCGCCAGCCGTCCTCCAGAGAGGATCGATGTCCCATTGCCTATCGGCATCGAGATATTTTAACGCCGATGATTGGATTTTGGCCCTAGATTCAAACATCGATGAAATATCGATTTTTTATGTTTCGATGGCCATCCCTAGTGTGGAAAGCCACTTGTTCAAAGGAAAAATGACAACTCGGTGTGTTATTGCATCCTCATCGAGAGAACGCTGCAGAATAGATCTTGGGGGGGGGGGGGGGCGTGAATCGAACTTGATCTCGTACCGGACTCGGCCGGGGGGGGGGGGGGGGTCAGATATTGATAAACAAACATAAATTGAACTTGTGAAGCGGAAACGCCGACAAATTATTCTAGTAATTAAATGAAAGTAAACTTACCCCATTCTGTAGTGACCCGATCAGCACAGCACATGAAACAAAAAAAAAAAGAATATTAGTAAGGAATATTTATAAAAGTAATACAATACTAACACGTAAGACAAACAATAAACAACCAAATAATCACAAAATTGATTGATCGCCCAGTTGAGGAGCTTGTTTTCAAAAGGTACTATATCCGTTTTGGTCATAAGCGAGAAATTCACGGAAAACCATTACAAGCTGAAAACTTGCCCCATGTCAAAAAAACTTTCTTTTTTTAATTTATTCTACATTTAATATTACAAATTTCGCAAAAAGAAGCAAGTTATTTCGTGACGTCAATTAATTTAGTTGGAGCTTTGAAATTTCAAGATTTAGGATGTCAAACCTGACGTTTATTACTTTTTGAAACCAAACGAAGTGGATATAGTACGTTTTGAAATCATATCTTTTCCTCCTTTCAAGGACTAAACTGATCTCCCCAAAGCTGTTGGAAAGACCTTCCCAAGCTGCTGCAGTTGTAGTTGCCTCCTCCTCAATCCCGCACTTTTTCTAGAAAGCCGTTTCTCTTTCTATTCCAGAGATGGGCGTTAATCGATTAACGAATACTTTTGCGATTACAAATGTAATCGTGAAAAGTATTCGTGAATAACGATTAAATTTGAAGTAATCGTTATTCGTTGGCAAAACGATTAACGATTACAAAAGTATTCATTATCAACAAATACTTTTCAGCGAATACTTTTAAGTAGTCTCGTGATTAACGAATACTTTTTTGCGATTACAGATACGAATAACGAATAACGATTACTTTGTTTTTCGAAGTCTCAGAAGTGAGAATCTTCGAAGAATCCAAGAATCTTCGTTGTTGAGTGAAATTAAGAGGAAACATGTGTTTTTGTTGTCATAACCCCCCTGCCGTGGGAATGACCCCGGGCTGAGAAAAATAAATTTGACAGTTTAACCATACTTCGCTCTTGAAATTGGAATGTCCAATCCAGGACACATTCCAATCAATCAAGCGTCCAAATTTACAACATACATCGAAAACAATACCCCACACAATTTGTTCTCAAAATCCCAATTTTTGCGCCCATTTATCACTTTGAAAGTTCGACAAAACCGTTAAGTTTCCGTAATCATTACTCATAATGTTATGTATAACAATAACTGTTATTCCTTTCAAGTACCCGCACTAGCATCACGAACTTGCATTTTATGAGCCTAAAGTTTTTTCAATTTACCAAAAATTTAGGAAATACAGAAATATCTACCAAATTCTTAAAAATCGTAACCTCATGGCACACCATACTTTTCCACTAGGCTAGAATGTTCAAACTTCACAAATTGCTATTTGGGTCGATTTCGCAAAGAAAAACTACTAGGTATGCCCACACGATTATCGAAAAAGAGTTTCAGTTCTTCTAATTCTTCCAATACTTTTCTTTTCTTAAATAGCTTCTTTTCTATCAAGTTCGCTAAAATCAGTTGCGAACTACGTTCAATAATATCCTTTCCCATAGGTAGTCGGTTGAGATAACATAGCAAATTGATCGTTCAATAATAATGGTACCTACTTGTGATCACATAAAATTGGAACCAAAAGTACCTACTAACTTAAAACCATGAAGTTAAAATATGGAAACATCGTTTCATTTCAAACCTCAATTTTCACTAATCTAAAAACGTAATTTTTTATAAACTTATTGTCTATTTTATTGTTCTTTTATGAGCTATACCTGCTTCTGACTTTGTGTAATATGCATATTTTTTTCAGGGTTTATTATAAAAGTCAGTTTTTATTATTAAATTCAGGCAGAAGACCGTCAACATCAAAACTAAATATCAACGGCATGGACCATTGTGATCGGCAAAAGTATTCGAATACAAAAGTAATCAAATACAATTGTAATCGATTACAATTGTATTCAAATACTTTTGGCGATTAAAAAAGTATTCGAGAAAGTAATCGCATCGGCGAATACAAAAGTAATAATTACGATAATCGAAATAATCGTAAAAGTAATCGAATAACGACAGTAATCAATTATTGATTACTGTCGTTATTCGATAACTTTTACGAATACTTTTGTAATCGCAAATGTAACAGTAAACGTATTGGTTAATCAGGGACGCCCATCTCTGGTGCCCCCCCCCCCCCCCACAAGTTTCATGACGCACCCCCCCCCCCCAAGCTTCATAACGCCCCCCCCCCCAAAGCTTCATGACGCACTCCCCCCAAGCTTCATGACGCACTCCCCCCACACAAAACAAAAATGTAAAAAATAATTGTAAGCACCCCTTATTTTATTCAAAACTAAAAGAAGCTTCATGTACTTCAAAAGTTGTTGCTTTTTGGGCATTTTTATCCCACTAAAGTAATAAAAATTTAGGACACCGTCAGATCATCATTATCACAACTCAGTTATAACATTAGCAACGAATACCAAATCGCGGTGCAGCCTGTGTGAGTCGTCTCACCACCAGCCCACCTCCCGATGATCGAGCACTGTCGTTGTCACTAATACATTTTCAGATAGAAAAACAAACCATATTTAAATTAATTACTAGGTTGATTATCGTGTACGTTCTATCTAGTAATGCAATTTATTTTTGAATGTCATCACGGTAAACACTGTTTCAATCAAATTTAGCCCCCCCCCCCCAAAGTTTTTCTGGAACCCCCCCCCCCCCTCCCAAGAATTTCAATGAAGCAGTCTGCGTCGTAGCCCCCCCCCCCCCCCCCCTGTGGGAAACCCTGCCACTAACCCTATAATAATTAACACCATCAAAGGAAACAGTTGATTGATTGATCTGATTTACGAAACAGTACACAGCAGAACGGAAAGAGAGTAGAAAAACAGCAGGGAAAAGATAAGGTGATGGTGTAGCTACCAAGATACAGATAAGATGCGAACCTTCAGTGTTCCCCGCGGAGGTGAGGGTAGTAGCGCTGTCCCGGAATTTATACGTGCATAATAACGAACAATATTCGATATGCTGGCTGTTACGAAGTGTTACTTGTGTGTGTTCGACTAAGGATAATCGTTAAACTCATAGGTAGCATGTTTGCACATTGTGGGAATAGTCTAGTTAGAATATATACCTATAATCAGGGAACTATTTTCGATATGCTGCCTGTATCGAAGTGTTTTGAGTGTGTGTTTAACTACGGATAGTCGTTAAACTCATAGGTAGTTTGTGACACAATCACACTAGTGAATTTATAAGTGTTTAATTGCACATTAAGGGAATACTTTAGTTAGAATATATACGTATAATCAAATAACTATTTTCGATATGTTGGCTATTTCGAAGTGTTATTTGTGTTTGTTCAACTAAAGACAACCGTTAAACCCACGGGTATTGTGGCAACAATCATGCTAGTGAATTTATACGTGCATAATACATACTTATTTAAGAACGTGTTTGCACATTGTGGGAATAGACAAGTTGGAATATATTCGTATAATCAGGGAACTATTTTTGATATGGTGCATGTTCCGAAGTGTTATGAGTGTGTGTTCAACTACGGATAATCGTTAAACTCATAGGTAGTCTAAGCTACAATCACACTAGCGAATTTATACGTGCATAATAAAACTTTAAGAACAAAGATAGTTCGAGAGAAAATAGGAGTACGATCAGAGTGAAGAAAAACCTTTGGTTTTCTCCACGAATTCGGTCTGAGAAAAGTATGAAACGGATTTTCATTCTATTGATCAATCATTGCATGGGACTAGCTAAACATGCGGCACCTACCTAATCTCGGCCTAAATGATTTTTTATTAGAGATTTTGTAGGAAAATATGGTACTTACCATTGTATCTGCATGTTCCTGCATTCCATTGGATCAATCCATGAAGATTCATGTTCCGAATAGATGGAAGATGAAGACGGAACACTTTGCACGAACGCGGAACGGAGTAGACTGCCGGAGACGGCCACACCCGAGCACGGACAGGAGAAGACTGGTCGAGCCGGCCGCGCCCGAAGACAGGAAAAGACTGGTCGAGGCCTGCCGCTCTCCGCTACGAGCCGGCCGGCGGAGAGACACATAGGCGGTCGCCGCGGTGCCCCCGAAAAGTTCGTGTTTTCGATCTTTCAGGCGCCCAAAAACTTCGTAAACACGAAGTTTTTTTCTCAACTTCACAAAACACACTTTGAAATAAACTTGAAAACAGAGCACCATGTCCTATTCATCAAAAATACAGGCACTACTTTTGTAATAGGTAATAATTCCCTCGAAAAATAGATTTAAAATAACGTTTTTCCTAAATGTGCTGGCCCATATGAATGATCACCGGAGAACAATGACACTGATCATGTTCCCAAAGACATCAAGTGGTTTACAAGTACTGTAAGAATGTGATCCTATTGAAATTGATTTGATAGTGTTAATTGTTTGAATAAGAGCCTTGATAGGTCTTTGTACTACAGCTTTCGTTAGTCTAATTTCCAAAAATTAAAATCTTTACGATTTGTCTTCTGTGGACCATTAATTAACTTGTTAATCAAGGGAAAAAAATCCGACAGGTGTGACAAACTGATCGGTCGGTTCCTCCTTTCGTTTCATTATAAGTCATTAATTACTGTGTCTTGATTGATAGCATTGTCGTTAATTGAAAGCAGCAAGACTACTTTATTCTTCTTTGGGGTGTACGATACCAAAGTCTTTGTTTTGTCAAATCCAAATCTTGAAGAACCTTCTTCGTTCTGTTTAGCTATGAATGAGGGCGGAACTTCAGCTTTATTTTTACGCAACGTTCCTACCATTGTCAAAGTGTCCACATTTTATCAATGAGGAAAACAATTATCAACAGTAATTGGTAATGGACTGTGAGTAACGTAATGTGATACAGATTATTTTTCAATGTAGTGGATTGTAATTAGTGTAACTGGTAAATTTCATTTAGCTGAGTAACAATTAATGCGTGTAGTAATTTGGTAAAAACGGTCCCATATCTTCTTGCTAGTCATCTACCATACGAGCCAATCAAAACTGAATTGTATAAGATAGAAATTGAAATCGCTGTAGGGAGAAATTTAATAAGCCAAGCCCTTTACAGGAGACCACAAATCTTCAAGATTCAAATAGCTGATTTCCCAATTACCCCTGCGATTATAAGAGACCAAAAATTCTTATTTCAATAGAATCGGTGACAGTATGGTACTGAAGAGAGCCTGCCTAATTCAATTTCTTGGGTGTGTTTTTTATGAGATCTGCATCAAACAACAAATTCCACGAATCAACAGGTGTTTTTATATGTTTAGCTTCACCTTGTCTGGTCGTCATGAAACAATGTTTCGTTCATAGTCTACCTTTAGAAGAAGGAACTTGTTTTTGTAACCATTTTTTCCAATGGGTGCACTTTTCTTACCTTATGAGGTGGCTCACTGTTGTCAACGTTTTCTCGGTCTGATTCAATAACTGGATCCACAAAAGGTTCATGAAGATCCAGAGTATTCACATCTTCAGCTTCTTCTTCTGAATCAGTTGGATCCTGCTCTTCCACTTCGTCTTCTGATGAACTTTCATCTCCACCAAAATCATCCATTTCTAGTTGTTCTAAAACAACACGTATTTCTTGTGGGTCCGAATACTTTTTGGCTGAAGCCATATTTCTTCAGAAATTTCACAAAACACGAGTTCAAACAAATCAAAAAAGTGGAAGGAAAAAAATTTTTGCACGTAGACCCCAGTCACACTTGAATACGACTGCTCGGAGCTTTCTAAGGGCATGAATTGAGAGAGAAGGGGTGTCAAGTATTTACGATTCCACGTCACCAAGTGCCATTGTTAAAATAACGTTTTTGCTAAATGTGCTGGCCCATATGAGCGATCACTGGAGAACAATGATACTGATCATATTCTCAAAGACATCAAGTGGTTTAAATAGCGTGTACTGTAAGAATGTGATCCTATTGAAATTGATTTGATAGTGTTAATTGTTTGATATGATGGCAGAGTTGGGTGGTAATTAATTTCTTTCGGTGATTAATTACTTTTTAATTACCAATTACACTACTTGGTAGTTAAAACTCAATTACCAATTACTTTAATTGAAGGACGAGTAACTACTCTTTTTCAATTAGTAATTGTAATTAGTGCAACTGATTCCAGAGTAATTAATGCAATTTGGGGTAAAAATTAGTTTTTTGGAGTTACCAATCACCAATCACTGTAATCGGAGTAATTTAATTACTTACGAGTAATCAATTACTTTTGTGTAATTTAATTACCTTCGACTAATATAATTAAGAAAAATTCCAAATTTCGTACAGAGACTCAATTTGGGTTTTAGTTGTGCCCCGAAGTGCGGCAGCCTGTCAACCCATAGTTGCATCCCCTGGGTGAACATATGGGTGAAAAATAGGATTTTTGAGCCCTTCAAAGATACGTGCGCTTGGGTGAGGGGTGTCGTTTTCGAAGTATTTTTGCACGTAGATTTGAATGGGAACCCCTCGCATTCCGATTCCACGTCACCTGTGGTTGCTTTGGGTGAAGATGGGGCAAATAGCGGGGGTATACGGGAATGTATTTTTATTGGTTTTTGACGATACAAACATATCGCAGCTGTCTATATAGGATCATAACAACTCACGGGAGGGTTCTAAAATTGTGAAGTCGCCGGGAAGAAGGTAAAAAATTGCCCTGGAGGGAACCTACAGGTACCTACTTGATCATAAAAAAAGGACTCAAAATTCAATTTTTTTTAAATGTCGTCACGCTAAACACCATTTCAATCAACTTTACCCTCCCCAAAAATTTTTTTGGAACCCCCCTCAAGAATTTTAATGACGCAGTCTACGTCATAGCCCCCTCCCCTCCTGTGGGCACCCCTACTTGATGGCTATATTGTAGCCAGCGTGATAATTCGGACTTTTTTTGAAGAACTATCTATGAGGAATCGAATGAGCCCCTCACCCTAACCCCTCCCCCCCTGAAAATGTCATGGTTTACGTTTCAAAGGGTGTAGAATCCAAATCTGCAATAAAAAATTTTCCGTCCGTCCGCCATACGCACTTTTTCACCCAAACGGCTGGAGCAAAAAATCTGAAATTTTCAGGAAAAATCCATGTTGGTCCGACAACGCTCTAATTCGTTAACCAGCTCTCTCTTAGTTTGAGGGTTGTCAAAGATTTGTAAAATCCCTAAAAACCTCAAAAAAAGTCAAGGCGGCCTAAATTTGGACTTTTAAAAGAACTTTCCATGAGGATTTGAATGAGCCCCTCCCCAGATCTATAGCTCAAACCATTCCCGATGTATGGCCCGATTTATGGTGCCAACATTTGCATCCATATGCACTACACCACTAGATTACTGCGATCAAAACAAAAACAGCAACGTTTTTTTTTTCTTTTTTTCCTTTGATTGCAGTGACCTAGTGATGTAGTGAATGTGGATACTGGAGTGAACTCCTAAAAGACACGGGTTAAAGCATTCTGAAATGCATGCTGCATTTTACGAAATTTAAAATTTTCAAATAGAATATTTTCCCTTGTAAACGTTTTTGAAAAAAAACGCTGCAAATTCTTTCACTGGGGTTTATTATTCAATGTTTCATGATTTGAATTTCTACTAAGCTTTGGAGTGTGCGTGTTTCACAGATGATAGAGCGATTATTGAATTTCAGGAGGCACAAAATATGATCATCTGATCAATCCAAATAGGTATTTTGGTTGAGAACCGATTTAAGTGCTTTATGCATATCTCTTGAAATTCAATAATCGCTCTATCACCTGTGAAACACGAACACTCCAAAGCTTTGTAGAAATTCAAATCATGAATCATTGAATAATAAACCCCAGTGAAAGAATTTGCAGCGTTTTTTTGCGGTCGACTCAACACCCTGTCGTGGTGAGGGGAAACGAACGACAGAGAGTACCAGTACCAGAAACGGAAAAGGGCGGTCAGGAGCGTGTTAACTCGGCTTTAGTGAGAGGATGAGGGCGAGATAAGCCAACATGCGTAACCAGGATCCGTCTTGACCGAAAGGTCACCATTCCTTCGAGATAAGATCTGCCCTCTCGAATGTCATCTTGCTCGTACTATCCCCCTTCCGCTGGTTGGTTTCTAATTGGACAAATTTCTCGGAATGGGAACCAATAGGGATATGAGTCAATAAACTAGAGTAGAAATCACTATGACATCATCAGCAATTATGTATAGTTACTGTTTAATAGACTCAATTTAATAAAAAACCAAGGACCTGCGATATTCTAACAAAACAGTGGCTACCTAGTACAAAAATAATACACCTTTGCGTAATAGTTTATATCGTTTACCTTCAAGGCAACTTGAACAATGAATAAGCTACCAAGTTTGCAGCTACCCACGCCAACCTTCGGTGCTTAGATGAGTTACCGTTTTATATCCCCCGGACTTCAAATTCCTTGCTTGATAACACAACAGTTTTATTTGCCCCCCCTGGCTCACTCTTAACTATTCTCTTGGTTTTATCGTCCTTCCACTATAAACTACCTCTCGTTCCACTCTTCACCCGACACCTAAAGAGAAAATTTTTATTCCTCCAGTTTCCTCAACTCGACTTATATAAACCTCGGCAAGTGCATTGTGAAAAAAAGAAAGGTGCAGTTGTGGATCGTAAAGTGCCCACGGATATTTTTACGTTCGGAGAATATTTGTCTGATTATTTCGCCTCTCTCCGAAAGTCAGTGGTATGACTGCTCATTCGGTATTATTACGTACGAACATACTATTACCTATTCATAACGGTTTCATCATAACAATTCTGGGTCCATAACAATCAGTCACAAACGTTTGGGGATTTTCGTCCGTTGAGGCTTCGTCGGTGCAACCTCCTTCCAAGGATATTTATTTTCTAGGCTACATTGAACAATACCACCTACGCTCTTTCACGGGTGAAGTTAGTTCCCCCTTCCCGATTATTGAAACCGCCGCCTCCGACGTTTACCTGGGATGTTAACAATAACCAATCAATAACCTAAGGGCACTTGGAAATAAAATTAAAATAAGAAAAAGTTATATTTTCCCGTATTTAAGATAAAAAAATTCTTGTTCTAGCAACTTTTCGTGTGGTCCTTTCTTCATAGTGAGAGATTTGGAAAGACGCCCATTTGAAAATGGAGGTTGATAAGTCTTTTAGGGGATATCTGGTGATCGTTTTTCGATATTCTGGGATACCATTTGTTGTCAGTCTTGCGCCTGGCCTTTTTCAGAACTTAGTTAAGAGTTTATCGCAGAATGCAGATATGTTGCATGAAAACTGGAAGACATAATTACCATGGCACCAACGAAAACAGCAGGATTTGAAGACACTGGAAATTCCGAAGAGAGAAGGTCTCATACGAAAATAAAGTACCAAATCGGAATCTGCAACGGATTTCCAAATGAAGCGTGTCTTTTTGAGAAATTGATCGAAGAAGGTGATTACTGCTGAATTCGTTGTGATGAAATGTCCAAAAAACTGCCCAAAAAAGTCGTGATTCGAAAAAAACTATTATTGTCGAATATTCATTTGTTGATATTCACGAGGTCTATGTTCAATAGAGGTTATTCCTCTCAGCAGCTTTCGCACTTAAATTCAAGTCATATTTGCTTGCCCATTGGGTGGATAGACACCGCCTAAAGCAAATCAACGTTAAACATTTATTTAGTATGTTCTCCGTTCAGTACTCTTGATCAGCATATACGTTACAATATTTTGACATTTCATGCCCTTACATCACAATATTAATATGTGTGTGCATATTATGCTTTATAAACCTAGGGTATTTGTCGATGGTACGTTTAAAAAATGCAGATTGTAAATATTTGCTCTTGATAATCTCAACGCCTTCCTATCTCACCACCTTCCAATCTGGACAGAACTTCAAGCACCGGTACCCAATTAGTACGGGACGGCGAAGTGGGTATACACTACCCGCAAGACCGTTAGGTCTTGAAGGTGGGGTTGGTCTTGCCCCTTGTTGACCCCCCTCACCAAACTTAGTACGTGGGTGGTATGTACCTATCAGTACGGGAAGTAATGTTTTCAGATTCAGGAGATGATCTTTCTTCCCCAAAACTGGAATAATAAAAACTGCGTGAGTTCATTTTTGACAGTTGATAGTTGAAAGTGAGGACCTGAAATGTCAAAAAGTAGTAATGTAGATGCTGGTCCAGGGTATTGAACGGAGAATCTACTAAATAAATGTTTAAAATTGATTTGCTTTAAGCGGTTCAGTATACCATTTCTATGGTACAGCCCATATCCAACCTCGGGAATATCAACAAATGAATATTCGACAATAATAGCTTTTTATTTGAACCATGACTTTAAGTTGAACCGACGATCTCGAGGTGTGTTGGTGAAGTGGTCTGGGTGTTGGGTGCCCCCTCCAACTGCAGTTGGTGATAACAATTATTTGAACACGTATTATTTTCGCATTCGTTAAGGTCCAGATACGAGGGTAACCAATTTGTAAATCCAATAGAAAAAATGGAAAATATGATGGTTGACGAGTTATGCCGTAGTATACCAATTAAGGATCACCGCAGTATGTCCAAAGAAATGGTGAAAAGGTAGGCAGGGTACTGCGATCTGATGTTTGGATGATCTTCAAAGATTTGACGAAAATCGAAAACGATGAAGAAACTCGGTAGGTATCAAACGTCGCTGTGGACTTGCCTTTATAATTAATGACCATTGTAAACGAGGATCTCAAAGTGGCATGAGCAGTATGACTCATTCTAATCCAGACGAACATGAACGTGAAAATTTCGGATGTCAATTCTCGATGATAAGCAAGACGCCAAAAGAATTGACATTCAAAGCGGTGAGTTGAATTGAGAGGAGATGAATAAGGAGCGTCAAAGATGAGAAGCTTAAAATACACTTGATATCTTGAACACATTTTACAACAAAAAGGTTCGCATAAACAATCTTGTGAAATTGAACAAAATGGTTCGTCTGAACATTGATCAATGGAATCTGTTTATTGAAAAAATCAAAAAATATTTTGAAACCCTTGTTTTCTTACATTTGTTCAAGATTTATTATGAAATTGCTCGTTTTATCAAAAAATGTCTAGAAGACAACTTTTATTCGTCAAATTTGGAGTAGAAAACCGCAAATCACTTGTTGAGCTATGATTTGTTGGAAAGATACCTATGTTTAATATTTATGTTTCATTTCTACATATGTACCTGCTTTTTTTCAGAAATACCCAAGTTCATTCCTTTCGACAGGAAATTTCTATAAGTTCCATAGAATATCCATAATGAACTGTATATGTTTTCCAAGACTGTGAAAATGAGCTCATACAAGCGCTCACAATGGTTTCTGCCATCATCCATGAGTCCAATGCTCTTTGTTGAACTCGTTAAGTTTCAGAAACAATATGGGTTAGTAAACAAAATAAATAGTTTTGTGTAAGAAAGTATCATATTTTCAAGAAACCTTATCTCGAAATTTTTAAAAGGTAGAAGGGCTTATCCAGTACAGAATTAATAAACCTTTGTGTAACAATCTGCAGCTGGTTGGATTCTAGGTACACATCTTGAACCCTAAACTAACAAATTTTGAGTTAGCTGAATTTGTTTCTTTTCTTTAGTTTGATTACAAAGGTAAATAATATACTATATAAGGCTGAATAAAAACAATATCTTACAAAGTACGGTCGGCCAGCGGATAACATTTTAAAGGATCACTTTTCAAGAAATTGAGATCATCACACCTTCACATCAGAGTAAATGCTGGTTGACTTCAAAAGAGCGGGAATTTCATTTCGACTAATTAATTTGATCTGAGTAAAAGTATTATATCAAGGAAATAATTAAACTTTATGCGATTTATGATTTGCCGCTTTTTTAATATACAAACCACAATTTACGAAGGAGAAAATATAATTTCCCCTTGCTACTAATATTCCTAATGCCGACCCAGATCTTGTGCAAAGAGTTGATTAATTTGTGATTACCGGGTGGCGAACGGTCTGCCGATATCAAACAGGAAGTTTCACTAGTTCAAAGTTTCAACCAAGTTTCAGGAATCCAGAAATGATGTTTTAGTCAACATCCTGCTTACCTTACGGGGGTGAATGTTGATGGTTGATGAATGTGAAGGGTGAGAATAGCAGTGGCTCTTGAGCTAATTCGATGATCGAAGGCATATTGTGACGATCGACTAATTTACATATGGATGTGCGAAAACACATTGAGCCTGAATATTAATAAAACTAAGTATTTATACTTCTCCAGATCACCCACCAAAAATTCTGTTTGCACACCTATTAAATTGGACGCCTGCGGAGTTGATATGATGTACATCACCTGTACCTGCTCCTGTCCTGCGTTGGAACGTATCAACTCCACGTGATACCTAGGAATAATGATCCACAAATATCTGAAATGGGAATTTCACGTCTTTGCTCTCGTCCAAAAGGTCCGCAAATTTATTCAACTATTCTACAACCGTGGGTGCCTTCCGAAGGAAATTATAATTGTAAGCTTAGGTATTGTCGCATGGAGAGGATCCACTATTACGGATCCGAATCCTTTGACCATTTTGCAGAAATCCATACTAAAAGTCATAGATAGAAAACCGCGTAGATTTCCAACTGTCGATTTATACAATAGTGCCCGAATATTCTCAGTTCACAAGCTGACTGTCAGGTCATCTATCACTTTTTTCTACAAGCACCCTGAACTTACTAATATTCTCACAACTACAGCAAATTACAACTTCCGCTTAACTTCGCAAACCATAGTCCCAGCTCCAAAAACTGGAGTACCTCGGAACATATATTGTACAGTATGCCATTCTTGATCCGCCATTTACCGAAACAATTAAACATTTCCTCAAATTTTTTCACGAAATGATTCCAAAAAGAAGATTTGCACATGGTTAATTTCAGAGAGCTTAGAGAACTGTCGAGCTCTAGTGACAAGCATATACAATTACTTTCTGTGGGTACATTTCATGGTGTATGAAAATTCGTTTGAATTGTTAAATTGTTAATCTCTCCAGAATAAAATTCGTTTTCATTCATGTTATTCCAGTACATCTCAGTTTCACTTTCTCTCGTACTCAATCTTCGATGAGTTATAAATTACAATACAAGATCCGTTATATTATCCGTAAGAACTTCATTTATCTCAGGTGTATTGATATGGACATCATATACGTTGGTAAGATAAAGTGATCAAGTTTTATTATATGGCTTGTGGTTCCCTTTATATTGGTATAGATGCTCCATTTACCACTCCTAGCGCCTCGGTCTTCTGCTTATTGATGCAATGCATTGCTTCAATTTATAGCATATTGAATTCAAATCCTTGTATCCCATTATTTACGAGAACGGCTTAGTTCATTTTTTCCGATAACCATTCAGCTGTCCGTTTCACAAATGTCTCGAAATCCCGGTGAAGTGCTCCATCACCGCAACAAACGAGCGAGGATAAAACTCCTGTATCGTTTTCCACAGCTCTTCCATATTTCCTATGTTATACCCCGGCTCCATTCTCAGTTATTGGTTCCCACTCCAAATATTGGTAGAACACGGTTCAACTTGTATGATGCGAGTATCGAAGAGCACTATTCTCCCATCCAAGACACCTAGGGCAGCAATATGACAGACGAGGCTCCTTTGCAATGACTTTCATTCACAGAGAGGGTTAGAGAATTGTCAATCAAAACATGGATGGACCGAAACAACTAGATACATTTTTACTTACAAACATCACTAAATTTCTTATTTTTCATTTTTTCAAGATACTTAACCCCTTCCCCCCAGATCCGATTCGGTAGAGCGTAGCAGTCGTCCTTTCAATGGCAAACTTGAGAGTGCAAACATCGAAGTTCTATTTAAATGTTGAAGATGCTTTAATAGGGTTCTTTTGCCGATAGAATCAATGGTGAAGAGGCTTTTCCCATGCCTACCTGGTACCACTATCATGGAAACAGCAAGCTATGCTACGTCGAAAAAACCCAAACGGCGTCGTTTCAAGGCAATGAGATTGAACCCCCATCCAGAAGGAGGTGTTCGGAGAGACGTGACTAAAATTGGATGACTTCTCAAGACCGTGGTTGCGTAAGGTCAATATGTGTAGCTTTGGGTTTTTTGTGATGCCGCTGAGATTCTGCGAAACCCCCTGAGTCGGGAGGCCGCCCATTTCGCCAGCTTTTTGTTTTTGCGTTTTCTTGGACTATGCAAACTAAGGGATTACGCTTTAGCCCCTTCCCGTCCAAGTCTCCACCGCTCTCTGCTGGGCCCGCAGTTTGAATCGCCCTTCCTCTCAACCTTACTCGAAACTCAAATAAAACACGCTGCACCCCCCTCTCCTCCCTTCCACGCATTTCGAGCTTTCGCGTAACTTATTCCAGTGTTTAAATCCCATTTCTATTCGTTAGGATACCCACCTCACACCTTCATTATAACTCCCACCGGTCTTAATGTATTCAAATTCGTTTTCGGCTCCTCCCTTTAAACTTGCTCGGTAAATATCCATTAACCGCCAAAATCCTCAGCTTTCGCAAGCGTCCTTTAAAATGATGATTACACATTTATTCGGGCTCCCATAGACAACCCCGGATTTTCATCTTTAACGACTGCTTCTTCAAATAGTTATTTGCCATATTCGAAATTTGCATGGAATCAAAAAGATCTTCTATTGTCGTTGTTTACTTTGAATATCAGGCTTAGAATCACAATCAAAATGCTTCCCACATTCATTTCTTAACTGAATGCAATGGCATGTATCAGTTTGAACTTAGGTACATAGTGAATTGAGGTAGTCTTGAATTTACAGCCTCTTGACAGAAAAAAGTACGGCAAGTTGGAAGGGCATTATACTTCTTCACATACGGCAACATGAACTATAGTATGGACATTTTTTTAAAAATTATCTTCAGCCAAGCCTAGAACTGAACCTTTCTACAGGGAATGATCAAGCACGCAATAGAGTATCTGCAAAAGTAGAATTTGACTTTGAATAGAGAAAAGTCACAAATTATGATTTTCGGAAGAGGAGGTAGTAGTCCATAGTGAAAGGAGCATTATCAGGGCAGCATGATCATTATAATGAAAAACACTTCTAATTTTCCACATGGGTTTATTTCTTTCAGATAGCCCTTTTACGTAGATCGCCTAATGTAGATAGATTAAACGGATTGATTAATATGTATCAATGTACGGGAACGGGTACAAGTGGTAAATGTACCAAAAAATAGTTAGAACGTAATCATTGATACTTTATCTTAACTCTTAACCTCTCTCCTACGCATACTGTGTTGTGCACTGTAGATACTACAAAAAGAGCACCTTTTAAGTATTTGCAGTGGAAAGACCCACTCCTCTGTTCAAATCCTATTACAAAAAAAGTTTTCCCAAATTCACTCTCACTCTCATATCGTTGGGTACTCCGTGGTGTACCTACTATGGAGCTTAGGTATGTGGCTATCAAAATTGTGAACAGATAGAGGTATTATAGCAATATTACCCTAAAAAAAGTATGTGTTTTACTCCAAAACACCCTCTATTCCCAGAAAGCGGATTCGAACCGTTCCATTCCTATACCCTGTAACTCCAGATAGATTACATCAACAATGACCTGGAATACCCACTAATCACGTACACATTTATGATCGCTGAACATGTGATAGGAGGATGTAACTCGGCATAAAAAGCTACCGATTCAGATTAACATGAATTTTACAATTGAGGGATGGCCTGGAGAAATTTTTAATTGATGTTGATGTTTATCTAAAGTTGAATTTGATGGAAAAGTGGAGTGTACGCTTAGAGAACTAGATGATGAACTCGGAACATCATACAATGTTATCGGGGAAACCGGATCAGACACCGAATAAGAGTTCGGCGTACCGGAGGGATTAAAATATTTGGAAAAGTCACACTGGTGGCAAGAGCAAAGATGGAAATCCTAAAAGTAAATTATAGGTGGGGGAGAGAGGGACAAATAAATGGCAGTGTGCGATTGGCAAGTCAAAGAGACCTCCCAGCATTTCCTGGCACAGTTCCCAATGCTGAATGAATTCAGTTTCAATGGGGAAAACTATTTCAAACTAACTGAAGAAGAAATATTGAAAAATGAATGGTAACCATGATCTTAACAAACTAGTCAAATTTAGTAAGGAAGCAAATTTCTATTTGATAAATTGATTTATGAGTAACAATAAACTTATTTTTTTTAAATGTGATTTCAAGCTAATCTTGTGGAAATTAAACGATGTGAGTGAATACACCCACACACCAAAACTGACTTTTTGGCAAATTTCAAGGAAAATGACAATCGAACCTAACAAAAAAGTAAAACAAAACATGCAAGTAATCTGCTGCAACGGGTGAAACATTCAACAATACAAGCTATGAATTAGACACTGGTAATATTGAACAGTACCTACTAAAATCAATATGACAGAAGAACAACAAGATTTTTATGTTCTTGTAAAAACTATGAAATTTATATTAATATGTACGTAATGTAAACCTAACAACGGAGATTAGGACTTAACACAAATCTATTTTGCATAAATAAATATATTATTTTATTAAATTTATTTAGAACGTGGGAACTGGTGAATTATTTATATTGAATTTTGAGTTTATCGAAGCTGATGAAAATTATTAACAAGTTGTTTTAAATGTTAACTTTGAACAATATATTTCGTTAGGAAGTCTACGATGTAACTGTGAAAAACGTTTTTCATGATTGTTAGAGGAAAACTTCAAGCGGGTAACGAACAAATTGAATTTGTAGTGTGCTACAAACTATGGACGCAAGTGAAACTGATACTCCCCTTCACGAGTCATTGTGTCCCGTGTCCAGTCCTAGATGAAGAATTTCGGTCCAGCAAGTGCCTGCGTAAAAGGGTGATTCCTATTTTACGGGACAATTGCTGTCCTTCGTTGATAAATAATTTTCTGTACAACGTTTTCCAACAATAATTTTTGTAGATTTTATGTGGTAAGTAACTAGGCCTACTTACGGCTGTCATAAAGTTCGGCTACTCTTCATTGTACATGCCTTGTACCTCTAATCTCATTGTCATGGTCTGTCCGTGAGTCAGAATTTGAACTTAATCCGAAATTATATCCGCTCAAAGTACGTTTTACCTGAAATATTTTAACTAGTATTTTTTTGAAATTAGTTACTGGATGTTAGTGCGCTTACAAGTAGGACTAACTTTTAGATAGTCTGCACGAATCAAGTGCTCAAAGTTTGTCCCAAACCTTCTGTCTCATTGTGTGGGTTTGAAGGAAATCATCGTAGCTCTTTCAAATAAGGGCATTTTTTCGCAATTCAAAGTTTTTCCAGCGTTGGTAACCCTGCCCTTTGAAGAAACACCATGATTCCGCCATTTCTATACAGTTTTGGCTCAAAAATGAAGTTAGCCGTTTGTAAAACAGGTGTGTACGTTTCATACTTCTCATTGTTATGGGTTTGAAAATCACTCTTAATCAATCTTATTGTTTCGTTTAGCATTCATTTTGGGATAGAGATGTAAAAACTCCTTTCAACTTTCAATTTCCATAAGTGTTCATTAGACTCCTATTTGCAGAAGGTTAATGTTGATTTCTCATTGTCGTGGCGATTTTAAACTTCATTGTTGTGGCTACCACAAAAGTCGTACAAAAGTCTAAATAAATACTAATATTAAAATGTGATACTTGTTCTAGCACAAAGTCAGGGAAAACTGAAATCAGATGTCTGTCTCATTCAACCTTACCTACACATCTTTTACGTAATTCTATCGTTATTTGGTTGACAAAGCTCATTGTCATGGATACATTCCATTCTCGTAACCTATAAAATTTTAAAACCTGAATTTTGAGGAAACAAAGAAAAATCATGCGTGCTTGTACATCACTATACCATTAGAGTAACATCTAGATAGTATTAAAAAAATCAGAAATTTAGGAGAACAAAATTTTTTAGTCAGAATCAAAACCTCGATTGCCTCGTTAAATGAGAATCACCTAAAAACATCTGCCGTCATCTCGTCAGTTTGGAAGCATCCCAGTGAAACGTCTTTTCTCTCAACAGCTTCTCGAATAAAATGTTCTTTTAAAGCTATATGTTTGGATTTTGAGTTTACAACCGGAACTTACGCCCAACTTATTGCTGCTTGATTATTTGTTTTAATTTTTATAGTGGATTGATTAATTTTGGTGTGATTAATTAAAATTTTTAAATGTATCGCCTCTTTTGCTGCTTCTGCTATGACCATATACTCGCTCTCAGCAGTTGACAGGGCCACAGTTCGCTGTTTTCGAGATTCCCAGCTAATTACTGCACCATTGTATTCAAAACAATAGCCAGTGTACGATCGTCCGTCGATACTGCTCCCGCAATTCGCATCTGTCTTGCCAGTTAATTCGGTTATTCCAGCTTTTTGGAGTTCAATGAATGCATACGTGTCCCTTTGAGGTATTGTAACACCCGTTTAGCTGCGGCCCACTGCTCATTTCTAAATCATGTATTGAATTAGGATAAGAAACTGACCGACTACATGATGTCGGATCTTGTAGCTTGAGATTGGATCTCAATACATAAGTGAACCGATTAAATTTGAATAAGGAACATCTGGGCACTCCCCGTCTGTTGGTTTTTCGAGTTTCAGGTTAGCTTCTACAGGGGTTTTTATTGTTCTCTGAAAGTTTTTGAATAAATTATTTTTTCCATCCCAATGAAAATTGAAATCAAGTCTCTTATTTCGAAAAAATCGATTTATGTTATACCTTGCATTATCATCATAATAAGTGCTCGCCTTAATAAGTGCTTTAACTCTCTCATCCTGTCTCTCCTCAACAATTTCCTCCTCCACTCTTCAAATTTGTTGGTTTAAGTTTCAAGACACATGGAACATTTGTTTTTTGTGGTATTCGTTGCATTATACGTGATCCATCTCATTATTTACATTATGCACCATAACTCCGTTTGACAGCTATTCTTAGGACTGCTTAGAAAGAGTCTTTTTCATAGAAGTATTTAACCTTTGTCTGGTAATTTTTATTTCATTTGTGGAATCTCGGAATCTTGAAACGTAAGACAACACATTTTGAGGTGTCGTTTATTTTTTTCTCCAGGACAATTTCAAAGGTTCATTATTGAAAATAACAATGAAAAAAGTTCCCTCAAGTCTTATGAATTCGAAGGATGTTAATAAGTGTGAAATTCCCAGGTATTTGACCAATTATAAATTGAATCAATTAAATTTAACTGAACCCCTCAAGCGGTAATAATAAAAATAATTAATATATCTGAGACTTGAACTACCAAATACCCCAAACTGTAATTTGTAAGATTTTAACGTTGAATGGTACAAATTAATTTCTTTTTGGGTGAATAGAGTTTTACCACTAACTCGACGTAATGGATTCATCAGCGCTGGAGCGCAACGCTCCTTCTGGGAGTGGAGGCCATTTCCCCAAAGTGCACGTACCTCCGTCTCAGATAGGTGTATCGCTCTGTCACTTTGCCCTAACTCCATATACTCGTAATGACCTCACGTGGTTTGACGGGAAGAGGGTAGAGGAGATGCACCTACACGCGGAACGTATTCAGAGCTCTGTGACGGGCCTCGCTACCACTAATAGGGTAGTCAGGAGTCATCTCCGGGCAACTAATAAGACTTGGAGGGAGCCCGTTCCAGACATCCACTTCCCCATATCGATAGGCCATCTACATATCTGCCTTCAGATTCACGGTGAAGGTGCGCTTCCCCCGGAAGAGCCGTCCACCCTCATCAGAACCGGTCCGAGTCGCTGTAATGTTAACAATCCCGGAATCTGCGTTTTCTCAGATGTTCGTGCGATCGGCACCAGTTTGTGGAATTGGTGTAAAGAGTAGTTCCCTAAGCAAAATTGAGTCGCGATTACGCTTCGAGATCTTTTAGCAATTTTCTTACAAGCAATTTCGAAGAGAGTAGCTTTCTAAATCCCATTGTAATCCACCTGGTAGGTGCTCGCCGTGAAGTTCATCATGCATAAATATAATTTGCTTTCTAGCGAGGAAGTGATCGGTAGTGACCCCATGTAAGGAAGGTGTCAGATCTTGCGAAAAGTCGGTAAAAATTGATTACACCTATATTAAAGTTTCCGATTGCTCTATGAGTTCTTAAGCTTGAACAACGTATATCTCCATTCACAACCAAATTATCGATAAATTTTTATATTTAATTTTTGAAAATAAACACAAGACGAAAGATAGACGAGGAATGAAACTGCGCAAGATTCATTTCATTTTCAAGTAGCCTCCCTTTTTTTCAAACTCATACATGAGGCCTGTATATTACAGTTTGGCGTATTTACTAATAAAATATGGTGGATTGGCGAGGGGGACTGCGAATAAGACACGAATCGCTAAAATACAAGTTGTTCACACTATTACTGTAGTTTTAAATAAACATTCTAGGTTCTCCACTACAGCTGTGTATAGAGAGTTCGGGGTGCTTAAGTAAATTTTGATGTTGAGTCCTTGTTCGCATGTCAATAAGACTGGGGTTCTGCGGGAAAACTTGTGTAGAGCAATTCAAACAAGATCATTCAAGGAATCCAGTATCAGGTCATCGATTAGTAGAACAGAATTTTATAAGAAATCCTTATAATAGAGCGATCTATTTTTTGTACATAAATAAATTAAATCTAGGAACTTTCAAAAGATGTTCTTTACTGAAGAAGAATATCCTATCTATTTTTGGGCTTTTTGCAGTGATCAAGAGAAACTTATCACCAATGTAAATGATTAATCTAGAACGTTTACTTTCATTTACTGGTTGTTATTATTGTAATTTTGATACCCGATCCGTATGTTCTTAGCCATTTTTTTCATTTAATCATCAACCCACCGGTTACCTCAAGTTCATCCCTGAACTTTTTGCCGGTGGGGTATTGTATTTTGTGTACCTATTCAATGATCTTGTCATTGTTTCTTTTGCCAATAAATATATTAGTTATCAAACTTTCCCGAAGGGCCTTTCCAAATTCCAACCCAAAGGAGTAAAATTCTCAGTTAACATATCTTCTTCCCTCCTCGTCAAGAAAAGTCACGAACCTCTTCATTGAGAAATTACTTTCGGACCTCCTAGGAGCAGAAAGGCGAAAACCATACCAGATGCTTCTCGCTTATGTCCCTCTCAAATTAGCGGTTACCCCCCTGCAGTGGTTGATTATCGAGATACCCCGTTCAGCACACGGTTGCATCGGTTGCGTCTCTGCGGATGAGATCTAAAAAATTTAGCATCCACCTCGTGGATATTGAGTTACACCAACAGAGAAATGCATCGACACTGGAGCATCGGTCAAGGTGTACCTAATCTTGTTCATCTTATCCTCAATCACTGCTGTACACAGATCGCGGTTCTGCAGGACTCTAGCGGTTTACTAATGTAGATTTGAGCTGGAATTCGGTTGTTCTGTTTTGGGTTACCTTTGGTAAGGAATTACTTCTTGCCAAATCAATCGGAGGCGGAATAGTGCTTTTGTCTGATTTTTGGTAATTCCTTGTAACTTCCATAACCATACTTAGTTCTCATATGATTTTGTGAACATATTCAAGGATTGTGCGATTTATTTTTTAGACTGTCCCCCAAGAATTTTATGGATGTCGGATGTGGTATCGTGTGGTAGCGTGAATTTCTTATAACCTCGACTTCTCTTAATCTAATCTAATTTCATTCGAATTAATAAGGAATTTGGACCAAAATTTAAGGATAGTGCCTCACGAATTTTATTGCAGACAGACCGATTTGGATCAGATGTTCCAGTTTTGCGAAGAGATCGCTTTATTGATTGCCTCTGGATCAACAGCCTTTTGACGGGGGCAATTAATGTGTGACATGAAGTCATGTGTGTTTAGCGTCCCCACAGTTGTGATTATGGGTTCAACAGGCAACCGCAGTAGCTTCCTATCTTTCCACAACTCACTCAATGCTGCCATCACCTTTTCTTCACCGTATCCCTGGTTTTTGTTAGTAAGCATTGATCTGTCAAATGTATTGCACATTATCGTATAGCTAGTCGCCTGAAAAATCTGAATATCAAAAACCGCTTTCCGTCCATCCGGTCACGTTCCCTGAGAGCTAGAACTTCGACAGAAAAACATCTTGAACACAAATGTAATTGTGAACGTGCTTGGACACAGTAAAAATCACATGGTATCACGGGAAGAATGCATCAGATGATATAGCGTGGGGTTCCGAGTAAAAGTGACCAAGTAACATTTGCAAAATTTTACAGGGGAGCGATCTGAAGTTTCACCTATTTTCTTCTTACGAACACTGGTTGTGTGATGTCTTATCCGACTATGTTTCGATTTTTCTTTATCCTGTAGGTAGTTAGCTAGTGCCCGCCTATGATATCGTGCTTCAAAATTCACTTCAGATTAAATAAGAGCTGTTTTCCGGAAAACTCTATTTGATCATTTTTACCTGCCTGGAGTTTCAAGCTTTACCTACTGGCCTAATTTGGTCAATTCAATTCTTCGAAAATCAGTCGCATAGTTACATGAAATTGAGGGATTGAATAGTTTTTTCGTTAATTTATCGTGTTGCCAAGCATCTAAACAACAATGACATACCTATTTCTGTTAGAGAAGGTTATCCATTACCTATCACTGTAATTGGTCATTTTCACCTGCCCACTATGCAATCTTACAAATCTTACACAGTAAAAGTGATCAAATGGCAATTGATAACATTTACATGCACCAGCGAGAGTACATTAATAATCCATCTCGTGTTTTGTGGTTGAGTTCAAATGCCATTTGGTCACATAAAACTCTTTGGGTCAGGCAGGTAAAATTTATTTTCAAGTATTTCTTGCAAATCAGTTTGAAGATAACTTTCTTAGCAACAACACACAGTAGACAACGTTCCTTAGTACCGGAATGACAAAAAAAGCTAATTTTGAAAAAAATGTTACTTGGTCACTTTTACCCGGAACCCCACGATAGTTATAATATAATTTCATTTTCAGTAGTTCCTCATGAATGATGCTTTTCTTCTCGTTTATCAAATTTTTTGTCAATAATCTTCGTTCGTCAATCTTCATTTGTAGCACAAAGTACGAGGATATTCCAGCCAATAGTTATAGTAGTATTGATCTTCATTTACTACGTAACCGGTGAAATGTATTCTGCCTAATTTTGTTCTACAGGGACGAATCTGTTTTTTGAAGAATTAACTTGGAAATTTTGTTCTTAAATGCAATTTACCATTTACCAAACGATACGAGCATAATGTGGTAAAAGCACTGATACACGACGGTATGTGAAGAAATTCCAATTCAACTCGTTTCCCATAAAATCTCACAAGTATTGCGTTTTTAATCTGTCAGCTGTGTTGTGCCCGATCGTGATAGATTTAGCTTTACGCTCGCCAGAAGGATAGTGGCATCTGCAATTGTAGTACTTGTGGTTCGTTGTAACCATTGCACATCCAAAAACCTGAAATTGATTGTCATAGACAAAAAGACCCCATCTTGTTTTACGAGTCATTTTATTTCTGTGTAATTTGGTTCAATGGATTCTGTGAGGAAGGTTTGGTAATTTCGTCTTATTGAAGATTATGGTCTTCCACCGCAGACCCGGATTTCTATCTATTATTACTTATTATTTATTACTTACTTCCAGTATTATTTCACAATCAGGATTTGTTGGAGACTTACAAAAAAATAGTTGTTTTCTTCGTCATCTTCCGTTTTTTTCTCGTTCCTGAAATCAAGCTCAGAAATAATTCGAGACGAAAAACCAATCGTTGTCAAATCCATAAACCATTACAAATTGTTCACAAATTACGTTGCTCAGTTTCACTCAGTGCCTCAAACCTTTGACGGCATTCCAGTTCTACCTTACCCTCACGACATAAGTGTGTTGCGGGTAATGCATAACCACACTGGAAACGGCGCTGACGAAAAATGAGAAGTGGACATTTAGTGGTATGTCCAACGACTAAAATTTTATCGACTCTTTATTAATAATTGATGTTGAGTTAATATTTTAAATTATCCCGACAATTAGGAATACTCATAGTCCTTTCATTTATCGAGGACAGTTCTAGGAAGAAATTTGAAGGAAAACCAAAATTCTCCCTTACCACAGAAGCATTTTGGGCTTTCTTTCATACATAATGTGCAATTTTCAACTGTGAATCTGACTATAATGTACCCATGAGGCACTTCTTTATTTTTCTATATGAAGAGTTGGAGCAAGCAAATCGTTGTGGTCAAGGTGGTATTCGTTGTCGATACTCTCTGACTACGTAAAAGAGTTATAGTTGGTTTGAAACAGCTGCGCATACATGATGGCTAAATTTAATATATCTATTAAGACAAGGAGGAGAAGGATTACTATGTGAGCCCTTCCAGTGGCTGAGACGATAAACCTGCCACACCCAGAGGATACTCTTGAAGCAAGATTTTAAAGTATCAATTTCGAGAAACGGGAATTTTTTTTTTTTTTTTAAATAAGAGAGAAAAAACATTTATTGATCATTATATGGGGTGGAATGTTGGATCAGTTAGGTTTGTGAAAAGTATAAATTGATATGGCAAAAGCTCGAAGTGGTATGCCAAAAGTTGAAATTGAGTCGCCGAAAGTTTAAATTGAGATTCCAAAAATATTAAAATTGATTTGTGCCAAAGGTTCAAATTAATTTGCCGGAATTTTCAATTTGAACCTATTTTTTCGGAGATTCGTCTTATTGAAAGATTGAAATTGATAGGAAATGAAGAATAGCATCCATCACAGTTGATTCAGAAAACGTAGCGCTACAATCAGTACACTTGTGGATCCCATGGGGTATCCTACGATTTACAAACACAACCCCCAGCAAATTGAAAATCTTATGTGAAATAAGGAGCTTTATCTCTTCGTTTCAAATAGTATTATTGAACGGAAAACCACGATTAAAATTTCAATTACATATTATGCGACGACGAGGGAGATTTTCTTAAAAAATAATCTTCCTTCAAAGGAGGAGGGGGTAAACCATTAAATAAAAACGAAAAAAAAATTAAAAAAATAAAAGTGGGGAGGACGCCCAGGTTTACCCGACGTCTCCGGCGTCGGGAATCGGGTGTTTATGGGTGATTGAGGAGGGAGAGAGAGATGGGAGGAAGGAAGGAAGAATGACAACCAATTTAAGTAAGAGCCCCGGATGATGCAGGTGGTGATACCACGAAGTACTACTGACGAGATCCCTAGCTCAAGTAACTCCGTGGCACTTTTCCCGCACCACACTCCGCGCCATGACACAGTTGCAGCCACAACATATAGCTTCGCGTTTCCTCACCTGTCTAGATAGAGGAAAAAGTACTTACCTGCAATTCAGTAAAAAAATACATTTTGGTGACTGTTTCTTGTTCTTGGATTAAGTTTTAAATTTATTTAAATGGTGTGAAAGTAATTGTTTGTTCAATTTGAGAACTAATATGAGGCAGAGAAAATTAAAATAAAGGAAAAATTGCTCATTGCTTTCAACGAACTCCCCTAATCTATAGCTCTATCAAAGAGCCTGTTTTCATCCTCAATAATCACCATTCCATATGTTCCTACGTACAACATTAGGTAAACTTGGATCGGTGTCTATGTGGCAAGTTGATCTTCACTTTAAAAAATAAAAAAACGATTCAACTTATGTATGTTCATCACCACAGAAGAACCGGACTTATTCAACCGATTCGATAGCCTGGAAATTTTAGTAAGGTATTTGGTCCGACGAGGTTGGGGTCCGACAAAAATTTCAATTTCACTTCCCTCTTGGGATATTCGCTAAAAAAACGTTCTGTGAGAGAGTATCGAACCCCCAATTTTTAGTTGAAAAACTGTTAAAACTGGTAGCTACCCTAGTTTTAATTTTTGGGAGTTTTGATTGGCCTCATTCATGTAACAAATAGCGTGACGGTGTGGTACAGTTTCCTCTTGCAAGAGTTAAGGCGATTAATACCCGCAACACCTAGAGGACAGTTATGACGCGGTTTCAAGAATCGGAAGGAGGAAACTATCCTTAACTACCACACTGTTCGGAAAGTCTATGCTCTCAAAACTTCACTCCATATTTTTTCTTCTCAAGACTTTTTGGGGCGAGTAAAAAAGAGAGTATAAGAAAAAGATTTGTTCATTTTCGTTCGGTTTTTCCAGGTTTTTGATGGTTTAAAAAGGTGTTCAATTAAAATTGAGTAAATATTCGGAGTCCGCAATGTATTTTTCATGAGTGCAATGGCCTTTGATGAAGTTTAAGTGAAATCGGTGATTAAGAAAAAATTAGGCTGAGTAAAGAAAGGTAAGGTAGAGAAACGTACGAAATTGCCCTAAAAGGCCTTGTTTGAATCAACTGAAAGAAAAAAAATGGCCACGGTTTGTGATTCACCACCCTCAAAAACCCCTAGAATAGATAAAAAGATGCCAACATCGAGGAGATCTTTTTGTTTGTAGACAGGCTTTATCAATTGTGGTACCTTGGAGGTGATTTTTAGAGCAGCTGTTCTCATAGGTGTAGAAACACGTTAGAATGTTCATCAACCACTACAAACAGAAAAACGCTGCAAATTCTTTCACTGGGGTTTATTATTCAATTGGCTTGCGTTCATGATTTGAATTTCTACTAAGCTTTGGAGTGTGCGTGTTTCACAGGATAGAGCGATTATTGAATTTCAGGAGGCACACAAATATGATCAACTGATCAATCCAAATAGGTATTTTGCTTGAGAACACATTTACGTGCTCCATGAATATCTCCTGAAATTCAATAATCGCTCTATCACCTGTGAAACGCGCACACTCCAAAGCTTAGTAGAAATTCAAATCATGAACGCAAGCCAATTGAATAATAAACCCCAGTGATTATTGAATAATAAACCAAAAATCGTATATTCCAAGTCCCCGAGGAGGGGAGCAGGTTGCCCTAGGAGACGCTCCTCATTGGTGGGGTCCCCTTCACTGGCGTGGTCGAGAGGGGGGGGGGGGGTGAATTCCACCCAGCGGTTGCCCTGGGAGACGGTCCGACGCTCCCCTTCAGGGGTGGGGGCGGGGGGTGGCGGAGAATTCCACCTGCCCAACGTTACCACCCCCTGATATACCTACCCGCTCTGATATTTTCGTCTGTATATAGATTGATGATGATGATGATGATTGATGATTGATCGAAACTGACGCTGGCACATAGGTACGCCGCCTGCAGCGCCGCGCCTCTTGAGAGATAACTCTCCTGCAGCGCGGCGCAGCTGGCGCCTGTTTCGGTAGGTACATGAAGAAATCGCAAGCCACAGACGCCGGCCGCAGACGCATCATGGATACCATACCTCGACGCCGTGTCTTAAGTGAACAACGAACGCGATCGAGGGGGGCGAGCGGGCGCCCATCGCGATCTATCAGTGCGATCAAACGATACAACTCTACAGATGTGTCAGACGTAACAACGCGGCATCACGCTCTGTTGCGGCAAAACGATCGTGCCGCGTGTTCGATTTTTCTTCAGTCCAAGAATTTTCCTTAGCCGTTCAGCCTTCACATGTGATACAACCATCAACCTTCACGCATTCGCGCCAACCTGAGTCACCCCTGCGCTCGCGCAGCTGTCTGTCGACCGCCCTTGATTTTTCAATGACTATCTTGCTGGTTTCTCTACTTTCCATTGCAGTAAATACAAAAGAACCAGAATACAATCTTAAAATCATATTTTTCATAAAAAATTCTTTATTGTTTAAAATAACAGCCGTTAATAGTCGTTAATGGCTAAAAATGAACTCTTGCTTCCGAAAACACGCAATTGGCTTCAAAACGAAAATGATTACTTTTGTCCAACTCTTTTCTTTGTTGAAAAACTAGATTATTTATTTCAATTGAATTAGATAAGAAGGTATAGAATTGCTTACACATAGGTATTTAAACTTTTGTATGAATGTTACATGAACAGGTAACTCACAAAAGCGCGATGTATCAAAAAGGCCACTTGGACTATAATTCTTTCAAACTTTTTGTTGTAAAAATGTAATTTCTTCAATCTAACTAGATGGAAACTAGAAAAAACATTTGCTAGTAGTTCCCAAATTACGAAATACTGAAAAATCACAAATGAAAAGACACAAAAAATATGTCTTTTATTGAACCTCAATACCCCCCCCCCCCCCCACAATAAAAACATCTATAATTTATCAAGTCCTTTGGCACTCGTATTGCGTTAAAACTTCCCCAAATCCACATTTAAACGATGTAGCCAAAGGTAGACAGATGTAGAGAGGGCACACAAATATCATCAACTGATCAATCTAAATAGGTGTTTTGGATGAGAACCGATTTACGTGCTCTATGCATATCTCCTGAAATTCAATAATCGCTCTATCACCTGTAAAACACGCACACTCCGAAGCTAAGTAAGATTCAAATGGTGAACGCAAGCCAATTGAATAATAAACCCCAGTGAAAGAATGCTTATTTACCCCAGTAATAATTTTGAATTTTGAATAATATTTACCTATATATTATCAGAATGCTTCAACCCGTGTTTTTTCAAGGGGGGTTAGAATTTTTTTTTCCAGAGCAATTACAATGGTTTATTATTGAATAATAAACCAAAAGTGACGAACGTACATTTTTTCTGATCCCGATTCGAATAAATATAATTTAAAAATTAAGGAAAATGTCTTTCAGGCTGATCAAAAAACTTTCCTTTTGCCATTTGAGGCGGTTGAGGAGTAAATCGAAAAAATCATTATACAAAGGTATGTAGATAACTACTTTTATAGACTTGGCCTACCTTGAAGCTATTCCATCTACCTGTACCCGTACGAACCGCAAGAAGAGAAATGGAATTGAATAAAACACCGATCTGCTGGTTAACAGAAGATATAATAATCTCGATTTCTCGAACAGTGAAATCCAACTAAATTATATTTGTTTATTTAAATTTTTTTGAGTGAATTGTTGTATAGGATCTTAAAAAATAAGGTAATGTTAACAGTCTCCCACTCCCCCTTAATTTCATGGATCCTCAGGAGAGATTAATAGGAAGTTACCATAAGCTTCCAATATTTGAAATTCTCAAAAAATTAACATAAAAAAAACAGTGATAAAAAACAATGAAGTTACTTAAAAATGAAGGTTATTTGGTGGTGAGATTAAATTGTGTAATTTACATGGTTAATTACCACCAATATCTTTAGGGCATCTATGTACTATTGAAGAGCATCATGTTGGATACATAAAGACTTTATGATAAGCAGTAATTCACTAATAACTGGTAACTCGGTATTTCGTTGAGGAATATTTTCATTTTCTATCGATCTGAAAAATCCTCCACTTTTCCAAATGCCGCCAAAGCGGAGGTTGCATCTATTCAGCGCCTTCGTTAGGTGCTTATGCAATTTACAAGACAGAACGGATTTGAGGTGAAGCTGACTTCAAGCTGCAGGCGCTTATATACATTCACCGTGGATGTAATTATGAACATTTATATAATACACCGTAGGATGATATAAAGAACGAATATTTAATTGATTTCCAATCAATCGTTCGCACAACAGGTCTATTTTGATAAAAGCAGAAACCAAAAACTGTTGACTAAAGCATAATCTAAATCAGCGGGGCTCGACCATTAAAGGTAGATCGAAAATTTCTCATTAGGGGGGGGAGCTTGGTTGAACAAAATAATTACATTTACATTTAAAATGAAGCAAACGTTCCCTTTTTAAAATTGATAGTGCATGAATTCAAAATCCATTCAAACCCTCAGCCGACGAGTGATCCCTCAACATGATGGAAAAATATAATTCAATTAACTTCTAAGGTGGAAAAACGGGATAGAAATGAATCTTAAAGAATCTTCTCTCACGCTATTCTGAATTGACGTGCGAAAGAAAATGCTCACTCCCTCCGCCATCACTAAGAAGAAGTCTCATTCTTATCAAACTGGGTTTTCTGCTCTACATAAGGTGAACAGTAAATTGTCAAATGCGAATCGCTTATAATATAGAAGTGTCCCAAACCTGATGTTGAACAGAAAATTATAAAACTAGACTAAGAATTGTGTGTTTCAACCCATTACCAAGATTTAATTTTTGGATTTTTTTTTTGTCCTAGGAAACTACTTTTTGTGCCGCAAAACCCCACATGTTCCCACTTGAAAACAACTTCATAATCTAAAACTAACTTCTACCTTTCCTATCCTAAAGACCCAGATTGTAACTCTAACGTCCAAAATTTAAAAACTATAGGTTTCTGAAAGTACTTAAACGGCAATTCCAAAAAACCGTGCTGCAAGCTGTCAAATTTCAAGAAAGCCATCAAATTTAATTATTTTCCTGGTGTTACGGTAAACTCTGCTATTCCGTATCGACTTCAAGGGGGTCTTTCAGTGCGAAGGCGAAGAAACGTTGGGCACGTTCCGTAACAATGTAACCCTAGTCACGAAAAGGAGCAAAAGTTCGAACGGTATAAATTACGAAAATTATTGATTCCAGAAAAGTTTTTGTGAAGTGTTAATCGGTTTATGAATAGTATGAAAGTATCAACTTTGTGATTTCTTATCGATTTCATGGAGGAATTCCAGTTTGAAGTGGTTCCAGTGCAGTTGTCCAAAACTGTTGGACAACTCCCAAGACAGCAGAGGAGTCAAAAGAATACAAGTAGCAAAAGTCGGAGCAGTATAAATTGGGAAGATTGTTTTTAACGTTTGAAATGGTTTATAAAAATTTCACAATAATTGTACCTACCGTCACTATCTTCGTGGTGCACCACCATAAAGTACCACTTTTTTGCCCGCTGAACTACATTTAGGTCTTTAGAAGTCAGTTTTTGATATGAAAATGAACTAACATGAAAGAAATTTAACGTCGAATCAAGAATTGTGGTTTTAGTGGTTCGAAACGTGGTTTTCTTGAAAAAAAAAAAAAACATTTAAAAAAACCGCATCTCGGGAAAGGGTTGAGGTAAAAAAGTGGGGTTGCGGCGTTCTTCTCAATTTTCGGTGTAGTTTCTTTCAATACAATTTTTCAAGTCTGGTGGGGAACACCCCAAATATATAGAATTTACATGTACAGGGGCTCGAACTATAATTTTTGAGAACCGCTGGTCTAAGTCAACGTTGTAAACTTCTGAATCTATTTCGGTTTCCATGTATACTAGTTACTCAGAGTTCATTAACTGCTATTAGTGCAGTTAAAGTCAGTAGTTAGTTATTTATATTACATTTTTATCACGTCATAGCAAAAATTTAGAAATCTGATTAAAATAATTTAAAAAAAAAATCGAAATCAAACTCGAAATTCCAACAAAATCAATACTAATATTATTAATGTATGGTTAAAATGACTTGAGTGAATAAACAACAATTCTCTGTAGTACTTTATTTACATAATATACTTCTTGCCTTGCACTACTAACAGCTTACAATTAAACGAGTGCTTAGAAGAACTGTTATAAATAAATAATAGATAGCTGGTAGTACAAAGCAGGGGTAACTACTTCTAAAAGCATAGGGGGGTTTCGCACTACCGGAAAATGAACCTAAAAACTAAAATTTCAAAGCCCTTCCATTGTTATTTGAACAGTAAGTTGGGAAGTGACAAAAGATTACACTACCTGGAGCAACAAGCGAAATAATCCTCCCTGGGCTCTGCGAGAGAAGCAGTTTGGTGTGGTACACCTGACCAACCAGAAGCTCTGCTTGGTCGATCATGCGAGAGGCAAAATTTCAGTGGATATTTAGTTTGAATTGAGGCGGAATCGGAAGATTGGTCATTCAGAGAGCTTGAAAAGCAAGACAATACCTATACACAATTATTCCCATGTTCACCGATCGGGGTGTATAATGCTTTTTATCATGTTCGTTATCAATGTTTTTCTGACTGCTCAGTCCTATTTCCATTTAGACTGTTTTTGGAAGTTATTCATGAGTGTCAGGCATGTAAGTATTAGGGTGAATAATAATTCAGTACAAACTGCCTCAAATTAAATATGCCTGGACTGCGGCAAATATTAAAAATAATTTTTTTTCCGATTTGTGTCATAAGGGTTGTACAACAAGTGTATTGAAAATAAGAAATTCACCCAGATTTATCGAAATTTGCATTCGGTTAAGAACATGTGATAGCCCTTGTCGAACTCTGTTCGCTCACTCATTGAGTTTCAGGGAAGGTCGTGCCTCTGGTACATGGGCACCTAAGTAAAAACATCATGTTCATATTATTTGGAATTCAGTAATATGATTCACCACTTCAATTTTTGAAGTGGTCAATGATAACACTAAACCCCAGTCTATAATAATGAATGTAAATGACTATTATTGATATAGACAATCGTTCAAAATTTAGCTTATATTTAGAGTACTTGTTGTACTTACACGCTTAATCGAAAATAATAATAGTGATGGAGAAATAATTTCTCCAGAAAGCGTGAACCATGAAGTTATATCAATTATTGTTATATCTTCATGGTTCACGCTTTTTGAGATTATTATCGCCAGTGTTGGCAAATAGATTTTTTATTGTCTATCATAAATTAACATCTTGAGATTATAACATTTGGTAGCTGCAGCTCAAAGAATCGCCTCTTGAAAACATTTAGAATGCATTTAACAAAACTAAATTTGTAAGGTAAGTGTAAATATATTGATTCCACATAATATATGTAATTAATTCTTATTATGTACAGCTTTCGACGGACAGTTCGACGGAGGAGACTGACATTTATCGCCTTGGTCAATGTTGAAATGGTAGACGTCACAAGGAAATCCAGATCATACATTTCAACAAAACTAACAACTTGTCCCTATCATTAGTTGTCTGGTTATATCAAGTATCTTATCAGTGGATGGCATTTTTCGCCCGCCGAAGTAAAACAATTACGATAAATATGTAACTAATCTGAATGAGATTCAACATGATTCTGCAGTTAATTGCTACTTGTCCCATGTACTAGTTTCACTTTAGGTCCATGTGCTCGATGTAACGAAGGACCTATTTGCATACATGTTAATACAGAAGCTATTCAAATAGGAGATTTCTTGGATTCTACTTTTTTCGTAGCTAGTTCTAATAACCACATCAGAAATAGTGTCAATTATGTTTTGACCTATTTAGACATACTAAATACTCTTGTCATCCTGATTTTTTCTGGCAGATTCTGATTTTATGAATGTATCTAAAATCTAGGAAACATGAAATGACTAATACAATGGGATTGCATTTTTTGAATTCAAACACCATGAAATTCGATCAAGCCGGAGAGGTTTGTAAAATAAATTTGTAGACCCCCCAGATAGCAAAAGAGGAAATCAACAAAACTGCAAGAACGACCGTTAAAACAATTCCCCGTTTTCTGGTGCTCTCGATTTGCTCAACTGTGACTAGAGTGGGGTTGGTCCTACCGTTCGCTGTCGGATGGGCACCATCGCAGGTTTGGTCACTGGTTCCAGGATCTGTTGCTGAAGATAACGATATTTCGTTCATTTCTTCATCATCCACGACAGAAGCCAATATCACTGGGAGATGGTGTGCCGCTGGGAACATCGGCTCTGGGAATTCAGGTACCTCTGACGCTGTGAGAGGACCATCAGTGACAACTGTCTCGAAACGAACGAAGTCCGGCTTGATTTGAACTGTGGGAACGGACTCTTCGAGGACAGGTGGTGGTAAGGAGAGATGACCAGCTGGGTATGCTGGTATAACGGGATCGCCTTTACTGGCATTGAAGTCGTTATGAGCCATTGGGTAAGTCGGCTGGATGGTTATGGGGATGATCGTTCCAACTTTGTTCGGATCTTCGACGTTAACCGCTATATCTGGCAATGGATGCGCTGCAGGATACGTTGGCTGAATTTGAATCGCGGAGGTTCCTCCATTTTCAACCGGAACATCTATCACAGAACCTGCCAAAGGCTTGCCATCAGACTCCACCACCACAAGCGGAGTTACCCCTGGTCTGATTGCCTCGGAAGCAGTTTCACTCATTACATTAACGTCAGCAAGGTTTGATTTGTTAGTAGGAATGCATATTTTGGTCACGTGGACCACTTTGTCGGCATTTGGCTGCATTTCATTCACATCAATTGTAGGCGTGTTGAGAGTAACCGTCTCACTCTCCGATGTATTTTCTGCGGCGTTTGGGCGTACTGACTCTATTACCCCACTTTCTTCGTTATTCATGGTTGAATACTTTTCTCGTCTGTTTTCCTGCAAATTAATGAATAATTGTGAATATTTAGCAATAGGTAACTTATCTTTCATTTTCCTTATTTTGTTATTTCATACTTTTAATATGATATACAAGGGTGTCCCACGAGTTATGCACAACCCAAAACCTACGTGTTCTACAACTCATTCCTACCAAAAGTGCCTCATAGCGAATTTTTCTTAAGAGGCTTCGTTTTAAGTTTTCGCGATTTAAACGGCTGTTGTTTTTTTTTTTTTTGTGATTTTGACTTATGTCATTAAAACTGTCATAACTCCCTCAATTTTGAAAAATAGATTTGACAGAAAGATATACCGCTCAAATTTAATGACACCGTTGGAAAGAACGTTAAATTTTATACCTATTTGATGTCAGAAAACATTTTTTTTTTAGTATAGGGCATTCGTCGTGAGAGGAAAGAACTTGTGCGTAATATTAGTTTGAGCGTAATATTTCAATTTGTGTGAATAATAATTTGGTAGCCAAAAACAATTTTACAATTTTAACCCCATCACAAAAAAAGCAAGCAACGTCACGTAAAGTTCAGTGTCTATACAAATTTTTTATTAAAAGTGAAAGGGCTTCATAATTCACTGAACATTCCAAACGGCTAATTAGTATGGTCAACTTTGAAGGCACATGGCTATGACATCTCCTGGCGTCAGAGGCCTCAGGAATTCTAGGATGAGGCTAAAGTAGCGTAAAGGTGCAACATGTAAAAAATTTTTGAAGATGATTCAATTCTCGAGTCTCCCTTTCGCATGCATGATGTGTGAAGTAATAACTTGTGAGGAGCTCGATAGAAAAATACCATAACATTGTGAAATTAATCGTTTTTTCTATATACGAAATTTTGAGATTTTTTGTTGAAAAAATTCAATCTATTTCCGTCAGAAGCCATATTTTTTATGTATGGTTGGTGTGAATGGACCCCTGTGTTGGTGCAAATGAGGGCCACTTTGGAGGGGGCCCCGTATTTACACCACTTTTCGTGTTAAATTGGAATATGTAGTGTTGTTTCTAAATTAGTGTAGGATGCCAAGAGTGAGGAAGTGGTATGTGGTATGCATATGTTGTGGACAAGGACAAGATGATGAAGGCTGTACCAGCAGTAAAAACAAAGGAAATATCGCTAAGAGCAGCAGTAAAGTTGTTTGATGTTGACAATATGGACAAGCTAGCCGCAGGAGATCATGCGACTTGCGTATTTTGCGAAGTTTTCAGAAGAGACTCACGGAGAAGTGTGGGTGCGCTGCACAATGTGCTCTAGCAGAACGCTCATTATACATACGCGATTTGTGCAATTAAAGATTAATTAAGTTTCCCGTTTTTCTTTTTGAGCCTTCATACATTTAAATAAATAGGTTTGAGAACACAATGGCTGTTTTTCACTTTTGGCTAATGTCCATTTTTCGAAGTTTTTCAGAAATCGTAACTTTGAGTTCCAAAAGTTGATTTTAATGTTTGTTTTGTCTCTCAACATCAAGTAAACTTCTTACAGTTGCGATCCAATTGCAAAAATTGTTGAGCATAATGTGGCCTTGGTCACAATGCTTTACTTTCTCAAGTAAGGAAAAATCTTTACTTAAGCCACGAACATGAATCCCTCCCCCAGGCATCAGTTCATCCTAAAGATAAAAGCAAAGGGCTGAAACATTAAAAAGTCAGAATACAGAAAAGTATTGAAGTTCCACAAGGTAATGTTTTTGTTTGCTATTGATGGACATCCCTATAATGAATCGAATGAGCCCACTCAGACAGCTTTAAGTTGATCCGATTGCTCTCCCGATAAGCAAGAAGTTGGACAGAAAAAGGAACGTTAATACGACTGTCAATATGACGAAAGAGTCAGCTGGTATACCTAATTGAAATGGAATCTTGTTTTCAAGAGTTTCTTATGAAATCGAGTTGTCCGAGACATGTTCTGTATTTGCGGAAAAGTGGAGCAATGGTAAGTGAATTATTTTATTTCGTAAATGTAAAACCATGTGTCCATATCAATATACTGTGTATTAAAGAAGATATTTAGATATCAGCTTGTGTTATTTACTGAGGAACTAGTTATGTTTTAGTGTTTAAGAAGTTATATTTACAAGGAAGTCGACTTATTGCCTTTGGTAGACGTAGAAGTCAATTACGAGGTATGGATACTCGCTGTTCAGCTTTAGTACCCTTGTGGCTATTTAGCTTCCTAATCGACAAAAGGAGATAAAATATAAATGGTGACGTTTTTAAGACCTCTGCCATACAATTTAAGTTATATAAGTTAAGAGACAAGATAATCTCAGGGTAGCGTCTACTAAACATTGATTTACGTAGAAGGGTTTTCCAATAGAGAACTATCTACCTTTTTTCCTTTGTAATAAGTTACCCTGAAACATTGTAAAATTTTTTTTGTAGTGTTATTTGGTTTTTGGATTCTACTTGTCTAAAAATAAGTTTCGAGGGGGAATTATTGTATTGAAAATAATAAAGCGAAATTTAATTGAAAATCCTTCCATCCTCCGCCAAATTTTTTTTCCGATCATAATTGCTACTATCAGAATGATAAGATCACGAATCTGAACTTCACGCCCTATACTTTCTCCCAATAATTACTTTCTGTTTAGCTTTACACCTATTACAGGCTGGAAAGTTGAGGTTTACTAATTGTTTTCAGCGTGAGTAGTCTTTGCAGCTAAAATCTGCTGAAACAGGCGATTTTTTTCCTGATTTTTTAAAAACTTTTTAAATGTTGCTTTAAATGGGAACATTAACCTTTTTTTGGGTGAATACATAACTTTTCAAGGAGAAAACTGAATAAGATGCTAATAGTATACATTCCAGTGAATCACTTTGACAATAGCTGATTTATTATATCTGAACGTGTCTATACAAATTGATTGCCGATGGCAGTGATTCTATTGCGCAGAGACGACAAAGAATATCTTTATTGTTGTCAAACCTCTGTTGAAGGAAAGGTAGGAAAATTTTGTAAAGCTTTTGTTTCCGTAGCACAAGGTGACATTTTATTTACTAACGCGTTTCCATTGAAACAAGTCAACCGAGATTAATGAGCAATAACTCGAATAGTTGGCGATAGTTATATATCAGAGGAGAAATATAAAATGGCCGAACTCGGTTTGTTCGCATCACATTTTATCGGTTCAAATTCGTTTCTCATGATGCACAATAGGAATATGATTCATTCCGCTGGTATGACGATCAACACAACACTTGCTAAACAGTTATGCACAATCAAGCAGGTGTTTTTTTTAATTTTACTGTTCTTGGTCCCTTATCTATTGTCATGTCACGATACTCTAAGATCTCAAACGCTAATACCTAGTTAATTGAGTCTAATTGTCCACATAATGAAAAATAGAAGAAGACCAATTGTAGAAATATACAAGGATGATCGTAGATCACACTAGCAATAAAAGACCACTGTTTCCTTGTCAAGTGTGCAGGTACTACAAAATACGATTTTTTCGGGAAGAAGAGGCTTTCGAATGGTGGATGAGCATTTAGAAAACATCAAAGACAGGGAAACTTCAAAACCAAAATACCCTCTTCCATTACCCATAAGACATTTGTCTGAATGATATAATAGTTTGATTACCTGGTTGACCGTGTGTTGTTATATTTGCTATGGAAACTCTTTGAAATACATTCAAATGTAGATTGAAAATAGCACCTACCATTGAACGTAGTACCTTCAGAATCAAAAACTAAAAATCCATCAACTTCAAATGATGTTTTTGCATGAGAGAACCCTACCATGAATCTAATGGTAATCACTATCTCCGGTAAATGGGATACCAACTAAGAGCTGACCGGCACAATTCCTGGCTAATGTTGATGAATGAAACTCACATCTGTGAATTTGGAAACCATTCGTCTGTACAATTAATTTTAGTTTTGCGAATGGGTAATGCAGGGGTACCCACAGAGGGGGGGGGGGGGGTTATGACGCAGACTGCATCATTGAAATTCTTGGGGGGGGGGGGGGGGTGATTGAACCAGTGTTTATCATGTGTCGACATTCAAAAATATATTACATCACTAGATAGAACCTAAATAATAATGAATCTAGTAATGAATTTCACATGGTTTGTTTTACATATATAAATCTTCTTTTAGTTTTAAATAAAATAGGGGGATTGCTTACGAGTATTTTTTACATTTTTGTTTTTTAGAGGGGGTACCAACTTACATGGGGGGGGGGGTGCGTCATGGAGCTTGGGGGAGGTGGGCACCCCTGGGTAATAATTATCACAACTCATCACAACTAAATTCATATGGTACTATCCTTACAGTTGTACTCAAATTTTAATTAAAATCATTCAAAACACGATAGTGAGAAATCGACTTAAATTTTGATTCTTCCCTCATAGATGAAACCAGTCGAACAATTCGACTGCGGTTTGCCAACAGTAAGGATGGATGTATACATAGCAAGGATGAACCAATACAACCAGAAGATTCAAACCCATCAGTTCCTGGACAAATATTCAGTTTTTGCAATTGTGCCAGAAAATTTGATTTATATCATTCAAGGTCAAATGTGATTTGTTTTGTTTATGCTATTGTTAAATTGGATGTATTCAGATGTTAGTTCAAAGAAAACATAGATAATTATGTTATTGACTATAAATTCTTGATTTATCTATTATTTAGTTCTTTTTTTAAGTAAATATATCTTTCATAAGTGATCGTTTATTAGTAGGCGATACTAACAGTTTACGCATGGACTCTTTTGTTTGCCATGCTAATTAAATTGTACCTACTAGGACTCTGGAATGTGTCAAGATATAATGGAAGCTGTTGTTGATTATATCCTCATTACCGCTGAAAACAGGGTTGCATCAAGAATGGGTGAGATTCACAAACCAGGTCAAGGTTAACCACAACATTTTTATCGAGCCATATAGATGATAGTTTGAATTATATTGTATCTGCTGGGTTTCATAGTGAAAATAGATAATAAATTGGAATTTGAAACTCACCTCATAAAAATGTTACATCCGATATCCAAACACGCTCGTTCGCAGCCGTCCTTGAATGGTGTGTACGATCTTAAACGGGTTGATGACAGAAGAACACCTGGGAAAACATCATACTAATCCCGGCCCGTGAGTTCCGACACAAAGAAGCCACACTGCTGGCACATCCTAACAGGTCTACTCTATACAGTTCTTCGCGATGTGTTGCCGGGGGATATTGTACACACAGTTGGGGCTGTTATTTTGTCACAATGAGAGTCGATACATCAAAGTCGCCAGCGATCAATACTTTTTCCGAGCCTCGGTTAGCTCAGTTTAGAAGTTAGTGGGGAGCTGAACATTCGCAAGAATAACCGAGGCATTCCACTTCAGTAATTTTATGGGGCCGTAAAGCCGCAAAAACAATGCTACGTTGGGAACGCTAACTCCCTCGTCGTCGCTATCAAATTCGCCCTAATTTTCATTCCTCCGGTCTCACCGCCTTTATTATACAGCTATTCTACATGTAGCCATAATGGAAAACCTACTGCTATTACTGGCCTTCCTCAATGGTACCAATTTGTAAAATAATAATTTGCATAAATACTTTATAAATATTTTATAAATGCAAGCTGAAGTTACATATTCAAAATATGAATTAACACACATTTTCCTTATAACATATAAAACATATATAACTTATTGGTGATTTTATTCTACTAGTTTTGTCCCGTAGTACAAGGCATCAGCAGGAATGATTTAAGTGAGGCGTTGGGAGTTTCAGAATGGTTGTTGGCGGACGAAGGCCATAAATACTAAATAAAATATGTGATTACTTCTCATTGTTTTTTGAGTCGTAGGGGAATTTTTAAAAGCTGAAAAAAATTCCTCTAACACTCTATAAACAATGGGTAGTAATCACAAATTTCATATAGAATTCATCACCCTTCATAGGAATGATTCGTAGGGGAATTTCTAACAGGTGAAAATAAATTCCCCCACAGCTCTATAAAAACAATGGGAAGCAGTCGTATATTGCATATAGTACTTATGACCTTCATCGATCATAAGTTTCGCCAAGTCGCGTGGGGTATGGATTTTTATGTTTTTGGGGTCCCTGAGATCGCATTTGAACTTCCAAGAGCCTGTAGGAACCCCTTAACCCCTCAGTCACCCCCTCCTAGAGGTGGAAATTTGAGTTCTCACGCCGAATCGTATAAGGTAAGGATTTTTGTGTTCCCAGGTTCGCTGAAATTGAATATGATTTTTGATAAGGCTTTCAAACTTTGTTGTGATCTCCTCCAATGACTTTTAATTCTTTCGGATTTTATTCTCTTTTCTTGTGATATCTCTGTGATATTCGAAAGAATTTAGAGTCATTGAAGGAGACCCCAACAAAGTTTAAAAGCCTTCTCAAGAATCATATTCGATTTCAGCGCACCTGGTGACACTAAAATCCTTACCTTATTCGACTTGAAAAATCAAATTTCAACCCCTAGGAGGGGGTGGTGGGGGTTGATTGAGGGTTAGGTAGTTTCCCCAACTACTCTCCTAGTCAGAAGTAAACAAAATGTAGAAATTCACTTAAAAAGATCGTCGTAGTTCATCCCAATCTCATGGCTCAAAAAGAAGGTGCTGACACCAATTGAAGGGTAGTTTTTTGGCCACAGCTCAGAATTTTGGGGGTCAGGGGATTTTTAGACCTTGGATTCGAATCCAGCATCGAAAAATACGTAGGGATACCCTAGTCTACTTCACGGATCTTGACACTAATATTTTTTAGATTTCCCAAGAGTGAAGTGCTCTCTTGTCCAAAATATCAACGTGGTTTCTAGAAATCGTGCAAAATCTGATTGTAGTCCGGAAATTATTGACAAAAGGTTACAAAATTTAGTTGAGGTAGGTGTCTACACTTTCTCAAATGGATAAGCTGCTTGGTTTTTCTGTTCTCGAAAAGAGGACTCCCCATATCTCTCTTTACCTCAGCTCTGTCATATTCTTCATCCCGGTGGAAATGAAGAAACTTATTAATATGAAAGCCCGTTCCATTTCCCAGCCTTCCTCGTTCACCTGTTACAATGGAAGGAAAACAGTTTTGAAACGAAGGCGACCCATTTTCCACTATCACAGCCAGCAATGAAAAGCTACAGCAGGAGGGAGGCCCGATGGTTGAGGGATGGAGCGGGGAGAGAGGTTTTGGGAGATAAGGGCAGACATTGGTGATTGACACAGGAGGGCTGGCAGGCGGGGCTTGGGGGTGTTTTCTAAGGGGTGTTCGATAAGAGCGCTTATTTCCTGAAACTGAGGGCCCAGAAAACGCCTCATTTCCTACGAGGAGACACCGCCAGCCTTGGCAAGAGGAAGTCCGTCTTTTCTCGGCGGTCGGCTTGAAGAGTTTTCTGGCGGGCTCTAATAAAGGAGAGACCCTCCCAGCGGTTCTTCAGTTAGGGAAAGAGCTTTTTTGAATTGTCGCAAACCTTTTTAACTGATTTTCGAGGTTTTATTTCCTACAGGGCCACTCTTGGCGAATTGGAATTCTAAAGAAGAGGTTTCCAACTCAACTTCGGGGAATTTCGGAGGCCCGCGACTCACGACCGTTATGAACCTTCAAACTTTTTCCTTTACCTTCTTTCACAGATCTCAGCCACTATTCAATGTGAAACTAAATTTTGTCGAAAAATAATAAATAATAAATCATATATATATATATATATATATTTTTTTTTTTTTTTTTGATGTGTCTATACATTTCATGTGTTAGAGATGTATCTAAACATTTCATGTATCTAAACATTTCAGCAACCACCAATAGAGGACAGATTTCATTTCATTGCATACAAATAATTTCACTTTGTCATTTTCACAAAATTCCCTGTTGTCATTCAATTGAAGTACAAGTACGAGTTGCAAATCAGAGTACTTCCATAACTCATCCGGATTCTATTTGTACGTTTCAATATTCACTACGTACTTCACTACATATTGTCTACGTTTCTTATAGTGGAGTACTGTCAAACAATATTATTAAAGGCCTGTTTCATACATGTTTTTTAAAGTCTCTTTAAACTAGAAACCGTTGATCTCGTTTGTTGAACAATTAAGACTTCTTACGAGAGGGATCACTGAACAACAGAGAGAAATCAACGATCGTAACTAATTAGTTTTTTCTTTTTAGCTCTGAGGGTATTCTCCGATCGCTCTTGGTGTGTCGCCTCAGCGATTATATGATGATTCCATCACCTTCTTGTTATACACTAAAGTATTAAACTTATATTAACACAGGATAAAACAAGTGAGATTCAAACAAAAATCGATTTCACCTTTTCTGAATGTACAAACATAGACATGAGAACAGATGGTTTCTGAAGAACGTATAAATAATAAAAAATTCTCTCCGTACGCCTGTCAGAAAATTTCCTTAAAATATATCTAGCGAATTGGTTTGGGAATATTCAGAAGTCATCAGTTATCTTATTTCTATTGGTCTGCTAGTCTGTATCTCTTCATCGGTCGTACCCTGGCTAGTCTTGGATAAAAAAGTCAGCTGGTAACGATTTTGAATGAGTTCCGAAATATTTACTTTCTTTTTCTTACTTTTCCTTATATTCGTCAAATAAGAATTTGTATGTTTCTCCTACCACCATTCACTTGTTCTAAAGTAATAAACTAAGAACAAACACAGAAGTCAGACAGAAATTAACATAAGCGTTAGACGTGGAGCGACCGCTCAGTGGCAAATTATTAAACAAAGTAAATTAGCTGGACTTTTCAAACTTGGAAGTGTGAACGTTCAACGCTTAGGAAAATAAACGGACTGTAAAATAAGTAAAATCAAAATTGAATTCGAAAGAGAAATACGCTGTTAATCAATGAAAATAACAAGTAAATGACGAGCTTACCTAATTGGCATGCCAAAATAAAGAAAAAGATTAATAGAACTTTCGAAACAACTCAAGGAATAACTGTGTTGGTGGTCGATGGTCTCGACTCTGAAGGTGGGACGCAAGCAAACTCCTCGAACCTCACCAGTGAGATGTTGATTTCCAAAGCTCATGGAGCAGATGCCGGAAACTAGATGCTATCCGAGTCGGGAATGATGATTCCACGTGGAATAATAACTTTTGTGCGAGAAACGCAGGTACCCACTTCTAGCAAACACGAGCGATGGCTCAACACTGCCGATTTGAAGCCCGATCTCCTAAAACCAAGTTGGATTCACTACATGAGACCGCTTTTCAAAATCAATCGATCTAAACTTGTCGCTTCACTCAAACAAGCTAATACATTCTCATGGTGCAAATCTTCACTTTAAAAAGTTCTTCATTGGTTGCACTTTTGATGGAGTGAAGAAGAACAATCGGTCGTTACTTATGGAAAGGGCTGAAATTGTTGCTGCAAGATGCCATTTTCTATGCAAAATACGTGAAGTTGATTTGAATAAAGTAGTTTTCGTTGACGAGACCTGAATGAACTCTGGGCATTCAGTATTAAATAATTCAATGACAGTACCTTGAAATCAATAAGGAAATTACCAACAGGGAAGAGTAAATGGGTTAATTGTAACCCATACCGGCAGCAGCAGTGGTTTCGTAAAAAATGGACTGTTGATGTTTCGATCAAGAAAGAGACTACAACGAAGAAATGAATTCGACGGTTTTTAGTAGATGGTTTGAGGAACTCCTTGGAAAAATACCTCCTGAGTCAGTGACGATCATGGATAATGCCACATACCATTCTGTTGAAAAGAACAAAGCTAGTGCTTGGAAGGACGACATTCGAAAATGGCTTAGCGAAAACGGAATTCAATGGTGCTCTTGTTTTTGAAACACTGAAGAACTGAGTGAAATTTTGGAATTGGTTCGTCAAAATAAACCACGAACGAACACTTTCGTGCTGGATGAAATGGCGAAAAGCATGGGACACAGAGTTGTACGATTACCCCCCGTATTATTGTCGATTTAACCATATTGTTGTGATGACGCTCGTTGATTGTGACGTCACACAGCGATACTTGTAGGTAGGTTTCATGGATCAAATAAAAGCCACAGTCAACAAAGTGATCTCGACCAATTTAATATGTCCTTACCTACCGTAGTAATAATTCTAATTGTTCAAACACATATCGAACTTATTTGGGCGCGGGTGAAAGCTAAAGTTGTTCGGGAAAATGTTTCCTTCACATTTACATTATGTTCCTTTATATTCACATTAGCAGAGGTAGGACAGCGTGACCGAAGCAGGGGGAGGGGAGCAGAGATTGTGTAAGGAATCTACGAAGACGTCGACTAACCCGGAGATAAAAGTTGGCACTGTGGTTCAAAAACGGAAAAAACCCAATGCTGCCGAAACCCCAATTTTTCAATTTTTTTCATGGTCTCAGTTGATTGCCTACATCGTTAGTACATCATTAGTACTACATAGAGGATGTCAGTGCCGAAGTTTCACGAAGTAAACTTCACTTGCATACTAACAATAAGCCACATACTGTCAATCGTCGTTTTATGATTCCGTCTAAAAATACTTCATCGTCATAAAAAATTAATTTCTTAACGGATATTTGTTATTTCTCATGAGTTTTGAAAGTATTTTCAACAGCAGGCAAAATTTGATCATTCACTTGGATGTTAGACACTTACCTCGTTCAAACTGCTTTACACTTGGAACTCCTCCAGCGTCCCCTCTGATTCCGATCGGAGAGTGCACTCATAAATGTGCTTGTCAACGCAAAAAAGGATTTAGACCCGACCGCGGCCAACCGTTGTCATTAGAACACTTGATAGGTGCGATTATTACTATTATTGTTAACTGCTATCGATGAAAGACCGTGGAAATCAGCTGGTTATCTAAATTTTCACTATGTGAACGTGACTATTTGAGGAGGTTTTTAGGACACGTGAATTTTTCTGGTTTGCGATGGCTATTTGGTGAAGGTTATGAGCCATGAGACGAATTTCATGGAAGTGTTGTATGGCCGAGTCCGTACAGATGTTTTTAGTAACATAAAAAGTCAAATTCCATTATTTCTTAAGTCTACAATTACTGATATCAAGTAGAAGACTCATTCTTCTACATATAAACATTCGTTTTCAGGGAAAATTTGGGATTTTGCACTCCAAGTGGCAAGGAAATACAGAGTTTTGACCGCAAACAGCTGTTTTGGAACCACTGTGCGCCGCGGACAGTAAGGTGTTAGTAAAATGTAATATTAAGCTATACTGCCCACTCAACTTGGCAAATGTAGGTCGTTGAAAGCATTATAAGTATGCTAAATTGGGCAACAACGAATCGAAGAATAATTGTTATCGAACTGTTGACATCAACTTGTTAAGAACTACCAAACCACGGAATACAAAACGAATAGAACTACGGGAAACCAGAATAACAACAGAACACAAAAAGTGTGTACTGTCATTATGAATCTAATTCGCTTTCGGTTATGATCTTTAGATCAGTGGTGACATCTTCAGTAAGCTGACCCGGGCTGGATTTTATACCATGGTATTGCAACACTGTATCATAATATAAAGAGCTTTAAGTTTTCTAATTTGAATTGTCGTAAAGTTCACATTTTTTGTGAAAATTTTCCCAACCATTAAACACAGCTTTTCCGAGTCAAATTAAAGTTCTTCCGAAACAAAATAAAGGTTTTCCATACCGAAATATTGCTTTTCAATTTCAAAATGAAGATCATTCATTTCTAATGATGAAACGTTCACTGTAGCGGACCGAAACACTTGATGAAAACTACACAAGGACTATCGAGTTTGATAAGGACTATTCCTTGTGGATGATCAGGGGGATTCCTGCCGCACGCGGATTCCTTCTTTATGTAATCCTTATCGCACGCGTGCATCTCTTCTTTGTGAAGCATATTCTAGCAATCGATTCTCCCCATTATCACTCCTAACGTTTCGATCTTGCTGCGGTTCAAAAATCTTGAAATATTTTAACGTGGATAGTCACCGCGATTCCGTAGTTAATATCCGTCGAATGAGTGTCCACCGTGGTCGAATTTCGAGCAGAAGTTAACCATCCAGAGGTGAAAATTTGGAAGGAGCGCGATCTCGTCGACGAACAGGTGTCGAACTTAAGTATTCCAAAGAACAAAAGGTAATATTTATTTTTAGGTGGAGAATCTACAATATTGAAATAGAAAACCTTTAATTTGTTTCGGAAAACCTTTTATTTGACTCGGAAAAGCTATGTTTATGTGAGTTTTCCGACAATTCACTTTTTTCGTCGATTTGTCCATATACTCTATTGTAGCATATTGATATCAGGTTTTGTTTCGTACAAAGGAACTATTGAAGGTTGGAGCTCGATGAGTTATATTAACATTGAAGTCATTGAGATATCTAGAAGCCAATACAATACAAGGTAGGAAGATGCTGGCCATATAGCACGTCTGATCAACATGGAAGAGTGATTTACGTTGATAAGCCATTCTGTAATAGTTTGCAGCGTTTTTTCTCTATAAAACCATTAAATGGAAGGTAAAGAAAGCGTCTGAGTTGATTTTTAGGTGGTTGGAAAGTTGAGAAGTACAAATGGCCGAGTAATGTGTCCTAAATCCTGAGCTTGGAATGTCGCGGATGTGGGAGGCTCTAGCAGCCCGTAGCGAGGGCGGGTGTTCTAGATGTGAGAGGGGCTGTTCTAAATGTGAAAAGGGGTGTTCTAGATGTGAGAGGGGGGTGTTCTAGGGGGTGGGCTAAGGGTTGGAGAGAGTTCGAACGGGGGAGTCGGGGTTGAAAACAGTTTTACCGTGGAACCCGAGCAAGGAACAACTCCCTGCGCGACCGGTTCCGGGTCGAAATCACGTAAGTTCAAATAGAAAGAAAATAAAACTGATCTCACGAGAACACTGCAAATAGCTTTCGACGAAACACCTTCGAAACCCACCGCAAAGAACGATCATTTCGAATATGCATTCTGAACGTCACAATTAACGAAAATTTACATAGTCATGTAGAATTTAAGACATACCGTAGGTACGTAGTAGATTCAATTTGCTACTAGGGAATCAAGATTTTAGGCGATGAACGATATTATGAAGTATTCATACGGTGTAAATGAATAATTCATTTCCCAAGACAACAAATACAAATTTATGTCATAATAACTCTTGAGATTCTAATGGGGGCATTTCAAATACCGTACTTCACTCTACAAAAATCCTGTCCCATTTCTTTGTACGAAAAAGAAAGCTCCATTGATCTTTCCATATGCAAAATTAAGAAGTGACATCCCAATATGAGGTTTAAAGTGTCACTTTTATATTTCTAGCGGGGACCTAAACTGTGGTTACATCAGCATTTCAAACAGCCCACCTAAATAAATTGTTCTTGAATATTGGCGAATTCAGTTATTAATCATCAATAGTATTCAATTACCGAAAGAAGCGGTATTTTTTTGCACCTGAACTGCAGACGAATGGACAAAAAAATCCACAAATTGTGATAAGAAGGTAGTACTACTTATGTTCGGTAGTGGTCAGATAATCCACTCCGATCAACCGAATCTATATCTCTAATGCCACCAATTATCCCATTGTTCCCTGTTCCCATTGTATTATATGTGGGTGAAGAAAATAAATTCAAGGGATTCAAGGGGTATTTAAGCAGTATGATTTCGATTTTTTTCTTAGTGGGCGTAGGTAGTGGGGTGACCACATTAATTTTGAATCCATTATTTTGGAGCATGAGTTTTTATTTTTTGGCAGATACGTTTCGTCCTTCACCGAGTCCTCGGTCCAAAATAAGGGATTCAAGATTTTTTGCTTCATTATTCTGTATATTGGTAAATCTTATTCTAAAGAAACCCCCTTTTCATCAAAATTTCGGTTTGGGGAACGTCTGACGGGTAGTGTTTAATATGTGTTTTTCGTTTAAAGTTTTCAATAACCATGGTTTAATATTTTCAAAAATTAAGCCTTTATGATTGACCGAAAATATTCCAAAACCCCTCTTTAAAACTTGTTGGTTCACATATCAAAACCCGTAAATTTCAAAAAATTAAAAATGAATAATAAAAAAAATCCTTCCATCTCAGAAACAACTAGACCTAAGTTTACGAAATTTGGCTAAAAAATCATGGATCGATGCGGGAGGTACCAGTAATACTGACTTTCTGACCAACCAACCCTAAGGGACACTGGAATTGATTTTTTTAAAAGTTGAAATTACAACAATTTTTGATGGGTTAGAGTAGTTTTTAATCAGATTCGAAAATATATTATTTCCGTGGATTGAACAAGAGCGGATATTGCTGAATTTGAATTCTAAACTGTTTTAGCGAATTTTCATAGAAAATAAAAACAATAACTCAGAAATGTTTACGATACAAATTGGCGAAAATTCTTCTTCGAAATCCGTTTTAATACATTCTGAAATGCTACTTGCGCCAGAAAATTAGGTGTTCTAAACGAAAACAGGAGTTTGTTGGAATTTAAGTTGGTGACGTTTCAAAAATTGTACCAAAAAATTACAAAAAACCGCTGATGATTGTTATATTAATTTTTTTAACAAAATATTACTCAAACAAATTTTATTGACAATAAAATAGGTAGGTCATTTGATTTTTGATGCCCAAATTTACGCAGAAATTGTGAATAAATTTCATTCAAACTTGCAAAAATTGATTAAAATGCTAAAAATTCAACAAATCTAAACTTTTTTTTTGAATAGAAGGATATTATTTAAAAAACGTTAAAAACGTTTTTTCGCACGGAAGTAAAACTGACGTCAATAACATCGATATTCGCAATAACATCGATAGTTACTTTTTTTCCTCAAAAGAGCCCAAATTTCAACTCATTTTAACATGAAACAATAATTTCGGAAAATTCGCTCATACGCTATGCTACTTGACTGGAACGTTTTTGGTACGTATGATATTAATTGCTTGTCAAGGGACAAGGCCTAGAGCCTTAATAATAAGGCAACGACTTAAATACTGAACTGGTACTCTTTGATCTGAAATATTAGACGATTAACTATCAAATTGAGGGAAGAACATGAATATGAGTTCACTCGATTTTTTTCTGAGAATGGGAAGGCATTTGGTAGAGAGCTGGTAGGAAACTGTGATCACATATCCCATGAAACGGTCATTGCCACTCCAACCACTCCAAATAAATGCTCAAATCATGTTTGGTGTCAAAACCCCAAATCGAATTGATATATCAAATTGATTTGATTGAAATGGAGTCAACAACATTTTCGGAGACTGAATGGGGTCGCTCTCCACACTTCACCTCTTGCATTTCAATGCAATGATAGAGTGACATCGGGTGATCGGCCTATGAGTCAATGGACAATGAGTCCATGAGTCAGTCTCAAGTGAAATGTTCATTCCCAAACCACTCTAAATACAACAGTCTAAATTAATTGATGTTGAAACTACGGATAGTGGCGAAACTCTTAATCAAATTGATTTGACTGAATTGAAATGAAAAAAATCTTCAGAAAGTGAACGGAGTCGCTCTATACACGTTACCCCTTGTATTTCAATGGAATGGTAATGAGAAATCGGAAACTTCGTGAATCAAAGACCTTTCAAAGTCTGATGTCTTCATAAACGGCCCCAGAGTACAGTTCGGAATAGCCTCAAGATGACTACGAATTTCTTGACTATCACACCAAAAATAGCCATTGCGAAGACCCCCACGCGAAATTTATATCGTACGAACTTCAACCACTTTTGAGAATAATAATAACGCTTCTTTTCATTTTTCATTCTACATTAATCTATTCATAAATCAGTTCCTTAAGTGAAGAAATAATAAGTTCTTAAGAAATAGTCTCTTACATTCCTTGAATTCCTCCTTTCCGGAGTATTATTTGCCTTTATCTTGCTCTACAATTATCAATTATTAAAAAATAATAATTTGGCGACCGTACTTATGAAACGCAAGTATTTGGTTGACGTGTCTGACAGATGTATTGGAATCATTGAAAACAACAAATTGGAAAATGGGATGAATAAGCATTTGAGTTTTCAGTGGGATATTGGAGTTTGAATCTGATAAACCGCTCACATTAATTTCTCTCCCTTCCACCTGTTTTCGATCCGGATCAATGATTCCCACGACTTCCAATTTATTATTGCGACAGCAGTGCAGTTATACAGAGTTATTTTACTGCGTATGTTTTTTGGAAAGTGTTGTTGGTTATTTGAGTAAGTATTGTGCTCGCGTTCGAACCCGCTTGATTTATTTTCCCTTGGAAAGATCATTTTTCTCCCTTCAAGTGGGTACACTAAAATTTAATATCGAAAACCCAGCTAATAACCGTTTTTTGAAAAATAGAAGTATAAAAAAAAGGTATTTCGTTACACTTGAAAGAGTGTAATACATTTTTTCTCGGTGCAACAAATAGAAAACAGTGAATTTATTCAGAATGTAGTATAATAATGGGAAGGTTCAACTCATGAAAATAAACCGAGTTTTGTTGTTTGCGCCGATGTAACGAATCGGGAGTGGAAGCAAATGTTCCAAGTGGTAAAACATAAGGTCCAGCAATACTCCATGACCCATCATAGTATTTACGTCAAATTGTTTTGAAATTTGAACGTTTTGTGGGCAATGATATTGTCATCTATCGAACTATGGCAAATAAAATTATTCTACTTGATATTTTGTAATAGTAATCAATTTTTTCATCCACACCTTTTTATTACTACCCCTATTGATGTTTAAAAAATTCAATGAAATGTAAGTAACAGTTGTGGAAAATCTTCAATTTTTATAGTTCAATGTTGATCAACGTTTCCGGATTTTTGTGAAACCTGCCATTTATGGAAAGAACGAATTCTGTATCAATCAATCGAAGAAAGTTATCATCTAGGGTATAATAATATTATACTGTATATTATACAGATGCCTGTAAGCGTTTAAATCTTAGAATTTTCTCAGAATGTCCCAATTAGATTTATAGGTAGACATTTCAAGTCCTTTTGAAACTTTTGGGACCGATCCAAGTCAAGTTAATGTCCTTTAAAATTCTTCTAAAAGTCTAAAGATTCCCTCTAACCCATAGGAAAACAAGCAGAAGGGGGAGGCTACTTTGTGAATCCCCATTCGAGAGATAGAGTAAGATAAGCGTAGGGAGTCATGTTCATACGGAGGTCAGTGTTCTGTTTAGTTTGCTGTTCTGGGCTCGCATCTCAAAAACAAAAACTATGCTAAATCAATTTATAGAAAGTTGGACAGATAGAATCTATAACAAAATTAGAGTTTCTGAGTTTTGATGTTAAAACACCGTCAAACGGTTTTGATATGTGGAAACACAAAAAATTTGACACTAACTGCGGGGTTCGAACCCACCACGTCCCACCCCATAGTCGAATGTCCTAGTACCCATGAAAATGATGCGTAATGGTTCCAAGTGGACCGTAGTCGTCTAGTAGCTATATTGAGAGACGCGAGCGCTTGAAAGGGGATTTGATGAAGTAGGCTCCCAGTTCTGGCTAGGCTTTCGCCTAACTCACATTTTCCTAAAAACACGAAAACACTACTTTAAAATGATTTATTTATTACAGCGGCATCATGACCCAGCCAAGGGTGACGAGGATGCACACGTTCACATCGTTGCGTACGCTCTCGAAAGGTGAACTAAAAAATGTCCCCAAAATATCCTTCGTTGAACCCATCTAAATGACGATCCATGTTGACAAACATTGCCCATCTCCCCGAATAACATGAACACGAGTCTTAATCAGTACTCTTCCGTGTAGCCCTGACATCAATCGGTTAATGATTGATGATTGACAGCCTGTGGAATATTTCCCATTCGTGTGGTACCTAATCCTTTCCCTTATTGTTGGTAAACTAACTACCCTACGTCGCTCTACTACATAAACCTCATGTGTAGTTTAAACAGTTGCTGTTTATAAATCTCTAATTTCCTATCTTCATTCCTGTGTGGTATTCTTGTACTTTCTAAATGACGATCCTGTTGTCCATCTTCCCGAATAACATAAACACGAGTCTCATTTCAGTACTCTTCCGTGTAGCCCTGACATCTATCGGTGAATGATTGATGATTGACAACCTTTGGAATATTTCCCATTCGTATAGTACCTACTTCTTTCCCTTATTATTGGTAAACTAACTACCCTACGTCGCTCTACTACATAAACCTCACGTGTAGAGTTTAAACAGTTGCTGTTTATAAATCTCTAATTTCTTATCTTCATTCCTGTGTGGTATTCTTGTACTTTCTAAATGACGATCCTGTTGTCCATCTTCCCGAATAACATAAACACGAGTCTCATTTCAGTACTCTTCCGTGTAGCCCTGACATCTATCGGTGAATGATTGATGATTGACAACCTTTGGAATATTTCCCATTCGTATAGTACCTACTTCTTTCCCTTATTGTTGGTAAACTAACTACCCCACGTCGCTCTACTATACAAACCTCATGTGTAGTTTAAACCGTTGATGTTAATGAACCTCCAATTTCCTTTCGTCGTTCCTGTGTTCCTATATCCTACTGGATATAGAAGACATAGTATAATCTCTCTTTCGTCGGTTCTGTAATGTACCAGCCATTACAGTTAGACACCTTATCTATGACCTCTTGTGTACGACATCTTGTTTACCAAAAAGTACATAGGTACCCCAATGGATTGATAACACCTCAGTGTTCGTTATACAAGTATATTTTTTAATCTTTTGTACCCTTTTTTACTGTAGAATGATTGTGTTAACGTTAAATTGTTTACGTATGTACGCCTACGATGAATCTCAAATAAAATAACCTTGAATTTCAGGGTCCCTTCTGATGACTTGGTTGGTATGTCTCAGAGACGTCTTCATGATATTGCAGGCATCTCAGAAACAATATATACAATATCCAATGTTTTTGCTTTGTGGGGATTTACAACCTACGTTACTTATAAAAAATTAAGAGTGAATTGAACAATTCAAGTTATTGAAATCGGAAACCTATAAAATTAACCACCGGTTCACGTAATAATAGCAGCAGTAATTCAGTTACTTGAAGGAATTTTATTTTGTAGTTGTTCCATTTGTAAATGCAGTTTATTTAATTTTAATTTGTTAGTGGAATTGCAGTAAATGAGAATAATATACACAGTTTGATGGTTAAACGATGCCACAAGGCGTATGTATTTCTCAATCCGCAACACAGGCGTGTCGTGCGGGTCAAAGTTTCGTTATAGCTCTATGCGTTCAGGAAAAATCAACTGCCTGCAATATTATCCTAACTTTTTGTTTCGAAAAGGTTTATTGCATTAACCGGAACAATGTTCCCGCATAAGGTATTATTAGAAACATAAAATCAAAGTCAATCAGGGGTACAATGTAAAATCCAATTAATTCGTTTCCGTTGCTTAATGCTAATGCAAATCATGGTGTTAATAAGATTATTATCTGTAGAATGTTTTAATCAACGCCAGTTACTCTTTTTTCTTTGATCGAGTTAAAATTACATTGAAAGAGAGAGAGAGAGAGAGAGAGAGAGAGAGAGAGAGAGAGAGAGAGAGAGAGAGAGAGAGAGAGAGAGAGAGAGAGAGAGAGAGAGAGAGAGAGAGAGAGAGAGAGAGAGAGAGAGAGAGAGAGAGAGAGATTTCTTTTAACACATAAAATAACTTTTTTTCCGAGAGAAAGTCATTGTCCAAATGAAAATTAGTTTTTGTTGTCGCGTGAAGGGACCTAATCGATATCAAGCTCTGCGAGTCTACGTGTTATTTCTTTCAACTAATCAGTTGGAAAACATTTTACTTGATTAAATTTGGGCTATGCTACACGAAATGTGACATGGTTTTTAATGTCTCTAATCTTGGAAATCAGAGAAAAAGGATGATCTCTTTTCGTTACAAACTTACTCATAAAAAACGAAGTGATATTTCTGTACTGAAGGGACGGGCCAGGACGTGAATTCAAGGATTTGGTTTAACATGATACTGTTAGTAATACATAGAGCGGTTTTCTCCCTTATGGGGTCCCAAAGCTCCCATTTACCTTTGCACGGACGGGTTAAGCCCGAGTCGTCCGCTTTCATTTACCTTTAGGAGGAAGATTAATGATTCATCGCCTACAGCGGTCACTAGCCCGCCTCACACGGGACCCCGATGTTACAAAGCTTTTCAGACCTTACGGAATCCTATGACGCTTTTCCCCAACATCACCCTGTGTGTAATATATATTGAACTGAGGAAAGTCGTGGCACAAATACGACGAAATCAATTTAAATTTCAAAGTCATTGACTCTTTAGTTATACGTCTATCGGCACTGGATGAATTTATTGTATCAATTCATTTCAATTTGTTCATTTCATATGAGTGAATGGTACTTTTCCAATGTCAAATAGAAACGTAAGGAAGAAAACAGGTTAAATAACTTTTTTCAAGTTGAAAGGGTTCTATTTAGATATTGATGAGGCAACACAACACACAACAAACACAAAAGCAACTCAGAGACATGTTCCAAAGAGGTCAAAAACGCGTTTGAAAGATAAAACACCCGAGGCCAGAATGCGATAACTCGAGTGCTACAACCAAAAAAACGTGAAGGTTTCAGAGAGGTACGCACAAAAACAAAATACGCACAAACCCTAAATGTAGTATCAAATACCTGTCTGTGGATGGGGATTGGGCTGAAAACAATTCTCCAAACGCAGTAGTTAGGAACGTATACATAAAACAAAATCACGTTTTTCGTTCGAAGAAATGTTGATTTTTCTAAATTATATTTTTCGTTCATCTTTTGTTTAAATTGAACATGATTTTTTTTTATGTATACGTTCCTACCTACTGCGTTTGGAGTATTATTTTCAGCCCATTCACCAGTACTACATGTGACTTGTACGTATTTTTCGTCATTACCCTAATTACGTTGAAATGGTTAAATTTGGTTTGGAAAAAATTGAATTTGACTTGAATGGTATCATATTTGTCTACGACGATCACTCATTTGTGAATAGTATAATCGAAGATTATTTCACTCACATGTACGCTAATGGAAAAATCTCAATAAATGAACGAATATCATAGCTTGAAAATGTAATTCATCCTCGAGGAAGAATTATCTTCGCTAATAGGTTTTAGGGAACAAATAGAAAAAAGCTGAAGTCGAGAATTATAAAGATTTTAGGAAAGATGCCTGGTAGGACAATTTCAAGTCAATTAACTGCATTGGCTATCCATATGCATTAGAGGAACAAGGCAAAGATGGAGGAGTGCTGGAGATGTGCTGGGTATCACTGATGAAGCTGCACTACCGCTGGGTTTCACATGGGTACAGTCATTTTCAAGCAAAACAGCAATTTTGATCAATCATTTGTTCATTTCTGACCGTTAATTACTTACGACCTTGCGGATTGTGAACATCTAACAGAAACAGGGTTTTGTAATGTTGAAGTGGCCAGTGGCTTCTCTTCCAATCATATGTTACTTTCTTGACAGTGAACATTGTTGACACAAGTAAAATTTCCATATGCCTTGAAGTAGACTACATAGATACCCTCTTTGAGAAAGAAGATAACCCATTAGTTGATAACTCAGTCGTCCCTTAGAATTTCCGTTTCATATTTCAGAACCATAGTTCAAACTGAAATTAAACCAGCAAGAAAGTTGTTATGCAGATCACAGGGAGTTTCACGTCAGTCTTTGCCGAACATTAATACCAAACGAGCTATATTTCAAATTTCAAAAATTCAAGTTGAATAGAAAACAAGTATTAGAATTGAAAGTAAGCCTGGAAACAGCCCCGACATAGGAAAAAGTTAGCTACAATTAAAAGCTAAAGCAAACACTTTACAATGGGGCAGCCCCGATGGACGAGGAGCTTCATCCATGATAGGTACATCTATTTACATGATAACAGTAGCTACCAAGAGGTACCAATTGAAATTTGAGCCCCGTAGCTGGAATGAGGAACAAATTACTTGAACTCACTACCAAGCTGATGAGATTTCCTTCGTACTGGTCTCTGTAGACTGGAAGTACCAAACGGGCTCCATTTCAAATGTCAGTATCATACGCTGAATAGAAACCACATCAAACTCGCTGGTAATTAAACACAGATTGAACAGAGATCCTCCATAATACGAGTACCTTGCCTTTATAAACGAGCATTCCATTTCAAATGTTGGAAGCATAATAAAAGTAAGTGTGTACATACACTTACACAGGGTGTCCCTTGAGTTATGCACTATCCTACTCTGAGGTGTTCTACAACTCATTTTCGACCAGAAATGACACTTAGCAATTATTTGCCAAAAGCCTCGTTTCCGAGCTATTCGCGAATTAAGATTTTTTCGCGTTTTCGATCTTATGTCATTAAAACTGTCATAACTCCCTCAATTGTGGAGATATCTCAAATTTGATGACACCGTTGGAAAGGGCGTTAAATTTTCTATCTATTGATTTCGGAAACTTTTTTAAAATTGCATTGAAGATGTGCGATTGCTACGCGAAATGGCAGTTTTGTCAAAATCTTAAAATCGCCTGTTTTTCATCTCGCCTAGAAACCTCGATGCTCGACGCAGAACTGTGCAGGCCTGGTAAAACGTGCGCCAAAATGTCAGCTTTCCAACGGTGTAGTCGATTTGGTTTTTAAAAATATTTTTAGTTAAGGAAATGGTGTTTAACTACAGAAAAACGTCTGTTTTCTGTTAAAATTGAGGTTTTTCCAAAAGTCTCGACGAAAAAAGGTTGGTGGCGGGATATACGTAACTTTTCTTGCTGAATCGAATGGTGACAACGCCAGACCTCTCAAGTGACGATTTAAGTTAGTTTTGTCGGATGCATGAACCCGTTCCTTTGTGAACAGCGTCTACGGCATTTCTAAGCTGTCTGGCCAAAGTCAGGATAATCGATGAGCCGAGAGACGGCTATTGTTTGTGTTCATTTACGATTGATTGCGATGAGTTGAATTCATCTTTTTGCTGAGACTATGGACCCTTATCAAACCAGGCTTTCGTATCATTACCAAGTCTTCCCTTTCGTCTCTTTCCTCGCTGTATTTCCTTCAGAGAGGTTTTCCCTATTGCATATTCCCATTCATCATGGTGCACTATAGCTGGTAGTAATAACCAAAACCTTAGTGACAAAAAACAGTTACTTAGTAGATAAAAAATAGGTACATAGTTTACTAGATAAAGAAGGATCAGCCACAAAAACAATATTATCTACCAATATTTTTTTTCTCATACTATCCGACGTGTTCGCTAGGGTGTGAGTTGTACACAGGAGGAGTGTGACTCCCTTGTTGCTTCACAAGCATTGCCATTGGCTAAACCGTACAAAAATATCATGTCAACACACTCACTTGTGGTATAGCTCCTCAACTGAAAGCAAATCGTCGCAATCAATCGTAAATGAACACAAACAATAGCTGTCTCCCGGATCTTCGATTATCCTGTCGTTGGTTGGACAGCTTGGAAATGCCGTAGACGCTGATCACAAACGACCATTTTCATTCATTAAATTCATTTTCATTTTTCATTTTTAATATTTTTTTTTTAAATTTAAATCTTAACAATCTTGTTTAAACTCTAACTCTTTGATTGATCTCGATTTAAACCCCAATATCTTACCATTGTCCAACAGCTCGATAACATGTTCGAGTCAATAAACATTTGACCAAAACTGAATTTGCATCATGCAACGGCTAAATCAGATTGGGGTTGATAATACACGGCGCACAAAGCAACCCCTCCTTCAAGACCGGGGGGTCCTGCGGGTCATTGCATATCCTCGCCCCTGACCAAGACAATGCCTCCTCCGTAGCTTTCCCAATTTTCAAACATCAGGTCTTTTTTAATGATACAGGGTGTCCCAGGACTTATGCACAATCCGACTCCTACGTGTTCTACAACTCATTTCCGACTATGAGTTGCATTCATCTTCGAGACTTTTGGAAAAACCTCAATTTTATTTGTGAGCACCTAGTAATAAGTAGTTCAGTTCGTTGTTGTTGTTTTTTTTACCATCTTATCTCTCCCTCGTCAGGCACTCTTTTCGGCAAAGTTCACACAAGCTTTGATAACATCTGACGACACCACACTCCCAACTCCTCGTCGCTCCATATCACAAACACCGAGAAACCCTCGGAAAGCTTAGTATAATCCTGTCATCCATACTCTCTGCCTGTCGACTCCGCCTCAAACCCCTTGGGCCCAGCCCTACGTGTCTTCCCGGACTACCCTTAAACGCCTTGTTTCTTGGGAAAACGTTCCTGGGTAACGCGCGGCGCACAGAATCCCCATTCTGCAACCATATAGCTAGCATCCATTTTTCCGGCCGCTCAGCCGAAATTTGGTTGCGCTTTGCCGTATTTTGTCATGATAACCCAGCGGTGCCCGTTAGGTTCTGTTTCAAGTATCAGCGGTGTAGTCCAGAATATGGAGGGCATCCATGTTAAGTTTTTGTGACAAAGTGGCTCGATTTCAGATTTCACAGCTGCAGTGGGACAAACTCGTACAACACATTCGGCTGATCAAGCGTTCTCAGTTCCCCCTGATTTAAACCCTGCAGTCTCAGGTCAGGAAATCATTTCGATTTTGGGTGACTTGAATAGGAAACAGTGTTACAAGTTGCTAATAAATATGAAAATACGGATATTCTATTTAAAGGGCCCAACCAAACTCTCGTTTCGAACAACTAACGCGAAAGTGGAATTATTCATGCGTAATAAACCAGGGTGTTACTGAAATAACTTATCAAGTTTAGTTTCTGGTGAGTAAACCCATAGGTACTTTTCGCTCGAAACAATGCCGTTATGGGTTTTTCACCTCCGTTTTTTCCTTGGTTTCCTGGAACTTTCATAATCGTATTAGCTCTAAGGGGGTTTCGACGTCAGTTTCGGAGGAGTTCATGCGCGTTTCCCTTGTTTATTCGCGTTAGAACCTCCGTTCGAGCAGTGGAGAAGTCAAGTTTTGTTTTCGTTCTCCTCCCACCAAACCCCAAGCGGAACAAACAGCTCGTCTACACAACAACTTGCCCCTTCGTTCGATAGTTGCCCAAACCGACCACCCGCCTACCCTCGTGAAGACGTAGAGATAAATTGCTCGGAATTTCTTTCCTTCGTAGGAGGACCTGCTATCACTCGGAAATCTTTTGTTGTATTCGAGTTGTCGGTATAATGTGGGTTTTCTTTGTGTGTGACGTGCTTTGTGAACTGCTGGTATGGCCTCCTCATCAATGTTTTCACGTTGATCAAACGTGGATTGAAGCAAATGATAAGTCTTGTTGTAAATAAATGTTTAACCGTGGCGTATAGAATCTAAGCACCCAAAATCAGACACAATCAAAAGATTAGGATCTGAATGATTTCTGTTTCTAGAATTTGCCATTCTAACTGACGTTCAGAGAAACACAAAACTGTAGAGTTTAATCACCTGCTCATATGTAATCATTGGGATATAGTTTAGAGTGGTCTCTTGTAAAGGAAAACAAGATGTGAGGCTGTTGAGTTATATCGCCCTGATGGATGGTACTCAGGAATGTAAAATTATATCAAGTGAATGATTTTATTGAATGATAAAGTACTGTACTGAATATTCGTCTCTAACAATGTCCACATCAAAACTGCTACACGAGTCATTGTTTCAATATTTGTAAACAAAGCACGCGTTCTCATTTTCGCTGAACATTCAAGACTAACTTTATTCAATCAACACGTGTTTGATTCAAACTCAACAGGTATCAAATGGTTTATGTTCAATAATTTAACAGTAGCTGCAGCATTTACTGTGGGGTATTATCTCAGTGCTGAGCAGTTCAATTCATGAAGTCTTCTGAAAATTCACAAACTATATTTTTTGCGTCTCATCAGGTACGATCGATGAGTTAGGCTGTGAGGTAACATTTTTTACTTCTCCCGAAAGCTGGTCTACAGTAATTATGGCAGTGATAAGGTGAATAGTTGATTAATCTTTAGTTTTAGATTGATCCGATATTGAGATGACCGTTTCCAGAAATAGCCAGAAGCTTTGCCTAGTTGTTGTGAATTGGACGAGGATGGTGGAGCTACATTGATGGGTTCTTGGCAATTTGGAGGTATTTTATATTCCACAACAGCTCAATGAATCCGACCACCCAGGGATCTCTTGTACATTAGTCATGGCGGTTAGAGCTGTGGGAAATACGCAGTATAGTGAGTCAAATTCAAGTCTATCCAGCTTCCAGTTGAAGATTAGCCACAGAATCAACTATAGAACTGAAGGACTTTTCAATGCCTACATCAGAACTACAATAATCTTGTGATACAAATAAAGAGCTTAACCGTTTGAAATTTAAGTTCATGTTGAGACTTAAATAATAAAATTAATACCTGACTCAACTTGTACTTCATCACCGTATCTTTTCATATGTCCCATTACATGTTTCTGTCGCATTGACAAACCTTGAAGCCACTGTGGAAGTAAAATGTCAAACATTGATTTCTCCCACTCTCTTTACATTTTCCGATCAAATTAAAAAAAAAGTTTCATACATTTAAGCGAACATATTGGCGAAACCCATTAAAATTTCAATCTGTAAACATTCACGTACTTCTTAAGCCAGTGTTCACTAAAACTATTTGTGAATAAATAGGGCGGACTGAACATAATTGTAAAACCAGTAAATTAAAATCGGGGCTCCCATATGTGCTCCGGATATAATAGCAGTTGTCAGAGTAAGAACGACATGCTGTCAAGATCTACCGGTGTTGGAGAGAGCGAATAATAATTATTTACCTCACTCCAATTAAAAGCGCAAAAGACCCTCGTTCAAAAGGTTTTTAATAGAGAAAGCCATTTTAATTACAATTACAATGTCTTTGCCACGTCTGGAATGTACAGGTTGTACCATATATACAAGGGGGACTATACAAAATGTCAGTTTCCAATCAAAAGACGGATGTCCTGTTCAAAGCAGAAGTAGGTGTTGCTGATGCCTTAATACTTTTATATCCGGTGACCAATATTTACGCTACGACGATGATTTCGTTTTACGGGTTTGCTGCTTTCGTACCGCATTTCTTAAAATCCTTTTCCTTTTATTTGGTTTTCATAGATGTGCGGAGTGCGATGGACAACTGGGTGGGACCGGCCAGGCAGCGCTCGCTGAGAGACAGGCTTCGGCAGGGGATTTCTGGCAGCCTTCCTTGGCAGTAAGTAAAATTCCTAATTTTCATCGGTACAATAAACAATAAGTAATTAGAACTCAATAATGGTTTGTGTGAAAATGAATTGCTATAACCACTAAAGATAGAGAAGCTCTTACCTTAGAATACGTGTGGCTGGGTGATGCCAGTGTCCTAGCTGACCTTGCCGTCGTTCAAGAGAACGGTTCTAGTCACAGTTCGCGAGAACTGTTACAAATTTGTTGATTATGACAAAGATTTTATTAATATCAAGTTGAGCTTGATGTACTTAATCAATTATATTACATTACATTAGCAAACTGAATTAAAAGCAAACGTCCATTTCTGTGCGAAAGGTTTAATTCTAATTGCGAAAGGGTCAATAATTGAATTATTCTAATTGCGAAAAGTTTAAATTCAATTGCGAAAAGGTTAATTCAGTTTGCTAAAAGTTTAATTTAGTTTGACAAAGGTTTAATTCAGTTTGCTAATGCTATACAAAATGCTCAAGTTAGCTCTGAATCTACCTTTATTTGTCACGCACTAGCTTGAGCATTGCGTGAGTGACAATGATTAAAGCAACCTCACCTCAGAGCTTCACCTAAACATTTCCTTTCGACTAAATACGGACTATGCATTGTTTCCTAAAACTATTACCACAGCTAGTTGGAGTTGTCACAACTATTCTCCGTAATTTGTGTGTTGTGTGCCGTACCAAAGAGGAAAGGCTGAATCACACGAAGACACGTGTCTTCAGGTTTCTATATCTGCTACCAGCTTCATTGTTTACCAACTAAACTCTTTGGTTTGTTTATCTACTACATAAGATATTATCCTATCCCTCTCCGTTAAAAAGTTCTAAAATTGAATGATGATTGTACAAGTTGAGATTATTACTTGGATACGCACGGAAGTTACAATTTCACTCCAATCATAGATAGCTATCTACTTAACAAAATGTTTTAGTTCCTGTAACAACTACCAGAGTGAATTGGATTCCTCAGTAATGATTTTCTTAAGGTATTATGGGTGCCTTACCAAAAAGTGAGGCAAACGCAATAGTGAATCTATTTGTTTCTATTACGGCAACTGGAGTATATTCAGAAACAGCCATCTGCTTTATCGACTAAACTGTTTGATGAGATAGCTTGCTATTTAACTAGTACTGGAGGGTAATAAAATAGGAAGAACTACTGGGTTTGCGTGGAAGTTGCCATTGTTCTAAATTTAGCCTCTCCCGAAGAACGTGGAGCATATCATTTGAGCCGGGAGAATTGGGCATCATTGAGAATTCGCTACAGGACAGAATTCATGAAGTAGAGCTCGAAAGTTTGGGGTAGGTATTCAAATATAAGTACAGACCGCGAAGGATCAATGCTCTCACCTCTCAGCCTTTCTGAAGTGAGAAACACGAGAGGCTCCTGCTTCACCGGTAAGCACTCAGAAAATCGCCCTTCTTTTCCATCAGCTTCTCTCAAGAACGCCTCCCCCTTCAGTCCTTCCATCTCTCATCTTCAACCTCACTTCAACACAGGAGGAGCGTTAGCATCCCCTCCCGTCCCGTCTACATCGACATTGTTCTCCCCGAAATCGCTTTGTCTGAACAACTTAAAGATCACTTGCTCCATTTGCCCTGTTCAACAGCGTTCAGTGACCCAGTTTTTGTTTTAGCGATACTTGAACATTATTACATAACCTTGTACATTTTTAAAATTTAAAAAATACGATAAGTTCCAAATGAATTTTGGGGCCGGAGATGGTTATCAGACATACATGTGTCTTCAGGATAACAGTATACACGCATAGGCCTTCGGTCTGCACAGTGAAATTCAAAGGCCCTTCTACAACCTCGAGGTCTTCTTTACTCAAATCAGTTCTTGTTATCCAATAATATACTTTGGTTGGAATGCTACTGAGAACTATTAGACTCTCTTATTACTTCACTCTGGGTGCTTTTCATTAGGGTTATTTGAGCCCGTGCACCATTAATGTGTCAATTTGATAAAATTCCACCGAGTTGTCCTTCAAACTCTGTTCTACGTAAGCCTTAAAAAGTTCTTGTGACGAATTCCAAATCTCTACATTCACTTCAACGCAAGGTATTGAATACAGTTCACGTTTTTGTGAATTCGCCGCACTGTGCCATATAATGAAGAAGGAAGGTTATGCAATACAAATTATATCAAACTTACAAATGGATACTAAAGGAGTTTCTCGTGTAAAACGGTATAACAAATTTTCGTGGCTCCATTGTCTAAGATTAACCTCGTCTGAAGGGCTACTGTATGTTTCAAAAGTCTTATGCCGCCCATCAAGAAATAAATAAATTATTCCAATACCAAAATGTCGGTCGGTTACAACTTTCCTTGTCAACAGTCAAATTTTGTAAGATTGTGGGATAAGGACGTAATGATGTTTGTATAAAACCCCCTACAGAAGAAATTTTCCGAACTAGGAAAACTGAAGAAAACAATGGTACGCAGAACAGTACAGGGGGAGGAATATTCTTAGAGTACTAACGGGTTACCATTCGTTGAAACCACTTTCCCCAGAAGTGAGTTTTTGATGAATTGATAAGTATCTATCGGTGCTTCCGTCTAAAGAGTTGTACCTCGCGACCTTCTCGCGGGATTGAACTTAGCCCCTCAAGCCTTGTAGTTGCATTAATTGGGGATATACCAACCTCAGACAGGCGAGGAAGGGAACTCCTGACAGCTGCACATTATGCTATGAGGTCTTTTGCATCTTTCATATTGGATTTCGTGATGCAAGCTCCGCTCCTCAAAGTTAAAGATCTGCTGCACTTGAAAAGTGGCTGTTCATTATGCGTAAATAACGTAATTATAGATCACTCCAAACTAGTTTTCCTGCCAATGAACCAAATGTATAAATTCAGTGGGTAATTATAGTTTCATCGTTGAATGGTTTCACCAATATTGGTTCAAATCAACGTTTGAGAATGTCAGTTGAGAATAATATAATGCCAAATTAACACACCACTCTCTGCTGCTTCATATGCAGCAAGGTGAACCTGGCACCTCGTGGCGAGGACCAGGAAGGTTACTCATGCACTTCCACTGAAAAAAAAAAAAAAAAACCTGTTTGGTTTGATATACTCTCGTCAGTCTTTAAGAAATATTCTATCGAATAAAGAGGTCCTTCCACTCTAACGAGCTTAGCTATTTCTCACAAAATTAACTTGCAAAGTTGAAAGGTTGAAAATGTGCAGGCTTTTCCCATCTCCTGAAACTGTTGTTCTGAGTTCTAGCGGTGTTCCGAAACGTTTCAACCCTTTTCGACAAGTTGACGCAAAATACCGCAACTGCGTCAAAGGCTTTCAGAGTTGTAAGGTAGTCAAAGGTCATTATTGGCTTTGAGCTTAAGCCCGATTGATGACAAGGATTCGGTTCGTGGATTTTCTAGTGAACAGCCTCGTTTCCCACCTTTTGACCAAACGGGTTGATCAAACGGATCAGTGCAAATCGAGCTAAATTTCCTCTGTACAGTGATGAAGGGACCATTGTGAATTCAACTAAATTATTCAAATCAAGAACCGAAGAAGATGAAGGTTCTCAATGATGAATTTAACCATTAGGCAGGCGCGCGGCCGAACTGCAGTCAGCATTAATTAAACCATTCGATTCAAGACCTATTCGAAGAGTCGAGGGTGACAAGTTTTCTTCATCTATCAATTTTAGAATCCATTGCTACGCTTCGGATTCTGTCCGTTATTTCCTTCTTTTCTCTACTTCAGGAATAAGTATAAGGTTTACGTAAGCCCCAAAGAAATTGTTAAGTTTTTGCTGATAGTATCTTGCTCTTAAAAATAAATTAATCTGATATAATTCGAGCTCATGGTAGTTGTATGGAGAACACAAGACAATACAGTTATTTTTTGCGAGCTTTCCTCCTTAAACATGTACTTCAGGTATAAAAACTTGTATGAGATAACTCGAGTCTTACCTTTTCTGCTCTACGCACTATGTCAATATGAGTCAGATATATTTATTTTTGTAACGTAGATACAAAAAGGTTTCATCTACACCTCACGTATTGTGATTGAGAAATATGTTCCCTGTACGGTTTAATACTTATCCTGAATATTTTCTTCATAAAATGAGTTAGATTGAGATCGGGAAACCTATCCAATGCGTTGCCAATGGAGTTCTGAGCGCGCCTGGTAGTGTGGTAAAAAATTACGCGCCCGACTAAGGGTTAAGTCCGAAGCACAAATGTACTTGACGTTCGATATGAACACTAGCTAATTAACCAAGTAACCAATCGACATGTACATTGAAAAGAAAGAAATTACATTGAGTCAATTGATCCGTCATCAAATCCCCAGTTCATTTGTTAAAAATTTCCAGAGTTATTTTTCACATAACTCATGTGTTGGCTGTGAAAGGCACTATCCGACTGGATCCCAAATGTGATTTTTGACTCAAAATTCATTAATTTTCGTTCAGTATTTTTTGAGACAAGTTCCAGACGGAGCTACATTTTGAAACGTGAAAAAGCAAATTTTGGGAATGTTAAACACTTTTTGTCTTGTTAGATTACTAAGGTTTATTATTGAAAATAGCAAACCTAAAACGATAGTGCTGAAGAATGCAATTGGATTTTCTCATACCTCAAGTTTCAAGTCCGTGTTATCATCTTTCCAAACCGTAATGGATGTTAGTTTGCAATTAGTAAGTGAGTATTAAAATTTGTCTCCTCAACTCTACGTCGGATAGTTTTGCACATTACGACCGAACGGTTGCGATGACCCAAATTTCTTCTGAGATTATTGAGTCCAGCAATTCTGAAGAGGAATATGTCTAATGGGATGTGTAAGAACAGTCAATATGGTTTTTAATGCAGAATTCCAAGATTAAGGTGACATTAACCTTAATTTTCTGAAATACTGTTCGATGGGGAGGAAAAAAAAGACTTTACTTATTATCAGTTTTGAACAATAAAGAAACAATTTTTATCCATTCTCAAGTTAGTATTCCTTAGTTTACATCTTAATAAAGATTGAGGTGAAGTCGCGTCGCACAGTTTTGAGTAGAGGGGGAGCTGAAAAAATTTGAAAACAGTGCCAAATTTGCACATTGAGATCGACGGGAAGTTCAAAAAGGTTGCAACCGACAGAGGATTAAAAAAAACTGTTGATGAATCTGAACTGCATCTTAATGAAATATATTCCTATGACGCCATATGTTGTGGTCGCGTATTAATTGTGTTTCTACCTTGACTACCGTGAATGGATGTAGGAAACGGCAAAACACAGTAGGTCACCTAAGCGGTCTTGTACGACTCCCCCACCGTTCTGGAAGCGGGGAATCGCTAATGACGTCTGACACACACCGCTCGGCGGTGAGTTGACTCGGTCTGGAAGGCGCATTTAGGCCCCGCCTGACACGCCAGAGCACTTGCAAAGTCCGCTCGATAAGCCTGTCTATTTTTATACGGTACGAACTAGAGCGATCGTGATTCCCAGTGCACCCCTCGCCATCACTCAGGCCGTCTTAATCCAACGTCTCACGGAATTCCTGTTCACACGATATCCATCAAAGAGGACGCTATGAATTGATGAGAAAAAATGGATTATTGATTATCGAAGTGTTTTCAATATTCCCCATCAATAGGCGTGGGCGTCCAATTGTATTTAAGTGACTCTACATTTTGCAATCGTTGACGATCTGCGTTCAGTTTGGACATCACTGGATTCTATATACCTACCTACTGATACCGTCATTAAAAAAATGTAAAACCAGTTTAATCTAGAAGATGTAGGAAATTAACGAAGATTACCGCTCTCTGCCAAGAGCCCATTGAAAGTTAAATCTCCCATCGAGGAGACTCAGGTTTAAACGCTCGCAATCCGGTAAATAATTTTGATAATCTTCATTAGCTGTGGCATCAACTTGGTCGTCCAGCTTTGGTTGTTTAGTGTGCAGTTGAGACTTCTATCTACAAATTTTATTGATAACTAATAAATTTAATACAGGGCGTCCCTAGTCCGGGTTTTATATGATCAAGACTATGAACGGTCTGTTTATAATCCGTCTATTACAACAACGGAATTAGCACCCCCCCCCCCCCTTCCATTCACCTTCTTTCCTAATGAAATCCGAAACTGAAATAGCTCCACAACTAGACAGAGAAATTAATTGAACTTAAAAAGGACTACGAAAATTGGCTTCAACAGTGAACATATGACGCTTTGTAACTATTACCTCTCGATTCCCCCAATTCCATACTTAAATTTGAAAGTTCTGGTATGTTTTTTAAAACTGTGATGGATATGGTTAGTTGGCCCTTCCCGATTCTTGAATCAGTCGCCTAGGGAGATGAATCAGACGCCTTCAGTCGTCTGAGTCATCCTCTGAGCGTGGCGTGCATTACCGCATTTAGCTCAATGGAAGGGGGATCTACCATTCCATCACCTCACTAAACCGAACCTAAATTCGTAATTGAACAAAAAGAAGCAGGATAATTGGAACCATGAGCTGTAGGGGCAGCGATCGAATGTAGTATATGACCGCCTCCCCAAACCGGTTGAGAATTGCAGGCTGCGCGGGCATCGTCAACAAAATTTGCCACTTTGAGCGAGGGATAGACATACTCTTATTGTTCTTTTAACGGATTCGGTCTTATAATGGTCTGAAACTGATTTATGTCATTTTTTTATCATGGAACATGCTTTAGCCTTGATGCAACTGGCAAAAAGTGTTACGTTTTTCGGGAACGGTAACTAGAAACAGTATCGAATCACGAAATTCTGCTTAGTCGATAAGGAGCTATGCGATATTTTGTTATGACGGAGTGATTATATATGATAAGAATATACTTCCCTTAAAGGTAGTAGGGAGTCATCATAGGCGCAATTAGTTTCTGCGGAAACCCTTACGGACCAGTCCTACTCTAGCCGCCCTAAGGTGATGTTGTGTCCTGGTGGATCGCCCTGCGTTAACATCTTTAGGCGTATGTACTCATCATTCCAGTAATACATTTACGCCTGGATTAGAAGAACGGACTTCTGATGATGGAACAACCATACCAAAGAAGCGTAAAACTGCTGAGCAACGTCAAAAGAATTATAAAATGCGTAAATCCGCCGAAAACACCGCTATGGTTAGTTCAGTCAGGTTTCTCGAATTTAAGCCGTTGGCTCTGAGCGAAACGCATACGGGAGTTTAGGGGGCTTGGCCCCTGTCGAGGCCCGAATGGTCGAGTTTCAGTGGCTTCTAAATTCGTCGAAAAAAGGTTTAATTTTTTTCTCATATTTGGGTTGTCCCACACCCCTGTTGATCAATTGTAATAGGCTCTCTTTATTTACAATGACTTGCTTCAAAGGGATATCCTAGAAATGGAATATTGTCCTAGATTCCCTGATAGGAGCTCCAGATATATTTCAGCATCTTAGCTTGATTAGTAAAACTATATCCTCACGGGTCATTCGGACATTTGATATGGAGCTCCTGTAGGACATTTAGAAGTGCACTTATCAGCTGAGTCACCCTTGTAATTTATTTCCTGATCGATCCACGGAGGTGAAATAAAAATCGATGCTCTTTATAAGGCATCTAGAATACAACTATGAGGCACTACGAAATAGTCCGAATAAACGTAGATCAGCGTAGAAGGGCTTCATAGCCCAAGAATAAAAATCATTTGCAAGATTCGGGGAGCATTTTCTCATGTAAGTTAATGGGCTTGGCAATAGTGATTGCCAAATCACTCTCGTTTTTCATCGATTGATTGAGTTTGAGGCCTCCAATTTATTTTGAAAATATTAGTAATTTAAACAGTGGATAAGTTACCCTAACGCATCCAACCCCAATGATTATCAAAATAGGATGGAACGTTTCTGGAACTCACTAGGTTGGATTATATTCCAATATTTCTCAAGATCGTGTCTAAAGCTATTCTAAACCAGTGGATCTCAGTGACATCTTATTTTGTATAGGTGCATTGTACAAATAATTTACGATGTTCGTAAACAAAGTGGAAGAGTTTTCATGATGCCAAAACTCGCAAGTTCACTGTTCTTCGTTGAGCGCAGTCTAAGCTTCGATTCACTTCTCTCCGAAACTCACTCGGAGGTGGGCTGATACGAGGATTTAAAAAAAATCGAAATTTATCACACGTCAAGGATAAAATAAGCTGTCATAAGTGTAAATATATAATACATTAGAACGAATGGGAAATATACAGAAACCTCTGTATAAAATGCGACATAAAGAAGGATCTGTGGCTGCTGGGGCTAATGATGTGATGTTTCTCTCCCGTGGGCGGAACCTTCGTGTCGGTATCGCGATGTATGGCCTGCCGAGGCCTTAACATTTCGATCTCAATAACGAACTTGATTAAAACCTGGTCAGTTATTCACGGTCGCGATCGGTTACAGGAGTTTCGTTCTTAATCACCGCATCCATTCGATCACCATAAATAAACATATTGGTAAGTGACGCATGCGTTGCAGGGAAGTCTCTATGTCCGGTCTTAACATGATCATACATAATCGTAAAAACTTATAAACATTTTTTTTTAATTATACAAAATTCTTAATTTAACAAAAAAGATCGAATCAAGTATAACTAGCCCAAGGAATGGACCGTCCATCACCTCCTTCTTCTCACTCCCCGACATTGAGTTAAAAATGCCTGTGATTTGTTGTACGAGAGCAGTTTTTATTATACAGCAGTTATGAGCAAAACATTTAAAATAGTGAAGACATATCCCCTCAATCATCATCCCCTCAATTCCATTTCCATAATTAAATTTGAATGATCTGAATTATGTTTCACAGCTAGACCAAAGTTCTCATTCGATCAAAGAAAGAAGTAAGAAAATTGTTAGTACGACCTGTATAAACGCGTTTGGAAGGATTGTTTATTACCTCTGCACTCCGCCTACGAAGGAAATCTCAAAATTTTCGAGGTTCGTCGCAAAAAATTAGAATTGGTGCGGAGAAAGATGTTTTTTGAATAGTCAATAAAATCAAATGGAAATAGTGGAGAAATAATGGTATATCACCAATAGCCAGGAATATTCAATGTTTTAAAACACTAAACCAAAATTTCAAGTGATAAGAAAAAGAATGACATGAATCGGTCCAGAAAATCTGCTAATCTATCTTCAAAATCAAAATTCCCGTAGTTTGTTGCAAACTAAAATTGGGATCGAACAAATTAAGAATCAGAAAAATCGGTTAGGGTTTGTAGCCTAAGAAAAGTCGACCAAATTAGAGGCAAAAACACTTTTTTTTGGCGTTACCAATCCTCCAATCCCTCTCTTTCCTAACAAGTATGAGCAGCGGCGGAATGGATCGACCATTACCACCTCCATATCCCTTCCCAACAACAAGTTCAAGATAATCGAGGTTTATTACACAAAAGAGGCTTGTTAGACACAAATTGGAATCGAAAAAATACAGATAATAGTGAAAATATAACGGTTTATCACTATTACTATCTGTATTCGTCCCCTTCCAAAATTCAATTTGAAAGATCTAAAGTATATTTCGACACTAAACCAAGTTAAGTTCTTAATCCAACCGTACAGAAGCAAGACAATTAGCTGAATAAGCTGTCTCATCAGCGCTTGAATGAATTATCTATTGCTCCTCCATTCCCCCAGAGCCTGAAATCGGGATCGAACAAAATAAAAATAGAAAAGTATGTAAGAATTGTGGCCTGAGTAGTGTCAGTAAAATTCGTCGCATATACTTTTTTATTTATTATTTTTTTAATAAATAAAATTTAAAAACCCCACCATCAAAATATTTAAAAAAAAAACGAAAAACTTAATTAAAAAAAAGTGGGGAGGACACCCCGGTTTACCTGACGCCGGCCCTTGGGGTAGGGGAAGTTGAGGATGATGGAGGAGGAATGGAGGGATGAAAGGAAGTGCCCCTATAAAATGACCACCAGTTTAGGTAAGAGCCCCGGATGGCTCGTGTGGTGATACCACGAAGCATTCCTGATGATATGCACAGCTCGAGTAACTCCGTGACACTTTTCCCGCACCACGACACGGTTGCAACCATAACCTTGATGTTGTTAGGCGCACTCCTTTTGCTCAGATATCGCTTGCCGCAGGTCTATCGTATGAACGAGCACTTGAATGAATCATCTATTACTCCTCCATTTCCCCAGAGCCTTAAATCAAGGAAGAACAAAATAAAAATCAAAAAGGCGCTTAAGAATTATTGCGTGAGTAGTGTCAGTAAAATTCGTAATCCACACATACACACACACAAAAGTCATGCGCAAATCTTTTTTCACGGATTCGTTCTTGGAATTGTCTGGTACAGATTTGTATTCAGTCACTTTTTTCTCACTTTGTGATGTCAAACACCTCCCCTAGATCCCTAGATCAATTTCAATGAAAGTCCCTCTGCTGACGAAGCCTTGCTTCAAAGAGACATCCTAAAAAGAGAGAAAAGAGAGGAAGAAAGAAAGAAAGAGAGGGGGGGGGAGATAGAGAACTTGTCACTTGCATACTGGTCTGTATTTGATTATATTTGAAGAACAAATATTTAACAACCTATTTGGAAATTTTTCGTGATTGAAGAAGTGATAGAGGGGGGTGGTTTAGTTAATCACTCATCCAATCAATTTTTAATCAACCAATCTGGCTATTTTCACCTTTAATCTTTTACAACCCAGTTGGTGAACAGTTCTCTCTACACTATTGAAATGAGAGATGTGCAGCTTTGAGCTTCATGTTGTAGATGATTGGATCTGCGGAGTCCACGTGGCAATGAAGGAGAATCCCTTTTCAATGTCGGACTGGCTTCTGAAGGTTGGCGGTGTCTCATCCATCACACCTGACAATAAGTGAATATTATTCTATTATTATGTTAATCCGATTGGAAGGTCCGAGAACGGGGCTGGGCGTGATGGATGCTGCTCCCTCGTCGGGAACGTATCAACTTCTCACAAGGGCACTCAACCGTGTTTTCCTCGCTACAGGGGGGATTCATGTCAATGGTTTGGAGGTTGATTCATATCTATGAATTACTTGGGGCGGCAAACAAACGGTGCAAACATGTCGTTTAGCAACAAGTATGTATAAGAAGTTAGAGATGACACAACCAACACTACTGGTGTGTCAAGGCTCCAAGAACCTTAATAATGGCTAGAAGGTTAGAGAAGACTGGCTTAGTACAGACGTAAGCTAGGCAAAAACTGTTCTGGTTACATGCATTCAAGTTACCATTCTTCCTGAAGGTAACCTCTAAATCGAACATCCATTCACAAACTTGAGTAAGAAGCTCTTCATACCGAGTGAAGCATGCAATGATAAATAACACATAAACTCAAAGAAACCTCATGCATCAAATGACTTCCTCCATATGTTCTTATTTAACCAAGTTTACGACATGACTTATCAAGATTTCAACAATACAGCTCATTAGAACAGTTGTTGTGTGCTATTTCAGTTATTCGAACTGATATTCTTCTACTATATATCTTCATTACCTTCAGCTGAAATTTATTTATTGTATATTCATGGGATAAAAAACCAGTCCTAGAATAATGAACTATAAACAACGAACCGATTCGAAAAATCTAGAGAAGCAAAAAAGCTTCAGGCATTGGTTCAGGATTTGCTGCTGCGAGAAATGGGATGAGGGAACTTTCTGCATCCATTACACCCACAGGGCTTTTAAAGATCCGGTAGGGAGAGGGCAGGGAAAGGATTGCAACAGGCAGTGGTAAATAGTAGTTCTCTCGGCTGTTAGTTGTGTGAAGAAGAGGTTCTACTCAAATAACAAGGATGTGATGGAGTGGACTAGTTTCCCCTTCCCAGGGCTCAGGTGAAACGCCTGCAACACCCAAAGGACACCGCTTTCCATATAGTCAAAGCTTGAGCCATTAACCAGCAGCAAACATTTTTCTTCCCTGTGTTCTTCTCTCTTCGTCCTAAGCGACCTCACTCCCACCAAGGGCATTCGAAGAGCGAGTTATGCATTTTAGTTTGTTCTGCATTACCTCTCTCTGGAGACATCTTCCTCCCCGTTTTTGATCTTAGAGTACTCACGCATTAGGTAAACAACTGAAATTGGTTTCAATAATTGAATAAATTATTTATTCAATTAAGAAAAGGTAAAATCGACGGGCAAGAGAACACATTGTGAAACTTTTGGAACTGTAAAATGATTGAGACTACTGAATAATCAAACGAAGATCAAATAAATAAATCAAAATCATGATCAAATTATTGAACTGAACTGACAATTCCCTGGTGTCTTACTGTCCAGTTACATCTATTCAGAAGAAATGTGAATTTTTAGTTTGGCCCGTAAGGAGCTAAAACGAGATTCCCTGGTGTCTTATTTTCTGTCCAGTTACATCTATCTATTCAGAAGAAATGTGATATTTTCAGTTTGGCGTCGTAACGAGCAGGGTAACATAGTTAGTCATTAAACGGAAGATAAATTGAGAAAAATTTGTAAACGGTCTCAATTAGTCAATCTGGTAAGTTGACACTACTACTGATTGAGATTGACAGAACTACTAAGTATTGGAGAAGGTTCTTCAAAAACGTACCGTAGATTCCTTCGAATGATTACATTATCAGTGGACTATTAATTTGAGACAGAACTAATGTTCGTACTAGAATACAGTAGTTTAGTAATATATTTTATATTTCGTACAAATTTCTCCACTGATCCAACATAACCAAAGAAGAAAATTCTATCGCAAAACTGTTCAGAAGGAACGTTCGCTTAATAAGATGTTGATCAACTCACCAATGTTGTTTCTCTCCCCTAAAGATTAAGACTTACCGAAGTAGTTTGAGTAACCGTTTAGCATAAAATATGATATTGTTCGAATACGGACAAGTTGAAGGTCTTAGAAACACAAATAATTAACTAATCAATTTTCGTTTATATCTTTAAACATTTTTATCTCAATATGTTGATCATATGCACTGTATATTATATATTGAGTCGCAAGTAATATCCCCCCCCCCCATCCGCAGTAAAATCCGTAAAGATTTAAATTAAAAAAGATTAATAACATCGAAATAGGATGGTTTTTCGCAATAGGAGGTTTTTTCCCCTCTACTGCGCGCTATAAGGGCCATACAAGGCATCATAATTTTTGTGAAAAATCAGATCATTTGCAAATGGGCTCCAGTAGTTGGTCGTAACGTTAAAGTTTTCGAGATTTTGTTGACATAGGCAGGTGGGTTGTCATTTTTTAAGATAAGTTTGGACGCTGTGTGGGATAAGTTTCTCTAGAAATTTACTAATAGCAAATAATCGAAAATTCAAAACCTAAAATCAACCTACCTACTTGGAAGGGTTTTCTGAAATAGAAATAACATATCTTTGTGTAACAATTAGCAGCCTTTCTTTTCTTAATTTGCGTCATACAACAATTAGTTAGAAAAACGATTATTTCTAAACTTGAGTCCCTTGATATAGCTCGAAGAAGACAATGCTTTGAAAAATAACCTAACATGACAATGATGAAGCGAGCAGCTCCATGAGATGAGTTGGTGTGTTTCAGTTCGTTCCGCTGAGCTTGTTATCCTAACGGCCAAATATGTTATTTTGCTGCTCGTTAGCCGAGGAGCGCTTTGTCCCTCCGTTGTCTCAGGCGCTGAGGCATTTCCATCGGTTTCGCTCGCGTCTCACTTTTATCGCTAACGACGGCCACCTTCTGCGATTCTCAAACGAATTCTATCGCTCGGGTTCCGCTCGTCTGATTGGGTCAGCTTTGAGTCAGCGCTTTTTCTCGGATAAAATACGTAGGAAATGCGGAATTGGAGAGTTGGGTGGCTATGCTTTGCTCCCTAAAAGAGCAATAACCAAGCGTTACGAACAAATGAATTGAATAAATAATACTATAATGAATGGAATGACAACATGAAATGTCATCATAATTGTGTTCAGGACTAGAGCAGAGATGATCGCCGTAAATCATGGTGATGGAGCGAGGGAATGGAGAATGTATGTACACTTAGTAATTTAAGGGAATTAGAGACCTCCTTTTCGCTTTTTGGCAATCTGTCCGGTGCTAACGGGGTTCCAAGTAGCCCACCTCAAATCTGCTAGATTATCGTTGGTTGGATGACTGAACGGAAAACATTCATTGTTAGGTTTAATGCAGTCGAATAATTAAAATGAATAAAATTAAGGTACCCATCTAACAGGTGATGGGATAGGCAAACGTATATCACTGCAAGCTTCTGGTACATGAGGAATCTTCAAGATCCTAAGGTGGAAACCTGATCTCGTAAGATACCCAGAAGATACCGCTCTTCAACACATTACTTCAGGCCAAGTCCTTGGGGTGTATTTATTCCTCTCGGTCCATTGGTAACCTCCTCTGTCTCTCCCGTTCTTGGGCGATCTTTCTCCGCAAGATGCCTTCGAGATAGTCTACTACAGAGGTCCAATGCTTTTCTCTTTCAAGCATTTTGGCAACTATATTCTCTGGTGTGATGTCATCAGAAAGCATTTCCAGGTCATCCTGCAGATATCTTCATTGTGTTTCCCACTGCTTACACACGAAGAACGTGTGAAACACATCATCATCTCCTCCATCACATTTTGGACAAGTTGGATGGTCTGCTTTCTCAATTGATGATTTTGTGAAGTAGGAGTAAAATAGTCCGTGTCCTGAGAGAAACTGTGTGAAGAAAAAGTCCACCTCACCATGCTTTCTCTCTAGCCACTTTCGGACATGTGGTATCAAGCGTGCTGTTCACCTCCCTCTTTGCTCGTCGATCCACACTTCCTGCCACCTTCCATGGTATGTTCCCTCTCTTCTTTGATAATTCGAGTTCTTTCTCTTTCTTCCCGTCTTCAAATACATGAATAGTATCAAGTATTTTATAAGTGGTTACGTCTGTCTGAGGTACGAGTATATAGACCGAACTTTGTATGGACTCGTGATGTACCATGTAGTACTGAAACATCTGTTTGACTTGTCGGTAACGAGTTGTTGATCCCGAAATAGTTGTTGTTGTATTTTGTAACTCGAAATCATTCATCGTTCGTTTCTCTTTCATTGTTGAAATTTTGCTCTGTTATTTCTGAGTTTATTACTATAATATAAAATGAGACCTGTAATTGTAATGGTCATTTGGAAAGTAAGGTATGTTTATGTAGGTGGTCACAATAGTTTAGATTTTTTGTTTGTTAAATTACTACTATGTTATGAATTGCCAGCAAACCCCTTGCGACAACCGGAAGGGTAGCAGAAAAACCGTATTATGCAGTGAATTGCAGTTGAGAAATGTTACAAGTTGCATGTTGAGCGTGTTATTAATATTGTATGTTTCCAAATCATCTAATGTATTTGTAGTCTTTAAATAGACGCTTTCACTCTCTCATGAGAATGTCATGTCCAAAAAAAATCTGGGTTAATTCACCAGAAAGAGGGAGTGCGCACGCATTTATTGTATCCGGTGAAGGTGTGTGTCAAACATGTTGAACAACATTTAAAATTGTTATAGATCTTTGTTCAGTTCCAGTTATCATGTTGAAAGTTAACTTAAGAGTTAGGACTGGATTTGTGGGTAACAATAGTTAGCTTACAATGAATGTGTGATGAATGTGTTTGTTTAGTTGAAGGTACATATGCAACTTTACGGGTGCAAGCATATTTGTTTGCACTAGACACCACAGTAGACAGTTTTTTCAGTATTCTAGTGATTCTTGTTACTTGAAAAATCCAGCAATAAAGAATTCCATCCAGGAACTCCATCCAGGAGCCGAAAGCTAAAGATTAATATGTAGGCACAAAGCATATAAATCGTTCATTTACGTATCAAGTACGGGAATATTGACCCAGTTGCTTTCAAAATTCCTCTTTCCAACATAACCGGTACCCACGAATACTTTCAAGACCAGCCTCGATTTGAATACAAAACACAACCTCTTCTACCTAACTTCTCTACCGCCCTCATTTCTTCTCGGTTTCTTTTTTTTCATTTGTGGCCTTTTTAGAAATGATTCAAAGACCAGGAACTGTAGCGTTAAGAAAAAAAGGGAAGAAGGGAGAGGGGCTGGAAGGTTTTTCAATTCCCCCTTATACTGAAACTCGGAGGAGAGCGAGAGAGAGGGGCGGTACACTTTTTTGACGTTTCTCTTATTATTATTTTTTTGTTTTTTTAATCAAGGGAAGCGCCTGTGGGCAGGTTCTCGTTGGAAAGACAATGAGCGAGCAAGGTCATGATTAACGTCGAGTTTCTAAAACGGGTACAAGTTGTATCACACAACCGCTGATGAAGGTTGCTGTCAATTTATTCTGAAACGGCGATGAGCCTGGTCAGATCTGAGTCATTTCGAAGTTGTGGTGTAGTAGCTAATATCGGAAAGATTGAGCTTTGATGTTTTTCATTATTCAAGAATCTATCAAATTACGTTTTGCCTGACAAAAATCTTTGCATTTTATTACTCACTATTAGTTTTGTCAGGGTCATTTAGGGGAATAGATGTTAAATTGAATAAGAGGAATATAACTGACTGAATTTAATTACAATTATTTCCTTACATTTAGACAATATTATTTCTCCTACTCCTCTACAGTCTCTCCTCAAAACTTCTCTAACTTTGCGACAACGATGCTGAAACTCCAGGCTGTGGCGATGGTCCTGTGAAGTTTCGAAGGACCCTGATGAGTGTTTACGAGACGTAGCTAGTGCCTCGGATCTCGTCGAATCGGTTGGGGACAGGAAAATTGTTTCTCGGACAAAACTCGACGGAAGATCTCTCTGCAGGTGATTCCGGCGCTTATATATCCTAGGTCGGAGGTGGGGACGCCGCTGTGGCCCATTCTTGTCAGCAGCTCCGACAGTTTATAGTTATTTCGGTTCACTGATTGTGAAGCTGTCCCAGCCATTCATATAATAAGATGGGAATTCCCATCCAAAATCCCATTTTTAGTGTACCAGCTATTGCAGTGACATTATACGATATGTGGCATCAGGTTTAAGTGCCTCTGCAGAGTGTGGATCGTCAAATAGACCGTGACAAACTTACAGTTTCTTACAGTTAGTGTGTTGCAACTTCATCTCCCTCAGCATCCTTTAATTTACATTCTAACTAAACTGCATTGAGCTCATTTGCGAATCTTAAGACACTTAGGTTTGGTTGATGCTTCATTGTAAATGGAGAGAAACTACTGAAAGATGAACATGATGAATTTCATTTTGAAAAAGGTAAAATCAAGGCCCTAAATCGCACTTCAAACTTTCAGCAAATAATGCAAAATATAACACAACGGTTCATTACTTCTGTGTTGATAACCTTTCTACGTAAATCACTGATCAATGTTTATTGAAATTATTGTGTTGTACATTATTTAAACTCGGCGCTTCGATAATTTGTAACTGAATTCGAGATGTGCACACCTATACATTGTAATTCACTTCTAAACGTCAATGGACACGATTACTTTTTTTCTCAATACAGCTGATATCTAATTACCTAGAATGGTGCAATATATGGACTGCATATCGACACAGGCCCCCACGAATCAACCATACGCTTTACTTTTCCAGAAATATAAAACTTGATTTCGAAACTCGTGAAAACAAAACTGTTGGAACAAAATTAGTTGGTTAGGTCGTCAGAATAAACGAGGTGATTTTTACCATGTGCAAACACGTAGATGTTACAGTGAAAACCCGATGTGGGTAAATGGAAGCCCAGTGTTGGCTCTCAAATCGGACTTTTCCAGTAAACCTTAGGATTTTCCTAAAGACATGGTAGAAGCTAGTATTATTCCTATCAGAGAATATGTTTCGAACTTTTGCCTATTGTTTTTGGTAAATTTAACATTTTTCAACTTGGAAATCCGCACATTCAACGTCCGAAGTTCCTAATTTTCACAAGGTTTTTCGGGCTTTTACCAAATCGGTCAGTCTCTCCTAAAATAAACCAACTGTTAGGTAAGCGGTAACTACCCGTTTTTCATATAGATTTCGGGCTCGGACCAACGCTATTCGGAAATGGCCAGGATTTTCTGGTAAATCCTAACATTCTGGGTTTTACAGTAACATATACATTCACACTTTTCTGTCTAACTTCCAGCCCTTAGTGAGAGAGTATGTGTGAGCGTAAAGCTATTCATTGAAAGATATCAACAGTTAACAAACATTTAAACATAGAATCACTTCTGAACGCTGTGACAATATTAGTGTTATTAATCAAGAAATTCCCGATTTTTCTGTATGATATACGTACACTGTGTGCAGGGGTCCCCCCCCCCCCCCCCCCCTCACACACACAAACTTAGAACCATCCCCCTCATGTGAGTCGGTACCCAAAACAAAGATTAATAGTATCGTAAAATACATGAAAGCATTACCAATCTACAAGTTGTCTAGGCATCTTCTACGCTTGTTAAATATATCTCTATTAAACATAGCAGTTTTTGTCCTTGAGATGAGGAAACAGAAAATCTTTTGATTATTTCTTCATTAGAAATAGACTCGAGCACATCTTTTTCTGCAGCTAGAACCATTAGATTGGACAACCATGAGTCCCTCATAGCTGATCTGAACTAGTAATTGCTAAGAAGAGTAACATTATTACCCACTTTCAGAGCAGTTCATTATTATTTACGTTCTATCTAGTGATGTAGATGAATGTCGTCACGTTAAACACTTTCTCAATCAACTTTACCACCCAAAAGTTTTTTTGGACCCCCCCCCTTCAAGAATTTCAATGACACAGTCTGTGAAACCCTTGCAATGAGCATATTCACAGAGAAACGGATACAAGGAAGCTACGCTCCACACCCAGCTTCCATCCGTTTTTCAAATTATGTTTTTCACAACACTCATCATTGAACGTAAAGTAATGGCTGGTCATTCTTCGCAAAAAGACTTCGTCCTGTCAATGCGTATGAGAATCTTGTCCCATAAATCAAATGTACGACTTCACAACAACGAGGTGTCCAGATCGTTGAAATTGACGACAGAAGATATTTTTTCTCGCGGGGTTCAGTCAATCGAAGATCCCGACTCGTTTGTCCTTGAGGACGTCTCGTTCCCGCTGGGAGAGCCAACAACCCCATTACTATCCCTATCCGGAGGAAACAGGTCGCCCGGGTTGGAGCTGTTTGTCCCTTCACAAAGGTCATTCTTGTCCCGGCATTTCCCTCGTTTTTGCGAACGACAGAGACTGCAGATCTGCTCCCTAACTCGAAGCTTTTCAAAAGGTATTTTTCCAAAAGCATTCTTGCTCTGTATCGTTTTCCGGTTGGTTCTGGTCGGGTTCACAAATGATAAATCCACACGAAGTAACACCAATAACAATCAATGAACAAGAATGCTTCCAGCCTGTTGAGACATCGCCAGTTGGCGTTACCCATGGTTTTTTGCTTCTGAGTCTACCTACTGATAGTGGAAGAAGACCAATTGTTTGACCAAAATCAAAATTTCCGCTCGCATTTAGCTTTTTAGACCATTCAACAACTTCTGTTTCATGTCTGTCTGTATGTGTATGTGTGTGTCCAGATGAGATTTCCACTTTGTAAATGGGATTTTCACTTAACAATATTGCTGGTATGAATTATCTTAATATGGTCTTAGTCGGCGTAGAACGGTCATTTTCAGCGTTGAAGGCTCTCCTTCTCAGAAAAAAGACGGTCTGTAACATCTGAGTATCTCGAGCAGCGCATGATTGTTCAGTTAAATGAAGTTAATTTTGGTTAGACTTATTTTGATTAAAAGTTAATCATTTAATGATGTGAATAATGAATAGACTTGACTACCTGAGCTACTTTGGTTGGCTACATTTACCTAACCCATTTGCCACAGATTTAATGATATTCTAACAATGACAGATGATCTGCATATTTTTGAGGAATTTTGGGGTCTTTTGCACATATTTCTATTTCTTGATTCATATATACGGCGATTTTATTGCGTATAATTCCAGGGTCCACTTATAACGAGCCTAATTCCAACAGTTTCCATAGGGCCACGGTGAATTTTCAGGGAGTATGCGGGTTAGGCAGTAACTAGTTCACCAAGAGTTTTATTTCTCAGAAATCAATTCATCATTTTGTGATTGCGCAAACATTAAATCCACCAAGCCGCATTATCTAAGGTTCTAGGGGTTCAATTGCACTCAAATTTTCAGGGTAGTCGAAAGAAATGGTTGATAATCGCATATAAATTTCAAAGAGATAGTATTATTAGTTGTAAAATCGTATCATCCTTGTAACAAGCTTTATTCCTGCAGTTTGAATCCGATTTTGATGAAACTTGCAGAAATGTGAAGGTTGAAATGCAAATGGTCCCCTGAGAGTAGTTCAAGACGATAGAATCATCATTCTTGCCGACATAGAATTAGCAGACCTGCATTACATATCAACTAACCTTATGATTGATGTTTGCCGGAACATGTCCCACAGCATTTCTGTCCCTTGCATCGTTGTAACAAGTCCATATCCTGCCTCTAAAACATTTCAACAGCCCTTCTTCTTACCTAGAACACCCAACGGCAGATTTTTTTTAATCTGAAAGGTGAGGTTGAGTTGAGATGATGCTTATATCAAATACTGATTTTTAATCTAAAATTGCGAGTTTTGCTTTCCCCACCACCACCCTCGGCAGAACGTACTTAAGATCCACTTATTGGTTGAGGCAACCTTCCAGATAGTAAAAAGACCCTCACGAGCTGGGGAGTTGTCTTCAAAATTATTCTCTTCTGATAACTCATCATTCTATTTGCATCGGCCAACAATTGTTTCATAGCATATCCTACAAGTCCGTTTTTTCAGCTTTTTCGAAGAATGACAGAAAAATACTTACAGAAATAAGAATACAGGAAACTATAAACAGGAGGGGATAAGATCGCTACATTGGAAATAGTTTAGTCAAAAAACCGTATGGTAGAAAGCAGCGAAATAGGATAATTTCGGGATTTGGATAATGTCGTTATTGTCGTTCAACTTTCAAGGACATGTGTGAAGAAGGCAGTTGAAGTTGTCTTTTTAGTCTTTTTTTATACACCTGTTTATTTATAGGACTTTTTTCAAACCACATATTGTGTGAATCAAATTTAAAATACGCAATGCAATCTAGCCTAATAGAGAGGTACTTAAGTGAAATCAATATTGTGTAGGTACCACCAGTAATCTCGTGATCCTTGAACTTTTTAGTACCGTTAAATGTGAGTTGTCATCTATTTTTAATGATATTTTGGGTATTATGAAACGTAACAATACAAAATGAAGTTATCCGCGAGCGAAAAAAGTTACTAACGAGTGGGTTCGCGAAAGAAAGTGATTTCATGTCCCACCAGAGCTCTTCTCGTCTTCGCTTCGCGCCTTCTACGGTGGCAATAAAATCGAGTCCCTCGGCCACTCAATAGCCAGCGTTTATGGACTACTTACCTCGTCTCATAAATATGAAAAATACCAACCGGTCAACCGGGCGTACAGCGATAAAAACGAATCGGAAGAGTTCAAGAAACTGCGGCAAAAAGCGGGAGAGCAGGAAGATTCTGTCAACGAATGAATCCAAATTTACTCATAACTTTGAGCGGATATGATCAAGCGGAAAACGATGTCTTGATTATCCACCATGATGGTAGACGTCGTTGGTTAAAACATTGGTGAGGAAGTGGGACGGATGAAGACGCTGGGCCGGTCATTAAATATTTCTGGATTTACATTTATAGCTAACAGAAATTTCCTTAATCCTATTCGGCAAGAAATCACTTTTTCGTTTTATTATTTTCAATAATAAGTCTTCATAATACGATTATGTGACTAATGACGTGCCCTCGGAGATTAAGGCAAGGATTGAAGCTGGGAACAGGTGTTTTTGGGCGCTCCGTAAGGTACTGAGCTTCAATGCGCTCCCTAGGAAGACAAAAGTGAGGCTTTATAAGACCGTGATTCGCCCGGTAGTCACCTTTGGGTCTGAGACGTGTGTCCTAACTCAAGAATAAGAGCAGAATCTTCGCGTATGGGGAGGAAAGTGCTTCGAAGAGTATATGGCCCAGTGTTTGATGCGGAGGAGCAAAGCTGGAGAATTATAACAAACACGGAGCTCAAGGAGCTTTTTAATGAGCCGGATGTGGTCACCTTCATTAAGAAAGGCAGACTGCGATGGTTGGGCCATGTAGAGAGGATGGAGTCGAGCAGAGTTCCCCGCAAGTTACTCTAAGGGCATCCAGGTGGCAGCAGGCAGAGAGGTAGATCGCGTATGAGATGGATCGACGACGTGGAGGCGGATATTCGCAGCCTTGGAGTCAGACGATGGCGGGTGGCTGCCTTGGACAGGGATGCGTGGCGGCGGACGATCGAGGAGGCCCACGCTCTCTAGAGGGCTGTTGTGCCGCGGAAAGAAGAAGAAAGAATACGATTATGTATAGCAAGCATTTTTAATTAACCCCCTGCCCTCTTGGAACATTACGTTTGAAAATGAGTAGATTCAAAATCTGCAATGTTCTTCTGCCGTATGGCCCATAGTAAAAAATGATCGTCATTCACACGTGACCCCACTTAACGTCTAATTACCCTCTAAAAGCCCGATGACATTAGCGTTGGCATCCCGATTGGGAGTGGTTTTTGGTACTGGGCCAAAAACTGGTCCAAAACCCACCAAAAGCGTGTTTTTTCTCCCCTAGGCAAGTAGGGTGAGATTTTTTTCGTAGTTTTGGACGAAAAACCGACGGGGAAAGGTTTCAAATCCGTAAAAATTTACAAGTATCCAATACTCGGCATTTCTGAATCTAAAACCCTCACAACCCTCATGCGGAAACTCCCGCATCATTAAAAAATGATAAACCCACGAGTTAGAATTTACACCATTTTTTCAAATGATTTCAGACATTTCACCAACTTTTTGTAAGGAGAGGGAGCTATCGTAATACAAAGTTTCAAAATATTCTGAAATGGTTTCAGAAGAGGTTTTCATCTCAAAAAAGAACACATCATTCAACTTCAGTTATTGAGTCATGTTGACAGCTTCATTCTCTGGAAATTGTGGAAATTCATTGATGTAGTTTCCTACTTCCAATATAGGGCGTACATGGTACAGCTCCGAGAAACTGATGAACTAGATTCTTCTCTCATAAAACCACTTTCCAGCAACATTAAATGTAAATATTGATTTTGAATTTCACTTTTTTTCGTGATTTTGACTTTACGTCAATAAATTGGGCAAACCCTCTGTGAACCTAACCCTCCGAACACTGTTGGAAAAAGCGATTTATTTCCAGTTGAACAGCTGTAGATGCAATTTTTTTTTTTAATTCAAGAATGGTACAAACTGCTTTAAAAAATCCGTCTTCACCTTCCCAATGGTATAGTCAATTTTATCTTTGACATATTTTCTCGAAGAGAAAGTTGAGTTTGAATGTGAACAATTCGAGTATTTTTCGATAAATATTATGTTTTCAATAACTGAGATATAAATACTTCTAAAAGTCTTTCAATAAGTTCCGTGTGATTGAAGCTTCAGCTTGATCTAATCAATGGCTCACATGTATAGGTTATTTATCAAGTAAGAAAACAAACTGATGAAGAGAAAACCTGCTTCTATGAGGTCAAGAAATGCTGCAAATAATTGCAAAGAGAGTTATTTTTCCGTACAAGATAAAAGTTCTATGTAAATCATCTTTATCTGTCGCCGTCTATGGTGCAATACCTAAACTAGGACTTTGCGCCTCCATAATATTATCTTTAGTTGTATCCAAGATATTATCTTGTAGTTGTATTCAAGATGAAAATACTTGGGTTGCTGCCAGCCAGGCGGTTTGAGCCACTAGCTCAGACCTCTCGTTCAACGGGCTCTGCCCAATTTATCAAATGGTGAGGGAACGGATGATCGTATAGCAACCTGGATGGTCTCATTCAATTCAGGGAATAAATTTCGATTTCAATCTACAAAAAAACCTGCATCTTACTTCGGAAGTTTTCGAGATTTCGACGTTTCACAGTTTAATCCATAATTAGGTTAGGTTGCTCGTTCAATACTCAGCTGGCTGAACCGAAACCCATCGCTTCTGAGACCTGTCTGGAGTACTTTTAGGGTTGTTTGATCAAGATGCCGCGATCACTGCCACATTCCGGCTAAATGTGAAACTTTGGTTCAGTAGTTTCGGAGAAAAGCTTCGGACAACGTATGGCAGACTGATAGATTTTCCTTTTTTCTCGATTTTTAGATCTACTGATGTTGAAAAGTAAACTAACAACTTTGAAAGAGGGGTCAACAACTTTTTTTTAATGGTCGATTACTAATGTTCATTTTTGGAAATAATAATATAAAAATTGGTACCAAAGTTGATGCAAATTAGTTGTACATATGAATCCAACAGCTTTCTGTTCAGTCTGTGTTTGACGCTGGTTCATTATTCGCTCTTTTCCTTAACGAGAATATCTCATAGATGGCGCGGGACGTCCTTGGTACGTCGGGAATCCGCGACTACCGGCAGGAGGCGAGGGTGTGCTGTTCGCGAACTCGTTTCTATTTAGGTCGTAACCTTGAAAGGCTAAGGTCCCGTATCAGTCATCAGGGCAACCCCAGCGCCTCGGCACTGAAGGAAGTTCGCGAGAGGTTTCAAGAACGACGGTTGTTACAGGCGAGGCAGGTAAGGAGCTAAAGATGATGGGAGGCGAACGATAGCCGTCGACCTTAAGGGAGGGGTTTCCAGGGCTAATAGCCGCCGAGTCCCATCCAGCCGCGTACGTACCTACCGGCCCACCACCGTCTGCTATCCCCAGATCTACCTCCACCGAATCGCCTCCTACTTCTACCGATCTACTCGCACTACTTCCTCCAGGCGTAGCGCCCCCGCTTCGGCGCCCATCTTTGCCATTTACATCCCCGCTGGATGTCAAGGTAACCGAGATACAATCAATGGCTCGTTGCTACTCAATAAATACCAATTGCATACCTGCTCCTTCTTCCGATAGAGAATGCGGTTAGTTCCAATCTGACCTACCTCAGCAAATGTAAACCACATAATAAATAAACCTGTCGCTAGCAAATTGATTCGCACCCTCTTTGTTGTGATTGGTTGTTATTTACAAGAGTGTCTTGCTTCTGGTACTGTGCATGGTCCATGAGCCTGTTTTTATACTCGTCCATGAATGCAGGGTCTACAGAACGGATAAAAACAATAATAACTTCTTTTTCTTAACTGAAAAAGAAAACATTTTAGTGTTCTAAACCCTTATAAAACTAAAACTGTTTATTTTAGTAACTTAAAAACATTAGTAAACATAGTTTTTTGTATTTTTATCCAAAATACACATAATTTCCAACTCATATGGAGAAAAAAGTATACCAGAAAACCAGTATCGTTGTCGGAAGATTGAGGGAAGGCGAGAGAATAGCTGTTTTAGACAATTGCAAGGTAAATGCTCAAATTATTTCAACCAAGATTAGGACACAAGCGTAATGTTCAAATTCACTGGAGGATAAAGCGGAATATGATGTGACAGCAAGTAACAAAAGAGGATCATGAACAGCATTAATAATTAGGAACACAATATTTGTACTGGTTAAGGAGCCTTGCATGTTCAGTATGATACTTTCCCCAAGAGCAAAGGCGGCTACTGATAGGAGTTTAGGTGTGCATAGGTGGCATTGTGTGCCCCATTCAGGGAACCAAAAAAATAAAAACAAGTAAATAATTTCAAAGTCTTTCCTTCATTAAGGGTAATTTGGCTTGTGACAGAAGACTGAATCATCGCGATAAACAGACTTTGCGAGGAATAGGATTTGGAGGGGTGCACCTGACCAATCAAAAGCGATCAAGAGCATATTCTCCAAGGTCACAGAGAAAATAGATCCCCTGATGGTGATGTTCCAGAGGATTTTCAATTCGGATGAGGCATTTCTGTGCGATTCACTGATCAGAGAGCTCGAAAAGCAAGTCAACGATCACACATTTCTACGCTCACTGGTCGGGATGCTTTATATTCTGTTCGTTACATTTGTTTTGCTGACCGCTCAGTCCTATTTTTGTTAAGATTTCTACTTTTGTGTTTTCGAGGTTATTTAGAAGTGTTTGGTAAGTACGAGGAATTACGAGTATTACAAGGAATAACGATTCATTCTCTTATCACACTATAATGTATAGGCAGCATCAAGCATTGAAAATCGTTCCGGCTCGGGTCGTAAGTTCCGTCTATTGTACGACAGATTTATTGAAAGTGATAAATTTACCCAGACTTATGCTATTTGCGTATGGTTGGAAATTGTATGAGGATAAGAAAATCACCTCTTACGAAATGTTTAGGTGAAAAAATGCTAAGTACCGACCAGGATAGAAAATAACCCTAACTAATGCAATCTTATGGAGGCAGAGAATACTACGAGACTGGTCCAATATTTGTTGTTAGCCTGTCTGTAAAATTACCCTAAATTAAGGTAAATATTTACAAATTAACCAGAGTCACTTTCATGTCACATGACATGATTATTGCGAACGAAAATTGTTTAGATTGGCCCATGCGATGGATTATTTTTTCTTTCAATTCCTTAATAATAATCACCTGATTGATTGTGGTAGACAATCATGATAAAAGTCAGCAAGCCCTTCTGGCAAACGGCTAAACTACAAGCAAAGGACCAATAAATTCAGAATCAAATGAAGGCAATTCAAATTATAACTGAATTTCCATTAACTCGTTTAATTTTGTGATAGTTTATTTGAGAAGTATGCGCCAAGTATTTCACTAGTTTGTTATTTCAAATACTTAACGGACTTCAAAAATTCATACTCAGAAAATGCAGAGTACAAGTAGCAAAGTTCCACTACGTTATCATGTTGTGCTAGTAATGGAGCGAATGCTGTGATTTCGAAGCTCAAAAGTTTTGACCATTGTAGTTCGCTATAAATAATATACGGATCAAGTTTCGTCGCAATTTATCGACGCAATTGGAAGTTATATCCTCGACAGAGCTCAAATACCGGCGAACAGAAAGATTTTATTTAATATTTCACTCAAAATTGGTATTTTACGTGTTTCGATACGTTGATATCAAATTGTAGAGGAAAATAGTGATTGAAAACATAGTTCGTTCTAGGAAAACACCGGTTCATTAAGTGATATGTAAGAACCAACCTTTACCTAAAGGATTACTTCCAACATTAAAAAGTAATACAAAATTTTACAAAAGCTGTCTTGATTATACGAAATCAGAAGTTTATCTCTAAACGCGTGTTCTCGTGAACCGTCTTTTTATATGAAAAAGTGAATTCAGTATATACCATATCGACACAAATTTAAATTTATTTCCTGACAGACCGACACATGTAGCTATGTGAATAATGGAAGGAGTTCGAATCGATGGGAGCGCGAGTGTAACTACCCGATGTTCGCTATCTCTTAACCGCGCTCACCGAGTACACTGCCATCAATATTTACGCATTCACTTCTTATCGTCCAACTGAAAAAGGATAGTGTTCCGTTTGGTGTATCGAATATCGGACCCTCCCTCACATTTAAATTGGATTCCCAAATGTACTTCACAAAGAAAAACATCTACGCAGCGAGGAGTTGCGAGACATGTTCAGGTAAATTGAATTTATGTATCCGAAATAGAATAATTTCTCGAATCGAAACTGCTCTCATTCGTCCATGTGTCTGGCCGTCACTACGATAATAGTTGACAATTAAACGTTCGAAAATGAGACCCAGGGTATTGATTTAGAGAAGCTAATTAGAAATTCCCTTACGAGTGGCCACAGTTGAAAATCGGTCAGATGTTTACTTATTGTCTCTCTACCAATGCACTATCTTTCGTGAAGAAACAATTTTTCGAAGAAGGTTTCGGTGTCTTCTTCCTCAGTTGAAAAAGACACACACAAACAAAAATAAGATGTTCTTTTTCTTTCACCACGATTGATTCTTAGACTTTGTAAAATTTATGCGTGATGAACTTTATGTTCGCATGAGCAGAGTGATGTATTGATTTTTGAACGATGAAACTCAAACATTCGCTTGAAATTTCTTCGAAATTGGAAGAAAACTATAGGAGTTAGGCTTGTTACAGGGATTTCACGTTCTCGCTTGCGCAGCATGAGTATTATTAAGTTAAGAATCAACTTGATTACACTATCAAGTTGAAATTGATGTGAGTTCATCAGACTGTTCTTTCCCTGCTAACTTAACAATTTTTAATGCGATTGGCCTCCTATAACTTGACAAAATTTTTCTGGTTGAATTTTATGGTTGAGCATGCGCATACTGATGTATTGATTTCTTAGCTATGAAACTGGAAGGGAGCCTAACCTAACCCGCACATCGGGTAAAAATTTACAACGTCAATTATTAACCTTCTAGGACCCGCGCCTTTTCGGAAATCAATTCACAACGCGCGGCGGCACCCATGCCGCCCACGAAAATGAAGTTTTTTCGAATAAATACAATACCTTAAGATATTGTTAAGGTTGTTTACAGTTGTGCCTTTACTCTAGATATATGAACTGAAGCAAATTTACAACAGGGAGGGATAGAGAGCCAGTAGGAAAAAAAGAAGATTTAACATGCAGTTACTGTAAAGGTTGTTTGCAGCTGTGCCAATACTCGACATACACCAACTGACGCCAATTAACAATTCAAAACAGGCAGAGAAGGGGGGGGGGGAAATCGAGTGTAACAATGAAAAAAATAAGAACTTTGATAGTTTGTCAGTTCGGGCGTTAGTAGTAACCTTATTTCCAACAGTATCTAATAGAATATCTTTGTAAGCAGGTAACAACATCGTAATAAATTCAGTGTGAACGAAAACTAAGTAGAAATCACAAATAATTCGCGGATTAACCGAAGAATGTCTTCAGGTGCAGAATATTTTTGCCCGTACATTTCAACACGCGCTGGCGGCTCACGTGGCTCTTCACTGGATGGCGAGCTTATCCGATTGCAAATGATAATGGAGATGCGACGCTTGGCCCAGGCGAGTGACACCCGCGCGATATATTAATAAATATGATAAGTAACGAATAGCAATAGCTCTCGTCATCCAAACATCAAGAATATGCGCGTGAATATGGGAAATAGGGTCGAGGCGGCTCCCATGCCGCCTATGCGAGTCCCAGAAGGTTAATAGCACCAATAACATAATTGGATTATCAAATCATTTTTCCTCGGATACCCTGAAAGTATGAGTACGATCGGTCCTCCATCAGGATTATTGTAATCGAAAAATGCGAGAAGAAACTTTGATTTTTGAGAAAAAATCTTATTATGTATGACATTTTGTAGGCATGACAATGAGTGAGTCACTGCTTTAGATTTTATTGAAGGAGCTGTTTATGACTCAATTCGTATATTTTCATGAGACGTCATCCTATAAAAACTGAAATTGTTTTGAGGAGTCTGAATAGTCCTCGACAGATTCGTGAACTCAAACAAGGCAACAGAAGAGCTGGAATGGCTGTAACATGCATTGGTATTCTACCTAACACACACCAAACTAATTTGGTCCAGAATTATAGGTGAATTAGTTTAGAGTCTAAACACACAAAACTCAGGTCCTTCCAATTTGTGTTCCTACTTACTTGAAAAAAGAAAATAGTTGTTTAGAAGTGAGGGCGCTTTCATATAGTTACACTGTTTCGTCTCTCCAACCATTAAATTCCGTCGGATGTTAATGGCTTCTAGTGATGTTCCTAAAGATATGTATCAGTTTACCCAGCTGTTGTTTTTTGTTGTGTAACTGGTGTTGCTAGCAAGCTGGTTTCTCGGAGTTGCTGGTTCGAGTGCAAGGAGTATATTACTATGGGACGTCTTAAATTGAAAACTGGATTTGTTTTGAAGACTCTTTGTAGTACTCGACAGGTTCGTGGTCGAACAAGGCAAAAGAAGAGTTGGTCTTTTCACAACTGGCGGTTGCAGTGCTGGATTGGTTTCCTACTTGATACAAATCAAAATAACTTTGTGCAGATTTTATAGGTATTTTAAACCTTCACGAAAAGTCAAGTCTTGTATCCAGTTTGTGTTTCTACTTTAAAAAAACAAACTTGGAAGTGAGAGTGCTGTCACATTGTCGCACTGTTCCAACTCTCCAAACATTAAATTTTGTTGGATGTTGATGAGCTTTAGTAATGTTCCTAATGATACGCTGCACTTTCTGATTTCAGTTTATACATTTTTTGTCAGCACGCACTTGCATGGCCTGAGCTTTGTGTAACTTTTGCTGGAAACAGTGTTGAAGGCTCGGAAACTGGCAGTTTTTTTCTTCCGAAAATGGTCGTTTCGTTGAGAACAGTATAGGTTAAGGTCATTGTCCATCCGTGCTTACTAAATTATAGCCCTGATCTGCATTATTAGGTCTATATCGAGTGCTTTAATGAATATTTCTCACTCTTTCCGAATACAGGGTGTTCGGTATAAGAACAACGAAACTTTACGGGGTCGATTCAGCAACTAATTTGCAACAACTTCTGAATCAGCAATTTTTTTAATCCTTTCCTTTTTTGCCTGTCTACATCGAAGTTGTTTTTTCTTATTTTCGACCTCACTTTACTAAAATGACCATAACTCATTTAATTTACTCAAGAAATTACAATTTAAATTGTATTGTTGAAAAGAGCGATAAATTTTCTTCAACTTTCAATGTATACATTTTTTCCTAAGTTACGTCGTACATAGTTTTTTCTCGCCTAAAACTAATATTTCATAGAATTTCGTTCGTTGTCAATTAGTCATAGACTCCTCCCTAGAATTAAATTAACTGGAACGAGCATTTTATAGAATGTGGTGCATATTTTTAGAACGGACCCTGAAACGCACCAAAGTTGAGTTCAAAACAAGATGCCACGAGCTCTTGGGGCCTTCAGGAAGTGTTTCAGTGAACCGAGAAGACCTTGAAATCGCTTGTCCTACTCGCGGCACCATAATGTCTCTATGACGGTCGACGCAGATCTTTAATTTAGATAAAATGACTTCTCCCGCCGTTTTAATTGCGAACTTGGAGCCTCAACGCCGGTAGGTCTGGTTGGAGAACAAGGGTGGTGGGAGGTTACTTAAGGTCGACCCGATTTCTGCCTGACATTGGACGCACCTTTGCGAATTTGAATGCCAAATGAGTGATCGCCCCCACCGGTCTCCGATCGTTTCGCTTCCATCTGTCACACTTCGTCACAAGACGTAACCTGTAATTTCGCTAAGGCTCCTACCAGATAAAAGTCAAGCTTCCAAAGGCCCACCGACAGGTTATTGATTTATAAATGCGAAATATCTTTTTTTATTTTCTATCCTTTCGCCCTTCGCGGTCAAATAAATCTTCGCCATTCGTTAACTGTGTTTTGGTCGAGAAAAAAGCCGGGGAAATGATTTAATAATAATATATATATTCACGAGGTAAACATATACATTTTAAAAAGAAATCATTTGGTGACAGAATTCTTGCTTGATACGTATAATCAAATATCGATCCTCTCTGACAGTTTTTAGCACCTCAAATAACAAATTAATTCTGAGAGTAAGGATCATGTCAAGTTCGCAATGACACACTGCCAAGACATAATCCAATGGCAGTCCGTAAAAAATAATACTAACTTTCCGCAAACTTTAAAAATATTCTGTTGAACTTTGTGATTTGAGTGTATACTTTGAGAAAATATCTCAACAATCCCCGGTAACCTCTGAGCTTGTTACGATCACATGTGAATAGTCAAAGAACATCCGCTAAGTTAGACGGAGCATATAGCTCCTTTTTATTGATAAATACAACATTAATAAATAAAGATGATTGAATGGATCACTGAAACCTATTGGCAGGACTTGAAAAAAATATATCTTGGCTCAATTGAGAGTATCCGGGGGGGAGTGTGATGTGGTCTATTCAGTCAACTGAAGTATTTGGTACCAACATCTACTGGAGTAATCATGCTGTTTGGTTCCAACTTTTGCAACTGCAGTGAGTTGGCGTCGCTCATTACTCATTCCCGTGCGAGATATCTGACTTGTGGATGTCCAGGGTCTCAAATTCGGGTGGGAGGGAAGTTGGAATCAGGGAGTCATGTAATCTAATCAGTTAATTGGTTTATGGTTGTTTTTACTGTCTAGGCAACTGGAATGACTGGGAGAGCGATCGTGAACGAGTCAGAGCCAAACTCTGGGGATAAATGATTTACGGTTTAATGTGCCACATTTTTGTGTTGGTGGTTTTTGTCTTCCTTCAGATGATTCTAGAGGATTTTGATGGTCCGCTTTTATATCGGCATGTAATTGTATTGCCCACCATTATTGTAATTTCCTGTTCAAAACCTGTAAGGTATATGCATATCTTGCAATGAAAGACGGAGGACACGAGCTGTTTAACAAGGTGTTACAAACACAGCCCCAGTCAGCAGTATTGGTCAGGTGACCACTCTGCAGCCAGTTACACTTTCTTTGAGTCGAAGATAAGATTGGTTATTGGGACGCCAAACCTTGGTTATCATTTACCAGGCCACAATCATTCCTGTGATGCACTTTGTCGCACTCTACTAAAACAGTCCTTTTTGGAGCATAAGAACTTCAACAAACAAAAGGACTGTTCAACAAACAAACTGTTTCACTCACTCCACAAGTGGGCTTCCATTGATAACCCAAATGAGTTTCATCATACTTGTATCATGATGCTTTTGTGTGTCCGCGCACCTCAAATCCCATTAAAAAAAAATAAATAAATTGTCAAGGATTGGACGATTTAGGAAGCAACCCCCTACATAATAAGTTGGTAAGCCTAAACATAACATGAGTCCAGAATTTTCTCATTCCCTAATTAACTGATTTATGCCATCTTTATTTATTATTTCCCTCAACAATAATTGAATTGGAATAATTGGAATTATTCTGATTATTTAAAACATTCAGTATTCAACCCGAACATAAGGAACCTACGTCCCCACCCAACATGACAGCATTTATTCTATATAAGTAGTCCATTCATATCTATAGCCATTCTCTGCAGTCTCTGCTATAGCCATTTTTGCCTGCCATATAGGGTTGCCTGATTGAAAATTATTGCTGAGTGCTACTGTGCTTCAAGAAAACAAATGGAAATTTCGATTTTGAATGGCTGAACATTGTTTCTCCTGCTCCACGACTAAAACGCTTCCCTTGATTACATAGACGAGAAGCAAGACTTTACCGCAGCATCTTGGCCCTATTTCTATTCCGCAGATGCGATCAGTCATGGAAAAAAGTGGGAGAGACGAGCCGGGGGAAAGATAATTTAAGGTTGATGTGGCGTGGGGGCCGAGGAATTTCGATACTGTCCATGAATACATTCAGCTGGCTTGAATGGGAAAAGAGAAAAATGGCTTTTCCGTATAGATGATAGACAGTGGGAGGGAAAGAACCTTCGAATGCGCAAATCAAAGCCACGCTTAGCTGAAGTGTGTTACCCGCCTGATCGATCTGATATTTGTAAGCCCGGATTCGGCCGGCGTGTATTGAATCGAGTTGTTCGTCTCTCCTCGTTATCGTTCTGGCGTGACATGGGTTTCGGAGAGGCAAAAATATGCAGGATTTCCAAGTAGGTCGCCATTCTGTTGGAGCTGATGCAAAGAACAAGACCAGAAAAATATTGATATTACATTTTTAAGGAAAATCGCTATTTCCCAAAGTCATAACTATATTATGAAGTGAGGAGTTATTTGAGAGAAACTAAGATATTTTATGCATTTTACCTTACTCATATGACAATACATAGTATCAGTAAGGCATGCAGAGAACGGCATTCAGCTATGCCCGCCAAAATTCTAAATACGAATGAATTAGAAAAGTTACGCTCTCTAGCAATATCCGTTTGCTTTTCAACAACAAAACAACGGCAACTATACTTTTCAGGCTGAATCTTCTGCCTGAGTTCGTTTCTTATAACAGTGATATATCTAGAACGCTTAACCAATGTGAAAATCTACTCGAATAAACTATTATCATTAGCGTTAATCGCATCAAATCATCAAGCATTGCAATTACTGTTCAAAACTGTTAAATCGTCGTCAAAAATTATCTTATAATGGACTGTAAGGAGATAATCACTTTGAATAAATAAAAAGAACGTTTAAGTGAGTACGAATGATCATGGAGACTAACTATTGTTAAAAGTCACGTTTCAACTATTTTGCTGAATTATATTTGAACAAAAATAAATGTTTTAAAACAAAAATGTATGGTACTATACACATGCAACTGGCTTGCCTAGAAATAGACTTTCCCTGAGTGGGTTTCGGATAAATGGAAATCCACTTTTAGCGAATAACCGACATTTCTTATCCTAAGAGTGACCCCCAAAAACCTGAAGCGCTTTTTTTTCTCCATTAAATGGCTTTCTAATAGAAAAATGTTGAATTATTAGTGTCACAGTTTAGAGCTTTTAAAAATTCTACCCCCAATGGGAGTGTTTGATATGAGAGAATTCAATCAAGTAATTCTCGAATTGTAAAAAAGATTCCCTCCACGTCCCCAAAACTCCTTGCTTGGTGTCAGCCGCTTCATATGAAACCTTGCTGCAGTAATTCAGGTAAAATTCAACACATGAGAATCTAACATAAATAACTCTGTGTAAACTCGACTTTACTTTTTTCAAAGGTAGTTCTCTAATCTTACTTTCACGTTTTCCCAACCACCGTCCTGGGAAATGCACTGCCCACGATCGTTACGATAGTTAGAAGATGTGTGATTAATCGAGACCGTCATGCGAAAAACTCTTTAACTTCTTCTCTCTTCCTGTTGTACTGCTTTACTCTTTCTGTTTCATTAAATTTGGCTCCACCGAATCAAAGCGGCTTCTCACCTTGGACTCAATCTCAAATCGCTAATATCCTCCTCTTTCAAATGTGATTCCTCATTTTATTTCAGTATAATGGAGCATTTAAAAACTACTTCCCACTAGAAAATCCTAAAAAAAATTAGTTCACCCGTCGGTGAACCTCGCATCTTGATCCCCTATTATCATCTTTCCATTCAACTCACCACAGTCCACAAAGTTGATATTTATGGATAAGGTTTAAAGATGAGTGCACATCCATACATACGTATATCTACATAGTCCCAAGAGACTCCTACGAAAAAGATATCAATGAAATTAAACGCAACACACTTTATGATTATCAAGTATTAGCAGTAGCGATTTTGGAGTTTTCCGTATCGATCCAGTTTAAACAATTACGAAAAAATCAGAGTAAACTCATTAGTTCATACAGGGTAATTCCTTGAAAAATCTATGTTTATTACAATAAATTGAAGCCGAAGATAGAATGAAGCTTTCCCAGTGACGATTGAAAGTTGTAAGGTTGTAAAAACGAAATGAACCTTGAATGTGCAAGTACCTGCTCGAAAGTTAAGTGCCTTAACAACAAAAGTCTTGGTGTGTTACAAAAGTCTAGCAACACAATAGTGAAATTTTTTGTTCTAAATCGATACCTTTAGGTTCTACAAGGAAATTGTTAACTCCTTGTGCAAATAATTGATTCTACATCACTTTGAACGCAGCTATCGTGTTAACCTTCCAATTAATACCAGGAAGTTTTGGTGGGCTGCAAAGACGCAGGATCATTTAGAGGTTGAGGCTGTGCAAAATCTATTGCCAATTGTTCGGCGCCGCCCTTGCAGAAAAAGCAAAACAAAAGGTTAATATCGGAATAAATTAATATTCAAATGAGCTTCTTCCGATTACAAGAAGGTCTAGAAGCAAGTGGGCTTCGGAAGCGACCGGTCCTCGACTGAGGACACCCTTTTTATGGTAATTAACCCTTGAAAAATCCGAGAGAGGGAGCGGTATTAAAAAATGTAAATCGACGACATTTACCTACAGCGGAGTCGCTGGGGATTGAGAGTTGGCGACGTGTGAAACGCGAATTGACGTGCATTATAGGCTGCGAAGCACCGGGCCCGCGATAGAACATGAATATTAATGCAGGGCTGGACCTTCCGATACCTACGGGCGATTTGTGACTTTACATAGGATGGGGGATTGAGGAAGAAATACGAACCTTACGCTTTTCAGAAACACAACCCCAAGGTATAACGCTAATCCATTGCCAATAAAGTTACCACGATCTGATTCATTCGAGTCATTTCTGCCTGAACAATTTATACTTTTAACATTTTATGTCTGCTTAGATATGTATTAATAAATATGTACATATACACCAGGCTTGAACCTATAGATCAAAATTGTGAAACCTAATTAAATTTTCATCAACTACTGATGTCATTGAAAAATGCATTTGCTATAGCTTTGCGACTGCTCTGTTTGATAAATCACCAAAACACATTGAAAAAGTTCAAATAGTAGTTGAGACAGGAACGTAAAACTGTAGGATTTTGGAGGCTGGAAGGAGGTTGCTCGTAGCACATTCGTGTTAGGTTGTAACGAAGGAGGTACATCCAATAAAATCATGATCTATTCGGTACCCTCACCAAAATCATATTCAAACCGGACCCGAGGGTGTGCTCTAATAGGGGCAATCCACGCAGCATACATCAGGTAATTACCGGTATGTTTCCAAGTGCTGCAAAAATGCCAGCCAGGGAGCATCCTTGCGACAGAGGTGGGCCAAGGCAGAGCATATTGCTCACGCTGTCTCCGAAGTCAAGGTTTCGTTCTCAGATATCCGCACAGGCTCCATTACATCGATAAGAGTTCAAGCTAAAAGCCATCGTAACTTTTCAATGTCACTGATCAGGTTCTTGAGCTCTATGTTGAAAACAGGTCCGTTTAACCAGATGATTTCTGATATATGTGTTTTAAGAGTGCCGTTCCGCAGCTTCGGATAAGCCATTTGAAGCCAGTCTTCGGTTTCATGGTGAGTGCAAACGATACGAGGAACTTTGTATTATCTACCCCTACTATCTTACACGTACGACAGCTGTCGACCTACACGTAAATATACTAGTAGACAGAGAGATATTATCCATTCCCAAGGTACTTACTTTTATTTCCTTAATTAAAGTTGAACCGGAAAGATAATATAAAGGGTGTCGATTATTGTATTGAGTAAAGCGTTTGAACTGTAGTTAGGTTCCTAAGGGGTTAGTTTTTTATTATTTTGTTTCATTAATTTTTTGTTATTGAATTCAACGAAAATGAGATCCAAAGTTATAAAAGTTGATTTCAAGGGGAGAAATGTGGGTTTTGATTGCTCAAAATGTCGTTGATCTTTTTAAAAGAAAAAACCACATTTGGATGAGATGTTGAGATAGAAAAGTGCAGTTGTTGTTTTGCTCCATTTTCAGTGTGGTTTAACCAACAAAAAAAAATTTTTCATAAAGTGTGGGACACCCTGTAACCTTATAGCCGATTGTGATTATTTTATCAGAATAGAATACACTCATGTAACCATCATATGACTTTCTGTACACAAATATGGCTACTTACTACAACTACTACAATGAGTTCCTGGCTTATCCAAACAGGGGGGGGGGGGGGCATCGAATCTCGAAATCGAATATAAATTACTACAGCGTCTACAAGGAGAACCGATAGGCCGAAATTTTATGGAAACTGTCCCCCAAGAGAACTTTCAAATGAATTTTCGATGAAGTTTTCTCAAGTTCCCTAAACGGTCAATTAAAATTCGAACGTTCTACCTAATGAACACTGTAATTTGATGAAATGTCAGGGGCGAATGCGATAGAAATCCCTAAAGCCCCAAGGAGCCCAACCAGGGATAGATGTGAAACAATTTTTTGGAAAGTGTTTTGTTTGATCGCCTATTTTTCCAGTTTTTCAAAGTTTTTACATTTTTTTTACCATGCTGATTTTGTATAATTTCAGCCTTGATCCTCGTAAGGTGCTCTAAAAATTTAGAATTGATGAACGATTAAGAAGAACATTAAATTTTCTATCGTCCTTGTATGGAACGACCTGGAAATCCCTCGGTTTTTCGAACGTTTCGAAGCCCAATTTAATCTTTGTGTTCTGACTCGACCGTTTTCATGGTTTTTAACCGGAGGTTTTATTGCCACATTTGTTTTAATAATTTTTGGGTTAAATCATTTTTTTATTCATATATTTATATGCTAAAAAATTTTTACGACAATGATATTGAAAGAAAGTTTAGTAAAAAGGTTGATGAGGTTTGGATTTTCCTTGTATAACGGGCGTTGTCATGAATGAGCCACATCACCTTAAAAGTTTGGGATTGATTTCGATGTAATTTCTACCCTGAAGATAATGGTAACAATTGTATAGCTCTCTGACTCGGTAATGGGGATATCGACGTTTCAATGGGACCGGGTCGGCCAAGTAAGAAAAATCTCCAATTCAGAAATCAATAATAGATTATGTCTTGTACCAGAAATGACAGTTTAAGCCATGGGCAACGTTCTGGTCAGCTATAACTAGCCACAACCACTCAGCTATACAACCACTTGATAAACTAGTTGTGGATGGTTGCAGACAACAGCTTGCGATGTTACGACTAATTTATATTCTGCCACTCATTCAGGACGCGGATCTGCTGATGCGTTCCAAATGCATTAAAACTGACCTACCGGAAGCCTACGGTACACAGAGATAAATTTTATTATGCACCCACCTTCATATTCTAGAATACATACTCAGCGATACTCCACCTAACTATTTTCACGTCTACCAATATCCATGACCCGGGATATCCACGACCTCGGTGTAAAAATGCGAGATTAAACCGATATTTTTGTTTGTGGAAACAATAACTTTACGCTTTCTAGTTTTTGTTGGAAAGCAGTATACATCGTGCGATACGAGATACCGTAGTATGCCCCACCTCTTTCCTTCTGTTGTACTACCATAAAAAATCGTTGGAAACGGGTAAAAAGAGAAAAAAACTCTGGAAGGAAAAAAGAAAAAAAAACATTCGGGCTTTTACGATCCAATAAAAATGAGACTGAGGCTGATATGAATCCCGATGGGGTAGAACCAGAATCTTCTCACGTCCGCGGCTTTATACTTGGAAAGCCTTTCACATTTTCTACTCGATTTATGTAGGCGGTATAATGTTTTCCTTTAGTACATTTCTTTCTATTAGGGATAGTTAAAATCTGATGTCTTTAAAAATCGATTTTCGATGGGAAACTTGTTGAATTAAATTGTGTCTATTCTTGGTTATCTTCCTAAGGTGAACAATACAAATTCTTCCGATTAAGGTTTATTACTTACTGATTACTCAGTCACTAGGGGGACAGGTTGTCCGAGCAAGCTGGGGCGTCAGTCCTCTAGCTGTTTACTTTCAGTGGGAGTACTGATTGCCCCTGTTCGAATCCTGCTGGCACCAATGATTTTGGCCTAAATCCTATCAAGTGTTGTATAGCTATCTTTTCGTTAGACAGTTCACCTCTGATCTCGATATCACGTGAATCCAAAACTCTCCCAACCCAGGGGCGTGAGGCATGGGAAGCCACGAGCGAAATCGTCAGACCTAGTTCCGATCCTCTCTGGAGGACGGCTGGCGACGTCCACGACACCTCCGGGTAGTCGGACAAAAATCCAAGGTGAAATTCCTTGTTTACTTTACTACTACTCTTACTACTATTTAGTCACTACATACCATGGGTTTTAACGGTTAATTAATATTTGGTCCGTACTGTATGGTTAGAGGTCAACTATGTCGAATCACAGTCTTTATTATTGGTTCTGGAATGTCACCAGCACATGAGACTCTTTTTCATGAAACGATCTCTTTCCCTGTGTTGATTTCGTTCTAGTTTGGAGCAGGCCCAATGTCTATCATAGGTTTGGCTTTCATTGTTGTAAGCCGAGTGAACCTTGGGTGTTATCAAATGACTGCTGAAGCAACAGCATCAACCCCGTCTCTTCCATGTACACATACTACCGAAGCTAATCTGGAGACTTGTCTCTGATTGCCTGTATACTTTAAAGTGGTACACGAGGTGCCGAGAAATGGATTTTCTCCTGTGTCCCAGATGCTGCATCCATGCACGAGTAATAGTTGTGAGGTCTGTTTGATCTCCCTCTCAGCCAGCGTGATCTTCAAGCCGTCCATATGAGGTATGGTGTTTGTTGATGTGTGATGGAATAGAGCAATTCCACGGATCTTCTATGATGGATATTTGGGTGCTCTAGCATTGCTTTAACGTTGCATATCAGAGAAAACGATTCAAGTTAATTTAGCACAGATATCAACTTTTTAAACCTTTTGAAGCGGTTGGAAATGATAAACCACGTGGAAACCGATGTTTGGTCAGCAGGGTTGGCAAACAAGTAGGCTTCATTCTTAGACATGATGAGGTTAACAAGAAGATTTCCATGAAGAGAGTGAAAAATGATGAATTACCGTGGCAAAACCATGTGTAGCGCAAGTCACATTATTAAGTACTGTACAAAATAACTTCTTACTCCTTACGGTTTCGTAGGTGTTTTACCAAACCAAATGATATTATAAATTCATGTTGCTTTTCAAGTAAAAATGCTAGTACTGTACTGCCGACTTTTTTTCGCAATAGATCATGAATACCGAAACGCCAATTAATGTTTGTAAAGCAACTGAAGGTATATAAGAAGAACAAAACCTCAACAAAAGTATCACGGAGGATCAACTTTCCACCGTAATATTCAAGTTGTGGAGTTTTTCTCTATTTACTTTTTCAAATAACAACTGATCGAGGGTCTGGAAATCGAGGAGGTTCGAGGTGGAAAGGTGAGGGAACCCTGAACTTTCGATCTACTGGAAGTTTCCTATTTGTTTTCTCCTCTAAGCCCCCGTAAAGTTAATTTGGTGGAAAAGTAGACTGCCGAGATTGGCCAGATGGCAAGTTCCGTTAATTTCAATTATTGAACAACTTTTCCTTCCAATTTTCCGTTCGATAAGCCTCTAAGCGCAGCAGTCTCATTATCGCTCCTAAGGCTCTCACCAACCTCGAAATGAGTTTAACGGAATATTCGGTATCCTGCTCGAATAATCATTAATTGATTCGTTTCCCACATTTTTTATTCTATACAAATACTCAACTTTTGCAGATGTCAGGTACAAGATAGGTAGCTTTTAGAATGTTCTTTAGGGTCTAACATGCAGGCTCCTGATATAACCCTACTCCATAAAACCATTTCTTGCATAGTGGTACGCCGTTTTCTACAATTAAGCAATCAACCGGAAAAAATACAATTTTTCAGGATGGGTGAGGCAATTGTATTGCCAAAAAAACCTCTAGTCACGTTGCCTGTATGAGTCAATTTTCATAGATGAAGCACATTTATGTAAAATTGTGTTGAGAACCATGCAATTTGTGTGCAAAGCAATGTTAAACTATCAATTTCGTAGCAAACAAATTTGTTCCGAATAATATTCTGGTACTCAAAGATTCTGTATGTGTTCACATTTTTTTAACATAGTTTAAACTAAAAACGCTAACACGCACAAGCATGAAACCAGGACGTCAAGAAATCATTTCTTCAGTTACTGTAATCAAGGTTTCTATTGAAGTGTTAAATTTTTTCCTTCTTTCGATTCATTTGTCAATTTTTTCCAAAAATGTAAATATTTACGTGTGTGTATATATATAAGATAATGTTTCATCAAGACGGATTTCTAAGAAGTACATTTTTTGGAAATTTTGCAATAAGTTCATTTTTTCAAAGGACAAATCAGGAGATGCAAGATCGAATAAAATTATTACACATTGTAGTTTTTATGTAAAATTATAAAATCTAACCAGAGAATGTAATTGATCATTTCTAGGAAGTTCAGCCTTGTTATCGCATATTCGAATCCTACATGAAATTGGACACCAGACGTGCCTCTTTAAACACTAAAGTTACCCCGTTAGCTGGTACAGCTAACGCGCTCATATTGGTTGCTATAATACGAACGAAACAAAATTTAATCCCAGCTCAACGACATCTCACAACTGCACTTTTAGTAGTCCTGGCAGTTGCCTCGGAATAACGAGATTCGCCAAATGCGATGCTTTAGCACTCAAACATGCGTGGAGCTAATTGAATCGAGCGTATGTCCACATAAGCCGCTTCATTAGGTCGGTGGAGATGGGTGTTCTCTAATATCCTCCCTCCCGATTACATTTCCGCAACGACCGCTCTCGTCTTCTCACTCCATTTGATACCAATTCTGGTGCGACTGGGCTCCATTCGCTCCGGCGGCTGGGGCTTTGCAATGGAGTGCTCACTTACAGCTGTCCACATACAGTCGGTGGTAATGGCCACTCGTTACCTACCGATGTTCCAATATTCATCATTGAAACTTGAAGCAATTAAGGGGATGGGTTCAACTTTGATCCGTTCCGCTCGCGGGAGTTACGCCACATTCTGTTGGCACGACATTCTGAAGCTTACCTTTAACAAACCAAACGACAGCGGCGATGAATTGAACCAATTATACTGATCCATTAGCAGTTCCTATGTATTCTTTCATGTTTGGTATTACTTCACATTCAATTTGAAACCATTGATTTCATCGTTCTCACTCACGTGGCAATACATTCACCGATCGTAATCATTCATCGTGGTCTTGCCCTTCTAATTCACTTCTGCAACATAAGCAACAATCTGGAGGTCGAAAAAATCTTCTGAAATCATTCATTCATCTTTTAGAGTTGTCTTTTTGAACGTTTGTCGTTGCTTCTCCGTGAGCCCGCGATTTCTTAGAGGCGATCAACAAGAAGATGGAAACAAGAACCAATGCCAATGACATGTTCAGGGAATGAGCAGATTATGGCTCGACAAACTTAAATGAGTTTTATCACCGCCTAGGTTTTCTTTGGTCCATTGTTAACATACAATCATTGCACTAATTTGTATCCTACTTTAATTTGATTGCATGTGTCGGTTGTAACTACTGTCCCTGCCCAAACTTGAAATCCTCGTTCCATGTGGTTCATGCAAGTTTTAATTAAACTTCGTAACTGTATCAATTGTATGTTGTCTCTACCCATACGTATTTTTGAAATTCTTGAAACAAGCTATACATTTATAGTTTTTCCAATTTTGATTTAAGTCACAGGCATTGTGTAGAGTAAGGCTAAGGGTACGCTAAATTACGTTTTGAATTTCGGTATTCCTCACCCTGATCAACGTGGAGTTAATTTAACAATCCCCACTTTTTACTAAACTCAGATTTTCAATTCAGATTACACTCTAAGTGTTGTTCTCTAAGTAAAAATTCGGTAGCCAATTTTTGGTTCTACATGATAATAGTTGGAACTCTTGCATCAAATTGACAATGAAAAAGATCCGTAATTATTTTAGTAATTTTTGACGGATTTCAAAGAAATTTAAATTATTTTTTATATGTTTTCATCCTTCATGTTATGGCTTCATGCTTCTAAAGCCCTTCAACCATACAATATGGTTTTTGGGCATCTTCTAATGCGTTCTTCAAACGCTTTCACGAAGGCTGTTACTTCTTAATATCCTTAGCGCTTAAAGGCTGTTTCAAGATGGACGTGACAGAAAGTTGAACATCATACCTTTTAATTTTCAATTTCTATTCATTAAGATGCTTTTGAGAAAGATAGTGCCCTCTTTATTTCTCACATTTGTAAAATCCTCCTTTTATTTCTCTTTTCAATTTTATTCCGAAAGGCCCTGCTATGTATGTACTAGAAATACTTTATTTCATTGTTATTTTTAAGAGTTGAGGAAATGTCAAAGACAGTTTCATACAGAATCGACCTAAATACACAAACGATACTTGCTCAACATGTATACTCCACGTATTGTTTGTACTTTTCGACGAGAGATGGGTGTAAACGAACTCCGTTCTCCTCCAATCCCATTAGCGATCGAATAATTAAAATTCGTGAAAGGGTCACGTTACCTGTTATTAATTACTGAGTCAGTAATAATAAAATTCTTCATCTCCATCCGGAACAACGGTAGTACCTTACTTTACATTGACCCAGTTTGCCGCGGACAAGTAGGATGTCAAAATGAAGACAACTGCAGGTCTTCCGGGAGAGGAACGAATGAAACGACCGCCGAGTATATCGCCTCGGGGAGGCCGCATAATATTTTAACCGCCGCCTTGGAAGCCGATGTTTGCGTATTTATTCGCGTTTATTCGTGGCGTGACGCTAATTTATTCGAAGACCGTTGGTTGGGAGTCGAAATGATTATAATCATTTTATTACTTCATTGGGTCTTCTGTTGAACCGCATGAAATTTGCCACAAATCCAAAGATGCAGACAACAGGTAGCACATTTTTGAAGTAGTTGCATCAAGTTGTGTTACGGCTTCATTAAACGAATTATTACTGAATTTAAAACATTTGAAGGCTCTTGAACTATGAATACTGCCAACAAATTCAAGTTAGAACATTTATATAACGGAATTCTTTAAAATGTATTAATAATTCATTCTAATATAATGTTACTCAAAATACCTATATCGCGTTTTTTTCATCATGATAAATTATAAAATGTAATGTTTATTAATTCATAAGTCCAGTTATCATCAAATGAGTCAATTGTTTGGCTACACAAAAAACTGAACCTCAACCTTCCTCCCTCTTTGTAGTCTGTGAATTCCACCGTGTGCATGCACATTTCTTATCAACATGGTATGTTGAAAACATAATAGTATTTTTTAATAATGATCATATAGTAGTACTTTTAATAATGATCTCCAATCAAAAAGTTAGAAAATACCTTGTCGAAAATTTCAACAATTTTAGAATACAGAACGCTGCAAATTATTAACGTTTCAAAGGTTCATCGTTTCTGTATTGGATGGTGCTTCTACATAAATCACTCATCTATGTTTATTAGAAGTGGAATGTGGTACGTTATCTAAACTCGGAGTTCCACAAATTGTTATTTTATTCTAAATAATGCGTTTAGAAGAAGGAGTTCTCAAATAAATTGCCTGGTTATGGAAAACTCGATCTCGAAATAAACTCTTGAAAGCAGAATTCCATTACATTTTTATCGGCTGATTGGGGCAATGGTGGAGAGATAGTCTCTTTTAAAGTCATTTCAGTATCAACTTGATCGTGTAATTGTTGTTTTAATTGTAGAATTAGCCCCAAGAAAGATCTGCAATACCGGTCGACTCCCCTACTTAAAGGCATTAATATCTTGGGGAAATTATTACAGTGAATCATGTACCAAACAAATGAAGAATTACATCGAACTTGACATAAATGTTTTTGATTTCAACCTTCAAATTTTACCACTTAGTTTTGATTAAAAATTATGTCGCTTCGGAGTCACTATAAGAGTATTTTTTGTGGTCAATGACACTAGTTCATTATCAAAAATAATAATCCTAAAATCTGTATTTTTTAACCGCTTGTTTGTTATTCGGAGATCATATTACAAAGAATTAAATAGTACTTCTCGGATTCGTGAATCCTTCTGTATTTCCGAAAAAAGTGTAAATCAATTAATGAAACACTCAATCAGGTTGGTTTGTTTTTAGAGGTTGGTGAAAAATTCATTACTGGACTGACAGTAAGGGGGTACACGTCAAAGATGTGTCCCCCTCACCCATTGTGGAATACCGTTCCTTTCTTCTTTTAGGACTGTCCCAGGACTGCTTTTTGGCAGTATCCTTTTTACTTCGGGATTGTCACCTAGTGAGGGTTTTTTCTGGTCTTCACTACTTCTACCCTGACTCATTCCCAGCTTCTGTTCACTTCCTTCTCTTTGAGCACCATAGTGACATACGTGCTGACTGTACTCCAATTCTCCGCAGATTGTATAATCTTTTTGAACCCTGTTTCTGGGCTGAAATCACTACCATTTAGTACATTTTTCGCTTCAAATAGGTGTCCATATCTGAGGGCCAGTATGTTCTCTTCCCAGAGGACATGAATTTACAGTTGCACGCTTGGCCGCTGTAAACAGCTCACGGCATTTTGTTGTTATAAGTCTTGAGTCCCATGCAGTATGTTTTGTATTAAAGTCACCCCCTATAATGAATCAGTTTCCGAGCAGAGTGATTGGATTTTTATAATCAATTTCTTTTAGATTGTGCTTAGGTGGACAGTGAATCGAGGAGATGTTACATGCTTTACCTTTTAATGTAACGTTGTCTGATGCAACTTGCACTGTTTCCTCTTCCAACTTGTGGTTTTCATGATGTTTGACGGATTCTCTGATACTACTGGTCCTGATCTTGCCTTATTAGCTGGGTGTATGGCATTGTGAATAATATCAGGTTATGTTAAAGAGAATGATTTTGGTAATTATTAAAGAGGGACATTTTACTTTGAAAATCGTTGATTATTCTACGCAGGGGTCATAAACACGTTCAAATGTTTAACTCTCAGTGTTCCCTTACCCTCGTATATCAGAATCTGTCATAAATAAATGGCCAGTCCCAGGTAGCTGGTGTCAACAAAAACAACTTTCGGCGAACTAAAATGGAGCCGGTTCCTATCAACTCTACTCGGTCTGAGGGATATCATAGAGAGGAGACAGCCTTTCTGTTTACAAACACCCGCCCTCCGTTATTTATCCTTCGAAACAAACAGTTGAGTCGACGGGAGCGGAGGACTTTTGGAAGTTTTCACTGTCAACAAGAGCCCCACGAAAAACGGCCGGTGAGGAGAGAAAATAAAGGAGAAACTTGGTCATTATCTCGGAATGGAAGAGTGCTGGATAGTAAAAGGAAATGGTTATTACTTATTAAGGATGATCGATGGATCGGTAGACCTCATCGTACTCTATTTCGTTCCCTTCCTATGAATTTTATTTCATTTCATTTCTCCGAACTCTGAATAAATTGCTCGTAGTGCTATTTTGGGAATATAATTTCAACGGTATCGATTTATTGATTGGACACGTGTTATTGAACTCCTCTACGCTCTCCACACATTCATCTAGTTGAGTTTTTCAGTACTATATATTTATATATAAATAAATAAAGAGAGAGAGAGAGAGAGATCTCAGCTGATCAGAATTTTCCCTCTCATGTTGTTCGTCTCTAATTGCAAATCAATGAAATTTGAGTAAAACGCAACAATTTGAGCACGATCTGCCCGTATTTTTGATTGATATGCTGCTGCTCGTGGTTAGATGAACCCTCTGGTGTTTGTACCTAAGCGTTTTCATTTATTTTATAAATAGCTTTTCCAAATCAAATTAAACGTTTACGAAACAAAATAAGAGTTTTCCATTTCAAAATATAGGCTTTACATTTCAAAGTAAAGATCTTTCATTTCTAAATAAAGATCGTTAAGATACGTTTACTGTGGCAGACTGAAACGCTTAATGAAAACAAGAGGAGGACATCCTGCCTGTCCATTTTGTATCGAGTTTGATTCTTTCCTGTGACTTCGACTTTGACAATTCCTTGAGCATGATCAGGGGGATTTGTGCTTTTCTTCTTTGTGTAATCCTTATCGCGGCAAGCATCCCTTTTTTATGTAGCGTATTCTAGCAATTCGATTATCCCCCTTTGTCACCCCTAACGTTTCGATCTTGCTGCGGTGGAAATATCTTGATAATTTTGAACGTGGATAGTGACAGCGATTTCGTAATTGGTGTCCTACGGACGGTCGACCCCCCACTGTGGTAGAATTTCAAGCGAAAGTGAGCCATTCAGTGGTGAACATTTGGGAGTCCGACTTCGTCGAGGAGAAGTTGTCAACCGGGAGTATTCCAAAGAACAAAAGGTAATCTTTGTTTTTAAATTGAAAACCTTGAATTGAGACTCGGAAAAGCTATAGAATGAATAATGAATTAACGACAAGTGTATCATCACAAAACAGAATGAACTTTTTCAAATGTTACAGAAAAGGTGATCAACTTACTGTTGTTAAGTAGTACAAAACGCGTAGTGGGTCACTACGCGATTTTCTCTCTTCCATTTTCCAAATATCCTCGCTCATTTGGATTTCAAATGATCTGTTTTTACTGTCTGAATACCTTCATTCATCTGGATCTTGAAAAACGAATCTCCAGCTTCAATGACCTTGTAAGGACCCTTCAGAATTGTGCTATGAATAAGCTTGGTACTTAAAAAACGGTTTTTGCCGTTTTTAAAATTACTGGGAACATATGTGGGGGTTTCCTAACATCTTGTGATTGTCATCTTCACGTTTCCCATTTGAACCTCCAGTAGCTGAGTGTATTTACAAGGGTCCACAGATCCGGTTACTTCTTTCTACGCTAATATGAAATTAAAATGATGGTCCTATTAAGGGGCTATCCATTCGATGAAGTAGTTAAAGTTGCAGCTTGTGTGTTTAAGTCTGGCTGCACGCCGTAGTTCTTTGTCATGGAATTGATTTTCAAAACTGTATTGATCTTGTGGTTGACTTGATCTCTTCAATCCCGGGGTCACCTCTTTGGTTTTTGTGCCTTCTTTGTGAGATTGATTTTATATTAAAAGAAAATAAACCTACGACACGTATGTTATCAAATAGGAGATTGAACGTATTTTATTATTCACAAAAAAACCAATTCGAACAAATTAAAAATTGTTAAGCTTTACGAAACGTGTTGGGTCACTACTAACTTCACCAAAGTCAGCGAGCCACAAGTTCGGACAAGGTAGGAAAACAAACATTTCGGAGCGGATGTGAATTTTTCATAAGTGCCAGTGACGAAAAACTCCGGAAAATCTCCAAATGTTTTATTCTACCGCAAAACGTCGGTGATGAATTCCGTCTAAGCTAATAAACTTCTGATGAACGGAAACCCATTGCTCCCAAGTTAATCGAAAATGGAGTGTCTAAATTTCGAAAGGCTTCAAGGAAAATAATTTTAAATTTGTAGAATAGGATCGCTGTTGATCTAAGCTGTTTAAAACTCGGTGAAACATTTTGGGTCACTGCTTTGGCAAGGAAACGAAGAGTGATAGGTATTTGTCATAGCCTCAGCTGAAAGAAGCTGTGAAAACAAACACTTTCAAAGAAACTGGTTCCTTTTCAAAGAAACTGGCGTCACATTTCAGTTTAAATCTTTACCTTCTACATCAATATAAATAAACGGAATGCGGGAGGAACTGATAGGAATTGGGTTGTAACGAGAGTAGTCATGTTTTCCAGGAGCGCGTCTATCTATAAGAAGAAACAGTAGAGAAACCTCAACGGTATCAACAGGAGATGTAGCATCAAATAATTCCGATATCACACAGTTTCTGAGGAATTTTATGGTTACATGTTTGTTTAATCATAATGGAATACCACCTCTGAAAATACCGAGCAGATTCATTATCTTAAGAAGGAAGTAGTAGTAATATACCGGTCTAATGCATGCAGAGGCAATGAATATTGACAACCTTGTGCGTACTTCTAGAAAAGAAAAAAATATGAATTCTTCCGTAACCTTGAATCTGGACGGGAACTTTACAATTTTCTTGTGCAAATCTCAATTTTATTGTAGCAATTTCCATTTTCATTAATATTTCCTACAACATTTACCGATTTATGTGAAGGTGGCGGTGTGTATAACGTTCGATCTCTCACAGATCACACTGTCGCCTCTAGCGCTAACCATTCATAATCCGATTTCTGCTTGGTTGCCCTCCTCGGCATTTCGCCTTCTAGAGTTGCCGTTTTTTAAGGCCCCACAATGTCAAGAAAAAAAAAGAGTAAGGCCTCCCTTGATACATTAAGGTCATTTAAAGTCGGATACTACGATGTACGATATCGGTCGTATAAATCACCGGTCAGGTCTTGCTGTCCAGATTCGTTACGTTACAACTTTCAAACATAATAACTCAAACGCGTTGTAGTTGAGTTGTGGAGACTTCAAGGTTGAGGTTAGGTAAGGTCTCGGCGGGGTCAAGTTTGAGCTGAATTGACCTCATGGGAATGTGCACCTAATTGGAAACGTAATTGGACAGATCACCGCGAAGTACCAGCCGTAGGGTTTAATTGTACCTCAACGCAGTTTACATTAACAAATAGTGAACATAATATCAAAATCTGCAGTCCCTCATTTGGTAATATGAACTATTTATAAATCAAATTAACTTCTTTGTAGGCATTGAAACTGACAATGGTTAAAACGTATATTGAACGCTAGAAGTCGAGTCGTGGTGAAGATTTATATAAGTTTACAATCAACGCTTCTATCCATCAGCCACTTTCCTTCGAATAATTGAATTTATCAATGAAATGGCTACCGATCCGGTTGTGGCCCATACCTTCCTCGTATCAGTAAAACGAATTGAAGATCATAGAGGTGTTTAGTATCCTTATGACATTCCACAACGGATTCCTGTGGTCGCGGGAAATAGCAGAGCAAGATGGGGTCAAACAAAGTCAAACTCAACTCAGAACTTAGTTTAGAAGACTGACTACTTAGAATGAAATTATGATTCTTGAATGTTGGATGTTACGTATGTGAATGCGCAAAAGCTACCCGTGGATCGGATTCAATGGTGTTCATTGGAATTATCTACAGACTACCCTTAGAAATATCATAGAATTATGAAGAAGATGAAATCTGTTGACTGTGTTGAATCTGTTGGAAGGATTTGAGGCCCCACCAAGCTCAGCTGCTACTAATATTACGATTGTGATGAGACTCATGGCGGATAATCAAAAAGACATTCCTCTACTATCTTCTGAATTTCAACGACACCGGAGGATGGCTCTAAAAAAATTTCTCTTTGATGAACTTCACCTCAGCACAAGGGAAATGGAGTGATGATTTGACATTCTAACCAGAACATTTCGTCCCTAACCTAACCTGGGAATTGCAATGTCTCGTTAATATTATGTTCATGGTTTACATTTACATTTACATGGTTGCTATATTATGTTCATCGTTTACTTCAAGTTGTAGTTATTAAATCTAATTACCATAAATCATCTTTTTGACATTTTCATGTCTTTGCTTTGGCACATAAACTGAAAAATCGTCACGAAAACTTGCTCACGCGATACCAATAAACAAAAGTTGGTAACTACAGTCCTTGAAATATACCAATAAACTGAAAAATCGTCACGAGAACACAAGTGTAACAACAACACTACTGGGGCTCGAATTCAAGAAAGCAAGGGTGTCGGAACAATGAGTCAACACGATCGCGAATTTAATTAAGTACCCACGGGTGGGTGGTTTCTCTTATGACCCATTTAATTGATGTATACGCCCCGACGTGCAACGCACGGGTGATATCTGCCTAGTATAATAAATAAAATAAGAAAACCCGCATAAAAATGTCCCAGTGTGTTGCAGACTCGTATGTAAGCATTTGTCAACATGATGGAAGAAAAGCCTCCATTCATTTGTCTATGATTTGTATACTGTTTTAGTTGATTTTGGTGAGATTTTAGTGAATCGCATGATAGATCAATATTATATAGGTTGGCTTCTTGGGATCCATAAACCGTCTCTGAGTTTATTATAGAAAAAACACATTGAGAAATGAACAGAATAACATTGAGCAGTACTGCCACGAATAAGTCATTAATAATCACTGGTTCGAATAAATTGACTCCTGTGAGTATCGAAACAAGTGGGTTGTACGCGTATGTTACTCATCGCGCCACTTGGATCTACCCCCGCCAACATCAAAGTATCAAATGAACATAGAGGTGAAACTTGGGAAGTACCTGCCTTGTGACTTAGGGTACCTACTACCGAGTTCGAACATACTACATCAGTCTTCATTAAAACTTGATTCGGGAAATGCGTGATTTTTTTTTTTTTTTTTCATTTTTATTGAGGAATTTTTTTGTTTGATTCAAAAATAAGGAGTTCCTTGAATCGTATTTCTTTAGGTAACCTTAAATTTTAATATTGTTCAAGTAAGATTTGGTAACTCTTCGAGATCATCTAACGACTCATTGCCGGGACGTAGAACCTATGGTCTCTCAGTAGGATTCCAGGTCAATATTAATAGTGGTTGAAATAGTAACGTACTTACTCGAAGGAATGAAAGACCATTAAACCGTTGAATGTCCCCTGTGCGTGTTGAATATAATGGTATAAACAGTAAGCTGAGCTCTTCGTGTATAAACAGGAATAGTGTTAGCATTCAGGAAGCGTTCTAGAATCTTTCTTTAAGAATATTCTTTTGAAACTTTCTTGTAAGCAGGTAGGTAATTTAACTCACATCTTGTAGGAATATGAAAATGAATAATTTTGCTCTTATCTTGATGAAACTTCTTTTCGAATCACAACACGCATAAAATATGATTCAAGTCGGTTCGTGAGCAGCCGGGTTTTGTCCGAATCGTCTCAGACACACATTAGTCAGTCGGTACCGCGGCCTCAAGGCGCTCGAGATGTCCCGATTACGTGCGCTCCAGTCAAACGCGCCTCATTAATTAGTAAAAAGAGCAGAAGTTGCTCGCTGTATAAGGCCGAGCTGCCGCAAAGGCAACGTCATTAAAACCCAGGACATTCGTAGAAATTCTTCCTGCTGTAGGATGTATAATATGTAGGACTTTACTCGACATATAGGCTGAAGGCTTGGAGTGGGAAACTTGATCCACATTCCGGGCCAGACCGAGCGAGCTAGACTTGAATATGCCGTAGAAATGGGTTAAGCCGGAAATTGTTGGCTAACTTCCGCTGTAGAAAAATAAATTTGGTGACAAACCTACGAACTACCGAATGGAGTTTTTTTGGTGACAATATTCCATCAACCTGATCGTTCCTTATATGTTTGAAGCGTCCTTGATAATGTTATGATAGTGCCGCGTTGATGCCATAGTGTTTATGAATAAAATGTTAAGGCACCAGACCTAAAAGCAAAAAATAAGAGTTAACTGAATTTATATGTGCAACATTCAGTGAATCAGCTAAAATGGAATATACCGGTATATTTTTATACATTTTGGTGATATTGGTACCACTGAGGTGATTTTCCCGTGCCAGACCGAGCAAGCTAAGTGTGAATATAGAAATATGATAAATCAGATACTGTTGGCTAACTTCCGCTGTAGAGAAAATATTGTAAAGCCCATACAAACTACCGAATGACGTTTATTTGGTGACAATGTTTCATCAACCAGAGATTCTGTGATTCAACCTTGTATTATTGTAGTGTTCTTAAGAATTTTATGATCTTCCCTTGTTGATGCCATTGTCATTATGAATAAAATGTTATGGCGCCAGACTTAAAGCTGATGAATAAGAATTAACTGACTGGCACGTAATCAGCGAAAATTAAATACAACAGAATCCTACATATTTCTACATGTTTTGATAGGTGATTGGAGTAATTTTTGGTTCAAGTGTTATTTAAATTATGTGTATCTTTGAAATCAATCAAGACGTAAATAAAACCAATTTCTTGTTTCTGTAAAAATTACCAAATTATTACACAATGGTTAAAATAAGTGTAAAATACCTATCGTTTGGCTCGAGTCCAATTCTAACTTGCCCTTTTCTTAACAAGCTAAGAGGGAAAGTCTATTATGATGAAAAATCAAAACTTGTTTCCACCTTTTCTGTTGAAATTCTGCATTATACTGGAAAACAACTCAGAAGTAGCACCGTTTCAGTGGAATATCAACATTCGTCGTAGTTTTAGGCTTCTTTGGACCAGGCTAAAGTAGATAAATTGTTTCACGAAACAAGAGATTTGTAAGTTGATTTAAAACGAACGGGTTTCACCGAATTATTTCATGGTTATACTGTTATCAGTAAACATCGATTGAAAGCTTAAAGTTAGTTTAGACGGTATCAAGGAGACATTTGCCAGCAAAATAATGGTGATAACGAAATGACAGTGATAACGATACCAACATCCTCGTTTTCCATTTTCGCTCTAATTCAGTTTTTGTCTGATTACTGCTTGCTTTACTTTATTACTTCACTTGATTTACTCCCTGTTTTCTGTTTTTGTTAGTAGTTTTGTTCATGTTCAAAGCATTACCAATCACTTGTCATCATGTGTTGGAGGACCGAAACACAGTAGTTTTTGGAAGTCGGTACCTCGTCAAGAAATCAATATCGCCGGGCTCAAAATTTGCTCATCTTCAAGTAGCACATAAATAGCCCAATTGGTAGAAAAATACTACGAAATACGCAACTAACAAAAAACTATTACACAATACAGCAGAAATAGCAGTGAACAGTAGCCATCAGAACAGACTTTCGGATTGTAAACGGAAACGGATAATACAGGGCTCAGACAACCGTTGTTAAGGGCGCTAACCATCCAAATTCGGTTGGTTGGTTTTGATTGTCTACTTATCACGTTTGATCGTTGATTTATCTAAACCGAAGTTGGTGAATCTGAACATCGTTGTTCAACGACTGAGATCTCCGGTTAATTGAGCAAACAATGATTAAAATGTTTAGTGAAACCGGGCCTGAGATTGCTTCGATTATTCGATTATTATACCCCTAAGTGTTGTTGTTTGACATTAATGCCTTGCATGACAAGTTTCATGCAAATAACTAACCACTATCATTATGAATAATCAATCACAATTATTTGAAATAACATCGTTATTAATATTGAACCGAAATATTGAATAATAAACATAAAACAATATTTAACTAGTCTTCACTAGTTCAAACACGGTATTCTAAACAAATTCTTTGATCGTAAGTGCCCGTTTATCTTCTGACGCGACAGTTATTCAAACTAATTATACGTCCAACGCACTAGTAATCAATATTTATCGTTATTTGGAAAGTAATCCGTTCCTTAAGAACCTCGGCAGTTTATTATAAATCCCAGATTTCACGAGCCATGCTTCATTCTCACACAGGTGTCATAAACGACTTGTTATGCCTTCTCAGCCCGTCAAATCCTTTATTACTCCTTCGACAGGAGAACGAGGTGACAGGGCATCTTAAAAATTAATTACTGTGCCCACTCAAGCCAGGTGGCAATTACTGCGTCGCTCTTAATTTCGTGGAAGACTTCAATCACTGGGCTCATTCGGCTTCTAGCTTATAAATCTCGACCCTTCTTGTTCTTTCAGCTTAATTTCGAAGAAGCCCTCACTACTTCTAATCGTTTATCAAGCGTGGAGCGTGAAAGTGCTGGAACTAATTCGGACGATGAAAGCTATTGCGAAGATGATTGACTAATGTAGGTATAGGATTTTTAATCAGGCTAACATATATTTGCCAATACATCATTCACTATTCTCTACATCAATATCTGTTAACGGTAAGCGTCATAACAAGAAAAAACAAGTTAGGTATGGCACATAACTATCTCGCACCGGCTACATGTATGAATAGAACATTGAAATGTGCAATAAACTTTAAAGATTGTTGATCTTAGAAGATGTCGAACATAAGCTTGTTATAACGGTTCTCAGGTCATGTTCCCGGGGACGTAAACCGCTTCATTGTGGGTGTGTCGACACGTATGTCTGGTCTTTCCGTAGCAGATAAAATAATGATCCCCTCAAGTTGAAATGGAATTCGATGAGCATAAAAGAAACAGCGGAACTTGACAAATGGCTTTCCCAAACTACCCTAAATTTCAGCAAGAATTTCTATGAAACTTGAAATTCTATGTGGAACTAATTTTTTTGTATCAACCGATTTTGGATGAAAAACTTTGATTTCATAGTGAAAATCCAAGTTTTTCCCGCATTAAAACGTTAATTCCTCCACCGACTTCCTGAGTACAGTATTTGTTATATCATAATGTTGCAAAGCTGACATGTGATGCAAAAAAGTTCAGCTCTGGGCACAAAGACTTGCGAGCGATTGTAAAAGTGGAGATTTCATGAATTTTCCATTTTTCCTCTTCAAGGTCATTTGTCAACAGCTTATCTTATTAGAAAAACTTTTTTCTATCAGGGAGATGGGAAGCTGAACCCTCTTACAAACAGCATAATCAAATTGGAAGTTACTCCTTGAGTTAAGGGAGTTGAGGCTATTGAGATAACGTTGATATCACAAAAACAATCTTTTAACTGACATATCTCAAAAACTGAACGAGATTTAAAAGCAGTTATAGAGCAAATATTGTTGCAACTAAGTTTTGCTAATTGTCCTGTTGCAGGTAGAAATGATGAACACATTATACAAAACCAAACACACATATAAATCTTCGAAATTGCCCATATATGTACAATTTTTTCTACATTTTACCATTTTTCTTTGGAACATGGATTTTAAACACCATTTTTCTCATAATCAGCATTCAATTTTCATAAAAAAATCTTGTTAAGATGGTTTTGTGTACTTAATTTGGTCATTCGTCGCGCTGTGCGTCAGTTGATTCCCGATAAACTGCTTCTTATTAAGAATAACAGTTGCAAAAAAAAAGGAATTTAAAATCAACATTTATTGTTTGAGAATTAGCGTTTCGTTTCGTTTCATATTCTCCCTTCATATTCTGCTCTCCCTTCTTGGAACTGCTTGGTTGACTACAGTGACTAAGTTGGCCACTGTAATGATCAACAAGGGCAATGACCAACATCGTTGAACTCGAATTTCCTCTTTTTTCGAGCATCACATCGTGAAAAAGCGTAAGTTTAGATCAGAGTTCAGCGCAGACAAATTTCCCTCTCGGGGAAAGACGTATTGCTGCCGTTAAGCTGCAAATTGTTGTTAAGGGACCTGGCGACAAATAATCGACAGTTCATAAAGTGACAAAGTGGCTCGCACGTCCGACGGCCTAAAGATTAATGTCCGTAATCCTCATCCAAGACCTGAGGCCGCTCTATTACCATAAATCCCGATTAATGGCGAGCAAAGCCAAGGCTCTTGATGTCGGCCCAAGAAAAACAACCCTGTGGAAGAACGAGTACCTATCCGAGCGGAACGAATTTCGCAAGTGCTCGTTCGGTGAGCGACGATTTCGAAAAGATTTTGTGAGCTCGACCCGGGTCCAAAAACAAATCCTAAGCAGTTGTAACGAGGCGATTTCCTAATTAGAGCTAAAAAGACTGAAGCCTACAATCCTCAAAGACGAATTCGTGATATGCCACGAATTTCTGCCCATTCACAACTCAGCTAACATTTTTTACAAGCGTGGGTGTGTTTCTCCAGACTTACTTTTTTTAAATTTTTCTCTAGACTTATTTGCGAATGTCGTTTATATTGACTTGATACTTAAAACACGAGAGGGATTTTTGACTATATAGAACCTTTTTCCCTCATCACCCGAAAGTGAAAATCTATCGGCGCACTGGGGCTTGGAAACGGAAAAATGCGGCCAAAACCCCAATTTTCCAAATATTTTCATGGGCTCAGTTGATTGCCTTCATTTTTAGTACTACATAGAGGATGTCACTGTCGAAGTTTCAGGAAGTTAACTTCAATTGCATAGTAACAATAAGCCACTGTCAATAGTCGTTTTGTTATTTCGTGTAAAAATACTTTTCATCGCCATAGAAAATTAATTTATTAACGGATATTTCTTATTTACCATGAGCTTTGAAAATATTTCAACAGCAGGCAAAATTTGATCATTCACTTTGATGTTCGAAGTTTATCTCATTCAAGCTGGTTTACATTTGGAACTCCTCCAGCCTCCCATATGATTCCTGTAGGAGAGTGCACTCATAAATGTGCTTGTCAACGGAAAAAAAGAGTTAGACTCGACCGCGGCCGACCGTTGATCTGAGAACACTTGATAAGTGCGATTATTACTATTATTGTTAGCTGCTATCGATGCAACATCGTCGAGATCAAAGGGGAAAGGTTCCACTCGGCTGGTTATCTTAATATTTACTATCTGAATATGACTATTTAAGGAGGGTTTTAGGCCACGGGACAAATTTTTCTGGTTTGCGATGACTATTTTGGGAGGGTCAAGAGCCATGAGACGTATTTCATGGCCGACTCCGAACAGATGTTTTTATTAACATAAAAATTCAAATCCCATAATTTCTTTATTTCCACAATTACTGGCATTAAGAATCATCCTTTTATAAACAACATTAGTTTTCAGGGAAAATTTGGGGTTGTTTATTCTCAGTGGGAAGGATATACAATATTTTGACCGCAAACAGCCGTTTTGGAACCACAGTGTCCATTGGCCGGTCTATAGGTTGACTGGGAAGAAATATTTGACGAAAATGACTCAAGACTGTAGATTTCCTCTTTAAGTGAATACTGACTACTGGCGAGGTTGATTTATGTTAAAGTCCACGTGGAGAACGTGATGTGACAGTTCTCCGTCTTTGGTACTTAGCTCATCGCAGCCAAACATTAAGATTCCTCGTTGTTAGCTTGACGTGATTCAGTGTTGGATGTTACAATATAACGTAAGGCATCCACTACATTGGTTACATTCCGTACCCATGAAGGAAATAGATGAGCATCGGAAGAAATAGGCCGTTTTTACTCCTTCCATTGAAATGACGTTGAACCCAAACAAAAAACGCTGCAAATTCTTTCACTGGGGTTATTATTCAATGATTCATTATTTGAATTTCTACTAAGCTTTGGAGTGTGCGTGTTTCACAGGTGATAGAGCAATTATTGAATTTCAGGAGATATGCATAAAGCACTTAAATCGGTTCTTAACCAAAATACCTATTTGGATTGATCAGGTGATCATATTTTGTGCCTCCTGAAATTCAATAATCGCTCTATCACCTGTGAAACACGCACACTCCAAAGCTTAGGTAGTAGAAATTCAAATCATGAAGCATTGAATAATAAACCCCAGAGAAAGAATTTGCAGCGTTTTTTTCAAAAGCGTTTACAAGGGAAAATATTCTATTTGAAAAATTTAAATTTCGTAAAATGCAGCATGCATTTCAGAATGCTTCAACCCGTGTACCTTTTAGGAGTTCACTCCAGTATCCACATTCACTACATCACTAGGTCACTGCAATCAAAGGAAAAAAAAAAACGCTGCTGTTTTTGTTTTGATTGCAGTAACCTAGTGGTGTAATGCATATGGATGCAAATGTTGGCACCATAAATCGGGCCAATCATCGGGAATGGTTTGAGCTATAGATCTGTGGAGGGGCTCATTCAAATCCTCATGAAAAGTTCTTTTAAAAAGTCCAAATTTAGGCCGCATTGACTTTTTTTGAGGTTTTTAGGGATTTTACAAATCTTTAACAACCCTCAAACTAAGAGAGAGCTGGTTAACGAATCAGAGCGTTGTCGGACCAACATGGATTTTTCCTGAAAATTTCAGATTTTTTGCTCCAGCCGTTTGGGTGAAAACGTGCGTATGGCGGACGGACGGAAACATTTTTATTGCAGATTTGGATTCTACACCCTTTGAAACGTAAACCATGATATTTTCAGGGGGGGTTAGGGTGAGGGGATCATTCGATTCCTCATAGATAGTTCTTCAAAAAAAGTCCGAATGATCACGCTGGCAACAATATAGCCATCAAGTAGGGGTGCCCACAGGATGGGAGAGGGGCTAAGACGTAGACTGCGTACTTAAAATTCTTGAGGGGGGTTCCAAAAAAATTTTTTGGGAGGGTAAAGTTGATTGAAATGGTGTTTAGCGTGACGACATTAAAAAAAAAAAAAAGAAGCATTTTGAGTCCCTTTTTTATGATCAAGTATTGTAGGTTTGTTCCAGGGCAATTTTTTACCTTCTTCCCGGCGACTTCACAATCTTAGAACCCTCCCGTGAGTTGTTATGATCCTATATAGACAGCTGCGCTATGGTTGTATCGTCGAAAACCATGAAAAATACCCATGTTTCAACCGTTTCTCCACCCAAAGCAACCCTGGGTGCGGTGAACTCAGACTGAGACCCCTCCTATTGGATTCAGCAACCAAAATTACATCGAAAATGACACCCACACGACCACGTTCCCGTATACCCCCGCTATTTGCCCCATCTTCACCCATAGCAACCACAGGTGACGTGGAATCGGACTGTGACCCCTCCCATTCAATTCTACGCGCAAAAATACTTCGAAAACGACACCCCTAACCCACGCGCACGTATCTTTGAAGGGCCCATATGTTCACCCAGGGGATGCAACCATGTGCTGACAGGCTGCCGCACTTCGGGGCTCAACTAAAACCCAAATTGAGTCCTGTACGAAATTTGGAAATTTTCGTAATTTTAGTCAAAGGTAATTAAATTACTCAAAATTAATTGATTACTCGAAAGTAATTAAATACTCCGATTACAGTGATTGGTGATCAGTAACTCCAAAAAACTAATTTTTACACCAAATTGCATTAATTACTCTAGAATCAGTTACGCTAATTACAATTACTAATTGAAAAATAGTAGTTACTCGTCCTTCAATTAAAGTAATTGGTAATTGAGTTTTAACTACCAAGTAGTGTAATTGGTGATTAAAAAGTAATTAATTACCGAAAGTAATTAATTACCACCCAACTCTGCCCTCATTCCCTCAGGTTCTAGTGGTCCAGTTTTGCTCCAATTTGGAGGGTAGTCGAGATTGAACGGTTTAACACTATCAAATCAATTTCAATAGGATCACATTCTTACAATACACGCTATGTAAACCACTTGATGTCTTTGGGAATATGATCAGTATCATTGTTCTCCAGTGATCGTTCATATGGGCCAGCACATTTAGCAAAAACGTTATTTTAAGTCTATTTTTCGAGGGAATTATTACCTATTACAAAAGTAGTTCCTATATTTTTGATGAGTAGGACATGGTACTCTGTTTTCAAGTTTATTTCAAAGTGTGTTTTGTGAAGTTGAGCCAAAAACTTCGTGTTTTCGAAGTTTTTGGGCGCCTAAAAATTCGAAAACACGAACTTTTCGGGCACCGCGGCGACCGCCTATGTACCTATCCCTTCGCCGGCCAGCTCGTAGCGGAGAGCGGCAGGCCTCGACCAGTCTTTTCCTGTCTTCGGGCGCGGCCGGCTCGACCAGTCTTCTCCTGTTCGTGTTCGGGTGTGGCCGTCTCCGGCAGTCTACTCCGTTCCGCGTTCGCGCAAAGTGTTCCGTCTTCATCTTCCATCTATTCGGAACATGAATCTTCATGGATTGATCCAATGGAATGCGAGAACATGCAAATACAATGGTAAGTACCATGTTTTCCTACAAAATCTCTAATAAAAAATCATTTAGGCCGAGATTAGGTAGGTGCCGCATGTTTAGCTAGTCCCATGCAATGATTGATCAATAGAATGAAAATCCGTTTCATACTTCTCTCAGACCGAATTCGTGGAGAAAACCAAAGGTTTTTCTTCACTCTGATAGTACTCCTATTTTCTCTCGACTGTATCTTTGTTCTTAAAGTTTTATTATGCACGTATAAATTCGCTAGTGCGATTGTAGCTTAGACTACCTATGAGTTTAAAGATTATCCGCAGTTGAACACACACTCATAACACTTCGGAACATGCACCAAATCAAAACGCTGCAAATTCTTTCACTGGGGTTTATTATTCAATCGGCTTGCGTTCATGATTTGAATTTCTACTAAGCTTTGGAGTGTGCGTGTTTCACAGGATAGGGCGATTATTGAATTTCAGGAGATATACATGGAGCACGTGAATCTGTTCTCGACCAAAATACCTATTTGAATTGATCAGTTGATCGTATTTGTGTGCCTCCTGAAATTCAATAATCGCTCTATCACCTGTGAAACACGCAGACTCCAAAGCATAGTAGAAATTCAAATCATGAACGCAAGCCGATTGAATAATAAACCCCAGTGAAAGAATTTGCAGCGTTTTTTTATTGAACCTTAATACCCCCCCACAATAAAAACATCTATAATTTATCAAGTCCTTTGGCACTCGTATTGCGTTAAAACTTCCCCAAATCCAAATTTAAACGATGTAGCCAAAGGTAGACAGATGTAGAGGGGGCACACAAATATCATCAACTGATCAATCCAAATAGGTGTTTTGGATGAGAACCGATTTACGTGGTCTATGCATATCTCCTGAAATTCAATAATCGCTCTATCACCTGTAAAACACGCACACTCCGAAGCTTAGTAAGATTCAAATCATGAACGCAAGCCAATTGAATAATAAACCCCAGTGAAAGAATACTTATTTACCCCAGTAATAATATTGAATAATAAACCCCAGTAATAATATTGAATAATATTTACCTATATATTATCAGAATGCTTCAACCCGTGTATCGGCTACTAACTACACTACAAGTATTCACATCGGCTATCACTCCAGTATCCACATTCACTACAACTCGACGCTATCGGCCGGACATCACTAGGTTACAAACAAACAATAATAAACGAAAAAACGCAAATGTTGGCACCATAAATCGGGCCATACATCGGGAATGGTTTGACCTACGGACGTGGGGAAGGGCTCATTCGATTCCTAATGGAATTTTTTTTTCCAGAGCGATTACAATGGTTTATTATTGAATAATAAACCAATAAAAGGAAAAAATGGGTAATTTTTGTTTCATTAATGCTTGTGTCATTATGAGGTTGGGGTGGGGGGGGGTTTACTGTTGTTAAGGGTGAATTAACAAATTCCTTGTTCCTCCAAAATAAAATAAAAAAAATCCAGTCAAAATTAGGGTTTCTAGTCTTCGCAGTCTGCGAAAACTCGATCATCACCCTTTATCGAACGGCATCCTTGAGGGTTAAATCAAGAGTTTCGGGTTATACGTTCTGTCGAACATGCCCTAACTGAGTTTATGTAACCCCCAGTAACTAACTTTTTGAAGCAAGTGGGCTGAGTTTTTGGAGTTTGTCGACCTTCATATGCGCGACATTCCTATTCCAACGACCTCAATATCGAATTATTTATTATATTCTATGACGATGCGATTCCACTGCCCGCTGTATTACCCGAATTCAGCAGTAATGAGATAAACAGCGGTCTGGAAGCCTCCTTGTTAGGCGTCAGTTCACGGGTGATTTGTGCCCTGTCTGTCGTGTCTCGCCCTTGGCCGAGAACAGGCTGCTAAGACAAAACGGGTCTTTCTGACAACTGAGCTCAGTAGGCGGGCACTTTGTCGGTACTCATTTACGATTGTCAGTTGAGGTTTCAATGTCACGTCGGAAGAAACATTTATGTCATGAGCTACGGAGGGATGAAGGTGGCTCCTGTCACTTGCACCAACAATACGTTCTTTTTTATTGTCTACATATTTTTGGCTAACAACCGAAACTAAATGAGTCCATTTTTAGCCATATTCGGGTTTTTGGGGCTACTACAGTAGTTTTTTTTAAGATCCTATTGGCCCCTAGTATCTGAGTATCATGCGATCGAACAGACTAAAAATTAGCACTGACCTCCAAAACCCCAAAAGAAGTCCACATGCCAAAGAACGGATTTTAACTTTAATTTTAAGTTATTTTTTTGCCCCACACCGTGGACGGAGATTGCATATTTTGAATCTAAGTACCTTGAAACGTAAAGTTTGAGGGGGGTTGCAAAAACTGTTCGCTATGCGATTACTAAAGGCAAAATGAAAATAATAAACCAAAAAAGTGACAAATTGTTATTCAAAAGTTTTGTTCTGTATTATTTTTTCTACGCAGATCAATGGTATACAATTCATGTCAATAATCACTTATTCTCGTGGTTACCTAAGTGATTAATCGAAAGTATGCCGAGAACTCAGTTCTAACCATACCCCATTTCTGATTTAGTACGGATTTTTTTTTTCAAGTTTGTTAAAACGATGAACGAATGGTATTTATCACTCCAATGATACGAATGAAACCAGCGGGATTGCCGGTCGTCCAAGCTTCCGTTAACGAGGTCGGTCGCGCATAGAACTTCAAAGGGAATTCCATTTTGAAAGTCCTTACTCCCTCGAATGGTTGAAAAATATCGTTTACTGGAAAGGTATTTGTGTCATGAATCTAAAATATCAAAACGATTTGTGTGATTTGAGCCAAACGAGCTGCTTTCTGAGCCTTTGATTGGTAAACCGAACGCAAACACCAAATATTTACAGTCCAGAACGCTAATACGAATGTAGAAAAACCATAATTATGCAGATCCATTAAAATCCGAGAGGTTTAATAACGGGTTGAGTGAAACCTGCCTAATAGTTAGGTAAAACTCTCAGATTATCTGTTTATCGCTTATTAAGTATACGCCTTCGTAATTCTTTGAGTGAGAGAGAACGTCCGGAGCTTGTTACCATTAAATCCATGATATCTAAGTAGCGATTGGTACTTCAGACATTTAGGTCATGAACGATAGAGCGAGTTTCATGAATCGTCCCAGAAATGGAGAAAACATAAATCATCCGATATGAGTACCTAAGGTTGGGATATTACCTGCATTGCTTAGGACGGTCTGGCCTAGTAGGAATTTCATTTTTGATCAACGATTTTTAATAATTGCAAGTACTTTGGATTACGATCCTGGAAGCAATTGAGAAAACACTAGTGAGGGGCCCCCCTGAAACGAATAATTGTTTTCGGATGTTATCGGTAAAATTCATCCACAAGTCTCCATAAACAATTTAGGGTTTACTAGTGGCTTGTACTAAAACATCGGAAATGTTCCAATGTATATCAATTTGGGCACTTGGCTTTCTTGTATCTATAGGTTAAAGTTAGTTCGTGCACTCCAAAAAGCTGGTTGCCAGCGACGAAGTTTATTAGAGACCATGTAGAGCCTAACAACGCTCAATCTCTGAAACTCGCGTCTTAATCAGGTTTAACGGCGGAAGTAATTCGGTTGAATAAATTGAAGTTACGAGTGGGGTAAATGGAAATATTCATATCTTCATTTCCCAACCACAATCCTATTTTAAGAGAAATCGTACGTATAGACACCTAGTTTGTGATTGAGTAGTGAAAAGTATTGATAATGGCGAACTTTAAAGTGAAACAATACTTGCGATACCAGTAAATAGATTTAAGTATACCGAATTCGCTCGCTGACCTACCATCTTATTTCATATAAATAAAAACACACGTCTTCTATCGTATTTCAACGCTTAAAATAGTTCAATTCGTAGGAAAAAGGAATATACACCAAGAAAATAACTTGTTTCAGCTAATCAACTAATTTATCCTGACAGAAGCTGTGAATCGTTTGTTTGTACAAGCAACTCGCGCTATTAATGAAAGTAATAGTCGGCACCTGTTTAGGATTTAGGCTCCATAACGGCTTTCAACGTAATTTATCGAGCGAATGGGAGCTCCTACCCCGTCCATGGAGACGATCCTGATACTATCCCTCCCGATCGCTACGCTTTGCAGGCCTGCATTATTCACAACTCGTGGGATTGGCGTATTCTCGGAACTCATCAACCCTCAAAGAGCCTTCCACTTTACTTTAAGGGAACGTTCACAAAAAATTAAGGTATTGCAACGTGCTTTATGTTCACATAATTTCTCCAGAATATCCATCATCATCCTCTGGTCTTACCTTTTTTCTTGACTTCCTCTTTTTTATTCCAAAAGTTAATTTTTCTGGCCGCCAAAGTGGAAGTTAAGCTACTTTTTCTGTGCCATGCACCTGAATATTTTCCAGACCCTCTCTGAGACAGCTCTTATTATGGGAAATATAATGTCTATCCTAGTTGACTTAAATTCTTTAGATATATCATTTTGGGTACTCAAGACACTGCTCTACCATGCTATTTGTCATTCGGCAAAGAAAGGAGTCGAACTCGTGATGGAAGACACCTTTTGTGGAAACTACAAGAGGCGTGATTGGTGTTTTGATATCCCCTGCTGCCCTTTCGCGCTTGCAGTGCTTAGCGTTATCTGTAAACTCGTTCCAGGTTTGGGAATGGTAATGTCAGTAATAGTATTGTGGACATCAAAGAACGACGCCTTCTCTCACTTCCACATACCATACTCTTCGAGGTCTGCTGTGGACATGGGTCCTTGGGTAGATTCTCTTAGAATAGGCTCAACTGCTACCCCTCTCAATATTGATACAATCCCCTGGGTGTTTCAAGCACATTGCCTCACCCCTTGGAAATGTCGACTTGTCCATTCAGCGACAATTGAAGAGCTACTAGTGACCTGGGCCCCCTCCACTACCGTAGCCCCCATCCATCCAAAAATTGGTCGCTGTGGGGTACGTGGACTCCCCACCTTGTGATGTGAGGGTTAAAGCCCCTGGAGAGTGAATGATATGGATATTTGTCTCATCCTGTGTGTTGAAACTGATAAGTCTGACTATACACGTAAAGCTGTATAATATAAAGCTATTATGATAAACAAATTATGTTTAGGATTATCCTGTGGGTGTTGCAGGCCGGAAGGGGCAGCTACCTTATTTAAAAAATCAAAATTACTGTTAATTTTTTCCCACAATATTGTTTTCACCCGTAATATTTTAGTTTATAATTGACGATACTTACAAACCTTTGTAATCAACCAGGATAAATACAATTTAGACCCTCAAAAGTTGTTGACTTAAGCTTCAAGGTACATAGCTTTCAAACGACGAATAAAAAATAAAAATGCTTCCATCCGCCGTCTGAGTAATTTACAATATTAGGTTAAACAAGCCAAAATTCGTCTGGAATTTGCCGGTAATCTTGGTATCTTGATCAGTCAATCTAAGGGATAACGTCAAAGATTAAACTATGAAACAAATCGAAAGCTAGACAAATTTTGAGATTCAGATAGAAATCAGTTCCTTGAATCGAATGAGACCACCCGAATTGCTGTATGATCATCCGTTCGCTCATCAGTTTGAAAAATTGGCCAGCTAGAACTGTTGTGTCACAGGTGGCTGGTGAGATGCGAAGCTGGCGACAGACCAAATACTACAGTTGATTACATACAATATTGCTCTCATGACGCCATCTCCCAAAATTCAATTCAGTTGAGAAAAACTAGTTAAATTTCAGTTGGATTTTTATTTCTGTTTCCGTGTGTACCTGGCAACCATTGTCTCTGGTCGTGCAGTCAAGTTCTGGTAGCTCGGTGATCCGCTTTTGAACGTTATCCAATACCCATACAATAGAACATTGTGTGTGTTTTATTTCTGCTTCTGTTTCAATTCCATTTTGATGCTCCTATGGAATTTTATGGATTTTATCCTATGCAATGTGCCACTTACCAATATTCATCATTTAGGCCGTTTTGGCAACTTTAGCACCTGGGTAAGTGATACATAGGTCAATTACATTACATGCTTGAAGGTGTCCCTCCGTTGTCCGCCGTAAGTGCCTTAAAAGGTATTGGAATTTATTTGGATATCCGTTCTGCCTCATCCAACCCGATCGCATCACCTTGCGAGACGGACAAAAAACTGGTTAAAACGTGTTTTTTGGCTATTTTACAGACATAAGCAAGTGTGTTGTCATTTTCTAGTAATTTAGAAGGAGAAATCGACTGAGAAGGGTCTCACACTAGTCTGAGCTCATCTGACTTGGAAAATCTCATTTATAATGGTGAAAATGTTGAAAACGGTTGTAAATTTATATTAATTTTTCATTACCTCGTTTTTATTCCATTCAATTTTATTCAACGATGATAGGTACAAAATAAGGTGTTGGAAAACCAAATACAGCGTTGCAAAAAGGAAAAACCTCAGTGAGTTGCTTTAAAACCCCGAACCGTTCGGTCTAAAATTTTATCACTGCTAGAGCAGCCAGTGTTAATATTTGTGGAGGAGTAAATCACATTTATTTACTGGTGGGTGGGCTCGAACAGCAATGGCCTCGTTTCTGGGGGCGAGACAAAGTGGATCATTACCATGTTTATTAAACGGGAATACTTGTTGAAAATAATGAGCAGCCTTTTGTTCCCTTTAAAACTGGTCGGTTATGAAGTCGGTCATTATAGTTAACGCTAGGCATTAATGGCTTGTCCTTGGATGGCAAAACTATTCGAAAACATATTACGTCAGACTAATGAAACATAAATTCTAGGGGTGTGCTTCACTTGAACGCACATATGTACAGCGTCATTAAATTTTACTACCGCCCACGTATTGCAACTGGGCATATAAATAAATTATAAACAATAAACTGAGAAAAATAAAGGATGAATCAATATTTACAATAATAAAAACCAGGAATATATAGTTTCTTGCAATCGTTAGTCAACTGTGTGTGAACTTGGTTAATCATAGCAAGTTATGTTTATGGAAGAGGCACCAATCTGAACAGGAACTTATCAGTGTGTCTCTCGAATGATATGGGCCATTAATAAGACCGAGTAAAACGCGTAGCTACCAGATCTGAACTAATTAAAAACTTGATTAATGGACATGGAGTGGCGGAGTTTGAGTTGGGTCAAGCTGTGCTGTAGGAAGCTGGGGGGCCTTGTACAAGAGCATCGTATCTCTCGTAACCTGATCTCAAGGTTTCGGTCATTGTGACCGCTCCATTTCGTGTTCCGCTCTCATCACAGAAGTTCATTGAGGAATTACGTAAATTACAATACCGTTTATTCTGAAAATTTTAACAGGGGCTACATGGTCATTAAGGGTTGAATAATTACGTTTAGGGGGGGAGCGAAGAAATAAAAAAACATATAATGTAATGCATGCACAACAAGGAAGTTACTACTCGTATTTGGTTTCTCGTTGTAAATATGAACTATCCTCGATTTACTTCGTCAACAGATACAGTGAACATTTACTGCTGTTAATATTTAATGGCGTGAAGAAAACTTCATAGTGCATTTTATGCACTAGTCTCGTTCCTGGACTTCATGATATTCATTTACCGAGTGGATCGGTTATCCCCCACTCGAACCCCTCTTTCGACATCGAATCCGAACATTTTCGAGGTTTTTTCCATAACTGCAAATTTTGGATTCGAACTAATTATTTTACAATTTGCCGTAATTGTTGACATCCACATAACGCGAGTTTTCTTGACTTAAAACTCTAGACCAGGGGTGCTCAAACCTAAACTGCTGACGATCTACCTCAATATTTTTAGACTACTTACGATCGAATCTGAGAGGCTGCAAGTGTGTGTGATGCACGGTTGTCGTACATACACGATACACCCTACCTACCTAGGTAGGGTGTACCGTAGCATACATGGATATTAGCTTTTCGCACAATTTACATTATTTTAGTCAAGGTTTGTGTTAGGTTTACTTGAGTTCTTCTCTACAATATCAATGAAAAAACTCCTAGTTATTCAAAATTGCGAGTTTAATCGTTGTTACAAAACAAAAGAGTTACATGTGGTGTTAAACTTAAATAAGGAGTGACTTTGGATGTTGAAACGTGGCACTGCATGCCCTCAGCATATTTTTCATAAGATGGTGCTTAACCACTGGGTGCTAATCGCAAGCATGATGACATATGATCGTCAGTTGGTCGATTGCGATATTTTGACTTAATTATCTTCATTTCAGAAAATGCAGACCCGCACAAATAAGTTGACCCAAACATTGCCGTCAGTTGAAAGGCGATTCGTCTTAGATTCGGATATTTATATTCAGATATAAAACACCAGAAATTTTATCAGATGCTGTAGCTTTGAGATGTATATCTGATATAATCTGCACCAACTCATTTTCAACAGAACATGAGTTCATGTTAAACTGACTTGCTACTTCAGTAGCTAATTCGTCAATGTTTTTACATGAAAAAGGGTAACTCATAAAATTTATTATTATTCATTTATTTATATTTTGGGACAATTCGAAATGCGTTTTTATGATTCCAGTAAATTGGTAAATATAACATCATTTACTGCAATCATAAAAACGCATTTCGAATTGTCACAAAATATTTTATAATTCAGCCTCATATGTATCAACTGAGGAATCCTTGCTTTCCAAGACGGAAAGTGTTTCAGATCCTTTCTTTTCAGTTGATCTATCATAAGTTGCAATTTACTTTTGAATGCGTTTACTGCGCTAATCATCTCAGTAATAGTTTTTCCTTTACCTTGAAGCTCCGAATTAGTGGTTGTTAATGTCTCGAGATCTACTCAAAAAGCACTCGCGACCGACCGTTTGAGCACCCCTGCTCTAGACAATGAAAAAAATGGGATTAAAAAAAAATTAAATTGCATTATTGTTGGCCGGCCTTCAAGTAGGGTTACTAAAGTCAGTAGGTAAACTTCCTAATGAAACATTTCCCAATTAATTTCTTAATATCTCTTTCATTGATCACGTTTATTTCCTAATATAGGAATGAACGTATTTCAAACATATCCTAAGAGGCACAGTCATTGTGTGAAATACGAGTATTTAGTATATCATTCATTGATTAGCCGTTTTAGTCATACTATATGATAACGGATTTCACACGGTGACTATAACACCAGCTATAATTAATAGTTACGAATTGAATTATCCAACACGTTACGAGACAGACATAATTTCGAGGTCGTCCCAGATGAATTTATTGTGTTTCTGTTCTAGTTTTCTCTTGTTCTTGCCAACGAATTTCCAACATTTGTTTGTGCAAAACTACTTGGAGTGACACGTCCGTGAGACATCTTCACTCACGCTAATTATCAGGATGTTTGTTCTTTTAAATTGGGACCTCATTCTTATTGTTCTTTTTTACCAAGAAAAACTAGAAATTGGTATTCAGCTCAACCCACATTCCAAGTCGGCAAGAAGAAGATATGGAAAAAAAGAGCCCAGCGAAACGAGAATTTCTACCGTAAAACTCGATTCGTAGCAATAGGTATTGGCTTCTGGAGAGGCGGACGAGGGTTTAAACAGGCCCGCGTTATGTGCGGAAAGGGGTTGAATTAGTGCCGCATCACGCTCGCCTGAGAAGTTGCATAATAATTACTTGGAGGGTTTTTCGTCCTCTTTTCTGCGAGGATATGACAAAGAACGACCGTAACGACTTGCCAATGGGAGGCGTTTGAACGGCAAAACACGAGAAAGCAGAAAACAAAAGATATCCCGGATGGAGTGACTGCCACAACTAGGAAATACCGGTTTCTTTTAGATGCTTGCTCTGTTAACTGCTTTTTCATTGCGTTTTTTCGGTCATATTACACTCAAACTTGAATCTATCAACAGAAATATTAAAATATTTCGGTTTCATATACCTAGAGCCTGGAAAATAATATATATTATAACTTTTGCACAGGGTGTTCAGTAAATGAACGACGAAACTTCAGGGATCAATTCAGCAACTCACTTGCAACAATCTTTGCCTCATAACCTTTTTTTTAGTCCACTTCTTTTTTCCAAATCGAAGTTTTTTTTTAGTATTTTCGACCATACTTCACTGAAATGGCCATAACTCCCTTAATTAATTTGATAAATTAAATTTTAAACTATAACGTTGAAGAAACCGTTCAATTGTCTTTAATTTTCATCACATACACGGTTTTTTCTAGCCTTAACTTGAATTTCTGTCAACCTACTGTTTTTTTCAAAATTTTCAATGTTGATTTACCATCTATGCCATCGAGTGGAAAATGAATGAGTTCTACGTAAAAAAACAGACGTACATTTCATCAGCCTTTTCTAGGTTTATTAAAGTTTTTTTTGGGAACAATTTTTGAAAGAGAAATTGGTGTTTGAACGTGGAAAAATTTGAATTTTCTTAACTAAATCACTGTTTTGTAAAAGACTTATCCCTTTGGTGTTGGATGGAATCGAAGGGGGGAGATTAACTGCGTTACTTTTATCGCTGGATCGAATGATCGCATTTCTAAAACTCTTCGAACGATTAAAATCAAAGAAAGAAGGGATGGGCCAAATCACGTTTTCCAAGTTCAAACACCAATTTCTCTGTAAAAAAATTGCTCTAGAATAAAAATTTAATAGACCGATAGAAAGCTGATGAAATGAATGAATGAATTTGTTTATTCGAAAAATAAAATGAAAATAATTATTATAATTTGCTTCATTTGAATAATATTGCCCAACGGTAGGCAAGGCCTGTATTGTTGGGCAAGAATCAGTGAGCGTTAACTAGAACTAGTTAACCTATTCAACTAATTTATAATTGTATGGTATAAGTAGGAACAAGAATAATAACTTCTCTCGTGAATGACATGGTCGGTTTAACAAAATAATGAAATGATAATATTGTTTCCTAAAACTACACTTGGAATCACTGAGTATACACACTTCTAAAACAACTCAAAATAACCTCAGGACCAGTCACGATCAGCCAAGATAGAATTTTCTTTTTATATAATCTACGTTTATATTGTGATGGATCTCTGATTTCTGGTGGCAATTGTTTGTGGAGTAAATTCATCATGTAGAGCGTACTCCGCGTTGTCAATGAAATACGGAGTTTGGGGTTGACTACGTTGCCAAGTAATTGAAATCTCGTTCCATATCCATAGGGCTGTTTAATGTAGGTGTTTCTACCGTAGATCTCCGACACTCACAGTTCAGCGACAGACATGGTTTCTTCACAGCATAAAACTAATGCAGAAGTGAATTTTGATTCTTTCTGGGGAGTATGTTCCATGGTTATGATCGCAATACAGATAAGAATGTAGAGCAGTAACAGTGCACTGGCTTTGAAAAATAGATGTCATTTTGAAAAAAAAAAAAAAAAATTTTGGAACAAAGAAATAAGTTTGAAACAGAGAAGTTTAAAAAAAAAAAACATGTCAAAATAAGATCGGCTACGAGAGAAAACTGTGTTTCATGCTGCACTGTCAATTGTTTGGAGGAGCCTATTCTAAATTCCAAATTCCCAACTAGTTCTTATCATGATTTTCGCCCGGTAGGGCTCGTCGTCGGCAGCCACCATTCTATTGGAAGGGTAATAGATTCTCTATGTGGGCGTCTTGGCGTGATGGTATTCATGGCAATGAATCCGCTCATGCTCTTGCAAAAAAAGTAATTCGAAATTTTTCCTATGCCCATTGAAGATCAAGTCGACTACATGCAACGTAGAGACAATCCCATTTGGCATTAGCAACGGCAAGGCGATCTGGTGGTCTGCGTGACGTCCTTCGGGACCTGTGCCCACTTGGCCCTTTCGTGATCCAACTTCCAAGGAGGAACAGAAACAGGGACAAGCCAATCGGATAACTACTGGTCGTACCCTTCTCGCTAGCTGATACAAGCTCTGGAAAGTAGCTCGTGATATTGAGTTTAGGAGAGATTATTTGGAGAGCTGTCTAGTCTTTATGAACCTCCATCTCATTGTGAATCCTCGCCGTGCGTGGACGTTCTATCTGGGACAGACAAATAAAATCCCTGTTGTTGTACAGCAGAACGTGTACCTCAGACGTTTTAATAACTATACAGATATGGTTCGTGCACGATTTTTTTCAAGTTGCAGTGTATCGTGGAAAATTTAAACTCCTGCTACATTTAAATGTCAGGCTAAACCTGCTAATACAATTCCTATCCTTTCTTTACAACTATGAACTACAGTTCAATGGTTTTTACGCAATGTATCCATTGGAATTCTGTGAACCAATTTCTAATCAATTTCATCAGATTGTTTTCCATTGATGCAGTATTCAGATCGATCCCAGAAAAAACGAATTTGTAAATCATACCTGCTTCTGCGTATTTCAATTATCAAGGGCTGCCAATGGTTGGGTTCGAGCGAGATCATTCCTTTTCCATTTGTCGTCATTTTCTCTCTATTCTGCGCTCTCCCTAATGAAATGAGGAATTTCTTCCAGTTCTCTTACTCGGCTTCAGATTAGAGCTTAGACAATCGGCTTCATCTAGACCAAACACCGAGATTTGGAGTGTTCTGTCGGAGGCTACCCGGTGGAATATCACCACACCACAGTCCGACCTGAATCTGTCGTCCTTCCGACCCGTTTGTCAGAGATCTATAATAACCAAGAGTAAAGTGTTCTCCTAAAGTAAAATTCCACGACCGTTTGGAACCTGTTGGTACCATATTTTTTGTACCTACTTGAAGAACCGTACATTAGAGGCAATCGAACTCTCCTTATTACGTGTCTTTATGTCTCGTTCACTATATCTGTGATATTCCTTATACTCACTCTGAAGAATAACTTTTCATTCTAGTTATTTTTGACTGCTTTTGCTGAATAAAGAATTTTGTAAGACTATTTGGGTGAGTTTCCTGATTCTTCACATCAACTGGCATTTAAAATTTCATTTTCAAGTATGAATCTACCAGAAAACTGCAAACCGCTGTCAACAACGTCCTCAAGTGGACGAAGAAATGGAGAGTAAAATTAAACGAAAACAAATCTACCCACGTTAACTTCACGAATAAAAGATAAATGTTATCCCAATAGATATCAATTCGCAAACGGTTCGTTATGCTGATCTTGCAAAATATCTTGGCTTGACACTCGGCTGCGAGTTGAGATGGAAAGCTCATGTGAAGAAAAAAAAAGGAAGAACTTAACTTGAGGTTCAGAAAAATGTACTGGTTGATAGGGAGGCACTTGGAGTTATCAACTCACAATAAACTTTTACTATATCAGCAAATGCTAAAACCAGTCTGGACATATGGATGACAACTATGAGGCTGCACCAATGAAAGCAATATGAACATCTTACAAATATTTCAAAACTAAGTCCTAAGGAGAACAGTCGATGCACCATGGTACGTACGAACAGCTGATCTCCATCGTGACCTCAAGTCAAGTGAAACCATAAAAAAACATGCTATGGAGCATGAACGTCGGCTCTACAATCATCAAAATGTTGAGATACTTAACCTTCTGGACAACAGCGGCTAAGTGCGGAGCTTAACAAGGACCAAACCAATGGACCTTGTCATGACCCACTAAGTGTAGTGTTCTGTTGTGTGGTGGATGTAGGTCGTGAACTATAAACCGCAAAACGATTTATAAATTATTAAAGAAAAGTTGCTGGATGTTTACTACAGTTGTAACATAAATAAATGAATTATTTTAAAAAAAGGCTAGTATTTTTTTTAAATAGTATGGGTTCATCCCACTTTAATGAACATTTCGTTCTTTTGGTACATCGCGTCACAGTATTTTTTGTTTATTATCCGTAGTATACGCTGAATCTTTGTGGCTAAGGGTGATGTTTCTTTTTGAGGGGTATCATGTTTCTTTCTCCCACTCTATTCTGATAATGGACTAATAATTTCCCGCTTTGGTATGTCTCCTGCAATAAAAAGAAGAATTTATGGACACAAGAAATATTAATATTATTATCGGGTGCACGCAACGTTCAAAGAAAATAGAAGAAATCTTGAAGCTATATCCACCTAGGAGCCCTCGTAGTTTCAGAAATCGTTTTTAAATAAGTGAAGGACACAGAGCATGGCATTACGCTTTAGCTGTTGGAATTTTTCCATGTTCAACGATCCAAGTTCCATGCTTGCTGAACACTCGTAGTTAAAACCTAGTAGGCTCACCTTCGCACTCACTTATAATGGCTTTGCTGCTTCGACTTTATGCTTCAAACTTCCCTAGCTTCAGCCGTAAACACATAGCAACAGAACCACTATAATGAGGAAGTGAATGCCGGTATTATGTGATTCAGATGATACCCACTTGAATGCACGTTAACTATGATGATTAATCGTATGGAATCTTAGAGCCATATGCTCATATGCTGCTCTCAAAATACCGTTTTACTATTCAGTAAATCGAACAGTTTGGTTCCGATATCTGCCACTGGAGTGGTCTTCTGCTATCGCAGATGTACGATGGAAAGCTTGGTAAACTTTCGGGACGGGTTTGTTCGTGTATGGCTTGCCAAACCTCACTATGTGACAGAACATTTCATGTTGAGAATGTATAGATAAGTTGCAGCTGCTACAACATCATACTTCGACCACACTGCATGTTTCAATCCCCTGATCACAATTGTTTTTTCAGACGATACGATGTGTTTTTTCACGTTTTTAATGCGATTTTCTCAATTTAATACTAGGTATTTAAAGAATTTCAATGGAAAAATTACATAAAAATCATCTGAATAACTTAGTTCAACACGAAGGGATATTTTTTCTTAAATGTATTTGAAACAATTTTCTAAATTACTTCTCTGGTTCACTGAGAGATGAAAATTATGAGGAGGTTAATATTTTAATTATACACTTGGATTAACTTCCGCCTTCTGCTTCAGGCAATCTCCGTTTCCACACAGAAAAACTTCCTCCCTGATCGGTTCTTGCTTGACCGCCCAAAACCCCAGTGAGAGAGCGAAATTTATATGTGAGGACAAGGTTGAATTAGGTTCCGAGCGGATCCTCCTGGCCGCAGGGCTAACGAAATAGGGTACGACCGAATGGGTGATGAAGAGAAGATGAGGAGGCGGGTTAAGCCTCAGCAAGCCCACTCAGAGCCCGCTCCGAGCCTTTTATTCCTCGGAAACTGTTCTCTCTGTCCTCTAATAATCCACACCGGGCTTTGTGAATGTTTACCTTTGAGGTAATTTCGTAAAGAGGACAACAGAAATTATGGGGGTGTAGGGCGAAAGCTTGGTTGGGTCCGTTTCTCTAGCAGGGAATAATTCATTGGTCTCAGCCCTTCCGACTCACGCTGTTTCCATTTTACAATGCATTTCAGGTGGAGACGTTCTAGATATTAGTTATAGAATACACAGAGCACTACTAGAGCTCTCTCAGTGTAATATCAATCGCGCTAAACAAGCAACCCGTTAGTCTCTATCAACCCAATGAAATTACTGTATAAACATTGAACGTAATCAACTTTGCGGACCAACTGTATTTGAGATACTGATTTCTTGAGGTTAATGCACATAAAATAGTCGTCTAGCTTCAGAAACGATGTTACTTTTAAGAACAATTTTTATGAATTTCAATTTAGAGAAAAGAGAGATATTTTTCGGATGTACTGCTGAGATTCGGCTTCCGAGACGCTAGTTAGAATTGATCCAGGGGACTTTCCTGTAATGGATGCATTACTTACTATTATGTCTATGTTCTACCACTATTGTTTATTTATTTTAAATAATGAGCCTTAGTAATCATCAGCTGAGAGAACTCAATTTCCAACCCCAACCCCCATCTTTAAAAAAGGTTTGTCTGACCATGCTCCACCATGCTCGCCACCCACTGCATATCTCCTTTTCCCGGTAATTAGTCATAAAATGTTTATGACAAGTGCGTCAAACATCCCAATGGGAATGTAATTCTACCAGAGTTCTTGCCACCACTTTCCATCGACCCTCAAGGGTAATAATAAGAGTAATATTGTTAAAGAATCACCACTCCCATTCGCCGAATGGACATCATTCTACGAAACCGATTGTGACTACTCCCGAGCTTAGGCTGTGGCACCTTAAACAGGCACACCCTCACTCTACACCTCTCTAGGGATATTAAAAGAAAGACACCTAGCTTATATTACTACTCTTTAAAAATATAATGCAATTTTTATTAAAATCAACTTAAAAATGTCACCTATTCCGTATTGTAAACAATGTAGCTGAAGAGATCAATTGATCAATATTTTGTAGTTTTTTATAAGCTCGGTTTAATTAGTAATTGTGACCCTCATCCCTATTTTTTCAAAGTATGTTCCAATGTAGTTTTTATAAATGTGAATGACCTTTGCGTTTTTCTTATTTCAGGTGAGTATCTTATGTGACATTAAGACCGAAGCCCGGATGAAAAAAAAAGTAAGAGACAATAGTTAACCTTATTGCATTGCTTGATGTCTCAACAATGGACGGGTTCTGGGTACGGTAGATGATGCGACAAACGGATTTCTATTACGAAAAATGTAACGGTTGCACTGTTTTGATAGATTGCAGTAACAAGGTGTACCTTCATTTTTTGGCAAATGGCTCTTAGAATTTGCCTAAACTTAATGTAGGGAACTTAATATCTTGGATTCTCTACTATTTTACTTTCTCTTCTGAAGTAAGATAGTGGTTCTTGTAAAGTTTCTGGTTAGCGGATTGGCAAGGAGTATGTAGGAATTTTCTGTAGTGTTAACCGATGATTCCAGACAGCGGTACATCTGCAGCATCGCGCTCAAACCGACAGAGAGGATGGAAGATAAGTTACAAATGACGGCGTTTCCGTGACATATAGTCCGCGTACACATGTCACTCTAACTTGGAATAGGGTAGATATTGAGCGTGGAAAGTCGATCATTCCAGACCTATGTCTGCAGCATCAGACTTCGTACTTCTGAGGTGAAGAGAGGAGTGAGCAGGAGACTCGATGTTACCAGAATGCAACTTCTGCGTACATCAAAGTTTTTACTCAAGGAAAAGGCTAAAAGGTGTACTCACTATAAACTACTCGCAAGAAGGGTTATTTGGGGGTTTTAGCTTAAGAAAGAGCTCACGAACCAAGTGAAGTCCCAACTCGGTGTCCGAGTTTTTATACCTGGTCGTATCCCTTCTTCCTCCCTTCCCCTTCCCGGCCCTTGCGCCTTGGAATCATGTGTCTTCCAGGAAAGTTACCTTACACTGAACATTTCATTTATTGCAGTTGATAATACATTGGGGGGGAGTTGACTTCACTAAACGAAAATATTGTGGAATGGGAGTGATGAGGTTGGAGGAGAAATTTCCAACTGAACCAAAAGTTAGACCGATTCCAATAACAAGAAACAATCTAAGCTTGCCAATTCATATCTGCCTATAACTGATTATCTGACATTATTAGGTGTTAAGGTCTAGACCACGAACAACATAAATACGGGTGAAGATTGTTACATCAGGTACAGTTGGAGAAATCAGAATTTGATTAAGATTAGACTTTCAAATCGGACGATTCGGATTGAGGGCTATATCACGACCGTCCAATTCCCCAACTGCTCTCAAAATACCGTTTTTAACTTGAAATCATTCATCCCTGGATGAGCGATAACATTGCGAGTATTTGCACGTATTCAAGCTTTTAATTTGTAATGTAAAACATACATTGTAAAGATCACAAAGTTTGCCACCTCGCTTGGGTCAGGTTCACGGTTGAAAAGGCGAGAAAGGGTCGACTGAAGCTATTGAGTATACACTTGGGTTAATTGTATTTACTCTGTGTGGGCCGTCCTTGGGGGTATGACCCGCATGTGAGGGCCAGTGTTGGACGTTGCTGGAGGTTGTGTGAGTCGTGAATTCACTCATGCAAGGAATCGGGTAGGGCAAACAGAGAAGATACGTGCGAATTTCAACTAATTTGGTTTTCTAACGTTAAGAGGGACCAAACTTCAAGGATCAATCCTAAAACCGAATGGCAACCAAAAAACGTGTCGCATAGTTCTTTTCTTTTCCTCAATTAAAAATACGACATTTTTCACTTTTAAGATTTTTTAACATGTGTGCTGTCAAAATTGATAGTACAACTGATTATATAGTAACAAGTGGGCATATCCAAACCTGCTTTCCTCGTCACTCAGACAAAGTACTCCTTTCCGCTTTTTACAACTGCCACGATGGCAGATAAATCTGAAGTGATGGAAGGTAAATAAAGTGGTTTCGACTTACTGCACTTCTTCAGTCCCTGAATATATTCTGAACAATTCAGAGTGGAATTTACTGTCTTGGTTCACATTTCTTGGGAAATTGCAAAGCAAAAAACTATCAAATTTCAGGAACTTAGGCTGCAATAAATATATATACATACTGTTAGCACGGCCATTTACCAGTATACCGGTATCCAGATAATCTGGGTGATACGGGTGAGAGACAAGGAGGAAGTTACCACCGGGACATTATAACATAGAAAATTCGTATTAGAAAATGTCAGACTCGTGGTGGGAAATTACCAGAGGAATCTCGAAATGATTTCGAAGTTCAATAGATCAAAATTCATAAGATGGTGGCATTTGTATTCTAAGTATCCTCAGCATCTTGCCACTGAATGGATCGAAAAGAATGACGAAAAGAAACCAAGACGTCACCCAATGTACCCCCTCATTTGATACACAGAGCCTGTGTGATTACCCAGAGAACTCATGAGTTCTCAATATTGTAAGCGACTCTGAAAGCCACATTCCTAATATAATGCATTTGGGGCGAACCCCAAACACCACGTGAAGAGGTAACCCCAAATTTTCAATGTTTGAACATTTGTTTCATTTTTTGGAGGTAGGTCAAACAAACTATTAGACGATTTGGTTCACCAAAGTGATAATAACTCCTTTAATTCTCCAAATAAACTCAAACCGTTTACCGTTAAAATTCCTAAACCATTTGGTGGGACATGAAATTCTGTAAAGCAATTTTCACAGGTAAACACTAGGATATCATGAAAATTTCCATTAAAACCGAACCCGCAATATAAAAGTTCAAACGTGAACACGTTGATATCACTTGGCCATTGGTCAATAACGAGTCTGGAAGGAGTGATGCATAACTAGCACCACACACAAAGATTGATTTGCAAGTTGTTTACTATGTTCACGCGTTGTGTCCATTTCCCATGGATAATAACAGAACAACTGTCTGATCAAACTTCGTTTTATTTGTTCAATAATAAAGAATTATAAATTTCGAACAATTTCGCCCGCGAGTCAACGTGTGTAGATTTAAAAAAGATCATTTTGTATGTGCCCGGAGGTTGCAAACACCTAGTGTCACGTCCACTCCCACTACATCACTGAATTGATTAAATAGTTAACGAGAAATACGAATTCGGAACTACTCTTATAGAAGATAATTTTTTAAAAGACTAATTCTAATGTTAGATAGACAAATAGATCTAGATCGGAATTTTTTAACCCTTCAGTTCCTGTACCGCAAGGGAAACCCGAATTTAATGTTATCCACGATTTTCCAACTCTATGGGACCTGCCTGAAATAAGTATTCAAGCATTTCAACCATTTTACATTTTTTCTCAAAGTTACAGTACCGCACCCTGTAGGGTGCATTAGGCAGTGGATCAACAAAAACATTATATTGTATTGTATCAGACAAGGCATCCTATTGTATCACTCCGTGTGAAACAAAACGTTGTTCTCCGTATAACATCAAATTTCAGAAATTAGAGCATAATTGGCTTTTTTCCATTGGAGTTGGATGCAATGGTCAGTTCGATATGACAGTCAAACCATACGGATCCACACGGATTTTCCCTTTCCCCAATTTTTTCAGATCGTACTGTGTAGGGAGCGGACATCCTTCAATGCTGTTGATCCTTATTGTACCGGTGCAGCCGAGACCTTTTTGTACCGCCAGTCGAACTGAATTAATTCTTGTGGGAGAAATGTCAATGCCAATAAAAGAAGGAACCTCTTGATGATAACTAATGCGATTAATGCATGGAAGAGTGGATCTCTTCAAAGCCCCTGGTAAGGCTTGAATAAAAATCCCGATGGAAGAAACTCGGCGGCGCGCATCGCCAGGGGGCAAGCCCCTGGACCTCCGGATGCTTACTGCTTAGAGCCTGCGGCTGAAATTAAAAAAAAAAAAAAAAAAAAAAAAAAAACATGGAACGCTGATGAAATGACGCAATAGCATTAGAAAGAAAACAATTGAATGTGTTGACCCCTCCCCCACACACTACCCTCCCTTTTGCCCTGGTTGTTGACCTTAATAATCCCTGGAGATCGTATTGCCGGCCCACCATCCGTTACCTTTCCTCTTTACATACCAATGCTTCTGGGGAGTAGGGAAGGAGAGTTTTCAAGGCTTGAGTAGAACAGGTTCCAGTATCAGGAGCTAAGACCGAAAAACAGTTTTCGTTAGTTCTGGTGGTGGGGGCCCCGGTCTTAGCTCCTGGTCGCTCCTGGCGCCCTGATACGTGTGACACTTCCGAGTGACATTTTTCGGCTAGTTAGTCAAAGGCTAAAGCATGTTCCATGCTAAAAACATCGCTTTCGAATAGCCATTATACAAAATACATTATACATCCTGATCTTTTTGGTTTCCCCTTCTAGTGTTGTTTCGATCCATGTTTACCAAACGATGAGAAAGCAACCTCAAAATTTGTTTATGCTGTATTCAAATGACACAAAAATGCTATGAAAACATATATTATGACACAAATACATATAAGTGATCTTCAAAAAAGATCAGAAAGTAGCCACACATATAACTCTATCAGAAAATACGTACACGATCAAGTAATTATCCATGAACCATGAGTTGACCTAGAACCTAGTGCACTCTGTAGGGTGCACTCTACTTCTTCGAAGTCCAGAGACTTAAATATTGTGATTCATTCCAACATTTCGACATAAACTGGTAAAGAAATCATCTGAAAAAACTAGAAATCGGAAGAAAAATAAATTATTTGCCTTTTTATTGACCTACAGAACAATATTTCAACAAAATCTCCACCGACAGCCACAAATTAGACTTGATTCAATCGTTGTAAATAGCATGGGTTTCAAATAACCTGTTCCAACTGTTTTCTGTTCCTACGGTTTGTACAGTGAATTCAAAAGCTTTGTATGAAGATTGGTTAATTTTTCGCAGGCTTAAAATGAGGTGCTGAGGAACTGACGGGTTAATATTACAAATCAATAACAAATATTTTAAAAAATTGAAAAATAAATAAAAATTGCATTCCCTCAACAACTAAACTTGTTGACAAGAATGAACGTGAAGAATTTGATTCAAAATTCATAACAACTCAATTATTTCTTTAATGATAATTATTATGTACTTAACTCCGCAGAACACTCTAAAAAAATCGTTATGTGAAAGTTTGACAACTTGCGAATTGCGTATAACTATTTATTCTTGTCATCCTGGTTTTCCGTTGAAATTAAAATAAATTTGATCTTATCTCGCTTGTTGCTTGGTACACTACGACATTAATTACCATCTTGTTTACAACGTCGGCCGGGTTAAGGCGGAAATCAGGATGAAAGAGGAGTAATTACAGTCTCCGTCCGTTCCCAGAATCCGGTGGTCTTCTTTTCTACTCGTTGTAGACATTAGGCACGGTCAATTCAGACAGGTCAACATGTTTATACGACAAAGTGTCACTGATTGATGTTGTCGTGGCTAATTACGATATTCATGTTGTTGAAAACAAATATGATGAATTGGGTTCGACAATGTTAGCAGTTCAGTTTTTTAATGGAAACCCTCTTAGTAAAACTCAGATTTGAGCTTGGAATTTCAGCATAGTTGCTGGAATTGCTGTAATTGTGTTGTATCCTTAACGGGGTATGTAAGCGACTTTATAAACAAATTTTTATTGCAAGCTATAGTGTCAAGAACTCTAGACATTATTGATGTCATCATTCCAAGAAATTAGTCTTGTTCAATCCGAGAGGAGCTCGGTCTTATCTGCTTCCGCTAGAAATTTGAAGTGTTTTGCATTTAAATTTGATTTTCTCTTATCTAATAAAATGTTAAAAATTAAATCGAGGATACCGTTGGAAAGGTGAAGTTTTGGCCAACTTTTTCCGTAACGTGCTCACCAATTCGGCGGGATTTATATACCGTCCTGCTGTTAAAAATATACAAGATTTGTATGTATTAATAATTTATTCTTTTGGCTACTTTTGTGACTACTACATCTGCATATTATCAAACGTAGGGCAGCCGATCCGAAAGTAAATTTAAATCTCTTTTAACGGTACAATTACATTTGAGATTACATTGTTTAGTAAGGGAGTTTTATCCGTTTTATGGACCTAAAATCAGCAACAAATTATGAAAATGTCATAACTCAGAAACGAGGCATCTAAAAAAATTTTTAAGAGGCGCTATGTGTTGGAAAATAGTTTTTGAATCAACCCCTAGGAGGTTGGCAACCAAAAGTGCGAACACATTATTTATTACCTGGTAATCGTCGGGCGTCGCTCCGGGTTGCCCCATTTCCGAAAAAGTCCCTTGAATATCAAAGAATGAGTCCAAACTTCAAATTTACATTTTTTTTTTCTTTTTTCACTCAAAAAATTATACATTTTTTGAGTCTCAGCTGGAGTTCATCGAAAACCTCTTACAAAGTACCAACATATTCTTGGGCACTGGTCAGATGTTGCCCTATTCCCAAAAAAGTTTGCTTATCGCGGATTTCTCGAAGTTTTTCCATTGAAACCGAAAACGAAATTCCCCGGGTTTCATAAGGCACGTTCTCACCAACGTCCTTCGTATAAAAACCGGAAATAATTAGTATTTTCTCGGACAGCCTATTTCCCGTAAAACAGTTGGTTTTGAATTCTGTATTTTATTGCCCAAAATCGTAATTCTTGCAGTTGTTTCTGCCAATACTATTGATTCGGGTTTTCCGTTTCAAAGAATGGAGACCTTAAGACTGGAACTTTTTGTGACATCAGGGGTCTAAGGAGGTTGAAGCATTTTTGGTTCTTTAATTTAAAAAAAAAAATGAATAAAAAAAGTTTATGAGATTAATATTTTCAGGGCATCGTTTTCACAATTTTACACAACTCTATATGAAAAGTGTTCCCAAACAAAGGATATTTTCCACCTAAAACCGATCAATTAACATCTTGGCTAGCTTGCAGAATTTAAAGTTCCTCAATACAGGATAGAATACTCATTGAAGGTGAATAGCGAAAACCAAACTACTACTTTCCTAGGACTTTTTTCTTTGATTGTTACAATTGAGACTTAAAAGGAAGGTATTTTTGTAATTATTTGTGATCAATCAATCCGTAATTTGAAATTAATTTGACTTTTGTTTCAAAGAACAATGACTTGATACCAATTCGCCTCCGTAATTTGACAAAGACAGTCATTTTCATTAATCACAATGACTTTGAAACTGTATAACGTTCTGATTTTCGGTTGTATTTTCAGAATTAGGGAAGTCAATTGACGCAGAATTTAATGTTATATAACTTTTCTTTTTGGCAAACAAAACCTGAAGTTCCTAATAGGTTTTACAGAGGAACGCAAGCAAAAACGCTGCAAATTCTTTCACTGGGGTTTAAAAAGCTTGTTCATGATTTTTTCCATGCTTGTTTCATCGATTTTGAGATATGCATGGAGCACGTAAATCTGTTCTCAACCAAAATACCTATTTGGATTGATCAGTTGATCATATTTGTGTGCCTCCTGAAATTCAATAATCGCCCTATCCTGTGAAACACGCAGACTCCAAAGCTTAGTAGAAATTCAAATCATGAACGCAAGCCAATTGAATAATAAACCCCAGTGAAAGAATACTTATTTACCCCATTAATAATATTGAATAATATTTACCTATATATTATCAGCGTTTCATGCATATCAGAGTGCTTCAACCCGTGTATCGGCTATAAACTACCAGTATCCACATCGGCTATCACTCCAGTATCCACATTCAGTACAACTCGACGCTATCGGCCGGACATCACTAGGTTACAAACAGACAATAATAAACCAAAAAACGCAAATGTTGGCAACATTAATCGGGCCATACATTGGGAATGGTTTGACCTACGGACGTGGGAAGGGTCTCATTCGATTCCTCATGGTATGTTCTTCAAAAACAGTACAAATTTAGGCCGCTTCGACTTGTTTTGAGGTTTTTAGGGATTTTATAAAACTTTGACAGCATTTAAAGGGCACTTCAAACTGAGTGAGAGAGCTAGCTCAAGAATTGGGGCGTCGTCGGACCAAGATGGATTTTTCCTGAAAATTTTAGATCTTTTGCTCCAGCCCCCTGTTCAGCACCAATTTTCCTGTTACAATCTCCAATGTAAAAGATTTAGTTCATCCAAATCGCTTCTAAATCGTTCTTCTAAATTTTTGGATTTAAGTCACATTCAAACGTGAACTTGGAAGTGTAGTGGGGTGGGGGTGGAGGGTTAGGGTTTCTTCCTTGGTCGATGAGAAATACTCATTACCGACAATAGTAGATAAAAATGATAAATTCCATCACATGAAAGATGCCCGTTGCCTATTGGAAAATAACTTTGCTACATGAAATAGATGGGTGTGAGTTGCTATTCCAAGTGGGATGACAGAGCTGTCAGTTCGCATGTTTTGTAGGTTTGTTAAATAAATAACGGCGGCTGTCCATATAAATAGCCAATTGCAAGTTGAAGGACTGGTAAGGTATAGGAGATAAAATGAAACAAAAGCGAGGGTGACGCTTCCGTCCCTTCGCTGCCGAGTCGCTATCTGCCCGCGCGCTCTTTGTTCCTGCCACAACCTCCCGTTTTGCTCTGACCGTGACCGAAGCTCCTAAATTCGTCCGAGACAACAAACCAACTGCCCCTACGTCAAATTTTGACGAAGCGGTCCCTACTATCGGAGGCGAGTTGCTCCTTTGGCATCGCGCGATACTACAATATCGTACGCCCCACTCCAAGATCCTCAATATCCTCGTTGACATTGAATAGAGATTTTCGATTGAAAGAACTTCTCCATGTCGACTGACAGAGGTCAGATACTCAGTACTTGAGTGACGTCATGGCTCTTTTCACCCTTTGCCGATGTTATTCCCTTGGACGGTGCCTCAGTCTTCGTGTTCCTGCTGAACCCTCAACATGGCACTCCGAGCTTCTTTCCCATCGTTGCCACACAATTTATTTTTCAGTGATTCCAGTAAAGAAACCATTGAACGCTACTCTGAATATACCGTTTTCACATTCTAAACTTCATAGCAACAAGTAGTTGGGATGTCGTAAATTCGCAAAATAAAGTGACCGTTGAATAGTTCATTATCAATAAATTCAAGTTGTTCAAAATGAAGAAATTCCGTTGGAGTACTATAAGTGAAAAGACCAGTAATTCTTCGTTTTTTGAATATCTTCGGACAGCAGCTTTATCGTAAGTATCTTTCATTAGTTGTCATTGTTGAGTATCTTTGACTTCACTATCCTGGTAGGTTCTTGGCAAATTCAAACTCTTTTAGCACCCCCTGTCAGCCAATAGAGTTCAGTTTATGGCTCACTTCTCTCTCTGGCCGTTCCTCACCAACTACCCCAGCGTCTTCTATCCAAAGTCCCTCGAATAGCCTCCAGGGTTGGTAGCCTCGAATCCTTGTGGACTTGCGGGCTTGCACATCTCATTCTTGGTTTTAATCTTCGTTCGTATATCTATACCGTTCAATGAGGCGGATTCTTCGTATGAACTGTGAAGAATAAGGAATTCGGGGAAAATGAACTGAAATGTTTTTAATTCTTCTATCTCTGATCAGCTAAAGTAATGATTTTTCCATTTGAAGAAAACATATGACAGCTACGTCATCATCCATAATACATCAAATCATCCTTCAGCTCATAAGCATGCAGCCTTCCATAGCGTGATCAACCGACAACTGCCTATCCTAATGAGTGAAACAAATTCAACAACAGAAAAATCAATTATTAAAACGTTGTGGCAAGAAATGGGTATGGTGTAGAACTTGTCAACACTACCTGGATAATGTTCTTATCAAAAATAGGAATGACAGATTAGGGACGGTGTGACTTTGGAAGAGAAACAATGGCTTAAAATTGGTAGAATTATGACATCAGGGGGTTACACAAAGGGTTTCAACAAATATAAATAATCTTACAGTTTCACTAGAGCGTGTTGAAGATAGAATCAATGTTTAGGATGAACGTGTGGTATAAAACTCTGTGGTCAGGAATACTGTGATCCAACAGGTAGACTAGAGAAAAAAAGAACATGATGAAGATTTGAGTAATAACAAAGGAAAATAAACATTCGCAAATCATCATAAGGAATCGCATCATAAATAAAACTGATTTGACAGATCGACTGCTTGTAGGATTTTTTCATATTTGTCCGAAAGAAGGTGTGTTGAATTCACTGAAAAATTCAAAATGACCAAAAGTGTTAGGTCTGCAAATATTTAAATCAGAATGTTTCCGAATATATTTCACCATTGATTGGTTCATCTATGCAATGCTTGGAATCTTCATTTTTTAATTGTTTTAATGGATGTATTGACAAAAAGGACATACTATCAGACTGAAATGCTACAACCCCTCTAAGAGAACTTGTGTAGGTGTTGGAGTAGAGCAACAGCAAATTAGCTAATTTATAAAGTACAGAAAATAATACGAAATATAGGATTACTTCCCTAAAATAAACTAAATTAAACCTTAATCAGAAAAGTCGCTCACTTTTTCTTTAATTTTTGCACAGAATTAACTCATTTTTCCTTTTAGTTCATTTTAATAACACTTTTATTACTTTTAATTTTTCGTGCTAGTAATTGTTTGTGAATTTTGTGCTATGGTAGTGTTTTCTAATGGTTTTTTAAACGTTAATATTTTAGTTTCCATTAAAAATTATTTTTATGGATGCCTTTGCCGTTCATTAAATAACGTACACATTGTTGAAACGGTTCTATTCTTCAATATTCTCTTCACTCCTTCTGTCAATCTTCTCCTTTCACTTTGTTATCTCTTGATTGGTTATATAATCCAGCCTATCCTTTCTCCCGACCAATGAGATTCAAGCTTCCTTCCCCCTGAGAGCGTATAATCTGTAACCTTTCTACTGTTTCAGTTATTGTTTCGATCGATCAAACATCATAATTCTCTATTTTTGTGAAAATACACATAGTTTTTACCAAAATTCATTTTCTCAATTTTAATTCTTCGTGCCTACAAACATGAGTATAACCCACGTGTCGGCTCCAAAGCATATGGAGATCACTTAGTCGTCAATTGGAACTTTTATTCATCCTAAAGTGGGTTTTGTTTGTCATCCTAATTTTCGAGGAAATATAATTTTTAGTAATGATCTGTTTTCATCTGAGGACACCGGGATAAACGAATTCTGGCATCCGCTCCCACCTGAAATTCTCTCTTCCCACTCTATAAATGTTCAATATACTAACTCATTTTTGCTTGTTATGTGATACAATAAGATTAATTTGACGAGAAACGATAAAATCATGGATATCGGCTGATTTGCTGATTCACACCTGAAAAGTGGTTGACAAATTCGTCAACTAAATAAATCGAATGACACTATGTACTTTTTTCAGTTCATTCTCTCTAAGATCTGTGATAAGAAATTTAATTCATTTTTATCAAGAAATTGAGTTCTTAAAAGCAACTTGAATTGGCGCTTAAGTTGGTGGTTTATTCAACTTTAAAAGTTACCTTTTTTTTTATAAGGATGTACCAATAGATGAAGATCGACTAGAAATTTCTACAAACTTTCCGAATACATCAAAATAATGGCAATCTTTTGAAATTATCAAAATAATAGAACACAAGGAAGTAATGTGTTTCAAAATCATTGTCTTATCAGTACTTTTGGAACACTGGCTTTCTATAGTAGTTTTGAAACCAACCAATACAATACGTTACGTTTATCCCCAAGCTACTACTTGATGAAAGTGTTATTCCAGCATGCTGTTAGTGAACTGTTGTACAATACTCAAGGAGTGTATAGTTTGTGCGATGATAGATAGACGTTTAGGTAGAATGTTGGTTATTTTAATAGGTATTCCAAATTCTAATTTATTTAACCTTTTGAGTTACTGAATTCAACAGTATATTCTGCAAACTAACCGTGATGCCTTGGGTTCGGTGTTGTTTCGAGTTTCGTAACCTTTTCCATTAATCTGGGCCTTATTAATTCCAAACCCACTTTGCGTTCGTTAGCTACTGTTTGAAGAGCCTTGGGCACCGCGGAACAACAAGTTACGAGATTATTATCCTGTTCTCGAACAATAAGCCCTAAATCAATGTTGTCGCAAATATTTTCTTATGACCCCTGGCAACTAAAGCAAATTTCCAGTGGTTAGACGTCAAAGTTTTCATAATCTACAAGGGAACGTATTATTGAATAACGCCTGCCTCCAGGAACATTTCCTTTGCGATTCTGTTGAATAGTTTGTATTCAAAACGAAGTTACCAATGGATTATGACAGTATAAACTTGTCGGAGTGGAATCTCCTGTAGCCCACGTTATCTATTAACCAACTTAAATTATAAAATTGTGGTTTACATTCCTATGCAGTAATTTTATTAATTTCTGTTGAGAAATTCTGGAATTTGCATACAAAAAATTTGTTATCATAACTAATTTGTTATAATTATTTTATCAAACTTGGCGATAAATTTGTTTGTCAATAATATTCAGCTTTATAGTTTAATGGATAAACTACAACTTTTTGATATTTTTTATCTAATGTTAGGCATATTTCAACTGGATTTAAGGCGATTTTCTACTATAATTCTGTGCTAGACCACGGTTAAAATACTTTTTGAAAGTAGCACTCTGATAATACAAATCAAATTAACCATTTTTAGCAGTTTAAAAGAATGTTTTTAGTGATTTTTTTGCCCTTTTATGAACCCATGTAGGTTACTCAAAAACTGCTGTCCTTGAGCTTTATTTTTGGATGCTCGATTTTGATGCTCGAAAGAATGGATTTAGCCGCCCGTCGCATTGTCCCCTATTCCAATGGTTTTTTTGGTACTTTGACTTGATGACGAGAGGATTTGGATTGGTCATCTTGTAAATAAGTTCATACACGTATAGAGATTGAAAAAATTGTATTGAAAATAATTGTAGACTTTGGTAAAAAAAAAAGAGTAAATCACGTCATATTTTTCCTGTTCTCACTGCTTAGGAACTAAACTATCACATTCTCTTCAAAAAATCACATTATCCTTCACAGTGCAAGGTATGTCATCACATTATTAGGAAATAATACTAAAAATAAAAAATAATAGATACTGTTGAATGGTGTAGGATGTTGCGCAGCCGAATTCAGTTACCCAAACTTTGAACGTGTAGTGTCAGCCCCCAACGTACACAGGATGGAAAGGTTAACGATATCTTGCAGAAAAGTGTCCAATTAGAGAATAAAATTGAATCATCTCGTTCTCTTGCGTGCCAGTTATATTTTGGCGCTCAACATTCATCGTGGGCGGCAGCTTGCCGTTTGTCGTCTGGGATGACATATGGTTTACGAAAACCGTTCTTTTTGTAGGCGTTCATGGGCAATCCACATAAGAGCTGCTAATACATGTTTTATTGTCTTGCTTTTTTTTCGATTAAGAATTTTAGTTTAATCTAGGTACATATTTCAGAACTCTCAAGTTCAAGTATGGATGTGTGATTGGAGGGATTAAAGATGTAATTCGTTCACATTCACTAATTTCGTCTATTTTAATAATAATTATTACTGTTCCTAGAAAATTTTGGCGAATCAATTTGAACCTTTGGCACAAATCAATTTTAATATTTTTGGCATCTCAACTTAAACTTTCGGCAACTCAATTTCAACTTTTGGCATACCACTCCGAGCTTTTGGCATATCAATTTATGCTTTTCACAAACCCAACTAATCCAACATTCCACCCCATATAATGATCATAAAATGTTTTTTCTTTCTCTCAAAAAAAAAAAAAAAAATTACTGTTTTTGGTTCAACATCAACTTATGTCTGATTTTGCAACATACCTCTAGGATTTTGACTATTGTCCTGTGGGCAGATGGAGGGAGTTTCACTGTCCAAGTTAAAATACTCAGCCGATTTTCTTGATTCTTTTTTCAGTCAATTGATAACTTTATCAAGTTTTAGAAATCATTCCAGTTTCAAATTTCATCATAAAACGACTGAATGGAGAATGATTTCCTTTTTTTTTTTTTTTTTTACCAACTTCAAACAGCAGGCAAGCACTCAATTCGGCTTGGGTAATTTTTAAAAATTATGTACTAATTTTGTTTGTTTGCACTTCAAGTCTTTAAATTCTTATTTTGTGAACAGATCATGAACGATTTATAAATAGATCGTTAATAAGAGCTATCATACAAAAATTAGAAAAAGGGGAAGTTCCGGTTATGCATAAGGGAACCACCCCCAAATGGTGATGATGGAAGCAAGCAGCATGGGACGAAACGCTCATTTCCTCTTCGCTAAACCTTCGCTCGCCCATCATTACCAAACAGAGTGAATTTAGACTCATCTGAGAAATTACCCGGCTCCAGTGCATTGCTTCCCAATATGTTTCATTTTTAGGAGCTACTAACTTAGATTCGTACGTAATGACAACTTGATGAGGTATTGGCAGCCAAAGTTTGCTGCAATTCGTAAAAACGATATTTTTTCAATCTGTGAATTTTCTTTGAACTTTTTGAATCCTAGTCAGGTAATCGGAAACAAGCGTTCAACATAAATGGGATCAAGAGTAATGACACTGTTATTAATGAATCTGGACTAACGCAACGAACTGCTCCCGAACCCGTTCTATTTCTTCTAATTACATATAACGATTTACCATACCAAAACTATACATATTCGCAGAGGACCAGTGCCCTAGTGAACTCTGGAGGGGACTGGAATGTAATCTACAATAACGCAGAAAAATATTTGAAAATAAAAAAGAACTGGACGGATCACAAAATTCAATTCTGATCGCCAATACAACTTCCTTCCGATTTTTATGAAATTTTCAGGGAATATTCGTTTAAATAATCCTGTATGAGTTTCAGTGCGATTAAAGCATCAATCCAGTCTGCGCAAGCTCGAACGTAAAACACATCAAACAATTAACACTTTCTCGCTTTCAAATCACCCCATGTTGCTCAAAGTTGGACGGTGGTTAACTGTTTCATCACCTCATATCTATTCCTACACGATCGTATCGTTAGTAAATGCTGTGCATGTTCGAATGTCAATCGTCGTAACAAACATCACTTCCCCTCAATCAATCAGTGAAAAACTATCAGTCCTTATTGCTCGTAGCAAATGTAACATCATTTTCTCACTGTCTATCAACCTTGTAGGATTGTCATCCAACCTTGAATCGAAGTATGGTTGAGAAATTACTTGATCATGTCCACTTCAGAATCTTCAAAACATTTCAGTGATCATAGATTCGAGGAGCGTGTGTGCCACACCCAACATGATAGCATTCGTGTCGCACATTCCATCATTATTGTTTTCTGTGTTGTAAGTCAAAGAAAGAAAGATTTAGTTAGAGGTAGGTCATTATTATTCGATTACCTAAAAAGACGTACCTATCGCTCAATGCGAGCATTGTAATTGCGTGCGTTCTATCTTGATAAATCTTTTTTCACCAATTGTCGCGTGCAAGTCCCCAGAAACTCGATGGATCCGGAGGATGCGGGAAGAAAGAAGTCGCTGGCAAAGGTGGAAGGGAGAGGAGGAAGTTGCTCGAGCGAGTGGGGGAGCCCGCGGCTTGGAGCGACGCTGTCCCGCCAGTCTTGCAGTGCCTATCTCGTGTTGTACTCGCTGGTTCCGTTCATTTTTGTAGTGCATCAACACCCATTTTGGATTCTATCTCACTGTCATCGCCCCTTGGAGAAAACATCTGTTGATAACAGTAAGTGCCTAATTACTGTCTTTCGCCTCATTCTCGTGGCACGCTCCTGAGATCGCAACCATCGATAACAATGTTCCACGGTACTTCTTGTAAGGCTCGAACAGAGTAAACATCAACTATTCCGAAAAAATAGGGTCAAAAGTACTTGAACTCGATCTTATGACCCCTAAATTAGAAGGGAGGTTAATTTCATAATCTCCAGAAGACCTGGTAGCCTAATATGAAAGGTTGCGACTTCTCCAAACCTTCCGGCTTCTTTGGATATGCTTTTAATCGGGTGCCCAGGTAGATTCGGTTGATTAATCTCAACACCGCCCGAAGCCGGTGTCTTGACGGAGAGTTTAACTCGTGGTCAAGCTAAGACTTTGCATTAGTTGCCCGCTCGGGATCGATATTATGGAACCTCCAACGCCCCTTTTTTCTTTTGATGTGGTACCAAGAATACAACCCCTTCTTTCCATACATGGGCGTACGACTTATTATTGATAAAAAAAAAGCGATAGATAAAAGAGAGTCCGTTATCCTAACTAGAATTATCAAGTTATTCTTTCCATGTAAGATCAAAAGTTGTCATTCACGATAATTCTCAAAACCACTGTTTGTAACGATACACAATGGACCAAAACATACCAAATTAACTTTATGGCTTGTACTGTTTTGTCTTCCTTCAAAATCATTCTTTTCTCAGGCTCAGGTTCTGTGATATGTAGGTATGTTTCGCGTTGTGATAGTTCATACCCAGACAAGAATATCCTCAAAAATAGTCTCTCCATTCTCTGTTATCGTTAAAAACAAGGGCAAGTTTCCATTAGCAAGATTTCAAGCTCAAGCGGTAAGTTACTATCTGAGATAGATCTATGGGTGATTCCTGTTGTAAACCCGTTTTTCCTCTTGATGCTCCTGAGATCCAAAAGTAGGTTAGCGTCCTGCGGGAGATCCCCCGCTTCCTTTTCTCCTGGCTAAGAATCTTCGCTCGCTTGGGGCGATCAGCTGTTGTCGTTCTCGTAGGCTTCGGTTGGCTACGCATAGCTTTGGAAGGGACTTTCTAGCCAAACACGCGCTCCTGGTACCGGTTTGGACTTGCAAACCCCGTTGCTGAGCTGCCGAGTTGCACATAATTCTTAGCGACGTTTACAATCGTCTTGTCCTCTGAAACCTTCCTACCTCATCAGTGAGAATATCCTTATACTTGAAGTTATGAAGCCCATCTCAGCTGAACAAACACAATCGACGTCTATGATCAATAATTTTGATTAATTAATCATTTTTGTTCTTCAACTGTCTACAGTAACTGAAAAATAACCGTTGACGACTCCCGAAGGTACGAAGCTATAAATTCTTGGGTATTTTGGATTTCCAGTGGTTGTAAAATATGTTAAATCATCAACTTGTCAACTACAATCCTGCATTGGGGAGATTAGAAAGAATGGTGCTTTGTAGGTCACTAAAGTGATTTGTAAGTTCTTAGAAGTAAAACATTATTTTCTAAAACCTCAGCTGATTCACAAAAATGAGAGCCAAAGGCTTATCATCGCCGTATTTGAAAGCCTTCTACTCAGTGGGCTACCGCGATTATTTGGCTCCTATCCATATCTTTTGAAAAT